>CM033034.1:10211989-10811989 GCA_019207045.1 Branchiostoma floridae x Branchiostoma belcheri
CTAAGAGTGTATTCTAGTCGGTCAAACTGGTATCATTGAAAAGGTATCTTGGTACAGAGTTGTAATCTGCAAACCGTTTTGAAATCGGGTGCTTACTTCCCGAGATATGACTTAAGCACTAACCGCTAGGGTTAGGGTTAGGGTTAAGGTTAGGGTTAGGGTAGTGCTTAGATGCAATATGGCTAAGAGTGTATTCTAGTCGGTCAAACTTGGTATCATTGAAAAGGTATCTTGGTACAGAGTTGTAATCTGCAAACCGTTTTGAAATCGGGTGCTTACTTCCCGAGATATGACTTAAGCACTAACCGCTAGGGTTAGGGTTAGGGTTAAGGTTAGGGTTAGGTTAGTGCTTAGATGCAATATGGCTAAGAGTGTATTCTAGTCGGTCAAACTTGGTATCATTGGAAAGGTATCTTGGTACAGAGTTGTAATCTGCAAACCGTTTTGAAATCGGGTGTTTACTTCCCGAGATATGACTTAAGCACTAACCGCTAGGGTTAGGGTTAGGGTTAGGGTTAGGGGTAGGGTAGTGCTTAGATGCAATATGGCTAAGAGTGTATTCTAGTCGGTCAAACTTGGTATCATTGAAAAGGTATCTTGGTACAGAGTTGTAATCTGCAAACCGTTTTGAAATCGGGTGCTTACTTCCCGAGATATGACTTAACACTAACCGCTAGGGTTAGGGTTAGGGTTTTAGGGTAGTGCTTAGATGCAATATGGCTAAGAGTGTATTCTAGTCGGTCAAACTTGGTATCATTGAAAAGTATCTTGGTACAGAGTTGTAATCTGCAAACCGTTTTGAAATCGGGTGCTTACTTCCCGAGATATGACTTAAGCACTAACCGCTAGGGTTAGGGTTAGGGTTAAGGTTAGGGTTAGGGTAGTGCTTAGATGCAATATGGCTAAGAGTGTATTCTAGTCGGTCAAACTTGGTATCATTGAAAAGGTATCTTGGTACAGAGTTGTAATCTGCAAACCGTTTTGAAATCGGGTGCTTACTTCCCGAGATATGACTTAAGCACTAACCGCTAGGGTTAGGTTAGGGTAGGTTAAGGTTAGGGTTAGGGTAGTGCTTAGATGCAATATGCTAAAGATTCTAGTCTAGTCGGTCAAACTTGGTATCATTGAAAAGGTATCTTGGTACAGAGTTGTAATCTGCAAACCGTTTTGAATCGGGTGCTTACTTCCCGAGATATGACTTAAGCACTAACCGCTAGGGTTAGGGTTAGGTTAAGTTAGGTTAGGGTAGTGCTTAGATGCAATATGCTAAGAGTGTATTCTAGTCGGTCAAACTTGGTATCATTGAAAAGGTATCTTGGTACAGAGTTGTAATCTGCAAACCGTTTTAAATCGGTGCTTACTTCCCGAGATATGACTTAAGCACTAACCGCTAGGGTTAGGGTTAGGGTTAAGGTTAGGGTTAGGGTAGTGCTTAGATGCAATATGGCTAAGAGTGTATTCTAGTCGGTCAAACTTGGTATCATTGAAAAGGTATCTTGGTACAGAGTTGTAATCTGCAAACCGTTTTGAAATCGGGTGCTTACTTCCCGAGATATGACTTAAGCACTAACCGCTAGGGTTAGGGTTAGGGTTAGGTTAGGGTAGGTTAGTGTGCTTAGATGCAATATGGCTAAGAGTGTATTCTAGTCGGTCAAACTTGGTATCATTGAAAAGGTATCTTGGTACAGAGTTGTAATCTGCAAACCGTTTTAAATCGGGTGCTTACTTCCCGAGATATGACTTAAGCACTAACCGCTAGGGTTAGGGTTAGGTTAAGTTAGGGTTAGGGTAGCTTAGATGCAATGGCTAAGAGTGTATTCTAGTCGGTCAAACTTGGTATCATTGAAAGGTATCTTGGTACAGAGTTGTAATCTGCAAACCGTTTTGAAATCGGTGCTTACTTCCCGAGATATGACTTAAGCACTAACCGCTAGGGTTAGGGTTAGGGTTAAGGTTAGGGTTAGGGTAGTGCTTAGATGCAATATGGCTAAGAGTGTATTCTAGTCGGTCAAACTTGGTATCATTGAAAAGGTATCTTGGTACAGAGTTGTAATCTGCAAACCGTTTTGAAATCGGGTGCTTACTTCCCGAGATATGACTTAAGCACTAACCGCTAGGGTTAGGGTTAGGGTTAGGGTAGTGCTTAGATGCAATATGGCTAAGAGTGTATTCTAGTCGGTCAAACTTGGTATCATTGAAAGGTATCTTGGTACAGAGTTGTAATCTGCAAACCGTTTTGAAATCGGGTGCTTACTTCCCGAGATATGACTTAAGCACTAACCGCTAGGGTTAGGGTTAGGGTTAAGGTTAGGGTTAGGGTAGTGCTTAGATGCAATATGGCTAAGTGTATTCTAGTCGGTCAAACTTGGTATCATTGAAAAGGTATCTTGGTACAGAGTTGTAATCTGCAAACCGTTTTGAAATCGGGTGCTTACTTCCCGAGATATGACTTAAGCACTAACCGCTAGGGTTAGGGTTAGGGTTAAGGTTAGGGTTAGGGTAGTGCTTAGATGCAATATGGCTAAGAGTGTATTCTAGTCGGTCAAACTTGGTATCATTGAAAAGGTATCTTGGTACAGAGTTGTAATCTGCAAACCGTTTTGAAATCGGGTGCTTACTTCCCGAGATATGACTTAAGCACTAACCGCTAGGGTTAGGGTTAGGGTTAAGGTTAGGGTTAGGGTAGTGCTTAGATGCAATATGGCTAAGAGTGTATTCTAGTCGGTCAAACTTGGTATCATTGAAAGGTATCTTGGTACAGAGTTGTAATCTGCAAACCGTTTTGAAATCGGGTGCTTACTTCCCGAGATATGACTTAAGCACTAACCGCTAGGGTTAGGGTTAGGGTTAAGGTTAGGGTTAGGGTAGTGCTTAGATGCAATATGGCTAAGAGTGTATTCTAGTCGGTCAAACTTGGTATCATTGAAAAGTATCTTGGTACAGAGTTGTAATCTGCAAACCGTTTTGAAATCGGGTGCTTACTTCCCGAGATATGACTTAAGCACTAACCGCTAGGGTTAGGGTTAGGGTTAAGGTTAGGGTTAGGGTAGTGCTTAGATGCAATATGGCTAAGAGTGTATTCTAGTCGGTCAAACTTGGTATCATTGAAAAGGTATCTTGGTACAGAGTTGTAATCTGCAAACCGTTTTGAAATCGGGTGCTTACTTCCCGAGATATGACTTAAGCACTAACCGCTAGGGTTAGGGTTAGGGTTAAGGTTAGGGTTAGGGTAGTGCTTAGATGCAATATGCTAAGAGTGTATTCTAGTCGGTCAAACTTGGTATCATTGAAAAGGTATCTTGGTACAGAGTTGTAATCTGCAAACCGTTTTGAAATCGGGTGCTTACTTCCCGAGATATGACTTAAGCACTAACCGCTAGGGTTAGGGTTAGGGTTAAGGTTAGGGTTAGGGTAGTGCTTAGATGCAATATGGCTAAGAGTGTATTCTAGTCGGTCAAACTTGGTATCATTGAAAAGGTATCTTGGTACAGAGTTGTAATCTGCAAACCGTTTTGAAATCGGGTGCTTACTTCCCGAGATATGACTTAAGCACTAACCGCTAGGGTTAGGGTTAGGGTTAGTGTTAAGGTTAGGGTTAGGGTAGTGCTTAGATGCAATATGGCTAAGAGTGTATTCTAGTCGGTCAAACTTGGTATCATTGAAAAGGTATCTTGTACAGAGTTGTAATCTGCAAACCGTTTTGAAATCGGGTGCTTACTTCCGAGATATGACTTAAGCACTAACCGCTAGGGTTAGGGTTAGGGTTAAGGTTAGGGTTAGGGTAGTGCTTAGATGCAATATGGCTAAGAGTGTATTCTAGTCGGTCAAACTTGGTATCATTGAAAAGGTATCTTGGTACAGAGTTGTAATCTGCAAACCGTTTTGAAATCGGGTGCTTACTTCCCGAGATATGACTTAAGCACTAACCGCTAGGGTTAGGGTTAGGGTTAAGGTTAGGGTTAGGGTAGTGCTTAGATGCAATATGGCTAAGAGTGTATTCTAGTCGGTCAAACTTGGTATCATTGAAAAGGTATCTTGGTACAGAGTTGTAATCTGCAAACCGTTTTGAAATCGGGTGCTTACTTCCCGAGATATGACTTAAGCACTAACCGCTAGGGTTAGGGTTAGGTTAAGGTTAGGGTTAGGGTAGTGCTTAGATGCAATATGGCTAAGAGTGTATTCTAGTCGGTCAAACTTGGTATCATTGAAAAGGTATCTTGGTACAGAGTTGTAATCTGCAAACCGTTTTGAAATCGGGTGCTTACTTCCCGAGATATGACTTAAGCACTAACCGCTAGGGTTAGGGTTAGGGTTAAGGTTAGGGTTAGGGTAGTGCTTAGATGCAATATGGCTAAGAGTGTATTCTAGTCGGTCAAACTTGGTATCATTGAAAAGGTATCTTGGTACAGAGTTGTAATCTGCAAACCGTTTTGAAATCGGGTGCTTACTTCCCGAGATATGACTTAAGCACTAACCGCTAGGGTTAGGGTTAGGGTTAAGGTTAAGGTTAGTTAGGGTAGTGCTTAGATGCAATATGGCTAAGAGTGTATTCTAGTCGGTCAAACTTGGTATCATTGAAAAGGTATCTTGGTACAGAGTTGTAATCTGCAAACCGTTTTGAAATCGGGTGCTTACTTCCGAGATATGACTTAAGCACTAACCGCTAGGGTTAGGTTAGGGTTAAGGTTAGGGTTAGGGTAGTGCTTAGATGCAATATGGCTAAGAGTGTATTCTAGTCGGTCAAACTTGGTATCATTGAAAAGGTATCTTGGTACAGAGTTGTAATCTGCAAACCGTTTTGAAATCGGGTGCTTACTTCCCGAGATATGACTTAAGCACTAACCGCTAGGGTTAGGGTTAAGGTTAGGTTAGGGTAGTGCTTAGATGCAATATGGCTAAGAGTGTATTCTAGTCGGTCAAACTTGGTATCATTGAAAAGTATCTTGGTACAGAGTTGTAATCTGCAAACCGTTTTGAAATCGGGTGCTTACTTCCGAGATATGACTTAAGCACTAACCGCTAGGGTTAGGGTTAGGTTAAGGTTAGGGTTAGGGTAGTGCTTAGATGCAATATGGCTAAGAGTGTATTCTAGTCGGTCAAACTTGGTATCATTGAAAAGGTATCTTGGTACAGAGTTGTAATCTGCAAACCGTTTTGAAATCGGGTGCTTACTTCCCGAGATATGACTTAGCACTAACCGCTAGGGTTAGGTTAGGGTTAAGGTTAGGGTTAGGGTAGTGCTTAGATGCAATATGGCTAAGAGTGTATTCTAGTCGGTCAAACTTGGTATCATTGAAAAGGTATCTTGGTACAGAGTTGTAATCTGCAAACCGTTTTGAAATCGGGTGCTTACTTCCGAGATATGACTTAAGCACTAACCGCTAGGGTTAGGGTTAGGGTTAAGGTTAGGGTTAGGGTAGTGCTTAGATGCAATATGGCTAAGAGTGTATTCTAGTCGGTCAAACTTGGTATCATTGAAAAGGTATCTTGGTACAGAGTTGTAATCTGCAAACCGTTTTGAAATCGGGTGCTTACTTCCGAGATATGACTTAAGCACTAACCGCTAGGGTTAGGTTAGGGTTAGGGTAGTGCTTAGATGCAATATGGCTAAGAGTGTATTCTAGTCGGTCAAACTTGGTATCATTGAAAAGGTATCTTGGTACAGAGTTGTAATCAAACCGTTTTGAAATCGGGTGCTTACTTCCCGAGATATGACTTAAGCACTAACCGCTAGGGTTAGGGTTAGGGTTAAGGTTAGGTTAGGGTAGTGCTTAGATGCAATATGGCTAAGAGTGTATTCTAGTCGGTCAAACTTGGTATCATTGAAAAGGTATCTTGGTACAGAGTTGTAATCTGCAAACCGTTTTGAAATCGGGTGCTTACTTCCGAGATATGACTTAAGCACTAACCGCTAGGGTTAGGGTTAGGGTTAAGGTTAGGGTAGGGTAGTGCTTAGATGCAATATGGCTAAGAGTGTATTCTAGTCGGTCAAACTTGGTATCATTGAAAAGGTATCTTGGTACAGAGTTGTAATCTGCAAACCGTTTTGAAATCGGGTGCTTACTTCCCGAGATATGACTTAAGCACTAACCGCTAGGGTTAGGGTTAGGGTTAAGGTTAGGGTTAGGGTAGTGCTTAGATGCAATATGGCTAAGAGTGTATTCTAGTCGGTCAAACTTGGTATCATTGAAAAGTATCTTGGTACAGAGTGTAATCTGCAAACCGTTTTGAAATCGGGTGCTTACTTCCCGAGATATGACTTAAGCACTAACCGCTAGGGTTAGGGTTAGGGTTAAGGTTAGGGTTAGGGTAGTGCTTAGATGCAATATGGCTAAGAGTGTATTCTAGTCGGTCAAACTTGGTATCATTGAAAAGGTATCTTGGTACAGAGTTGTAATCTGCAAACCGTTTTGAAATCGGGTGCTTACTTCCCGAGATATGACTTAAGCACTAACCGCTAGGGTTAGGGTTAGGGTTAAGGTTAGGGTTAGGGTAGTGCTTAGATGCAATATGGCTAAGAGTGTATTCTAGTCGGTCAAACTTGGTATCATTGAAAAGGTATCTTGGTACAGAGTTGTAATCTGCAAACCGTTTTGAAATCGGGTGCTTACTTCCCGAGATATGACTTAAGCACTAACCGCTAGGGTTAGGGTTAGGGTTAAGTTAGGGTTAGGGTAGTGCTTAGATGCAATATGGCTAAGAGTGTATTCTAGTCGGTCAAACTTGGTATCATTGAAAGGTATCTTGGTACAGAGTTGTAATCTGCAAACCGTTTTGAAATCGGGTGCTTACTTCCCGAGATATGACTTAAGCACTAACCGCTAGGGTTAGGGTTAGGGTTAAGGTTAGGGTTAGGGTAGTGCTTAGATGCAATATGGCTAAGAGTGTATTCTAGTCGGTCAAACTTGGTATCATTGAAAAGGTATCTTGGTACAGAGTTGTAATCTGCAAACCGTTTTGAAATCGGGTGCTTACTTCCCGAGATATGACTTAAGCACTAACCGCTAGGGTTAGGGTTAGGGTTAAGGTTAGGGTTAGGGTAGTGCTTAGATGCATATGGCTAAGTGTATTCTAGTCGGTCAAACTTGTATCATTAAAAGGTATCTTGGTACAGAGTTGTAATCTGCAAACCGTTTTGAAATCGGGTGCTTACTTCCCGAGATATGACTTAAGCACTAACCGCTAGGGTTAGGGTTAGGGTTAAGGTTAGGGTTAGGGTAGTGCTTAGATGCAATATGGCTAAGAGTGTATTCTAGTCGGTCAAACTTGGTATCATTGAAAAGGTATCTTGGTACAGAGTTGTAATCTGCAAACCGTTTTGAAATCGGGTGCTTACTTCCCGAGATATGACTTAAGCACTAACCGCTAGGGTTAGGGTTAGGTTAAGGTTAGGGTTAGGGTAGTGCTTAGATGCAATATGGCTAAGAGTGTATTCTAGTCGGTCAAACTTGGTATCATTGAAAAGGTATCTTGGTACAGAGTTGTAATCTGCAAACCGTTTTGAAATCGGGTGCTTACTTCCCGAGATATGACTTAAGCACTAACCGCTAGGGTTAGGGTTAGGGTTAAGGTTAGGGTTAGGGTAGTGCTTAGATGCAATATGGCTAAGAGTGTATTCTAGTCGGTCAAACTTGGTATCATTGAAAAGGTATCTTGGTACAGAGTTGTAATCTGCAAACCGTTTTGAAATCGGGTGCTTACTTCCCGAGATATGACTTAAGCACTAACCGCTAGGGTTAGGGTTAGGTTAGTTTAAGGTTAGGGTTAGGGTAGTGCTTAGATGCAATATGGCTAAGAGTGTATTCTAGTCGGTCAAACTTGGTATCATTGAAAAGGTATCTTGGTACAGAGTTGTAATCTGCAAACCGTTTTGAAATCGGGTGCTTACTTCCCGAGATATGACTTAAGCACTAACCGCTAGGGTTAGGGTTAGGGTTAAGGTTAGGGTTAGGGTAGTGCTTAGATGCAATATGGCTAAGAGTGTATTCTAGTCGGTCAAACTTGTATCATTGAAAGTAGCTTGGTACTTGCGTTGTAATCTGCAAACCGTTTTGAAATCGGGTGCTTACTTCCGAGATATGACTTAAGCACTAACCGCTAGGGTTAGGGTTAGGGTTAAGGTTAGGGTTAGGGTAGTGCTTAGATGCAATATGGCTAAGAGTGTATTCTAGTCGGTCAAACTTGGTATCATTGAAAAGGTATCTTGGTACAGTTGTAATCTGCAAACCGTTTGAAATCGGGTGCTTACTTCCCGAGATATGACTTAAGCACTAACGCTAGGGTTAGGGTTAGGGTTAAGGTTAGGGTTAGGGTAGTGCTTAGATGCAATATGGCTAAGAGTGTATTCTAGTCGGTCAAACTTGGTATCATTGAAAAGGTTCTTGGTACAGAGTTGTAATCTGCAAACCGTTTTGAAATCGGGTGCTTACTCCCGAGATATGACTTAAGCACTAACCGCTAGGGTTAGGGTTAGGGTTAAGGTTAGGGTTAGGGTAGTGCTTAGATGCAATATGGCTAAGAGTGTATTCTAGTCGGTCAAACTTGGTATCATTGAAAAGGTATCTTGGTACAGAGTTGTAATCTGCAAACCGTTTTGAAATCGGTGCTTACTTCCCGAGATATGACTTAAGCACTAACCGCTAGGGTTAGGGTTAGGGTTAAGGTTAGGGTTAGGGTAGTGCTTAGATGCAATATGGCTAAGAGTGTATTCTAGTCGGTCAAACTTGGTATCATTGAAAGGTATCTTGGTACAGAGTTGTAATCTGCAAACCGTTTTGAAATCGGGTGCTTACTTCCCGAGATATGACTTAAGCACTAACCGCTAGGGTTAGGGTTAGGGTTAAGGTTAGGTTTAGGGTAGTGCTTAGATGCATATGGCTAAGAGTGTATTCTAGTCGGTCAAACTTGGTATCATTGAAAAGGTATCTTGGTACAGAGTTGTAATCTGCAAACCGTTTTGAAATCGGGTGCTTACTCCCGAGATATGACTTAAGCACTAACCGCTAGGGTTAGGGTTAGGGTTAGGTTAGGGTTAGGGTAGTGCTTAGATGCAATATGGCTAAGAGTGTATTCTAGTCGGTCAAACTTGGTATCATTGAAAAGGTATCTTGGTACAGAGTTGTAATCTGCAAACCGTTTTGAAATCGGGTGCTTACTTCCCGAGATATGACTTAAGCACTAACCGCTAGGGTTAGGTTAGGGTTAAGGTTAGGGTTAGGGTAGTGCTTAGATGCAATATGGCTAAGAGTGTATTCTAGTCGGTCAAACTTGGTATCATTGAAAAGGTATCTTGGTACAGAGTTGTAATCTGCAAACCGTTTTGAAATCGGGTGCTTACTTCCGAGATATGACTTAAGCACTAACCGCTAGGGTTAGGGTTAGGGTTAAGGTAAGGTTAGGGTTGGGTAGTGCTTAGATGCATATGGCTAAGAGTGTATTCTAGTCGGTCAAACTTGGTATCATTGAAAAGGTATCTTGGTACAGAGTTGTAATCTGCAAACCGTTTTGAAATCGGGTGCTTACTTCCGAGATATGACTTAAGCACTAACCGCTAGGGTTAGGGTTAGGGTTAAGGTTAGGGTTAGGGTAGTGCTTAGATGCAATATGGCTAAGAGTGTATTCTAGTCGGTCAAACTTGGTATCATTGAAAAGGTATCTTGGTACAGAGTTGTAATCTGCAAACCGTTTTGAAATCGGGTGCTTACTTCCCGAGATATGACTTAAGCACTAACCGCTAGGGTTAGGGTTAGGGTTAAGTTTGGGTTAGGGTAGTGCTTAGATGCAATATGGCTAAGAGTGTATTCTAGTCGGTCAAACTTGGTATCATTGAAAAGTATCTTGGTACAGAGTGTAATCTGCAAACCGTTTTGAAATCGGGTGCTTACTTCCGAGATATGACTTAAGCACTAACCGCTAGGGTTAGGGTTAGGGTTAGGTTAGGGTTAGGGTAGTGCTTAGATGCAATATGGCTAAGAGTGTATTCTAGTCGGTCAAACTTGGTATCATTGAAAAGGTATCTTGGTACAGAGTTGTAATCTGCAAACCGTTTTGAAATCGGTGCTTACTTCCCGAGATATGACTTAAGCACTAACCGCTAGGGTTAGGGTTAGGGTTAAGGTTAGGGTTAGGGTAGTGCTTAGATGCAATATGGCTAAGAGTGTATTCTAGTCGGTCAAACTTGGTATCATTGAAAAGGTATCTTGGTACAGAGTTGTAATCTGCAAACCGTTTTGAAATCGGGTGCTTACTTCCCGAGATATGACTTAAGCACTAACCGCTAGGGTTAGGTTAGGGTTAGGGTAGTGCTTAGATGCAATATGGCTAAGAGTGTATTCTAGTCGGTCAAACTTGGTATCATTGAAAAGGTATCTTGGTACAGAGTTGTAATCTGCAAACCGTTTTGAAATCGGGTGCTTACTTCCCGAGATATGACTTAAGCACTAACCGCTAGGGTTAGGGTTAGGGTTAAGGTTAGGGTTAGGGTAGTGCTTAGATGCAATATGGCTAAGAGTGTATTCTAGTCGGTCAAACTTGGTATCATTGAAAAGGTATCTTGGTACAGAGTTGTAATCTGCAAACCGTTTTAAATCGGGCTTACTTCCCGAGATATGACTTAAGCACTAACCGCTAGGGTTAGGGTTAGGGTTAAGGTTAGGGTTAGGGTAGTGCTTAGATGCAATATGGCTAAGAGTGTATTCTAGTCGGTCAAACTTGGTATCATTGAAAAGGTATCTTGGTACAGAGTTGTAATCTGCAAACCGTTTTGAAATCGGGTGCTTACTTCCCGAGATATGACTTAAGCACTAACCGCTAGGGTTAGGGTTAGGGTTAAGGTTAGGGTTAGGGTAGTGCTTAGATGCAATATGGCTAAGAGTGTATTCTAGTCGGTCAAACTTGGTATCATTGAAAAGGTATCTTGGTACAGAGTTGTAATCTGCAAACCGTTTTGAAATCGGGTGCTTACTTCCCGATATGACTTAAGCACTAACCGCTAGGGTTAGGGTTAGGGTTAAGGTTAGGGTTAGGGTAGTGCTTAGATGCAATATGCTAAGAGTGTATTCTAGTCGGTCAAACTTGGTATCATTGAAAGGTAGCTTGGTACAGAGTTGTAATCTGCAAACCGTTTTGAAATCGGGTGCTTACTTCCCGAGATATGACTTAAGCACTAACCGCTAGGGTTAGGGTTAGGGTTAAGGTTAGGGTTAGGGTAGTGCTTAGATGCAATATGGCTAAGAGTGTATTCTAGTCGGTCAAACTTGGTATCATTGAAAAGGTATCTTGGTACAGAGTTGTAATCTGCAAACCGTTTTGAAATCGGGTGCTTACTTCCCGAGATATGACTTAAGCACTAACCGCTAGGGTTAGGGTTAGGGTTAAGGTTAGGGTTAGGGTAGTGCTTAGATGCAATATGGCTAAGAGTGTATTCTAGTCGGTCAAACTTGGTATCATTGAAAAGGTATCTTGGTACAGAGTTGTAATCTGCAAACCGTTTTGAAATCGGGTGCTTACTTCCCGAGATATGACTTAAGCACTAACCGCTAGGGTTAGGGTTAGGGTTAAGGTTAGGGTTAGGGTAGTGCTTAGATGCAATATGGCTAAGAGTGTATTCTAGTCGGTCAAACTTGGTATCATTGAAAGGTATCTTGGTACAGAGTTGTAATCTGCAAACCGTTTTGAAATCGGGTGCTTACTTCCCGAGATATGACTTAAGCACTAACCGCTAGGGTTAGGGTTAGGGTTAAGGTTAGGGTTAGGGTAGTGCTTAGATGCAATATGGCTAAGAGTGTATTCTAGTCGGTCAAACTTGGTATCATTGAAAAGGTATCTTGGTACAGAGTTGTAATCTGCAAACCGTTTTGAAATCGGGTGCTTACTTCCCGAGATATGACTTAAGCACTAACCGCTAGGGTTAGGGTTAGGGTAAGGTTAGGGTTAGGGTAGTGCTTAGATGCAATATGGCTAAGAGTGTATTCTAGTCGGTCAAACTTGGTATCATTGAAAAGGTATCTTGGTACAGAGTTGTAATCTGCAAACCGTTTTGAAATCGGGTGCTTACTTCCCGAGATATGACTTAAGCACTAACCGCTAGGGTTAGGGTTAGGGTTAAGGTTAGGTTAGGGGTAGTGCTTAGATGCAATATGGCTAAGAGTGTATTCTAGTCGGTCAAACTTGGTATCATTGAAAAGGTATCTTGGTACAGAGTTGTAATCTGCAAACCGTTTTGAAATCGGGTGCTTACTTCCCGAGATATGACTTAAGCACTAACCGCTAGGGTTAGGGTTAGGGTTAAGGTTAGGGTTAGGGTAGTGCTTAGATGCAATATGGCTAAGAGTGTATTCTAGTCGGTCAAACTTGGTATCATTGAAAAGGTATCTTGGTACAGAGTTGTAATCTGCAAACCGTTTTGAAATCGGGTGCTTACTTCCCGAGATATGACTTAAGCACTAACCGCTAGGGTTAGGGTTAGGGTTAAGGTTAGGGTTAGGGTAGTGCTTAGATGCAATATGGCTAAGAGTGTATTCTAGTCGGTCAAACTTGGTATCATTGAAAGGTATCTTGGTACAGAGTTGTAATCTGCAAACCGTTTTGAAATCGGGTGCTTACTTCCCGAGATATGACTTAAGCACTAACCGCTAGGGTTAGGGTTAGGGTTAAGGTTAGGGTTAGGGTAGTGCTTAGATGCAATATGGCTAAGAGTGTATTCTAGTCGGTCAAACTTGGTATCATTGAAAAGGTATCTTGGTACAGAGTTGTAATCTGCAAACCGTTTTGAAATCGGGTGCTTACTTCCCGAGATATGACTTAAGCACTAACCGCTAGGGTTAGGGTTAGGGTTAAGGTTAGGGTTAGGGTAGTGCTTAGATGCAATATGGCTAAGAGTGTATTCTAGTCGGTCAAACTTGGTATCATTGAAAAGGTATCTTGGTACAGAGTTGTAATCTGCAAACCGTTTTGAAATCGGGTGCTTACTTCCCGAGATATGACTTAAGCACTAACCGCTAGGTTAGGGTTAGGGTTAGGTTAAGGTTAGGGTAGGGTAGCTTAGATGCAATATGGCTAAGAGTGTATTCTAGTCGGTCAAACTTGGTATCATTGAAAAGGTATCTTGGTACAGAGTTGTAATCTGCAAACCGTTTTGAAATCGGGTGCTTACTTCCCGAGATATGACTTAAGCACTAACCGCTAGGGTTAGGGTTAAGGTTAGGGTTAGGGTAGTGCTTAGATGCAATATGGCTAAGAGTGTATTCTAGTCGGTCAAACTTGGTATCATTGAAAAGGTATCTTGGTACAGAGTTGTAATCTGCAAACCGTTTTGAAATCGGGTGCTTACTTCCCGAGATATGACTTAAGCACTAACCGCTAGGGTTAGGGTTAAGGTTAGGGTTAGGGTAGTGCTTAGATGCAATATGGCTAAGAGTGTATTCTAGTCGGTCAAACTTGGTATCATTGAAAGGTATCTTGGTACAGAGTTGTAATCTGCAAACCGTTTTGAAATCGGGTGCTTACTTCCCGAGATATGACTTAAGCACTAACCGCTAGGGTTAGGGTTAGGTTAAGGTTAGGGTTAGGGTAGTGCTTAGATGCATATGGCTAAGAGTGTATTCTAGTCGGTCAAACTTGGTATCATTGAAAAGGTATCTTGGTACAGAGTTGTAATCTGCAAACCGTTTTGAAATCGGGTGCTTACTTCCCGAGATATGACTTAAGCACTAACCGCTAGGGTTAGGGTTAGGGTTAAGGTTAGGGTTAGGGTAGTGCTTAGATGCAATATGGCTAAGAGTGTATTCTAGTCGGTCAAACTTGGTATCATTGAAAAGGTATCTTGGTACAGAGTTGTAATCTGCAAACCGTTTTGAAATCGGGTGCTTACTTCCCGAGATATGACTTAAGCACTAACCGCTAGGGTTAGGGTTAGGTTAAGGTTAGGGTTAGGGTAGTGCTTAGATGCAATATGGCTAAGAGTGTATTCTAGTCGGTCAAACTTGGTATCATTGAAAAGGTATCTTGGTACAGAGTTGTAATCTGCAAACCGTTTTAAATCGGGTGCTTACTTCCCGAGATATGACTTAAGCACTAACCGCTAGGGTTAGGGTTAGGGTTAAGGTTAGGGTTAGGGTAGTGCTTAGATGCAATATGGCTAAGAGTGTATTCTAGTCGGTCAAACTTGGTATCATTGAAAAGGTATCTTGGTACAGAGTGTAATCTGCAAACCGTTTTGAAATCGGGTGCTTACTTCCCGAGATATGACTTAAGCACTAACCGCTAGGGTTAGGGTTAGGGTTAAGGTTAGGGTTAGGGTAGTGCTTAGATGCAATATGGCTAAGAGTGTATTCTAGTCGGTCAAACTTGGTATCATTGAAAAGGTATCTTGGTACAGAGTTGTAATCTGCAAACCGTTTTGAAATCGGGTGCTTACTTCCCGAGATATGACTTAAGCACTAACCGCTAGGGTTAGGGTTAGGGTTAAGGTTAGGGTTAGGGTAGTGCTTAGATGCAATATGGCTAAGAGTGTATTCTAGTCGGTCAAACTTGGTATCATTGAAAAGGTATCTTGGTACAGAGTTGTAATCTGCAAACCGTTTTAAATCGGGTGCTTACTTCCCGAGATATGACTTAAGCACTAACCGCTAGGGTTAAGGTTAGGGTTAGGGTAGTGCTTAGATGCAATATGGCTAAGAGTGTATTCTAGTCGGTCAAACTTGGTATCATTGAAAAGGTATCTTGGTACAGAGTTGTAATCTGCAAACCGTTTTGAAATCGGGTGCTTACTTCCCGAGATATGACTTAAGCACTAACCGCTAGGGTTAGGGTTAGGGTTAAGGTTAGGGTTAGGGT
Source organism: Branchiostoma floridae x Branchiostoma belcheri (assembly GCA_019207045.1). Classification (NCBI taxonomy): domain Eukaryota; kingdom Metazoa; phylum Chordata; class Leptocardii; order Amphioxiformes; family Branchiostomatidae; genus Branchiostoma; species Branchiostoma floridae x Branchiostoma belcheri. The sequence continues at coordinate 10,226,825 of CM033034.1, forward strand.
AGTGCTTAGATGCAATATGGCTAAGAGTGTATTCTAGTCGGTCAAACTTGGTATCATTGAAAAGGTATCTTGGTACAGAGTTGTAATCTGCAAACCGTTTTGAAATCGGGTGCTTACTTCCGAGATATGACTTAAGCACTAACCGCTAGGGTTAGGGTTAGGGTTAAGGTTAGGGTTAGGGTAGTGCTTAGATGCAATATGGCTAAGAGTGTATTCTAGTCGGTCAAACTTGGTATCATTGAAAAGGTATCTTGGTACAGAGTTGTAATCTGCAAACCGTTTTGAAATCGGGTGCTTACTTCCCGAGATATGACTTAAGCACTAACCGCTAGGGTTAGGGTTAGGGTTAAGGTTAGGGTTAGGGTAGTGCTTAGATGCAATATGGCTAAGAGTGTATTCTAGTCGGTCAAACTTGGTATCATTGAAAAGTATCTTGGTACAGAGTTGTAATCTGCAAACCGTTTTGAAATCGGGTGCTTACTTCCCGAATATGACTTAAGCACTAACCGCTAGGGTTAGGGTTAGGGTTAAGGTTTGGGTTAGGGTAGTGCTTAGATTCAATATGGCTAAGAGTGTATTCTAGTCGGTCAAACTTGGTATCATTGAAAAGTAGCTTGGTACAGAGTTGTAATCTGCAAACCGTTTTGAAATCGGGTGCTTACTTCCCGAGATATGACTTAAGCACTAACCGCTAGGGTTAGGGTTAGGGTTAAGGTAGGGTTAGGGTAGTGCTTAGATGCAATATGGCTAAGAGTGTATTCTAGTCGGTCAAACTTGGTATCATTGAAAAGGTAGCTTGGTACAGAGTTGTAATCTGCAAACCGTTTTGAAATCGGGTGCTTACTCCCGAGATATGACTTAAGCACTAACCGCTAGGGTTAGGGTTAGGGTTAAGGTTAGGGTTAGGGTAGTGCTTAGATGCAATATGGCTAAGAGTGTATTCTAGTCGGTCAAACTTGGTATCATTGAAAAGGTATCTTGGTACAGAGTTGTAATCTGCAAACCGTTTTGAAATCGGGTGCTTACTTCCCGAGATATGACTTAAGCACTAACCGCTAGGGTTAAGGTTAGGGTTAGGGTAGTGCTTAGATGCAATATGGCTAAGAGTGTATTCTAGTCGGTCAAACTTGGTATCATTGAAAAGGTATTGGTACAGAGTTGTAATCTGCAAACCGTTTTGAAATCGGGTGCTTACTTCCCGAGATATGACTTAAGCACTAACCGCTAGGGTTAGGGTTAGGGTTAAGGTTAGGGTTAGGGAGTGCTTAGATGCAATATGGCTAAGAGTGTATTCTAGTCGGTCAAACTTGGTATCATTGAAAAGGTATCTTGGTACAGAGTTGTAATCTGCAAACCGTTTTAAATCGGGTGCTTACTTCCCGAGATATGACTTAAGCACTAACCGCTAGGGTTAGGGTTAGGGTGGTTAGGGTTAGGGTAGTGCTTAGATGCAATATGGCTAAGAGTGTATTCTAGTCGGTCAAACTTGGTATCATTGAAAAGGTATCTTGGTACAGAGTTGTAATCTGCAAACCGTTTTGAAATCGGGTGCTTACTTCCCGAGATATGACTTAAGCACTAACCGCTAGGGTTAGGGTTAGGGTTAAGGTTAGGGTTAGGGTAGTGCTTAGATGCAATATGGCTAAGAGTGTATTCTAGTCGGTCAAACTTGGTATCATTGAAAAGGTAGCTTGGTACAGAGTTGTAATCTGCAAACCGTTTTGAAATCGGGTGCTTACTTCCCGAGATATGACTTAAGCACTAACCGCTAGGGTTAGGGTTAGGGTTAAGGTTAGGGTTAGGGTAGTGCTTAGATGCAATATGGCTAAGAGTGTATTCTAGTCGGTCAAACTTGGTATCATTGAAAAGTATCTTGGTACAGAGTTGTAATCTGCAAACCGTTTTGAAATCGGGTGCTTACTTCCCGAGATATGACTTAAGCACTAACCGCTAGGGTTAGGGTTAGGGTTAAGGTTAGGGTTAGGGTAGTGCTTAGATTCAATATGGCTAAGAGTGTATTCTAGTCGGTCAAACTTGGTATCATTGAAAAGGTATCTTGGTACAGAGTTGTAATCTGCAAACCGTTTTGAAATCGGGTGCTTACTTCCCGAGATATGACTTAAGCACTAACCGCTAGGGTTAGGGTTAGGGTTAAGGTTAGGGTTAGGGTAGTGCTTAGATGCAATATGGCTAAGAGTGTATTCTAGTCGGTCAAACTTGGTATCATTGAAAAGGTATCTTGGTACAGAGTTGTAATCTGCAAACCGTTTTGAAATCGGGTGCTTACTTCCCGAGATATGACTTAAGCACTAACCGCTAGGGTTAGAGGTTAGGGTTAGGGTAGTGCTTAGATGCAATATGGCTAAGAGTGTATTCTAGTCGGTCAAACTTGGTATCATTGAAAAGGTAGCTTGGTACAGAGTTGTAATCTGCAAACCGTTTTGAAATCGGGTGCTTACTTCCCGAGATATGACTTAAGCACTAACCGCTAGGGTTAGGGTTAGGGTTAAGGTTAGGGTTAGGGTAGTGCTTAGATGTAATATGGCTAAGAGTGTATTCTAGTCGGTCAAACTTGGTATCATTGAAAAGGTAGCTTGGTACAGAGTTGTAATCTGCAAACCGTTTTAAATCGGGTGCTTACTTCCCGAGATATGACTTAAGCACTAACCGCTAGGGTTAGGGTTAGGGTTAAGGTTAGGGTTAGGGTAGTGCTTAGATTCAATATGGCTAAGAGTGTATTCTAGTCGGTCAAACTTGGTATCATTGAAAAGGTAGCTTGGTACAGAGTTGTAATCTGCAAACCGTTTTGAAATCGGGTGCTTACTTCCGAGATATGACTTAAGCACTAACCGCTAGGGTTAGGGTTAGGGTTAAGGTTAGGGTTAGGGTAGTGCTTAGATGCAATATGGCTAAGAGTGTATTCTAGTCGGTCAAACTTGGTATCATTGAAAAGGTAGCTTGGTACAGAGTTGTAATCTGCAAACCGTTTTGAAATCGGGTGCTTACTTCCCGAGATATGACTTAAGCACTAACCGCTAGGGTTAGGGTTAGGGTTAAGGTTAGGGTTAGGGTAGTGCTTAGATGCAATATGGCTAAGAGTGTATTCTAGTCGGTCAAACTTGGTATCATTGAAAAGGTATCTTGGTACAGAGTTGTAATCTGCAAACCGTTTTGAAATCGGGTGCTTACTTCCCGAGATATGACTTAAGCACTAACCGCTAGGGTTAGGGTTAGGGTTAAGGTTAGGGTTAGGGTAGTGCTTAGATGCAATATGGCTAAGAGTGTATTCTAGTCGGTCAAACTTGGTATCATTGAAAAGGTAGCTTGGTACAGAGTTGTAATCTGCAAACCGTTTTGAAATCGGGTGCTTACTTCCCGAGATATGACTTAAGCACTAACCGCTAGGGTTAGGGTTAGGGTTAAGGTTAGGGTTAGGGTAGTGCTTAGATGCAATATGGCTAAGAGTGTATTCTAGTCGGTCAAACTTGGTATCATTGAAAAGGTAGCTTGGTACAGAGTTGTAATCTGCAAACCGTTTTGAAATCGGGTGCTTACTTCCGAGATATGACTTAAGCACTAACCGCTAGGTTAGGGTTAGGGTTAAGGTTAGGGTTAGGGTAGTGCTTAGATGCAATATGGCTAAGAGTGTATTCTAGTCGGTCAAACTTGGTATCATTGAAAAGGTAGCTTGGTACAGAGTTGTAATCTGCAAACCGTTTTGAAATCGGGTGCTTACTTCCCGAGATATGACTTAAGCACTAACCGCTAGGGTTAGGGTTAGGGTTAAGGTTAGGGTTAGGGTAGTGCTTAGATGCAATATGGCTAAGAGTGTATTCTAGTCGGTCAAACTTGGTATCATTGAAAAGGTAGCTTGGTACAGAGTTGTAATCTGCAAACCGTTTTGAAATCGGGTGCTTACTTCCCGAGATATGACTTAAGCACTAACCGCTAGGGTTAGGGTTAGGGTTAAGGTTAGGGTTAGGGTAGTGCTTAGATGCAATATGGCTAAGAGTGTATTCTAGTCGGTCAAACTTGGTATCATTGAAAAGTAGCTTGGTACAGAGTTGTAATCTGCAAACCGTTTTGAAATCGGGTGCTTACTTCCCGAGATATGACTTAAGCACTAACCGCTAGGGTTAGGGTTAGGGTTAAGGTTAGGGTTAGGGTAGTGCTTAGATTCAATATGGCTAAGAGTGTATTCTAGTCGGTCAAACTTGGTATCATTGAAAAGGTAGCTTGGTACAGAGTTGTAATCTGCAAACCGTTTTGAAATCGGGTGCTTACTTCCCGAGATATGACTTAAGCACTAACCGCTAGGGTTAGGGTTAGGGTTAAGGTTAGGGTTAGGGTAGTGCTTAGATGCAATATGGCTAAGAGTGTATTCTAGTCGGTCAAACTTGGTATCATTGAAAAGGTAGCTTGGTACAGAGTTGTAATCTGCAAACCGTTTTAAATCGGGTGCTTACTTCCCGAGATATGACTTAAGCACTAACCGCTAGGGTTAAGGTTAGGGTTAGGGTAGTGCTTAGATGCAATATGGCTAAGAGTGTATTCTAGTCGGTCAAACTTGGTATCATTGAAAAGGTAGCTTGGTACAGAGTTGTAATCTGCAAACCGTTTTGAAATCGGGTGCTTACTTCCCGAGATATGACTTAAGCACTAACCGCTAGGGTTAGGGTTAGGGTTAAGGTTAGGGTTAGGGTAGTGCTTAGATGTAATATGGCTAAGAGTGTATTCTAGTCGGTCAAACTTGGTATCATTGAAAAGGTAGCTTGGTACAGAGTTGTAATCTGCAAACCGTTTTAAATCGGGTGCTTACTTCCCGAGATATGACTTAAGCACTAACCGCTAGGGTTAGGGTTAGGGTTAAGGTTAGGGTTAGGGTAGTGCTTAGATTCAATATGGCTAAGAGTGTATTCTAGTCGGTCAAACTTGGTATCATTGAAAAGGTAGCTTGGTACAGAGTTGTAATCTGCAAACCGTTTTGAAATCGGGTGCTTACTTCCGAGATATGACTTAAGCACTAACCGCTAGGGTTAGGGTTAGGGTTAAGGTTAGGGTTAGGGTAGTGCTTAGATGCAATATGGCTAAGAGTGTATTCTAGTCGGTCAAACTTGGTATCATTGAAAAGGTAGCTTGGTACAGAGTTGTAATCTGCAAACCGTTTTGAAATCGGGTGCTTACTTCCCGAGATATGACTTAAGCACTAACCGCTAGGGTTAGGGTTAGGGTTAAGGTTAGGGTTAGGGTAGTGCTTAGATGCAATATGGCTAAGAGTGTATTCTAGTCGGTCAAACTTGGTATCATTGAAAAGTAGCTTGGTACAGAGTGTAATCTGCAAACCGTTTTGAAATCGGGTGCTTACTTCCCGAGATATGACTTAAGCACTAACCACTAGGGTTAGGGTTAGGGTTAAGGTTAGCGTTAGGGTAGTGCTTAGATTCAATATGGCTAAGAGTGTATTCTAGTCGGTCAAACTTGGTATCATTGAAAAGTAGCTTGGTACAGAGTTGTAATCTGCAAACCGTTTTGAAATCGGGTGCTTCCTTCCCGAGATATGACTTAAGCACTAACGCTAGGGTTAGGGTTAGGGTTAAGGTTAGGGTTAGGGTAGTGCTTAGATGCAATATGGCTAAGAGTGTATTCTAGTCGGTCAAACTTGGTATCATTGAAAAGGTAGCTTGGTACAGAGTTGTAATCTGCAAACCGTTTTAAATCGGGTGCTTACTTCCCGAGATATGACTTAAGCACTAACCGCTAGGGTTAAGGTTAGGGTTAGGGTAGTGCTTAGATGCAATATGGCTAAGAGTGTATTCTAGTCGGTCAAACTTGGTATCATTGAAAAGGTAGCTTGGTACAGAGTTGTAATCTGCAAACCGTTTTGAAATCGGGTGCTTACTTCCCGAGATATGACTTAAGCACTAACCGCTAGGGTTAGGGTTAGGGTTAAGGTTAGGGTTAGGGTAGTGCTTAGATGTAATATGGCTAAGAGTGTATTCTAGTCGGTCAAACTTGGTATCATTGAAAAGGTAGCTTGGTACAGAGTTGTAATCTGCAAACCGTTTTAAATCGGGTGCTTACTTCCCGAGATATGACTTAAGCACTAACCGCTAGGGTTAGGGTTAGGGTTAAGGTTAGGGTTAGGGTAGTGCTTAGATTCAATATGGCTAAGAGTGTATTCTAGTCGGTCAAACTTGGTATCATTGAAAAGGTAGCTTGGTACAGAGTTGTAATCTGCAAACCGTTTTGAAATCGGGTGCTTACTTCCGAGATATGACTTAAGCACTAACCGCTAGGGTTAGGGTTAGGGTTAAGGTTAGGGTTAGGGTAGTGCTTAGATGCAATATGGCTAAGAGTGTATTCTAGTCGGTCAAACTTGGTATCATTGAAAAGGTAGCTTGGTACAGAGTTGTAATCTGCAAACCGTTTTGAAATCGGGTGCTTACTTCCCGAGATATGACTTAAGCACTAACCGCTAGGGTTAGGGTTAGGGTTAAGGTTAGGGTTAGGGTAGTGCTTAGATTCAATATGGCTAAGAGTGTATTCTAGTCGGTCAAACTTGGTATCATTGAAAAGGTAGCTTGGTACAGAGTTGTAATCTGCAAACCGTTTTGAAATCGGGTGCTTACTTCCCGAGATATGACTTAAGCACTAACCGCTAGGGTTAGGGTTAGGGTTAAGGTTAGGGTTAGGGTAGTGCTTAGATGCAATATGGCTAAGAGTGTATTCTAGTCGGTCAAACTTGGTATCATTGAAAAGGTAGCTTGGTACAGAGTTGTAATCTGCAAACCGTTTTGAAATCGGGTGCTTACTTCCCGAGATATGACTTAAGCACTAACCGCTAGGGTTAGGGTTAGGGTTAAGGTTAGGGTTAGGGTAGTGCTTAGATGTAATATGGCTAAGAGTGTATTCTAGTCGGTCAAACTTGGTATCATTGCAAAGGTAGCTTGGTACAGAGTTGTAATCTGCAAACCGTTTTGAAATCGGGTGCTTACTTCCCGAGATATGACTTAAGCACTAATCGCTAGGGTTAGGGTTAGGGTTAAGGTAAGGTTAGGGTTAGGGTAGTGCTTAGATGCAATATGGCTAAGAGTGTATTCTAGTCGGTCAAACTTGGTATCATTGAAAAGGTAGCTTGGTACAGCGTTGTAATCTGCAAACCGTTTTGAAATCGGGTGCTTACTTTCCGAGATATGACTTAAGCACTAAGCGCTAGGGTTAGGGTTAGGGTTAAGGTTAGGGTTAGGGTAGTGCTTAGATGCAATATGGCTAAGAGTGTATTCTAGTCGGTCAAACTTGGTATCATTGAAAAGGTAGCTTGGTACAGAGTTGTAATCTGCAAACCGTTTTGAAATCGGGTGCTTACTTCCCGAGATATGACTTAAGCATTAACCGCTAGGGTTAGGGTTAGGGTTAGGTTAGGGTTAGGGTAGTGCTTAGATTCAATATGGCTAAGAGTGTATTCTAGTCGGTCAAACTTGGTATCATTGAAAAGGTAGCTTGGTACAAAGTTGTAATCTGCAAACCGTTTTGAAATCGGGTGCTTACTTCCCGAGATATGACTTAAGCACTAACCGCTAGGGTTAGGGTTAGGGTTAAGGTAAGGGTTAGGATAGTGCTTAGATGCAATATGGCTAAGAGTGTATTCTAGTCGATCAAACTTCAAGTTGGTATCATTGAAAAGGTAGCTTGGTACAGAGTTGTAATCTGCAAACCGTTTTGAAATCGGGTGCTTACTTCCCGAGATATGGCTTAAGCACTAACCGCTAGGGTTAGGGTTAGGGTTAAGGTTAGGGTTAGGGTAGTGCTTAGATGCAATATGGCTAAGAGTGTATTCTAGTCGGTCAAACTTGGTATCATTGAAAAAGTAGCTTGGTACAGAGTTGTAATCTGCAAACCGTTTTGAAATCGGGTGCTTACTTCCCGAGATATGACTTAAGCACTAACCGCTATTGTTAGGGTTAGGGTTAAGGTTAGGGTTAGGGTAGTGCTTAGATGCAATATGGCTAAGAGTGTATTCTAGTCGGTCAAACTTGGTATCATTGAAAAGGTAGCTTGGTACAGCGTTGTAATCTGCAAACCGTTTTGAAATCGGGTGCTTACTTCCCGAGATATGACTTAAGCACTAACCGCTAGGGTTAGGGTTAAGGTTAGGGTTAGGGTAGTGCTTAGATGCAATATGGCTAAGAGTGTATTCTAGTCGGTCAAACTTGGTATCATTGAAATGGTAGCTTGGTACAGAGTTGTAATCTGCAAACCGTTTTGAAATCGGGTGCTTACTTCCCGAGATATGACTTAAGCACTAACCGCTAGGGTTAGGGTTCAGGTTAGGGTTATGGTAGTGCTTAGATGTAATATGGCTAAGAGTGTATTCTAGTCGGTCAAACTTGGTATCATTGAAAAGGTAGCTTGGTACAGAGTTGTAATCTGCAAACCGTTTTGAAATCGGGTGCTTACTTCCCGAGATATGACTTAAGCACTAATCGCTAGGGTTAGGGTTAGGGTTAAGGTTAAGGTTAGGGTTGGGGTAGTGCTTAGATGCATATGGCTAAGAGTGTATTCTGGTCGGTCAAACTTGGTATCATTGAAAAGGTAGCTTGGTATAAAGTTGTAATCTGCAAACCGTTTTGAAATCGGGTGCTTACTTCCTAGGATATGACTTAAGCACTAATCGCTAGGGTTAGGGTTAGGGTTAAGGTTAGGGTTAGGGTAGTGCTTAGATTCAATATGGCTAAGAGTGTATTCTAGTCGGTCAAACTTGGTATCATTGAAAAGGTAGCTTGGTACAGAGTTGTAATCTGCAAACCGTTTTGAAATCGGGTGCTTACTTCCCGAGATATGACTTAAGCACTAACCGCTAGGGTTAGGGTTAGGGTTAAGGTTAAGGTTAGGGTTGGGTAGTGCTTAGATGCATATGGCTAAGAGTGTATTCTGGTCGGTCAAACTTGGTATCATTGAAAAGGTAGCTTGGTATAAAGTTGTAATATGCTAACCTTTTTGAAATCGGGTGCTTACTTCCTAGGATATGACTTAAGCACTAATCGCTAGGGTTAGGGTTAGGGTTAAGGTTAGGGTTAGGGTAGTGCTTAGATTCAATATGGCTAAGAGTGTATTCTAGTCGGTCAAACTTGGTATCATTGAAAAGGTAGCTTGGTACAGAGTTGTAATCTGCAAACCGTTTTGAAATCGGGTGCTTACTTCCCGAGATATGACTTAAGCACTAACCGCTAGGGTTAGGGTTAGGGTTAAGGTTAGGGTTAGGGTAGTGCTTAGATGCAATATGGCTAAGAGTGTATTCTAGTCGGTCAAACTTTGTATCATTGAAAAGGTAGCTTGGTACAGAGTTGTAATCTGCAAACCGTTTTGAAATCGGGTGCTTACTTCCCGAGATATGACTTAAGCACTAATCGCTAGGGTTAGGGTTAGGGTTAAGGTTAAGGTTAGGGTTGGGGTAGTGCTTAGATGCATATGGCTAAGAGTGTATTCTAGTCGGTCAAACTTGGTATCATTGAAAAGGTAGCTTGGTACAGCGTTGTAATCTGCAAACCGTTTTGAAATCGGGTGCTTACTTTCCGAGATATGACTTAAGCACTAAGCGCTAGGGTTAGGGTTAGGGTTAAGGTTAGGGTTAGGGTAGTGCTTAGATGCGATATGGCTAAGAGTGTATTCTAGTCGGTCAAACTTGGTATCATTGAAAAGGTAGCTTGGTACAGAGTTGTAATCTGCAAACCGTTTTGAAATCGGGTGCTTACTTCCCGAGATATGACTTAAGCATTAACCGCTAGGGTTAGGGTTAGGGTTAGATTAGGGTTAGGGTAGTGCTTAGATTCAATATGGCTAAGAGTGTATTCTAGTCGGTCAAACTTGGTATCATTGAAAAGGTAGCTTGGTACAAAGTTGTAATATGCAAACCGTTTTGAAATCGGGTGCTTACTTCCCGAGATATGACTTAAGCACTAACCGCTAGGGTTAGGGTTAGGGTTAAGGTAAGGGTTAGGGTAGTGCTTAGATGCAATATGGCTAAGAGTGTATTCTAGTCGATCAAACTTCAAGTTGGTATCATTGAAAAGGTAGCTTGGTACAGAGTTGTAATCTGCAAACCGTTTTGAAATCGGGTGCTTACTTCCCGAGATATGGCTTAAGCACTAACCGCTAGGGTTAGGGTTAGGGTTAAGGTTAGGGTTAGGGTAGTGCTTAGATGCAATATGGCTAAGAGTGTATTCTAGTCGGTCAAACTTGGTATCATTGAAAAAGTAGCTTGGTACAGAGTTGTAATCTGCAAACCGTTTTGAAATCGGGTGCTTACTTCCCGAGATATGACTTAAGCACTAACCGCTATTGTTAGGGTTAGGGTTAAGGTTAAGGTTAGGGTTAGGGTAGTGCTTAGATGCAATATGGCTAAGAGTGTATTCTAGTCGGTCAAACTTGGTATCATTGAAAAGGTAGCTTGGTACAGCGTTGTAATCTGCAAACCGTTTTGAAATCGGGTGCTTACTTCCCGAGATATGACTTAAGCACTAACCGCTAGGGTTAGGGTTAAGGTTAGGGTTAGGGTAGTGCTTAGATGCAATATGGCTAAGAGTGTATTCTAGTCGGTCAAACTTGGTATCATTGAAATGGTAGCTTGGTACAGAGTTGTAATCTGCAAACCGTTTTGAAATCGGGTGCTTACTTCCCGAGATATGACTTAAGCACTAACCGCTAGGGTTAGGGTTAAGGTTAGGGTTATGGTAGTGCTTAGATGTAATATGGCTAAGAGTGTATTCTAGTCGGTCAAACTTGGTATCATTGAAAAGGTAGCTTGGTACAGAGTTGTAATCTGCAAACCGTTTTGAAATCGGGTGCTTACTTCCCGAGATATGACTTAAGCACTAATCGCTAGGGTTAGGGTTAGGGTTAAGGTTAAGGTTAGGGTTGGGGTAGTGCTTAGATGCATATGGCTAAGAGTGTATTCTGGTCGGTCAAACTTGGTATCATTGAAAAGGTAGCTTGGTATAAAGTTGTAATATGCAAACCGTTTTGAAATCGGGTGCTTACTTCCTAGATATGACTTAAGCACTAATCGCTAGGGTTAGGGTTAGGGTTAAGGTTAGGGTTAGGGTAGTGCTTAGATTCAATATGGCTAAGAGTGTATTCTAGTCGGTCAAACTTGGTATCATTGAAAAGGTAGCTTGGTACAGAGTTGTAATCTGCAAACCGTTTTGAAATCGGGTGCTTACTTCCCGAGATATGACTTAAGCACTAACCGCTAGGGTTAGGGTTAGGGTTAAGGTTAGGGTTAGGGTAGTGCTTAGATGCAATATGGCTAAGAGTGTATTCTAGTCGGTCAAACTTTGTATCATTGAAAAGGTAGCTTGGTACAGAGTTGTAATCTGCAAACCGTTTTGAAATCGGGTGCTTACTTCCCGTGATATGACTTTAGCACTAACCGCTAGGGTTAGGGTTAGTTTTAAGGTTAGGGTTAGGGTAGTGCTTAGATTCAATATGGCTAAGAGTGTATTCTAGTCGGTCAAACTTGGTATCATTGCAAAGGTTGCTTGGTATAAAGTTGTAATCTGCAAACCGTTTTGAAATCGGGTGCTTACTTCCCGAGATATGACTTAAGCACTAATCGCTAGGGTTAGGGTTAGGGTTCAGGTTAGGGTTAGGGTAGTGCTTAGATTCAATATGGCTAAGAGTGTATTCTAGTCGGTCAAACTTGGTATCATTGAAAAGGTAGCTTGGTACAGAGTTGTAAACTGCAAACCGTTTTGAAATCGGGTGCTTCCTTCCCGTGATATGACTTAAGCACTAACCGCTAGGGTTAGGGTTAGGGTTAAGGTTAGGGTTAGGGTAGTGCTTGGATGCAATATGGCTAAGAGTGTATTCTAGTCGGTCAAACTTGGTATCATTGAAAAGGTAGCTTGGTACAGAGTTGTAATCTGCAAACCGTCTTTAAATCGGGTGCTTACTTCCCGAGATATGACTTAAGCACTAATCGCTAGGGTTAAGGTTAGGGTTAGGGTAGTGCTTAGATGCAATATGGCTAAGAGTGTATTCTAGTCGGTCAAACTTGGTATCATTGAAAAGGTAGCTTGGTACAGAGTTGTAATCTGCAAACCGTTTTGAAATCGGGTGCTTACTTCCCGTGATATGACTTAAGCACTAACCGCTAGGGTTATGGTTAGGGTTAAGGTTAGGGTTAGGGTAGTGCTTGGATGCAATATGGCTAAGAGTGTATTCTAGTCCGTCAAACTTGGTATCATTGAAAAGGTAGCTTGGTACAGAGTTGTAATCTGCAAACCGTTTTGAAATCGGGTGCTTACTTCCCGAGATATGACTTAAGCACTAACCGCTAGGGTTAGGGTTAGGGTTAGTGTTAAGGTTAGGGTTAGGGTAGTGCTTAGATGCAATATGGCTAAGAGTGTATTCTAGTCGGTCAAACTTGGTATCATTGAAAGGTAGCTTGGTACAGAGTTGTAATCTGCAAACCGTCTTTAAATCGGGTGCTTACTTCCCGAGATATGACTTAAGCACTAATCGCTAGGGTTAAGGTTAGGGTTAGGGTAGTGCTTAGATGCAATATGGCTAAGAGTGTATTCTAGTCGGTCAAACTTGGTATCATTGAAAAGGTAGCTTGGTACAGAGTTGTAATCTGCAAACCGTTTTGAAATCGGGTGCTTACTTCCCGAGATATGACTTAAGCACTAACCGCTAGGGTTAGGGTTAGGGTTAAGGTTAGGGTTATGGTAGTGCTTAGATGTAATATGGCTAAGAGTGTATTCTAGTCGGTCAAACTTGGTATCATTGCAAAGGTAGCTTGGTACAGAGTTGTAATCTGCAAACCGTTTTGAAATCGGGTGCTTACTTCCCGAGATATGACTTAAGCACTAATCGCTAGGGTTAGGGTTAGGGTTAAGGTTAAGGTTAGGGTTGGGGTAGTGCTTAGATGCATATGGCTAAGAGTGTATTCTAGTCGGTCAAACTTGGTATCATTGAAAAGGTAGCTTGGTACAGCGTTGTAATCTGCAAACCGTTTTGAAATCGGGTGCTTACTTCCCGAGATATGACTTAAGCACTAACCGCTAGGGTTATGGTTAGGGTTAAGGTTAGGGTTAGGGTAGTGCTTAGATGTAATATGGCTAAGAGTGTATTCTAGTCGGTCAAACTTGGTATCATTGAAAAGGTAGCTTGGTACAGAGTTGTAATCTGCAAACCGTCTTAAAATCGGGTGCTTACTTCCCGAGATATGACTTAAGCACTAACCGCTAGGGTTAGGGTTAGTTTTAAGGTTAGGGTTAGGGTAGTGCTTAGATGCAATATGGCTAAGAGTGTATTCTAGTCGGTCAAACTTGGTATCATTGGAAAAGTAGCTTGGTACAGAGTTGTAATCTGCAAACCGTTTTGAAATCGGGTGCTTACTTCCCGAGATATGACTTAAGCACTAACCGCTAGGGTTAGGGTTAGGGTTAAGGTTAGGGTTAGGGTAGTGCTTAGATGCAATATGGCTAAGAGTGTATTCTAGTCCGTCAAACTTGGTATCATTGAAAAGGTAGCTTGGTACAGAGTTGTAATCTGCAAACCGTTTTGAAATCGGGTGCTTACTTCCCGAGATATGACTTAAGCACTAACCGCTAGGGTTAGGGTTAGGGTTAGTGTTAAGGTTAGGGTTAGGGTAGTGCTTAGATGCAATATGGCTAAGAGTGTATTCTAGTCCGTCAAACTTGGTATCATTGAAAAGGTAGCTTGGTACAGAGTTGTAATCTGTAAACCGTTTTGAAATCGGGTGCTTACTTCCCGAGATATGACTTAAGCACTAACCGCTAGGGTTATGGCTAGGGTAAGGGTTAGGGTCAGGGTTAGGGTAAGGGTAAGGGTTAGGGTTAGGGTTAGGGTTAGGGTTAGGGTTAGGGTTAAGGTTAGGGTTAGGGTTAGGGTTAGGGTTAGGGTTAGGGTTAGGGTTAGGGTTAGGGTTAGGGTTAGGGTAGTGCTGAGATGCAATATGGCTAAGAGTGTATTCTAGTCCGTCAAACTTGGTATCATTGAAAAGGTAGCTTGGTACAGAGTTGTAATCTGTAAACCGTTTTGAAATCGGGTGCTTACTTCCCGAGATATGACTTAAGCACTAACCGCTAGGGTTATGGCTAGGGTAAGGGTTAGGGTCAGGGTTAGGGTAAGGGTAAGGGTTAGGGTTAGGGTTAGGGTTAGGGTTAGGGTTAGGGTTAAGGTTAGGGTTAGGGTTAGGGTTAGGGTTAGGGTTAGGGTTAGGGTTAGGGTTAGGGTTAGGGTTAGGGTTAGGGTTAGGGTTATTGTTAGGGTTAGGGTTAGGGTAGTGCTTAGATGCAATATGGCTAAGACTGTATTCTAGTCGGTCAAACTTGAAAATATTGCTTGGTACAGAGTTGTTATGTGCAAAACGTAGTGATGGAACAACAATTAACTAGTAGATCTTTACTATACTTTTGTGGAGAATATAGATGTTGACATGAACTGACCTCTTCCTTCGAGACGTTCCAACATCCCGCGAGACAAGGCGAGAAGTACTCCACCCCGTTGTCCCCGCATACGGGGTTGAAGGCAGACGGACAGGGGCAGTCCTGGTTACAGATGGACTCTAACTCAGCTACACCAACAACGGGCGTCCGGGGTGCCGACCTGACACATGGGACGGGATTTGTTTCATCATTGTTGTATTAAATTTTTTATCGAAGAATACATAGAATGCTACAAATAAAAGGACGAGGACGAAGTGGCAGCGGACTCAAGCTGTTCTCAACTTATTTTAGCGCCGTCATTCGTGTTTATATTGTAAATAATACATTAGACAGCACTATCAAACGTATTTATTAAAATACGCAAAGGAAAATACCAAAGCTATATTATATTTCCACATAGCGAAGGTAGGCATTAACACATTAACAAGACACTGATCGTGGCCTTGTCATTGTTACCCCTCACTTGACTTGGTATGCTCTTTTACTTATATTCGCGTATCACTGATCATGTTTTACTGCAAGAAGGCTTAAAACATTTTGGATTAAGTTAAAAAATATTGAGGTAATGCTTAATCGAAGTATTCCAACACATGTACTTTTTTACACTTGGAATTACAAGTATGCTGCTAGGCTAGCCCCTGAAGCGTTGCCAAAATCCATTTACCCGTTTCCATAAGGGACCGTTACGCCCGCCATGATGGTGTCCGGACAGCGCACCAGGAAGCCCAGCGGCAGTATGAACATACAGGCGACTCCTGCCACCGTGATCTTCAGGGCCCCGGTCACCCCCATCCGGTACTTCTTCATCAAGACTCCGCCGATCACTGACCCAAGGATGCCAGCAGGAACGGTGGTCAAACCTCAAACAAGAAGAGATGTAAAGAAGTGAATGAAAGGAGGCCATCTAAAAAAGAGATGTAACAGATATCGTCTTTAAGCTAACATGAAATACACATTAATCAGTTCAATTTTTGCTTCCGTTCAAACAAAAGTTTTGTAGTCAGCTGTATTACGTGTGTTTGTTTGTTTGTTTGTTTGTTTGTTTGTTTGTTTGTTTGTTTGTGCGCAGCGGTGTGCTCACTGGACGAGGAAAGATGTGTTAAGAGCTCTGGCATGCTAGACACGTCGACACGAGCATTAAATTGGGTCAGAAATACCTATGTTGCGCCAAATAGCATTCTTCATCGTTGCAAATCGCCTTTGATGCATTCTTTATCATCGTACATTGGAGTTTCATTCGGCGGAAACTGCGATTTCGATTGACCTACTGCTTTTACACAAATGCGTGTCACGTCAATGTGACCATGCGCCAGGGAATATTGGCGCAAATTCGCAAAGTTGGCGCAATTTCCTAGCGCAAGCTGGCCCTGACTACCCTGGAAACTAGACTTTAGCCTGGACCAACAGAAAATTTGGTCGGCAACCAAGGCAGTTCTTCCCGAGGCAGTCATTGCCGGCAATTCTCTCCCTGCATGACACCTTCCCGGAGTCTTTATCTAAGGTCCTCGGGAAGAATTGCCTGGGCTGCCGAACAGATTCCCCGCGGCCCTGGCTTAAGTCTGGTCTCCAGGATAGACCCTTACCAGTAGAACATCTTTCCTGGTGGGAGAAAACTTGTGACTTACCTGCAGCCATGGAAGCAGAACCGGCAGACATGGCGAACTGGTTCTCTACATACTTGATGCCGAAGGTGTTCAGGCCAGTATAGCACATGTTTGTACCGATACCTACGAACACCATGAACACGTATGTCCGGTTGGTGGCGAGAGACCAGAGTTGCTTGAAGAAATCGACCACCAACAGCAGTCCTTTAGCTTCGGTCTGCTTTTCGTTTTCCGATGTACTTTTGGTGCCCTGATCTATGGCTTTCTTCTTGACTGGAAATGTAAAAAATGGAGTTTCAAGAACTAGAAGTATATTCCTCTCCATTTTACTGTTGATATAAGTAACATCTAACTCACTTTAAGAAAAACGTGTTTCAGTTGCAAGACTGCAAGGTTTTAGAAGAAAAATAAACCATTCCTTTATTCATTCATTCAGATTCTTTCCTTTATTTTTCAGATAGCATTGCTTTAAATGAGGGAATGTATCCCTTCTGACAATAGTTTACACAATCTCTCGCTGGTTGGGGCTAATGACCCTCTCCCGGTGAGGTGGATGCAATTATAGGGCCGGCCGCTAGGAGTCAGGCTACATGTCTCTTACCTGATATTTTTCCAGGCAGTCCGAGAATCCACGGAGCATTAAGGATTGCCACCGCGGCCAGTGGAGGAAACCCGAGCCACCAGGCACCCAGCCAACGGGCGTCCCCTGGGCCTCCTGAAGGACTAGAGAGCAAAACGATTCTTCATGACAGTTGTACAGTGCTCACCTTTCTTCCAACACAAAGGTATACATGTACCAAATTTTCAACGACCACTGTCGCCTTCTTCAGGATTGATACTCATAACCAATCACTTCAGAACGTAAACGTTGGAGTCAGAATACTGCACAGCGAACAGGATTACTTTGTAAGAGGTGTAAAGCCATATACATCAGGGCACTTCAGTCATCACTAAGCAGGAACGGTGCGTATTATAAACTTCATTGTGCGTTTGACCAATTACTGACGTCACGTATCCGCAAGATCACGTGTCTGTAACTCTCGCAAGTTTACGTTCTGAAGTAATTGGTCATCAGTATTGATCCCGAAGATGGCGACAGTGATCGTTGAAAATTTGACCCGTGTATACCTTTGTGTTGGAAGAAAGTTTAGCGTTGTACTATGATTACTGATCATTGCTACCAACACATGTGCTTCCATGATGATTCTATATATGACGTCATTCTGTTAGAAGAATTGGAATCAAATCTATGACAGATTTTAGGACAAATACATATATAGCCTGTAAATTGTTGAGACAGGGGGCTCACGGAGATACTGTTTTTGGTCGGTGCGTTTGTCTGTCCCGGTTCGTGTCAGTAGGTATTTGGATATTGTAGAGTAACACGGTGTAAGACAGAAGGTAAAATAAGCGAAATTTGCCGGACAAGAAAGCTGGTTTGGCCCGGATCCAAAATTGGTCACGATGGCTGAGTTGAGAGTGCACAGACAGAACAACTTAGACAGAATCAGCAAGCAATTTACAATCATGGATTTAAAAACAAATTCATTTAAAAAATTGTGAATTGAAAAAAATGAAATTTTCTCCAAAAGTGAGAGGTATTCAATTTCTTGTCATATACATGATCCAACAAGAAGCAAACATTGAAAGTAAAGTAAATCCTTACGGAATATTCCCCGGTTTGTTGAAGTCGATGAAAATGTTCAAAAACTGTCCATTGATGATAAACGCTAGTGCCCCCGCACCTCCAGTAAAGGCATTCTGAATCCCTGCAATCACAGTCATGTGGTTATTAACATTTTTTTAATAAAAAAAACGCGTAACAAGACCTGAAGGCCACTCAAGATTACGGGTTACATTGTAACAACTGTAACAGCATCTCTTCGACTTGGGTAAGAAACATCATGATTGAGATCAGCCCAATTGCTCACTATAGGTGAGGACTAACTGTCCCAATAGGTGAAGCAGGGGTTACGAGGGCTGCTCGGGAGATTCCCTACCCCATTTTAGCCGGAATGGTTTCATCCACTCACACCGCACCATCGCACGTGTGGGGGTTCTTTAACGTGTATTGAGTGTAACTCTCCCCACACACAGGACTTCCATTTAACGTCCTATCCGAGGGACGGCCCTAGCCGAAGCTAGGTACTCATTTTCACTTGAGTAAAGTGAGGAAAGCCATGTAAAGTGCCTTTCCCAAGGGCATAAAATTGGTAACACGGCAGCCGGATTCGAACCCGAGACCTCTCGGTTCCGAGCCGAACACGCTGCCACTGTGCTACGCGGTCCCACATTAGACACAATACAATAGGGTTGTACTTGTGAACACAGATTTAAGACTTTACACGGGTAAAGACGACGTATGTTTTTCCTGTAGATCTGCCAAAATAAATGTTGGCGGAGGGGGATCAGATCTGTGCTACATGTAGTAGATTTCTAGCGAGGACAAGCCCACAAAGTTATTTTTCGCATGCAAAAAAAAGCCAATTACCACTGGTGTCATGTCAGGAAAGGACAGAGAGGAATCTTTCACATCATTGTCTGTCGATTACTGGCTGTTGAATGTATGCAATATATTACAAAGGCCATTGAATTTTCGTCGAGCTTCCTTTTAATAGTTTGCTAGTTATTTAAAGTAAAATGTAATGTTTTGTGACGCAGTAAAGTCATTTTCTAAAGCTAAGGGCACAATCCGGTGTATGTGAAAATACGTGCTGGCTACGTAATTTTGGTAATCTTTTGGGATCCGTAAGTGGTAAGTACCGCCTCCGTAACTCGTAGGGAGTCCGACGGATTCTGGAGTACGCAGACACGCCGTAGAACTTTACGTGCAGGCAAAACTTTGTGTGCCATCGGGCTGCGGATTCGCACACCTTTTTCTTTTTTAACGTGCCAGTACGGGCGATCGACCCGGCTGTCCTGTACAGCTTGAACGTTTTCAGAAATACATGGCGGACGTGGCCTCCCAAAAAACGTAAGGACAAATTGCACGTACGGCGGGTTGTGCCCTTAGCTTAAGCGTACCAATGTAGAGACCGCCTGAGCCATGTGGGGCAGCACTCTCCAGGATATCAATTCCAAATACACCTATAGCCATAGATCCGACTGCGCTCACGCATTGGGCTGTGAAAGTAAATAAAATGGTTAAGGTGAAGGCATTGTCGACGGTGGCATAGAGGTATTACGCATGGTCTATGAAATGTTGTGATAGATGGTTCTGCAGTATCATGGAGAGCCGCTAGGGCTCCCATGATCTAATCTAATCATCTAAACACTTACATGTCAAATAGCATTAACATTCTGAGTCATTCCGTTCACAAACGCACAGACATACACACAAATACACATAAATAAACATTCACACCTACATGTAAACCTACACACACACAAACAAACTTAAGCACAACCTTCTTGGTGAAGGTAACAACCCTGAAACAAAAATATTGGATATAGGAGAATTCTTGTACACAACCAGGATGTACTTACTTGTTTAAGTTCCGGTGTCTATCAGACACCTTCTTCAGAGCTTCTGACCGGAGTTCTGCTTCGGAGCTCTGAGGAAGGTGTCTGATAGACACCGAAACGTAAGCAAGTAAGTACATTCTTGTTGTTGTGTACAAGAATTCTCCTATATTCTACCAACCATTTTCGGAAACAAAAATATTTTGTTCGACTTACCGAAAAGTAAGACGTACAGAAACTCTGACAGACCCCGTTCTTCTTCTACACAGGTGGTGAATGTGCTGTTAGATGAGAGGTCACAGGTCACGCTCACCTCCTCACCGTAGTTGTACAGGCCTACCAGGAAGTGAGGAAGACTGAACAGGAACAAGCCGATGCCCAGCAAGAAGGTGCCTGTTGCTATACTTATTACTTTCGCCCGCCTGGACTTGATTAAGAAGGTGAGGAGAAGAGCAGCTACGGAGAACGTCACGTCGTAAACAGTTGAAATCAGACCTGGAACAAAATGGATGAGCATCATACTATTACACTACACTCATGTATCACTGCATAGTTCAGAGTTCTTAGTTTCTCCTTTGTCAATCTTAGCTCATTGAATCTGCAAATTAAAGATTAACGTCTACAGTACAAATTTATCACTATCTTAAGGTAGGGGCACAACCCGCCGTACGTGCAAATACGTGCTGTCTACGTGTGCAAGGTACTGTTACAGTGTATATGAAACGTGGCCTGGGCAATCTTTTTGGATCCGTAAGTGGAAAGTACCGCCTCCGTACGAAGTCGTAGAGAATCCGATGGATTTTTGAGCACGCAGACACACAAAAGAATTTTACGTGCAGGCCACTTTGTGTGCCATCGGGCTGTGCCAGTACGGGCGACGCGCCTGCCCTGTTCAGCCTGAACGTTTTCAGAAATACGTGGCGGACATGGCCCACCAAAAAAAATGTACGGACAAATTACACGTACGGCGGGTTGTGCCTGTTAGCTTTACGGTGAACTTGACTATCATATGGAGAGCATACAACTGCGTAAACGCAGAAAAACAGACAGACCAAAAATAATGCCTCCCCGTGAATTACTAGTAGTTGTCTCATCCATTGACCCCACGACCTGGAATGTCTGTCATGTCTGATTTTTTTTTATTTGAAAACAAAACTTTTTAGACCACGTATTCTACCAACTCTGGACTCTACTTCCTTTTACGTCAGGCTTTTGCGGTGACAACATCTTTCTACTCACCGACTTCCCGACACCCTACTGACAGTGTATTAGATAACTACAAACATATATGCAAGACCTCAAACATCGAACACACAGAAAAAAACTCATAAGCGAACATTAGCAAACACCAAACTCAAACCGTGACCACCCTTGCGGGTAAGATTTGGATTTCGTTTTTTTTTCGTACAAAAAATAACTGCATTAAAGTTAAAAATTTTCACATGTACAATACGTACAGATCGACGTTATAACATCGACTATCATAATTCCACCAGGTGTCATTATACCGCCACCTCAAAAAAAAAAAACGTTAGTAAAGAGGTCTTCCCAAGATTGTCTTAAACACAGAATGTTAAATACAATTCGATATTTACGTGTTGAAGACAATCTTGAGAAGGCCTCTATAACAACGTTTTTTTAAGTGGCGGTATAATGACACCTGCTGGAATTATGAGAATGTATGTTACATCAATTTGGCATAATCTCAGCACAATTTGCGCTGCGTTCAATTTCAAACTCTTAACCCATGTACATGTAATACTATTAAACTGTAACACTTGTTGGCGTAATTTCAACTTAACCTGATCTTGTGCTTGGGAGCTGATATCGTTTCTCGATCGTAGAGATGGTTGATGCAACAAAACCACCGATTGTCATGCTCTGGACCACGGCGCTGACGACCAGCAGAGCCAACATTCCCTGCACTGTGCCCAGGAACCGCAAGGGGGCAGGTCGGAATTTTCCCCAACCGAATTTCTCCCTGTAGGTGGAAGTGTCATCTGGGGGATTCGAGGAACATAAATGGTGCGTGAATAAAATAGATGAGCATCATAATATAATCACACTATATATACCAATGTACCACTGCATACAGTTCAGAGTTCGTAGTTTCTCCTTTGTAAACATTATTAGCTCATTGAATCTGTAAATTAAGAATCTAAATCTACAGTAACTGATCATTCAGTTTTTACTAACCTGTCACAAACATGTTACTAAATAATTTGCATAAGGTGAAATCTTGAAGAACACTCAAACATTCAAAGTTTGAAAGTAATAGTGTCAGGTGAATGAATATCAACATTTCTATGCTCCTATACAAAGTAATCATACCTCCGTTATATAGAAAGATTCCGTACCTTGCATTTCCCCACCGATAGCTGGTTTGTTGGAACCGTTTTCCTGGCCATTTTCAGCACGTTTGCTTCCATCTCCAACCTCGTGATCCTCCTGATGTGACAGTTGGAAATAATAATTATATAACGAATATTCATTTTAAATTTAGATTACCGCAGTGGCCATTATATGTGTACGATTATATGATCATATAAAGGTTTCATACATTATGTTGCAAATACAACACAACGTTGGTAGACTGGTTTATTTACACAAAAGGCACTAGTTATCAAAACTGGAAGTTCAGCTGTAGTACGGTATAAAGACACTAGGAGGCCCATTAACAACCATATCTACAGAATATCATAAGAATCTGTTAACAACTCCTCGGTTTATGTAGCAACAACTACACATACAAACAGATAAACAGCACTGAAAACATAACCGTCTTGGCGAATGTAATCACAAATGTCGATAGGTCAGGGGTTATATTTAGAGAGGTAATTACGATACCTCTAAAATATCAAGAATCTGAATCTAAAAAGGAGCGAATCCAAAATATGCGGGGCAAATAATTGCTGTACAAGGTGAACGCTTAACCCTCAAACACCCGAGTGGGGTCCATTTGGACCCCCGGCGTACATTTTGAAGTGCCATTTGAACATTTTTAATCTGAAGAAAAAATCCTTCCGTGACTTTGTCAGACAATATGTCTTATACCTTCTCCTAAGTTTTTGCAAAGATTGTTACAATAATGTGGAAATTATAAAGAAAGTTTGTGTTCAGTCCCTCTGGGGTCCAAACGGACCCCGGCAAAAATGCGCAGTTTTTAAAACAAACTTTGGAGGCTAACTCCTTAACCACTTACAGTATGACTACCAAACTTTCAGACAATGATAAGAATGTAAACTTAAATCATCACAAACATTTCTGTGTCATCAACATGTAATGTGACGACATTATGACGTCATTTACCTATTCAGGGTGGCCATCTTGGATTTTGACCAATGACGTCATGAAATTAGCATAAATTATAAATTTTAAGTCATGAAAATTACAAGGAATTTCATAGAATTTAATTGTTGTCAGAAAACAGGTGTAGTTTACCAAGAAAACCTTGTTTAAATTGAAATTGTCAAATTTTGGCAAAAATATGCCTGTTAGAATATGGTTGCCATGGCAACCCCAAAAAATGATAAACCTACTTTATTGGCCAAAAAACGTTTGCAAACAATATTTTGTGATAAATTACCAAGTTTCGTAGCTTTAGCTCTAGCCGTTCATGAGTTATGCGAAATAAATGTTGCTGAGGGCCTCAAAATTCCCCTATCTGTTCGGAATAGGCTTAGTGCAAAACGTGGTCCTTCTGAACTTTTGCATAAATTATGATAATGAGTTGGAATTAGCAACACCTTAACATCTCAAAATCTTTCTCTAACATTGAGGAAGCAATGTATATACAATGATCGCCGATAAGAAATGGTACTGAGATTTTATGAATAAAATATTTTGGGGTCCGTTTGGACCCCACTCGGTCATTTTAGTCGCAAAAAAAGGTCGGGTGCTTGAGGGTTAAAATCACTCTAAATGCCTACTTTTAAAAGTTTCAGTCGATTCAGAACTTGCTAGCTCTAATCCTGTTCTTCATCTGTCACATGTCCCTTCAGTCAATTAACATGTCAAACAGGACTGGCAAACAAAACAAAAGAAAGGCCTCCAACTCCACAAAGTCCAAACCAGTTTTGTCCACGATGTCGTTTTGATTCTGCAAAGTCATCAACAATACTTACAGGACTTCTGTCCAAATATGGATCAGTAGGGACAGCTTTAAGTCACATCTCTCTGTTGAAAGAGTCCTTTCTGGTAGGATTCACTGCTAGAAATCTTAAGACCTAATGTGACAAGATAGATCTAAAAGACACGCCTCAGAGATCGAGTTACGACAAAACAATTAATAGATATGGTAATAATTTAATTGACCTTTGTTCGGCAGCCAATCTTAATATCCTAAATGGCCGGGTTGCAGGAGACTTATCCGGTAAATTTACCTGCCACAAGTACAATGGTTCAAGTGTAGTTGATTACTTCATTGTTAGTTCGGAATTTTTTTCCAAAGTTCAGTATTTGAAAGTGAACGACTTTTCTGTGTTTTCAGGCCATTGTTTACTGTCTTGTTCTATTTCCACAAATTATTCACCGTACATAAAAAAGGTTCAAACCCTGACTAATCCTCTCCCAAGTAAATACATTTGGGATGATGACTCAAAAGCGAAATTCTTAGAGGCATTACAAGCTCGCTCAACTCTAATAGATTTACAGAAATTTATGGATAAGCCTTTCTCGACCGTAGAAGGTGCCGTGAAAGAAATCGAAGACATTATCATACATGTTGCCGACAAGTCATTACGAAAGATTGTCCACAAAAAGAAAAAGAAAAGAAAAAACAAAAACAAACCATGGTTCAACCATTCATGTGCTGCTCTCAAACGGAAAGTCAATCATTTAGCTACAGAATTCTCTAAATGTCCCTGGAAACTCGATCTTCGCCATGCCTATTTTAACAACCTCAAGATTTACAAGAAAAAAATTAAAACAGAAAGAAAACTCTTCAAAGAAAGGCAATGGAACAATATTTATAAACTTAGTAAATCAGACCCACAACAATTTTGGAGAGAAATGAAAATTCAAAACCAGGATGGAAATGATAAACAAGATGAAAATAATAACATAAGCCGCGAAGAATGGAAATCTCACTTCAAAAACCTAAACGACCTTGTCAAAAGTAATGAAGCTGACACAGATTTCCATCAACATGTCAGTCAGAAAGACCCAGATCTTCTTCAGACAACGGGAAGTAATACTCAAGTTGACATAGGAAATAAAGATCATACTGAAACTATTATCAAAATCCTTGCAAATAAAACGGGAAATCCCTTGGACTACGACATCTCAGAAGACGAAATCATAGCCGGACTACATAAAGTAAAGAGTCGTAAAGCCTGCGGCACAGACTGCATCACCAACGAAATGCTAAAATGTGGCGCAAACCAACTTGTCATACCACTGAAGAAACTGTTCAATCTCGCCATCCAGTCCGGTACATTTCCCCACCAATGGAGTCAAAACATTCTCGTTCCCATACACAAAAGTGGCAATACATCCAATCCGTCAAATTATAGAGGGATCGCGATTTCTAGTTGCGTTGGAAAATTGTTCACTCTCATATTAAGTAACCGTCTGCAGCACTTTCTAGAAGATAACAATCTATTGACTCCTTTCCAATCCGGATTTAGACAAAATTTCCGGACAAGTGACAACATCTTCGTGCTTAAGACTATCATCGACAAACAGTTGTCTGAACCTGGTGGCAAATTATACGCGTGCTTTGTTGATTTCAAGAAAGCGTTCGATTCTGTTTGGAGAGATGGCTTGTACTACAAACTGTTATCATCAGGCATAGGTGGACAATTCTTCAGAATCATACAATCCATGTATTCCAACGTAAAATATTGTGTTAAAACTCCCAATGTCCTATCAGACTACTTTAAATCAACGTGCGGCGTACGCCAAGGGTGTAACCTAAGCCCCCTTCTATTTAACCTTTTCATAAATGATCTTCCATCCGAGTTGTCTTCATCATTATGTGATCCTGTCAGTCTCGAGAATACTCCAATTAACAGTCTCCTATGGGCAGACGACCTTGTCCTCCTCTCAAAGTCAGAAAAGGGTCTTCAAGAGTGCCTAAAAAGACTGGACAGATTTTGCTCACTCTGGAAGCTAGCAATCAATAGAGACAAAACTAAAGTGATGATTTTTTCCAAAAATGGTCGAACAGCTAACAACAAAAACTCAAATTTCCAATCACAAGGACAGGTCTTAAACATTGCAAACTTCTATACCTATCTGGGGGTAGATATAACACCCTCCGGATCATTTCAGCGTGCAACAAAACAACTCAGAATAAAAGCCCTCCGGGCTTCTTTCAAACTTAGATCCCTCCTTCTATCAAACTACAACCCATCCATTCCGCTAGCCCTTGATTTATTTAATAGTTTAGTCAAACCAATTTTGCTTTATTGTAGCGAGATACTGGGAACAACAGTTCAATCACGGGATCTCATCCTTAACGGAGTAACGGAATATCCAAATGAAAACATAAGACAAATAGTATCCAACATTATATCTCCGATACTAGGATCAGATGTTAATATCCGTAGAGCTAATCGTGTCGGTAAAAAATCCGACCCACCATCTAACCGTCCGGTTTTGATTCGACTCAGCAAGTACAACGATAAGTTACAGATAATATACCATTCCAATACTTTAGCAAAACAAAACATTACGGTAATCCAACCTCCGATTTCTTACGAGGTTTCCGACCTAGAATATGTTCTTCTAAACTTCTGCAAGATACTTCTCCGCGTCCCCAAAAGTTCAGTTAACGCTGCCGTAAGGGGAGAATTGGGCATGTTCCCGCTATACATAGATACTCAGACTCAACTGGTTAAATATTGGATAAGATTGAACAGCCTTCCGAATGACAGAATAGTGAAAAAGGCATATAATGAAGCTGTAAGACTAGAACAAGACTGGGTTATACATGTACGAGATACACTCTGCAGACATGGGTTCCAAAATATTTGGCTGAACCCTACCATTAGCGCCAACTATTTTGGAAACATGTTCAAGGAGCGCCTTAAAGACGAGTTTCTATCCAGCTGGCGACAAAAAATCAAAAGTTTCAGTAAACTCGATACATATTCAAAAATAAAATCTGAATTCCAGATTGAGAAATACTTGCTTTCGGTCCAAAACAAATCCTTCGTAGCCAATACAACAAAACTGAGAATTGCTTCACACCGGTTAGAAATTGAAAAAGGCCGTCACAATAATGTCCCAGCAAGCCAGAGACTGTGTCCAACATGCAAAGAAGGCGTAGAAGATGAATACCATTTCATGATAGAATGTCCGACTTACATAGAAGAAAGAGCTAAATTAATGCAGACGATAAAGTACAAATCATTACCAAAGACAAACAGAGAGCTATTTCATGTACTTATGTCATGTCCCGACACTGTTTCCGTTTACGTAGGTCAATACATATACACATCAAAGCAGAGAAGGAACCTCATCATTTTGTAAACATTGTCATAGTAATGTAATATACTAGACGATAAGATCCTCGCTGTGTCTCCTCTCCATCATATTGTTTGTATAAAATGGAGCCCGAATGCAGTATGTATAAAATCGAGCCTGAATGTAGTATGTATTAGATTCATGTTATTAGCAAATAGTCTGTAGCAACACTCTGGATTTGTTTCACATCGATGCATCATACACTATGTTCCTTCGAACATTACATAACCTTCATCTATTGTTACTTCCACTACTAGTATATTACTAGTTACCTTATACATTATAACGTTACCTAAGTTTGCCATACATTGTACCCGTTTTACAATTGTTGTGCAATAAACTTTGACTTGACTTGACTTGACTATAAACTACGCTGCCTATAAGTTCCGTCGGTTCTAGTTAAGTAAGTACGCGCTTTGGCAATACATGTCTTTTTTGCACTACCTTCACTTTTTACCACTAAATGCATGATTTAAAGGCTCTATCATGTACTAAATAGATTCCCCGCTCTAAAAAGCACAATGTTGACTGACAAATCTATTATCAGTAGTGACCCAGTTTAAATTGACCACTCGGCGACATGCGTGTTATCGTAATGTCAGTCGTAAAGGTCAGCTAGTAGAAAAGTTTAGTGTATTGAACGTATACCAACAATAATGTTATGGTCAATGGCAGTAATGATGGACCATCTCTTGGCGCATGACAATTACAGATACACGAATAGTTCGTCTTCCTTCGTGAGGATGGCAGCCCAAAAATAAGCTGTACTTTGTCAGTAAACCAGACTATTTGTATTTGTCTTGTGTAGACGGAGCGACGCCGAGCAAAAGAGCAAACTGAGCGAGAGGCCCAAATAACACTTTTCACCTGATAAGTACAGTTTTTAACATAGTTATACAAAAATGTAGGTATTTCAATTCCTTTGAGTTTGAGTTTATTTTGATCCACAATTAGTCTTATAAGAGGCTATTCTTCCTGTGGTCACACTTGTACACTTTTAGAACACTTAATTCACATACGCATATCATGCATCTTAGAGATTTGATACCATTCAGACGTACCTTTAGCTCAATATCTTGGAATCCTGGGTTCTCCATGCCAGCGATGTACTGAGGTTCCTCTGTGATAGACGTTTCTATTTGGGACGTTATTCCAGCAAACCAACGGTTTTAAATAGCCTTCTGGAAACACAGGGTCTGTATGACCAAAGTGACAGACCAGACTCTGTGTATTGGTATAAGCAGTAAAGAGACCAAAGACCACGCCTTAGACTACCTTTGTCCACACACAGGTGACCCCATTACATAAGTTTGATCAGCAGTATTTGCTGACCAGTCAATCCCTGACCTCAGCCCCTCATCTTTACCAAGAGATCACAGCAATGATATATAAAGTGGCATACATCGGGGACTTACTACTAAAGAGACGGGGGGCGACATAAACTTCTGCAACTTATGATCCACTGATGAACGTGTCACGTGTTTTATCTACACAACGTGACATCACAGAATGGGTAAATTGCTCATTTTTGCATAAAAGTTAGACAGTCGAAAATTTATATTTTGTTGTTGTTTCAGATTACATACAGTTACTTCGATTTATACTAAAGATGAACTTTTAAAGAATGACATGCATCAATCCTTACCATTAGTTCTTAAAAATGTCGTTGGGAATTTCTGGCCAGTTCTTTATCTTGAGCGATTTCTAAAAGCTCAAGAGTTCTGTTGTACAAGCTACATACAAAATCAAAATAAAATCAAAGAATGTTTCTACTTTTCACTTCCTACTATGAATATGTTAAAGCCTTTACCTGGAAAGTATTCCCTCCATAATATGAAGACAAATTTTAGTCCAGGCAGCCAATACCAATTTCGAAAATAGGTTACACTTTTGAATAGAATTGGCTATTAAAGTCTCGTATCTTTACAAACAGTACTCTACTTTTTCATAGCAATTGAAACCATTAGCTGGGTAACCATAATTTCCTTCTAAATGTTATAAACGAAACCAAATGAATGGTTGATAAGTTACAACTCCGTCCTTTCATACAAACCACAACCTTTATTCATTACCTCAGTAATTCTTTTTCTCCCAATTGCCAATAAATACGATCATCAAAAATGAAGTCTTTAAAAACATGAAATGACAGATCAAAGGAATGACATTACTAGTATGTTATCACCATTGGACCAGCCTCATGGTGATCCCGTTTTAAAAGAAAAAAATTTAGATAATGACAAAAAATATTGTTAATAAACGTACAGACCAATCATAACTGGCCATCACAATTAGCAGTTCAACCAATGATAAGATGGCAATTAGCTGTTCGACCAATGATAGAGTGCTTTGTGTCTGTCAGAAAATTCTGATTTTTCCATTTTCTATTTTGCATTTTTACATTTTGATTGAAGTGGATAGTATTGGTCAAATGGAAAGTGTTGTTGATTTTGATGGGTGAAGTTCGTTTAACAATCTCCTTCAACTGAAATCAATCATATACTGTATTTCTAAAGTAATGTTCACTGGCTTATCCAAGGAGGTTAAAATACATCTTTGGCTTCAGCCAGGTGTAATATTTCATGTTATTCCATAGGAATGCTGCAACTAAACAATGGCATATTAAACACTGAAACATGTAGTTTACAGTATGTGCTATAAGCCCTATGGCCTCTTTACCTTATATTGCCACATAGTTTTACATGAACAATAATATAATTGCAAATATGGTAAAATACACTTATGATAATAAATAAACAATAGACTGACCTACCCCTACCTCTATTACATTTGGTCCTACTACATGTACATACATATTGCTGAGGAATGAAGAGTGTGGTTAAATTTTACTGGCAAGCAAGTAGGCAGAGACATTACTGTTGTCATGTACAAAAGTTAAAAATTATTTGCCTTGTAAATTACCTTATTTGAATGCTGATATGAATATACCATTACTGATTTCCATTTGAGTTTGTATCACAATTTCTTAGATAAAATGTATTGCAAATTTTTCCCTGAATTTTGGTAACTCTTACCCTTACCGTAACAAACTATGCCAATTCTGCCATTCACAGTATTATGCAGAATAACTTTATTTGCCTCAATACATTAATACAGAGACAAATGTATATTAAATAGACTCTATGTAAAACATCTTTTTTTTTCTAGTCTGCTTTTTGTACTGCATTACTGCTTTGGTCCACTTCCTCATCAGATGAGAAAAGGTTGTCTGATGTTTGAAGTTCACTCATTTGGTCCAGGTGATATGTTGGTTGTGTAGTTTGACAACAAGCAAGCTGGAAAAGGGAGAACAATCACTGATTGTCTGTGTCACGAGTGACGAGACATTGTCAACACACTGTTAATGTACAACTTTTATATCACACAGTATGCTATAAATGTGATCTCGTCCAAGTTTTAGCTGATCATGACAGAGAGGACAGAGAGGACAGATGCTATGTACAGTATTCACAGGTTCATTGTACCTGAGAAATGCCCCTAGCTCAATCAATCAAACTGAACAGTGGACCTAAGGACTGCAACCCTTTCCGGGGTAGCGTGCATGTCGGGTGAGCGGCTCACGGCTTCTAGTTCCAGAGGCAGGGCCCCTAACCACTGGACTTCACACACTACAGTGATCATTATCATGATATACATGTACTGGTAGTATCACTTCTTCCATGGCTCAGGTGTTGCCAAAAATTTTGTTACTGGAAATGCATGGGAACTACATGTACTTGACACACTAGCTTGTATACTTGGTATTCTATGTACTTAGTATATCACAGACACTACAAACTTTCTTTTACAGTTACTCACCTTTTCAAGACATTTGGAACCCAGTGCTATTAAACATCTCCATGCCTGCAGATGAAATCGAATGTTTTCTTAATACTTGAGGTAAGAAGTTCCTCAGTACCCTATCTAACAAGAAGCATAATTCCAAAGCATCTCAAACCATGTACTTAGTTCTATCAGAAATTAAAAACCTGGAATGAAATTAGAAAAAGGAATCACATAATGATACAATTTTAAGACTTTATATCCGTACACAAAATAAAGCGCTTACCAACAAGCTTTCGATCAGTCCTCTGATAAAGTTGTAGTGTTCCGGAAGTGTGATTTAGGTTTTGGGTCATTACAACTTGAGAAGGATCAGAGGACTGATCGAAAGCTTGTTGGTAAGCGCTTTATTTTGTGTACGGATATAAAGTCTTAAAATTGTATCATTATGTTAACTACCGTTACAGATGAACTTACATTCAAGTAAAAGGAATCACACTTGTGTTCTGCTAGACTTTCAAATGCAAACAAATATTTGACAAGAAACCATGATAAAACATAGTTCCTATAGTAGTACCTACCAAATATAGAACAAATGTAATGTAAGCCACCACAAGTACAGCTATGAAGGTGTACAGTGCCCAGTGGTTGGGTAACTGTTTGATGGAGATGAACCCTAGGTAGAAGTTGATCCCCAACACGGCTATGGCCAGGGAGCAGACCAGGAGTTTGTTTAACCTGTAGGAATAATAGTGGAATCAAAATTCTAGAACCACATTGCTGTTAGAGTTACATTGTTGTAAATAAGAAATTGCATTTCTTTTTAATACTCCTTCATGTAGGTTGATACATGTAAGTTATTTAGACATTGCTATCTGACAGAATTAATGATTCTACATGTATGGGTAGAGATCATGGTCTTTGTCAAAAGAGACTCCAATCATGGTTGCTAGGAATAAATCCTTAAATTCATTGATGATATTGATCAAGAAGCTATTATGTATATCAAATTGTTGTAGAAAATCTACGAGTCAAGCAACAATGCTGAGCAATATTGGAAGGATCTTCTATCGACAATAATGTTTCTCTCAGGAATTTGAATGAGTACTTCTGTTACATTTGTATGTGCTGTTGGTAACAAGTAGAGAAGATACCATACGTACACTCCGTTCTTGAAGATGTCCATTATACCAGACATACTGGTGAAGGTCAATACGGGTATCAGAGCAAAGGGTAGCTGCAACACAAAAATTAGATATTCAGATTATTCATATTTTTATATGTATGTGTGATCTAAGCAACAAAAACATGTAAACTGTTCATAATCATTTTGTTACAGAGTTTGGCTTTAGAGCATACAAATGTGCAAATGTAAATGTAGTATAGTTACAAACATCATATTTGGGACAACACTTTTTTCAGTTATTTTTACTCTGTCACACAAGTATGAAGCCTGGAATATTTAACCAAACATTTTAGGTCAGAAAAGCCAAATGATACAATGAATAATGTAGAAAGTATCTTCTTTAAAAAGACCTGCATTTTATCAACCATAACCTCATAATTTTCCTTCTATTCATTCTAGACATTCTATTTGATTCGTGATAACATATAGCTAAAACGTCATGTTTGTCCTAAGCACTCTGATATTCCTTCTGGTTACCTGAAGACTTTGCAGCACATTCAAGAAGTCATTCATGCCCGTGAGGTCGTTGACCCCTCTGAAGGCTGCCACAAAGATGGTTGGACCAATCGCAATGGACCTTGTCAGCAGCACCCTTTTCCACCTCGACCAATGAAGATTCAGGAAACCCTTTGGAGTTTGAAAGACAAGTTCATAATTATTTACAAGTGAATTCAAGAAACCAATAAAGATATAAACTTTTGAAAGAATAAATGAAGTCTTTTTTGACGTCATTTTTGCCCAACTGAACTACTAAAGACATTGTAAATTTACATACAAAGTTGATATACAAAATTTATTCTTTACCCCACATAAAAATTGTCACATAAGTAACATAAAACACAGGTAATATAGAATACAGGTTTAAAAGCATGAATGATATACATGAAGGGTAATGTTTTTTCAAAACATACCTCCATAACAAATTGCCCCGAATAGGTCCCTGTCATGGTTGAACTTTGACCTGAAGCCAGGATGCCCACAGCCCAGATGTACATGGCAGCAATCCCATATTTACAGCCCAGAAACACTCCCTGGAAATACATGTATAAAACATCACAACAGTCACAGCGGATATCATAACATTAACAACAGCAACACAGTACTAAGAACTTCACTAGTTTCAAAAGAGACATTGTACAACAAGAGGATCCAGATGTGAAGAAAAGTATCGACTTATTGTGACTATTGTGGGATAGTGGGACCGCGTAGTGCAGTGGGACCGTGTTCGCCCCGTGACCGAGAGGTTGCGGGTTCGAATCCGCCTGCCGTGTTACCGATCTTGTGCCCTTGGGAAAGGCACTTTACACGGCTTTCCTCACTATACTCAGGTGAAAATGAGTACCTAGCTTCGGCTCATGGTGATTTACATCATTCACCCGGACGGGAGACCTGGCGCATATGAAAGGGTATGTCACCCCGTAAGGGGCGGTATAACCCCGTCGTGTAAACATGTGCGAACATGTGCGATCACGTCGACCGATGATGTATGTTCGTCTGTATCTCTGTGGATCTGCCGCTACCAGCCCAAAGCTGCCTAGGCAGATCCGTGTAATGAGTTGTATCATTGGCAAATAAATAAATAAATAAATAAATCGTATGAACACTTGAACACACAGTAGTTTTGTCTTTACAACAAATGCTCTACAACACAGCAGCAAAATAGCTAGGCATCAAAAATAAGCATATACAGCACAAATGTAGATGAAGAAAGACAATGCATGTTTTCTTATGTTCTACTGAAGTCAAGTCTGAAAGCAACTTGGTACAATTTACTCACCCCCTTATAAATATCAACTTCCACCTCCCCTGTAGTGTTGAATATAGCAGCATGTGGGTTTCCAGTCTCTGTGCACATGTTATACTGAGGAAAGTAGAAAGAGAAGAAACATTTCAACCATCATTTTTGATACTAAGAAATACCATTCATGATGTTTATATCTAGTAAAGATCCCATCAATGTTACTTTTCCATATCAATATATAAGACATCATTCCAATTTTATAATTGCCATAGATACATAAAAGAAACATTGATGTAGCAATTGATAGAAGGTCAACCATATTCATAATGGTTAATGGTAAGATATATCACCACTCTTCAGTGTAACACACCAGCATATACTGTGGCCAACTAATTTTTATAAAAAAATTATAAAATGAGCAAATACCTTTTGCACCCTAAAACATATATCTAAAGCAAAAAATGCAAGGTATGAAGAATTATCTAATTTACATTTATTTTTAAGTAAAGGAGTTGAACTGTATTGTCTCTGTTTTTGTCAGCAGCCCTTTGTAATAGCCACAGGTTAGATGGTCAGCCCCTGTGCACGTGAGTGCTGGACAACCAAACCAACACAAAAACCAATAAACAAACTGTATTGTGACCTACCAGTTGCTGATTGGTGACGTTGTGAAGGCCCTCTGCGAACACACACACAACAAACAGGTTGATGATGAATGACACAAACAGGGCGATGGCAGCCTCGATGAAGAAGTACATGTTGGCTTCTCTCACCGCTTCCTTCTTGTTTCTGTCTACATCTCTGGACTGGAAAGGAAACAGAAACTTTAATACACAGTCCTAAAACATTCACATACAGTCACATTGATAATGTTGTCTAATCAGAACATTTCTTTTTTATTCTGTTTTCTTTAGCCAGGGTAGACCAACTCAGTGTAACCACACTGCTTTACAGTGGGGCCCTGGATAACACATACATGTCACATCAACACAATATATAACATACAAATATGTAAAAAAAGGCTGTTATCCATATTCATAATGCAGTCATTTTGGACTTAATGATTCAGACAAATTGCAGAGGATCATCCTGTTGTTTCCTATTAATGATACAAAATGATATGCCAAATAGCAACTACTCAAGGAAATGGATATGATTTGGGAAGAAATAGACATTTCAGATAATATCCGTTATCTTTCGTCAGTGTATTAAATACACATAATACTGTAATGTCTTGTAAGCCTGGAATGCAATGTCTTCTATCAATGAAGATTGACTGATTGGTTGATTGATTAATCAATTTATTACTTCACTGATTGATTAACTGACCAATTGATTGATAGAAATGCCCTAATCTTCCTGACCTTATCTAATATTTGAATGGGACAGAAAATAGTCAGAAGCATTCAAAGTATCAATAACCCGAGGTAATAATGGCACATCAGAACTGATGAACTGAGGATAAGAAGAGAGCCCCCTACCTTGACCAATGCAGAGTGCAGGTAGAGGTTATGTGGCATGATGACAGCACCAATGATCCCTACAGCCTGAGCTGCACCCTTATAACCACAGTCTGCACAGCCTGGGATAAACAAGCCCTTCAGCACTTCTACCTGGTTTGGTCCCACTGTTCCATACTGCAAACAAAGTTACAGATATTCTAAAATGTAAGTGCACTCTGAATCACACTGTTTTTCACACATTACACATTTGTTCAAACTAAAACTAAACTCAATAAAAGAAGATCAAAACTTGGTCAAATTGCTGATATTCTTGAAATGATTGATCAACTTTAAGTTTCTGAACTTTTTGCTATGTTGATATCATAACTACACTAAAATCTTAAAGAGCAATTTGAAGTCTCAAGAGCATTGGACACTTGGATACTTCATCTGTTGTCTATAATAAGCAGCATAAGGAAACTTGTCACAGGTTGACTCACATTGTATATACAATGTACATATATTGTAGGTAAGAATGGAGAAGAATACAATATCATGCTTTATGTACCTCATATCCAAAAGTTAAGGCCATAACGGTGATCAGAAAGGCAAAGAAGGCCTCCAGCTTACGCAGACCTGAAACATAGAGACTGTGTGAGAATGGTATGATGGTATATGTATTATGCAATAAATTTTGCATAGGCCGAAGGGTACGAGATTGATGACAAATAACAGATGTCTTGACTCACCATATTTGTCTAGAAACAGGAACACAAAGGTGTCTGTGATAGTGATAAGTACGCCTCCATAAAGGGGTATTCTGTCAACAGAGAAAAACAGAAGCTCTTTAATACTGCAAGTAATAGTAAGATCTTCAGCTAGCTAACAAAAAGATTATGCTAGCAGTTGCTAAGGGCCCCCATTCCACTGGGCTTTGAGCACAAACCAACTGTACAAAAACATTTGTATGACATTTAATTTCATAATTGCCATGGGATGCAAAATGTTAAATCATTCGTTCTTTATCCAAAAAATTTCATTGAGCAATCTGTATAATATTTGATTTCTCAACGGTGGCCACATGTTTGTATCAACTAGTAGAAAAGGGGACTTGTAATATCACTAAATCAAAAAACGTCCAGCACAAATGAAATATGATAAAAGAGATCAGCTCCACTTCATATTCAGTTGATAAGAACTGTGTAGATATGTAGTATGAGTACTTACTTCCCAGCAGACAGCAGATTGAGGGCTATTGCCGACCCGATAACTTCCTGCATGTCAGAACCGATGATAGCTATCTCCACCATCACCCACAGAGCAAGCCTAAAACACAAGATTTTCTCAACAATACAAAAGCACTGACTCTAAGTATTTCACTACACTAACAAATAGCTTTAAACAATTGGATCATAGTAAAAATGAATGACGTATGATACTGATATCTCCCATATAAAAAAAAATGATGGCATATATGAGCATATTAAAACATCCGCTGGGTAACAAGCTTAAGATCTGTTTGAGCAGCATGTTGCTATCTTTCTGTATGACATTGTTGGCTGGTTGCTGACAGTGAATTGATTATATACCTTCCAACCTCCCTTCCTTCCTTTGTTTACAAACACACTGACAATCTCACTCATTCTGTCTCACTGGCTGACTGACTGACTGACTCACTCTCTCACATTCACTTACTCACTCACGAACCCACTGGGTCTGTAAGCGTACCCTGTTCACCTTGGTACTCTGGGGTACTGTAAGTGTACCAATAATTCATACCTTGGTACCCTGTGGTACTGTGAGTGTACCCTGCTCACCTTGGTACCCTGTGGTACTGTAAGTGTACCCTGCTCACCTTGGTACCCTGGGGTACTGTAAGTATAACCTGCTTACCTTGGTACTCTGGGGTACTGTGAGTGGCACACCTCTGCCAGGTGCATGCCTGACACCACCCCCAGTCTGGCTGCCAGTCTCTGTAGAACTAACCCCATGATGTGGGCGAGAAGCAAGAGCCAGAGAAGCTGCCATTGGACAAAACATAAATCTAATTAGTACAGAGTCTAGGAAGATAGTCCTAAAATCTAATGTGTAAGAGGCTTTATGCTAAAAGGGCACTCATACATGTCTAATTGATTCTACATATACAGATGCATAAATTGTAAACCCTGGCAGTAAATGGGATATTAAACAAGATGCCATATACTGTAATTCCTGATTTTTTCACGGCACTGTTATGTTCACGGTTTTCATGGTGATGACTGCAATGTGAACTTATCATTACTGATAAAAAATAAATCACAGACTCTTTGTAATGAGCACTTGCCACAACAGTGAACATTTAGTTCCGAGAACAAGTTAAATTTTCTCAGACCGTGAAAGTTTAGTACCGTGAAGACAAAGTGAATTACAGTACGTATAAATCATTGTAACAGTGGTAGTCTATAAATATGATAAATAAAACAATCTATGCATCACACTCAAATAATAAAAAGTGTTTATTTACATTTTATGTGATACGATTATTGTAAAGTTTATGTTGATTCACTTGTTGCAGGGCTCCCTTGGAAATCAGTTGTTTTGGAAAACTGAGGGATTACCCTGCAGTATAAGATTAAACTAAAACATGTCCACAAAAGGAAAAAAACAACTTTACAGTTCAAAAGATATAGTTGTGGCATTAATGTTTGATTTGCTGTTACAAAAACAAAACTGCCTGGAATTGTTTAAACATTACACAATAACACTTTTCCCATGCTAAGGCAAACACAGGGATCATACCTTGTAGCGAGCCACAAATCCTGACTGCAGGTCGGACTCGATGTTCCCAGGGTCTAAGTACGCAATACTCATAAGAAACCCTGGTCCTGTGAACGCCCACAGCTTCCTGAAGCTAAAGGAATACTGAAAAAAAACAAGAATGTTATGTTATAAATGATATAGAATGAGAAAATACTGTTCAAAGGCAAGTAGGAACAGTCTCCTGACCCCCTGAATCCAACCCAGGCCAGTCAATTCAAACACCCAATGCCGCTAACCACTAGGCCAAAGGGTTCAGATCCATTAGACTGGTCAGTTGGAGGCACTTGAACCCCACTGTTACATACATTGTGCATTACATTAATATCTATACTGGATCCATTGTAAGTAAATCTATGATGGCAACAGCGGAAATTTTACTACACTCTTGAGTTATCATTCACTCACTTAATGTTTAAAGCATGTTGTGGTATTTCTTCCCAAATTCCTTTTTAAAGATACAACCTTTGTATAGATACAACCCCAGCAAGATTAGTTCATTTCAATACAATACACAAAATAAAATCATCCCCATCATGATAGTAGTAGTTTCTCTTACATCTTCTGACTGTGGAATAGATATCTTGTCTTCAAAGTAGGTTCCACCGTTGGCTACAGGACTGTTGTTGGCATCTTGGTGCATCTTTTGTCTCATGGTCTGGTAGTCTGCGCTGGGCTCCAGACACAGCTCCTCCATACTGTCTGAGTCACGAGCTGAGGAAACAGGGCACACGTAGGAACAAAGACTGTAAATTTTGAAAGTTTTCTTGTGTTTTAATGGTTTTTACTTTGCTGCAAACTTTAAACCACTGCAAAAGCAATTTACTGTGAAGTTAAATTCCTGCAAAGTTAAAGGCATTGTACAGTACACAGTGATTTTCATTAATTGGCTTACAACAAAGTACAGTGTCACCATAACATAACACCTCTGTTTTATGTACTTACTATATGTATTAACATTAACTCTCATAACTCTAATGGATGCCATCATAACACCATGTGGGAGAAAAATGTGATTGAAAGAGATGTACCAATTATACAGTATCAGTAACCCTGAGGTGTATACACTTCAGATATTTCACTTCGGATACTTAGTGGTCAAAACAATCTTGAAAAGGCCTCTATAACAATTTTTTTATGTGGCGGCATTATGGCACCGGGTAGAATTACGGAAATTAATGTTATGTGTAATGATAAAACACAACAGGTCTTGATATTGCCAATAACTCTTATCTAAGTACTTTTCATTTTGCAAGATTTTTTATCTAACATTTCTATTATTTGCACTTGCATAGGTTAATTTTTTTTAATCAGGCCTAAACTTCTATAAACCCCATTTCAAGAAAGTTATCAGATAACTGAAGTATGTGTCTATCTAAGAGCTGCTAAGTACAATATGTTCATTTGGCTTTATCAATGTGAAAGTAGTTCAGCACCAAGGACAAGGTTGGGAAAGAAAGCTAGGACATTCAATGCCTGTTGGTTCATTCACCATGGTACAAAATAGTATAGTTAATCCTAATCAAATGCTAGTAAACATTACATGTCTTTGAATAGAAAAAACATTTTTTTCAAGAGCACTTCACTCGCTGAATCTTCAAAAGGTCGAAGGTCAAGGAAGGTCATTCTATAATGAATCTAAGGATAATGCCTTTCTAGCAGCCATGCTTGGGCTTTAATTTTTTTACCCACGAACACTGGTCACCCCTACTAATATAGATAAGTGTACTGGCTCTTTAATGTGGAAATATTACACACCCAAGACTCTCCCATACCTGGAACCAAGGACAAGAAGTGGCCAGATATTAAGGTTTCATCAAAACTACAAAAGAAAGTTTTGAAAACATTGAAAACCTCTGGGCAGTGAAAAACAAACGTACATACAATAAATACATTTCATACAAGCGATATGTACATGTATTAACCTTCCATTATCATCAAAGGCACTTCCTCCACTGTCGGGTGTTTCTGACTCATACTATGTGTAGACTGGTCCTGTACCATCACACACTGTTCTTACAGCATCAGGAGGGTACTGAGAAGAGGGGAGGTCTTGTTGTGGAGTCTGGTGGATCTGGTAGAGAAGTAGTAATGGTGGATCTATGGAGTGGCAGTCTACAATGGAGAGAGATAGATAAGAAATCGAAGAATAAGTCGAGAAGCATGCTTCCGATTGTTTTGCGGTTTTCACCCTTCGATTCCTCACTAAGCGAGGTAGTAAGTCACAGGTATCTGCATGGACTGCACTAGTAATAGTAAGATTAAACAGATTCTTTTTTTATGCAAGAGCTTGTCATTTCATTAGTTGAGTACCACATTAAGAGTTTTGCTCACAGAAGCTGGATCATGGAGCACTTTTAATGCAGCAAAGCAAATTTACCTTGCTATTGTTAAATTAGAAGTCTTGAATAAACTTCTGACGAGTTGATGAAACATAAAACAGAAGATGCTATATATACTAGTACTCTAGCCCTGCATCATATTTGTGTGCAATATCTATGGATGTACAATGTAGATTAAGTACATATTTTGTTACTGGCTGGCCATCTATTTTCACTGACGTAAAGCTTTTATTTGTACATGTAATTTAATTGTAAATGCTATATTCATTAACATGAGTATTATTTATAATGACTTACCCATTAGACCTTGGAATCTCTCATTGTGTTTAAACAGAAAGTGAAGATGCTGCTCCTAATTGTCCTTCCTGCAAG
This sequence comes from Branchiostoma floridae x Branchiostoma belcheri, assembly GCA_019207045.1. Taxonomy (NCBI): domain Eukaryota; kingdom Metazoa; phylum Chordata; class Leptocardii; order Amphioxiformes; family Branchiostomatidae; genus Branchiostoma; species Branchiostoma floridae x Branchiostoma belcheri. Next base: position 10,267,494 of record CM033034.1, read on the forward strand.
AAAACATATATGAATTAAGAAATGACACACAAATGTACACATTTAAACATTTGATATCTGTATATAATATAGGCACTCGTATTACTACCCTTTGGCGTATCACATCAGCTTTGATATTTAGTCACCTATAATTGGTTTCAATGAAGGGATGGTAAAGGTATTTCAATAACTTCATTGTAAACTCAGTTACATGTATTGCCCTGATTTAATTATTCATTCATTCATTCACACATAAATGCATACATACACATTATACGCACACGCATACATGTACACACGTACATACGAACACAATGTACAAACACGCGCATATACCATTTCTCTCTCTCACACACACACACACACGAACTCACAAACACACACGTACACACACACACACACACACTGACACAAACAGTGAAACACTGTGAGAAACACACAACTTAGAAGGACAAGCATGCCATGAAGGCAAAGAAAACTGACAGTTTGCCAAATCCAACTGCCCACGTGTCACAGGTAACAGCTGTTTCGTACTATTTGTGTAACATATGCACATCCTATATATATTTGTCTAACCGCCCCCCTCCCCATCCATCGCCACGCAGTGCGGTGTAGAGTCATCATACTGATCGCTCATCGCTGAACTAACAAAATAACTTGGAATTCCTTACTTGCAACAAGGCGTGAAGACTACAACTCAAATCTCTCCGCGGCTGCAATGCAATAAAAATATTTCCTAAACATTGATACCGGCTAGTTGTCGAACTACGAGACTACACCTGCGTGTCCTCACTTCCGGGTTTCGAGATGGATTGTGGGTAATGCGTCACATCATCACAAAACTTGGCATGGAGAAAGTTTGTTGGAGCCAAAGTGTTGCTAGCAATAGTCTGCTGTGTTATGCGCTTTTCCAAGTTCAAAGGACTGCTGATGTATTTAATATGACATTTTCACTGCACAGGACTGAGCTGGACTGATGTATGACTGAAGCAAGGACCTGATTGTGTTTGGGCTTCTACCACTTAATAGCAAATCTTTAGAACTATCATAATAACCTAATTGCTCAATTATTGCTTCCCATCGACAGTAAATGTTTAAGGGACACTCTTAAATGCTCTAATACGTCTTTTACATTTTAAAAATTCCACAGTATTCCAATACAGTGTGCAGTTAAGCAAAATATCACATGGTAAAGCAACCCCTTGGTTCATGTGGACCAGTCCAACTTACCTGGCGTGACGTCATGAATTTGTACGGGCGAAAAACATCACGGCTGTGAACTTTTTTGGCCACTTATTTCGGAACTTTTCAGTCCACTCGAAGACAGGAGCACCTTGGCGAATCACCGAGGGACTGTTTTGAGATTTTATCAAGCGGCATTTGGGGTCAGGTGGGTGTCATGATTTTACATTAAGCGTTCTGTGAGTAACTTAAGTGATTTGTAATCTCACCTGTATTATCCGCTTAACATATGACCTCGTCGTCGTCGTTTTATTTTTCCCAAAGCCGAACCCCAGCACAGTTATATAGATAGAAGTCCCGAGCTTGGCCTATCTGTTTGGACTGATAGTTGCATGCATATGATCTTGGTAGATGTGAGGTCGTTGATCAAAGTACCTGCAGTTACAATACAATGTTGCAAGTTGTAATACACCTACAGGGGACAACCGTAACTTTAAAAATGGCGACCTCCATTTTTCCTGTACAATATTCTCAAATCAATCGAGAAAATTGCCTCATATTTCGCGTGAGAATGCCACAATTTAATGATGACTGGTGCTTCACTAAGTATAAAATCCAGAAATGTTCGCGGTGGCCGCCTCACCGCGAACTCAAAACCACCGCGAACATTTTTGTCCTGTCTTTTGCCTGCCAAACCCATTGTCTTAACACTACATGTACAATTATTACCATACATGTAGCAGTCTTGTGATGTGTAGGTGGCACCTGTTACGATAAAAAAAACTTACAAAGACTACAAGTCCCATATTCTTGAACATTGAATATAATCATAAGGAAGTGCTATGCATCCACAGGGTAGATACATGTACCGTTAGATCAGTGACAGTTCTAGTTCAAGGGTCACGCCAGCACTGCCGGAATCCGGAAGTGACTGGTTCTGTTCGCCTATGCACCATTGCCCAGTAGCTAGAAGGTGAAGCTCTCCGTAAAGTCGAGTGTTTCCCGAGTTTAGTATGACTATAGCGCTATTGCGAACTCAAAACCACCGCGAAGATTCAATTTTCTCTGTCCATGACCACTAGAGCTACTTATCCAAGTACAACTAAGAGTGGTATTGTGCTAGGTATGTAGACATATTTAACACAGAAACCGCAAATATATGCAGTAACTCTAGATTTTTATTAACAATACATCAAACACAAATGCCACTTTGATGTGAATGGACGAGACAAATGGTGATAAGACTTAAGTTATACAGCTTATATCCTCACAGCAAGGAAAATAATATATTAACGAAACAAGCAAATATTGGATAATAGCAAATGCAAAGACAAAGTTTAGATGTAAGTTTTGTGTGGTCAACATAATGTCACAACTGACACGAGAAAAGTGAAGCAAACTACCCCGTAAAATTAACGTTTTTTTCATTCCTAGGAAGAGTATTCAAATTACAGTGTGTCTGAGCATGCCAGAAAGCTTGCATGAAGAGAACTGAGCGCTGGTGCATGAAACGATATGCCGGGCAGTGTACTTGTAATCAATACCTTCGCATACCAGTATCACCAATGCTTAAAATCGCGTCATAGTGTTTATTGGCAGCGACAGATTTTGCAAAATTCCAATTGTTAACTATACCTTGTATACCTACAACATGCAGAATTGCTGTAACTCCTGTGGGGTGTTGAAGGAACGCAAGAATGGCAATGCCATATCCGCGGAATACCCGGACCTGCACGAGACCGCTATGGCGGATACTCCTCGCACTTATGTACAACCTACTCGTATCCCCTTGGATGAGGCTGTTCTGCCATTTCATTCGTCACCGATCGCGAGAAGGTAATAACTTTGTCATTGTTGTTAAGATCAATGACTAACAGCAATGGAGAGTGTGCATTCAATCCTTAGTACTAAACCATGATCGCATGTAATGTGGCATCCTGTATCCATATGATGATACAGATGTGGATATACATGTATATCAATTCTGTCATTTGACATTTAGTATAGACTGATGTTTGATTATTGATTATTGATTCCGTTATATGAATGTAAAGACAAGAATGAATTCTAGATAACATAATTATGATACTATCAAATGATCTTGGCGATATTAATGATAACGTCAGTATCAAATTCAATTTGAATCTCATGGATGACTAGCTCCCTGATTTACACCCTGCTCCAGTTCCAAGGGAGCCTATTGCAGCCTCACCAGACATCCAACAAGCGGTATCCGAGAGTACAAATCGGCCCACCCCTGTACTGTCCGTATCCCAACCTGAGGAGTCAAGTGAACCCGAAGATTCGAGTGTCGTCTCCGTCTTTGTGACATCGAAGACGGACATCGCCTATGATGATCATGCTCAAGTCAACCCCGCAAACGTCAACGTGCCTGAGAGTGAGGTGGGAGAGGGAGTCGACAAAACCTTGTTCAAGACCACAGAAGACCTGCTGTACGTTCTCCGGAAACTTGACGACCCGCGTGCCATCTCTATCGTTCGCAAACTTTTACAAGAGAGGTGTGAGCAGGACGATGCAAACTGCACTGACGAAACTGGCGAAACCAGCGATGAGGAAACGTCTCTTTACGTTAGTGTGGAAATTGTCCGAGAAGACGACGAGGTCGATGCCAAGAAGCGCCACACCCAGCAAGTGTCCTCTTCGTCACCTCATGATGAGCCTCTCGCAGGTGGAAACGTGGCAGAAGGACCACCCGGAGACCAAGACACAACTGAAGAAACAGATGGTGCCGAAACTGGCCAAACAGTCAGCGAAAGTAGCAGCACCGATATTGAACCCCTTCGATCCCTGGCATCTGAGGTCAGTGTCTGTCTAACTAGCCATGATTTACGACCGTTAAACATATATGCTGATATTTTACAATGGAGATTTGTCTTCACAATTAACGAAATAGAAAAGTTATACTGTTTGTTTTGTTGATAATCACAGGAAAGGAACACGGCATCTGACTACTTCACTGGCATCCCTGACAACGGTCGCCCCCCAGACAACGATGTCGAGGACCGGCACTGGAATTGTGACATTGACAGTGGACCCCGTGAGATGCTCCACCTGGAGCACCTTGAACCACCAAACACGGTAAATTTAAAAGTAAATTTTCAACCTTACACCAAGATTGCGTGAGGATGCATTACTAACATAGTAATGTCCCAATGCGTTCTCGTAAGTATTATATCAATGCCCACTCCGTTGTCCTAGACAGACCATCGCTCGCGGCCTATACAATACAGGTATACCTTGGTCAGGCTCTGCTAAACTGGGATGAGGTTCCACTGACAAGCTGTCAGGCAATCAGAGAATCGGCTTTACCTAAAGTGAACATCCAGGTGATTCTCTAATTGGATAACAGTTGGTTGGAAGTCTTAGAAGGTAGCCGAAACCTCCGTCAGGTTTAGCTGAGTGCCCTGAATATATTTTACATGCCGCTGGCGATGCTCTGTGTATGAAAATGGTCTTATTGCAAGTGATTAGCTGTGTAGACCAAATGTCATCAGTCTGTGTGTTAGGGCGCCTCTTTTGAAATCCCATACGAAAGGAAAACTCACCTATGTCTATTGTTATCTCTCCCTTGTAAGACCTACTTCACACTGAACCAGAGGGATTGCTTCAACGCCGATACCTTTGATGAGACAACTGGGCCATCAGGACTGTTTGAGATTGAGGTGAGTAGCCAGCGTATAACAAGACCACAAAACCACAAAGTTTGTACATATTTTCCTTAGCTCTGTGGACGCTTGATAGCATGCTATTGTATTTTATTGGAAGACCCAGAAAGAAATTTGGAGGTCAAGTTTGGTTGTCTCAAAGAACGATTGATAAAAAGTGTCGATGATACGACCACATTCCAAAAGTCAAACCAGGACCATTTCGGGAAATTACGGAAACGTATAATAAAGCTGTTTATTAAGGAATGTTTCCATATTATGCTCATTCCTTTTTTAAAGTTTTGTGTGTTTTATGCCCTTTTCATATCATACATAATTTGTTAAATTCCGGAGGGGCCCCTTTCTGGAAATGTGACCGCAACATCCATGCGTATGCATAACCCTGGACCGCCCAATGGCGCGGACGGCTTACTACACGATGAAACTGGGCGCACGCCGAGGGATGACCGTGGTGGGATCAACGTGGAGGTGGACAGCGGCCCGAAGGAAATGCTTCACGGCATGTCATTTTCGAAAGCCCTGGTAGGACATATTGTCTATAATTCCGCACATGGTTAATACTGGGTACATGGTATACGTATGGATAATGCTTGTTCTTGCTTTACGGATAAGATTTTTCTTTTATTTCTGTGATAAGCGTCGTATTAGAAAACACAACATAATGTCACAGTGATACATTTAGTGGAATTGCGCATCACATAACTAGTTCACTTAAATCTTACTTTGTTGTGCTAAACAATCCACAGGAGGACATCCGACTGAACCGAGGCGATGATGAAGACAATGAACCCGACAGACGTTACCATGGTGATGTCTGTTGCGGGGATGTTCAGGTAAGAAAAAAACTTTATCAACACGTTTTTTTCATATAAAAATCTATTGTAGAAATTTGCTATAACAGGGGAGCTCAGTTGATATTCATAGCTATATATCTACAGTGACAGTAAACCTTTGTCCCAGCACAAGGGAGCGTGTAAGGTGCTTTCTGTGACGTCATCACACACCTTTTGATTTGTCCTACCAGAGAGCGCACAGTAAACAATTAGTTTTCAGAAAAGACCAACACTTTACGTGAATGATAGGCATTTTAAAGGCTACTTTTAGCCCTGAAAAGTATTCATGATTTTTGGTCATATCTACAACAGAGAGCCTTTAAGTAACTTTGGGCCCAATCACTTTCAAAGAATGTGAAAATTGTCATGACGAAAAATATGTATTCTTCGTAGCCCCCACGGGATGCCTGGGGCCTTGAACGCCACGAGGATGTGGCAGATAAAGGACTTGTTGTCTCAGCGATGAAACGTGTTTCAAAACCGGCTGGACAAGACATGGGGTAAGGTTTCAATAAGTAACACTATTTCATATTAAGCATGCTTTTGGATATGAAAGAGAATAAAGACGTTACTTAAGCCAACTTAGGCCTATTGTCCTGTGGGATGATTATTTATAGCAAAAATACATGTACAGGACAAACAAAAGATATAAACCTCGGAAGTTCTGCTGCAACTCGACCCTGACCTTTGTCTCTAGAAGGTCCACCAACCTACCAAAATCATGACAATCCGTCCAAAAGTTCTTCAAAGATCTGAAAACACAGGCAGACAGACAGACACGTACACATACACGCACCTGCACACACAGACACACTCGAAACATTACCTCCATTTTTCATGAAGGTTACTAGCTTACAACTCACTTTGCCAAGTTGACAACAATCTTCTTGTTTACAGAATCGTTGGACAAGACATGGATGATCTGAAGCTCAGCATTGAAGCCATGGGCAATGACGAGGACAACAACAGCACCAGCTTTGATATGGGACCGCATGGACGCCTCCGTGTCAACAACAACAACAACAACAACAACAATGATGTCGTGGGTCGTACTCCTGACATGGACTGTGGCTAGTATGAACAGGAATGCATGACAGAATATTTTGACAAGTTTTGTGGGGCAACTGCATATGTAACACGTTACTCCACACTGTTTCCATACAAATTGCTTTGTAGTAGTTGCTCATGCTATATACTGTCGAGAAAGAGTAATTTATAGATTAAGAGTATACACTTGCATTTGTAGTATGTGAAACATTAATGGACAAGGATGATACATAGCAAAAATGAATAAATAACAGTTCTAAAGTGTACGATGGGTAGCTGCTTTTCGACACTGCAGCTACCAACATGCCTTCCGTAACAACTGGAAACTTGGAGGAATCAAAGGCAGTTGATGCTTGCTATGCGATTCAATATTTCATTATTAAAAACATCAATGCCTTTGTGTGATGTGCAGGATGTACATTATTTAGAGATTTTTGAGTAGCATAGCCAATGTCATGCTTAAATCCATACCTATATATATATAGAAATTACCAACCTTATAACAGGATACTTGACCATGTACCACTATACGATTTGTACATCATTATCTCACATGTAGGTGTTGAATTAACAGTGTTTTGAATTAACCAGATACTGACATCTTATGATACTTAATTCTTAACATGATGTCCTCGAATTTTGTTTTTAAAGGTGCAGGAAAATGTTTATTTGAAAGAAGTATAACCTTCTTAGATTATGACTAACTAAGTACTGGTGACCACAAGATCAATAGCAGTAGAATAGGTATCCCGATGAATTTCGACACATTTTCTTGTTATATTGATAAATTGAAGTGTAACTGATATGTGTGTTTTTACAATGGTCAATTCATGCTTAATTGTTAGCTTTGTTTTATTAGAGAACATAAATCTGGCATATACATGTAGCATGCTTTGCTGTCGCAGTGAGAAATAGATTAAACAAAATCCAATGACTGTAATGTCTTGTTAATATCTTGCTCAAAACATATGGGGATGGCAATGTAAACATTGAACTGTTTTTTCTACATTGCCCTTAAGAGAGATGCACAAATACTTATGAATGGAGTGGTAAAGAAACAAAATGCCGTTTCCCAACAGTGTATATTCTTGGATAAGTCCTAATTAGAAAAAAAATATTCTTATAAGTTCGAACCAGGCTTATTTTCTCCTTCAGCATTAATATAATACTCTCATAGAGAATAATGTTTATAGAGACTTTAAAAACCAAACTTTGCTCTCATAGAGAATAATGTTCATAGAGAATTTAGAAACCAAACTTTGCTTATAGAATATAGTAACGATTTTTTCTCGTTAGTGGTATTAGCCATAAGATGGTCGCACAAACTCAACGCATTTGCACGACAATTTACGTGCCTAGTAGATACTCTTTTGCATGGAGATTAACGACAATCTACGACGCATTTGACCTCGCCATACTATCATTTTCTACCCCCTGCGAAGATGCCGCTTCTACTTGTACACTACCGTTCTTCTCAGACGCTACCATGTTCTTAAAAGCCTCAGACTTTCTCGTATCAGATATATCTATATCATCGTACAAGTAGAGTCGTCTGCTGTTCTGATATAACGTCTTTTCTGTGGGGGACTTGGGAGACTTGGGACTCTGTACGTCATGAATCAAGTGCAGATAATTCGGTGTTACTTCGCGAGCTAGAGAGTCCCTGCTGGGTTTGTAGGTTCCTTGAGGGGTTAGCTCTATCGAAGGCTGATTCTGATTAGAATCCCTACTGCTAGCCGCATTGCGTCTGCAAACCCACCAGCCACCCACTAACACAGTCACTAATACCACCAGTGCTATGACAACGCCTATCACAATTCTAACAGTAGTCGACATGCCACTGCTTGGACTCTGATAGGAGGTAGTAGTATCATTTCTGTCAGAAACAGTAGATAGTCGAGTTTTCAGACGTTGTGTTGTCGCTGTGGAAGATTTCGAGACAGTCTGAGACATAGTTGTAGTTAGTCTTGGAGTTGGCGATCGCGGAGAAGTTGACAATAATGTCGTATTTGCCATTGTGGAATTAGTCGTTAATGACATTGGCAGTGACGTCAGGTTGAGTGTTGACCTTGACGACCTTGCTGGAGGTGTTCTCATGGTGGAGGTGATCGCCGACTGCGCAGGCGCAAGCCTCGATGTGGATGAAGAAGGGCGTGTAGTTGAAGCTGTCAAAAAAGGAACATGTATTGATTGATTGATTGATTGATAGACTGATAGGCTGGTCCATCGATTGATGGATTGATATACATGTAATGATATATTGATATATCGATTGCTTGATTGATAAGATGATTGATTGCTTGATTGATAAGATGATTGATTGATTGATTGATTGATTGATTGATTGGCAGTTTGAATGGCAGTTTGAATGGATGAACGAATGAATGAGTTTCTTGCTTAATTCAAAATAGTCGGAACCATTCTCAATGGACCATCAGTGATCATTCTAACTGTCAAATATTAAAGAACAAACACCAATTGTCTTCGCTATTCCTACTTTTCATTCTTGCAGTTTGTGTACGTCCCTAAAATGCCCTCCAAACCGACATCTGTGTACATGCAATCATTCTAACCAATTAAACTCTTTAAACAGATCGCTCGACACAGGAGAGTTATCCGAATACAATAAGGCTCTGACGTCAAAGCACCATGAGAAGACCTCGCTGGCGGGTTCATACAACACATTTACCCCCTGGGCACAACGCTGTGTCTGGTCTATGGATAAGATAATAGTATCTGACTGTATCTGAGATGTAATCATAGTTTGGACAACAGTCAATACTTCTCAAATAGACATGAGTCATAGTGTCAGACGATGGGTCCACTAGATGCCCTTGATCAATATTCGTCTGCTTATCAAAGTGTGCCACTTTTCCTGAAATGATCTCTAAATTATGACTAGATTTCATTTACTATTTCTTTCCTGGCCTTGTATATGACTGATATGGGTTTTGTCGTATCATGTATTACAGAATAGCACACGACTTGTCCCACGAACAATATACTCTGTTGACTATATCCACACTTCAAGATTTCTATTCCCTACAGTTTCTACCTCCTGTGAAGGTTCTACGATAAGAATTCTTACGTTTTTCATGAATGTACATGACACTGCAAAATATATTTTCAACGTTTTAAACTTATATTTTCATTCAACTCGGAAACGCCTTGTTGAATGAACTAATTTTCTCTTTATGTGGACACTTAGCCAAATTATGTGGTATTCCGAACCCTAACACACCTTACGTCCCCAAAGTACCATGTTCCTAAATGCCACAGTACTTAAGTGCACATTACCCTAATCAATTGTTCAAGACAGAGAATATGGCTTCACAAAAACAGTATATTAAGTTTTTAAAGCTTCTATGTTTATAACCTTTGACATAACCCAACCAGCTTCTAAGGATCAGACAGAATTACAATCAAACGGGTCAAGGAATCCAACAACTACCGAAGATTAGCTATGTATAAAAACAAAACATGTTCTTTCCTACCTGCAAATACCGTCCTGGTCATGGTTGGGATCAGGAAACAGCAGCAGACGAGAATGAGTTGTGCCATGCCCAGTTTTGTAACCATCGTTCCGTGTGTTGACAGGTTATATTCTAAGGTGTTGTAGAATCTCTATAAGTCCAAGTCTCTCGTCAGGAGGGGAACATGGTAATCAGTGTACTTAGTCGACACCTTGACTCACCGAACCAAGAACTAGTTGTGTTGTGGAAATTTCAGGCACGGCGTTTCCTTCCTGCAGCCATGCGCTTACCACTGTTAAACCGGTTTTTGCTTCATACGTGTGGGCGCTTTTATTTACAACGGTTGCACTGATTTCTGTGAGTTCTTAGTGTTACATGACCATACAAGTCATTTTATGGTCTGTATTAGTCATGATGTTCAGTCTATGAGGTTTTAATAGATGTGCTGAGTAGTAGGCCAGTTACCCGAGGGAGTTGTATTGAACAGTGCAGTGATATCACAAGTATGATAACTATTCGCCTCAGGACAGTGTCACACCCAGTGAAAACGACTTTTCTCGCGTGGTTTCACGAGACTGACTGAACCGTGAACTGCTTTGAATTAGGTTTCATCGGAAATCGTCAAGAAACACAACTTCAATGTTACACGAAGTAACTATCATCGCACGGTGGATTATCCATGTAGATCAGCTAGTAATAGATCTAGAATCGCAGTAGAACACCTGGTTCCAGTGAGTAAACTCGGGTTCATATCCTGTGAAGGGCATCTTGGTTGAGGTTGCACCCATCTTTCGGAAGGGACGCCTTGAAATGGGACTACTGTTTTGGAAGAGGTGTCTAAACTTTAGCGGCTAAAAGCTAGCAATCCTTCCTGTAATGATATATCCGCTACAGAAACACCAAGAAAACTTGCTACCCCATATGCCACTAGACACAACAGGACGAAAAACAACAACAACATCACGACACTGTATGTAGTTTTATGTACAACCGCCGCACAGGAAGTGACAGAGAAGTAAGACATCGACCAACCATTCAATGCATCTGTGCTTTATTCCCACAGCATTAGTGTTTCAAAGTCACTTGACAAACCATTAGTAGACTTATGTTTGTAACAGTTGAAAGTATATTTCTTATTTTTTAACAGAAGGCTGTATGGTTGAAGATGAAGAGGAGTATTTTGGAAGAGAAATTATCTATTCCACGACTTCTAAAAATCAACTGTTCCGGACAGGCACATTCAAAAAAATTACATTTCCGTATTTCTACTTCATTAGCATCTTTGGCAATGTCCGTTCAACTTAACATAATATAAAATCTGTTATTGCCAATGATGAGACGAGTCCGGTCGTGTGTTGATGAAATAGTCAATTGAATCTGCTCACCCGTCTGCTGTGAAACAAACACAATGTATTAAATACAATTGTGAACGTAAATATGTCAAAATAAAGTCCAATCAAGTGATATCTTAGTGATATAAAGTGGTATTTAACTATAGCAATTCATGGCAGATTAACCTAAAGCAATCTATAAATTTAGTTATTGATAAATCAAATAAATTGATAAATAACACTTTCTATGCAGTACACATCAAGTTGTGATGATTTGGTCCAACAGAAAACAGTCAAATTAAACTGACAACCAAAAATGATCCAAGGGAAGGAAAATCTGATTCATCAAATGCTTTTTGGAAGTAAGGACAACTGTTCTGATATTATCAGAGGAAAAACAAACCAAAACATGCTAGTCACCTTCGGTTTTATTCAATGGACAAATTGATAAAGAGTACTTCACGATTCTGATATTTCTAACCTTGAATCAGGAGCTATGTTGTTCGGCACTGCAGCCAGCATTTGGGACTCCTCCACGAGCCCTGCCCGTCGCCATGACAGTCGCACTCTGGAGCAGACTGGAGCTCTCCTCTCGCGTGTGACGTCACCATGTTCTCTGCCTGCTCCATGTCACGTTTCGTTGCTAACGGCTTGGGCCCCCTCCGATGCAGCCATCTAGGAAGAATAGTACATACCACATTATCTCCCACAAAAAATACTAGTAGCAGTGGATACATACGAAACTCATCTACAGTGCATCCAACGTCTTCTGGGAGACTATAATGTCCAGCTTACCCACAGACAAATCATTCATCTTGCTGACAACAAAAGGGTGTGTTGTAATATGCTTTAAAACATATGTTCTAGCTTTATGAGTGAAATTCAGTGAAATGTAGAATCTTTATCAAACAGAACTATTTATATGTAAAAAAAGTCCATCATGTACTTTCTTGCAAAATTTAAAGTTCCAGTCGTATTAAAGATCATTCTGCAACGAAGGTACATTTGAATACTATCCTAGCGTGCTGATTTTCCATGTCTACCATATTTTATGTTTCGCTATCCCTATGTTGTATCAAACAGCACCTCTTATGTTCATTAATTATAAGCGTATTGACGTGCTAAGTAACTTCTTGAATATTTTCGTACTGTTCTTATCTATTGGTTTTTGTTTAAACACTTGTGGCTGTTCAGCTAGCCTGCGTTTACACAATCTGGCTGGGGTTAATGACCTTTTCCACGTGCAACTGTAGGGCTGGCCGCTAGGAGCGTGATTTTAGTCAGGCTAGTATTCAGCATATTGTGAGTGTTGTGAGCCCAGCAGATTTTCTCTAGGCAAAGTTTTCTTTCATGTTCTTGTGTTTATCAGTCTGGTAACATGTACCGAATAGAACGGAAGATAAAAGATAAAGACCGGAAGGTTTGACCCATTTACATCTAAAGGTCCTTTCCTTTTGATTTGCGAAAATGATTATTTTTTTCATCCGACAAAGAATTTTCATTATGTCCCTTGGCTTTTAGATGTTATTAGTGCCAAAAGCACAATCTCCAAGAAGCGTTTCATCTTCGTAGAATCAGAATTTGAATAATAATGAAATAATTCACGAAAAGGTTGAACGAATTTGTGCTAATTTGTTCCTGAGGTGTCGTTGGGTGTTTTCTGACTTCTTACAGTGTTTGGTGATTCTAGCTGCTTTCATGCCAAATGAAATTATTTGGGCCCAGGTTTCTTACCCCGATGAACGTTTGAAGGGAGACTACGAGCGCACGACTTGACTAACTACGTTAAGGAAACTGACACATCATTATGACCGTAGTGAACGTGCTGTAGTGTGATATTAATGCACCTGTCTTATGATGTAGAGGTTGTCGGAGATTCCAGTTGGCTATCACGATTCTGCGCATGTGGCGCTGACAACCCTACGAATACTAGTACACGAATAATTTCACATAAAGCTAAGGGCACAACCCGCTGTACGTGTAAATATGTGCTGTCTACGTGTCAAAACGTGGGCAATTTTTTGGGATACGTAAGTGGTAAGTACCGCGTCCGTTACGAACTCGTAGGGAATCCGACGGATTTCAGAGAACGCCGACACGCCGGAGAACTTTACGTGCAGGCAAAAAACTTTGTGTGCCATGGGGCTGCGGTTTCGCCCCCGTACATGCCAGTGCGGGCGACGCGCCTGCCCTGTACAGCCTGAACGTTTTCAGAAATACTGGCCGTGGCCTCCAAAGAACAAACGGACAAATTGCACGTATGGCGGGTTGTGCCCTTAGCTTAAAGCATGTTAATTTCTAAAATTCCAACATATTCCGGACGATGATCCACTTACGGACAGTCGTAGCGGCAGAATTTGTTGGTGAGCGCCTCCTGGGATTTGCAGTCGCAGTAGTAGCCGAAGCCGTAGGGTAGCAGGAACCGCTTACTCATCTCCATGGAAACGGCCTGGTGACGGTGGACACCTGATGACAGCAAAACAAACCTCATTTCATTTTGTTTCCTGGTTTCCTTACATCAAAAGGGATGCCTGTTTGAGGGATTTTGCTGTAAATTGGTTGTGTAATGTTTAGCTTCCAGATGCAATGTTGAAAGCATTTATTATTAAACGTATTACTAGCTATCTAGCAAGTTGTTTTTTTTTTCTAGTAAAACGTTTGGGGTCTACAAAGTGAGGCAACTTAGCCTTTCTCTATTCAAGTAGACGACGATCGCTCTACATTCAATCACTACGACTGAATTTCGATTTGTGACGTCCTTCACTTCATAAATGAATCATCATACAGAGTACAAACGTATGACTGAAAAGACGACAAAACACACAAAGCATTATAAAATTGTTTTTGTGATTTGGGTTTTTCCTATCCTTTAACAGGAATTTTGCGATAGACCCGACCAAAGAAATCTCATAAAAAGTTCAAAATCGTCGCCGAGGCCTCTCTGATTTTAAGCGCAGCTGGAGGTGCCCCTCGAACGTCGCCTGGGGTGCTAAAAATTGCCCGACACCCGCGTTATCGCCAAAACGCCGGTCATACTACGGCTGAAAATGCCCATTTGGATCTCACCGAAAAGTCGGCAGAGCTAAATGCTTGATTTGTAACGTTAAAGGGGGCTTAAGCAGGGCGAGGCTATGTTTTTATAGCCTGCTGAAAAAATCAGACACTGTGCTTGTTTCTGCAAATACGTAGGCTTGCAATCCAATCTGACAACGTATTGAAACTTTCCTCCATTCACTCCCCATGTTTGTCTAATGGACAACTAATTGGCTCATTCTAGCACTATGAATTTTGCCGAAGATCGCCAACAGAAACATTAGTTCCACGATATTCCATTAGTTAACATGAGTTCCACGATTTATATACATATGAGCAAAACGGAACGGACACGTCCGGGTACGGTATATATATACGAAGGACTAATTTTGATTTTACGGTTTACTTGTAGATATGGAAGAATTGGGAGGATTACGTTTTATACTAACGATGAGTGGGATTCGAGCCCCCAATCCGATTCTAATTTACTTCATACTCACTTTACCGACGTTCATCTTAACAACTCTTAACATAACAGTTTAGATCAGAAGCATACGCTATTTTAGCACAAACCGTTCGGTAATTCTTGCAGTACAATTAAAGAAAGAGTGTAGGGATCTATGGACAGTCCTGACTCCATGCTAAATCTTAAATTTTCTTTAACGAGTTTGCAAGCGACATGGACCACATCTGGGCACTGAACTAACGCGCAATGCAGCAGCATCTGTTCCCAAGGCAAACTCGACTTACTGACAGTAATGACATGTATGTAAGAAAGACATCTCATAACCTCACTGTCACTACTGTTAGACAAGAACGAAACGCTGTTAACGTTTTTTTAAAATGTGACGCGCGTACGAGTTTGCCGCATGCACAGGGCTCTGTTAGCGAAGATTATATTACAGGACTTCAATGCCCCATTCGTACGGCTCTATGTACTAGGTTAGAGATTATGAGAGCTCAAAGACGCCATAGACTGTCACAGGTGCTTCATACGTCAATGAAACATCTTTTCATTTTTGTTATTCAATTGCCAACAGGGTGACATGTCCAAGAATGACAGACGGTGAAAATGTGGTTACCATTGAGACGAGTTGTGCTTAAAGATTGCAGAGATATTGTCGCGCGTACTCACAATACAGTGTTACCACTGAAAAGAGTTGTGCTTAAAGATTGCAGAGATAGTGCCGTATTCACAATACAGTGTTACCACTGAGAAGAGCTGTGCTTAAATATTGCAGAGATAGTGCCGTATTCACAATACAGTGTTACCACTGAAAAGAGTTGCTCTTAAAGATTGCAGAGATAGTGCCGTATTCACAATACAGTGTTACCACTGAGAAGAGCTGTGCTTAAATATTGCAGAGATAGTGCCGTACGTACTCACAATACAGTGTTACCACTGAAAAGAATTGTGCTTAAAGATGGCAGAGATAGTGCCGTACTCACAATACAGTGTTACCACTGAAAAGAGTTGCTCTTAAAGATTGCAGAGATAGTGCCGTATTCACAATACAGTGTTACCACTGAAAAGAGTTGTGCTAAGATTGCAGAGATAGTGCCGTACTCACAATACAGTGTTACCACAGACAAGAGTTGCGCTTAAAGATTGCAGAGATAGTGTCATACTCGCAATAAAGTATTACCACTAAGAATAGTTGATTAGAGATAGAAGAGATATTGTCGTACTCACAATACAGGCAGACCACAGCAAGAAGCATCACCCGAAGGATGGACATGGCGGAGAGCTGATGAGGAAATCCTGGAGGATCTTCTGCCTTGCTGATCGAAGTTGCTACTGCCTGCTCACTCGCGTCGGCTATCTCTTATACTTAGCCACGAGCCAGTATCGCCCAGCAACACCTTTGAGTTGTACACGCACGCGCCTTCAAGACCGCAAGACAAAAAGGACAACCCACTACACCGGCTGCGCTCCCATGACGTCATCCCACCTGGATAACGCCTCCAGGGCGTCTTTTATCGAGACACCTGTTTCTTACATTCGAAATGACATGACGCACACTTTCAAAAGTTTATGATCTTTTCATCATGCCTGTTCCCGACAGTTTTGCTGCCTGTGGCAGGCTGCTGACGCACAGCGAACACCATGAACTGAAGCCTTTAAGCGCCAACGCCAATGGGAAGTAATTTGCAAAATCTTCAACCGTTTTTTGATCTACAGGTTTTTGCGACGGAGTGTCTCATTGGCTCTTCGGTATGATGAATAGATCACGTTTAAAATACGATGACAGAAGATAGACAAACCCTCTGCAGTTTACCAACGACAAATCAAGACCAACTGCAGCTGAATGTTTTTCTAAAGAACACACACAAAAAACAGATTTATGAAACTTTTACAAGAGCACCTTCGCCAAGAAGGTTATGTTTTCGGTATTGTAGAAGACCAGCATAACTCAGGAATACATGGATGGATTGTATTGATATTTGATATGCGAGTAGGTCTTGGTGAGACCTGAAAACAATGAGGTACTTGTTAATGTACTGTAGTGGAAATGCCGGTTTTAATATTTTGGTTTCTGAGTTGTAGATATAAAACTGTGAACCTCTGTGTTTTGTGCGAAGGAGATGATTAGCTATTAAGATTTATGTAAATGAGGACCTTATTTGCATAACTGATGAAAAACGCATTATACATCAGTTAGTTATTAAGGATAAAACCATTTGGCGATGGTATGGGGTCGTGGAACTTTGAATGTGATCTTTGAATTTACCATTGTCCTTATTACATTAGAAGGACAATGAAAACCATGCTTTAGGTTGCATACAATAAATAGGATTCATTGAAGCTTTCAATTCATTTAGATTGAAATAAGTGTAATAGCGCTGTCACATTGTCCATAACGGATGATTCTTTATGGCCGAGATCAATGTTCACAACAACATATTGTCAAGGTTTGGATACAGAAAGTACGCGAATGACCATAAATTTGCACTGGGGGATTAGGAAAAGTGGCCGTTGGCGATGGAGCTTGGTGACTGATGTCGCTGACGTGGGTGCGAAGTCTGCCGTTTGAGACAGTTCCATCTGGAGTAGTGTCCTTTCTGAGCCATGATATGCTGTACATGTCAGGTACGTACCGCTGTGATGGCGGGACATGTGGGTGTCTGGACGGCAGTGGCAATCAGAGGTGGCGAAACCTCTCGAGACTTTGTCCGCCAGATAAATCTTGCGTTCGTCTTGTGATCTCGTAGTCTGGGTACCAACCGTATTCTACCGGGACTCATTACACTCGCGAGTATACGGATGGTACCCAGGCTAGTGATCGCGTGGCTCAGGCCAAAGAAGTCCCGAGTTCGAAACCCACCATGTCACCGATCTTGTTCCCTTGGGAAAGGCACTTAACACGACTTTCCTCACTTCACTCAAACTGCAAACACACATCAGTGATGACGGTCATCAGGATAAACAAAAAAACAACAAATAAACACACTATCTGATAACAATACCTCCCTTTTTACGGAGGTAACGAACCACTGGATGGTGTTGATGATGTTTGATGTACAGAATTTGTACGGACTTGGAAGTAAAGACAGCACAAGCCGTGGATGAAGAAGACGAAAAGCTTACGTACAAAAAGTGTTGATGTATTGTGTTAAAAAATAGCGTTGAAGTGTACGTTTCTTCTTTACACATAAAAAGGACATATATCATTTTTGTATTCTTTTATTTGTAAGATAATTTGTGGCTAACGTGCTATCTGTCTTACTATTTTCTTTCTTTAGGTGAGTTTTTGCTAGTGTCTGTGTGACTAAAATGTCTTTAAAGAAGATACTTTATTGCACTTCGTGGCAGAAGCTACTAGGGAGAAGTTGTACTTTGAACAGTTCCAATACAGACCAAATAGTTAAAGTATTGAAAGATTCAATGATGTGCATCACAAAAGATATTGGCCACTTCATAACTCACTGTGACAAAATTAGAGAGAGGGAGAGAGAGGGAGCGGTACAAAAACGCTTAAACGTATGCTTATTTCACATCTTATAATAATTTTTTCGACACAATTCATTACACACATTGTTTCAAACACCACACAGCACTTGTGACTTGTGTTTTACACATATTACTCCCTCGTGCTCTGTCAGAGATAGAGGCGTCAAGATGATATCGTTGTTTCAAGAATTCATGACGCAAACGAAAGAAGCACGAAGTAACTAAGCAGTGATTTATAATCTGTTTTGTATTCTAAAATGATAAATCAATCTGGAGTCAGTAGACCCAATATCTATCATGTAACATAAGATAATCAGTATCAGCAGATACCATTTAATTCTGATACCAGGCACCTTTATCGTATGGGCATTAGACTATAATCCATATGTGGTGTGGGGCTGTGTTCTGGTAGATAGGACTGATGACGACAATACACCATGATATCCTTGACCCTAGCTCGTAGTGTAACATAGAACATGTCTTTATGAACGAACAGATCCTAGAAAGGAGGTATAGGATGAATGTTTTCAATGTTTACTACACGTGAATACGAAATCCTTGAAGGGCTCCATTGAGCAATCCAGATCTAGCCGTATAGTGTAGATGCGTTTTCATTTTTCTCCTTTTGTATCATGTGACAGCTAAAATCCCACTGTTCGTCATGAAAATGCCAGAAGAATAGGATAGGAGAAAACGAAGATAGCATATTCTAAGACGTTTTGCAGATATTTATCCACTTGCAAGAACGAATTCGAATATCTCGTACAGTGCTGTGGGCAGTAATCTATCGTGTGGCTCATATCTTTGTCTTTCCTCCCTAAATCTCTTATCCTAAGCCATTTTCCGGTAAACATCGTTGCGACACGACCACGTAGGGATATGTAGGCCACCATTGTGCTTCTACGACGATGTGGAGAAAGATTTCGATCTCAAAACCCAACCTTTTGAGCTGGGGAATCCATTGGCTTTCGGGCAACCTACAAAACACTATTCTTGCAAATACCAAGGCTTTAGTTGGATTCCACACTTTAAAGCCACTAAAGACTTAAAGATACGTGTAGGAGTACCAGTAGATCAAGAAGAAAGCGATTACACTTTGTAGGCTTTTGTAGGAAGTTTTGAGGGTTGATATTTTGAAAGGGGATTAAGCTTCGTGTCTGGAATCTGGGTGAACAGCGGGGTCTTTAATAGAGGATGTTCACATATGATACTTGGCTCAACATAGGTAAGATGTTATAGAATGTATAAATTGCTATTTGCGCCATTTTGTAGACTGTGAAGTGTCTAGAATTTTGGAGAAATTTCGCCTATTGGCAGTTACCATCATCATCATCATCATCGGAGTAGTCGATCTTGTCCACTTCTGTCTGTCCGCAGTCAGTGCAGAAATAGCGGTAGGGCTCAGGCCGCCATCCGCATCCCCCAGAAGGTTCTGTATGTAGGTCAGATACGTTCGTCTTCTGACGATCTGGGCGTCGTTTACCGTGGGTTGGGACAAAGCAAGGACTCCTTGGGACAAAGAGAGTATGTCCGGAGTGCCTCCTCTACAGGCGTTCTGAGGGAGTGTCAAAGAAAGCGCAATTGACGCTGCCTGACTGAGAGGCTGGGTGTTTGTCACTCTGTACTCCTGAGTATTGCTTTCGTGATGAAGGCGTTCAACATGATTCTGTTAGAGGATGTGACAAATAAGTTATCTTATCCTCCGTGTCGGGCGTACAGTTCCCAGGATTCATCCATACAAAAGACGCACAGGTGCTGCCAGTTCTCACGACTGTCCTGACCAAATTTGGTAATGTTTGAAGGATCACAGCCTAATGACTCGGCGGCGTGGTATACTACTTATGTACGATTAGATTGTCATTAAGGATGAGAGAGGTTTTTGGATCTGCTTTGAACTCCTTACAAAAAGACTAAAACAGACCGTAGGCGGCGCGATTCATCTGTCAATAACGTCAGAAATTACCACCTGTGTCCTTCCTAACGTCATTGACATTTCTCCGCTTGTGTAAGAGTTTTTCTCTGCATTTCTGCACGTATTCTGTAATAGACGCCCACGAAAGAATGCTACAATCTATGGCTTTGTAGATACTATGTACGTTATCTTATATCATATGTATATATAACAATCATTTATTATCATGTCCTGTTTATATGTCTACTTCCGTAGGCCAATTCATTTACAACAAATACCATCTTCGGCTGTAAAACATTGGTTTTGATGTATCCAGATGATATTTCAGAGGAAAACATACGGCACAACGAGAACGAGAATTCTTAAGCAGTATCATTTGTATCATCCCAAAGATAATCATATTTCTACGATTCTAATTAAATTTTATACGTGTATAGGTTGAACCACGTTCTTTACTGTTAACTGTTGTACTGATTGAAATAATAAAGGCAAAGTCTGTAACTCAGTGACATATACATGAAGACTAGTTGTCACATATCTAGTTTTCCTTCGATGCCTCAACTACTCTTCTAAGTTCTACATATTACTGACCGAGACCCCACAAGACTATGTTTGCCATAAACTTAGTGTTCGTTACTTTTTTTCACATCCGTGTTTGCAGGTGTGCTCTGTGTAATTATTTTGTATTTAATATCATAGGTATCCTCTAGAACTAAAGAACGTGTATTATCATTATAACATGTCCTCATATGACTTCCATTATGGCAAGGGAGGGTGTCTAAATCCACCTTAAGAAACGCTTACACGCACCTACTGTTTCGTACGTATTGCAGATAAACCGGGAGGTTGAATCCTCTGAAAGTAGTAAATGCTCCTGTCTTTGCAAACACATTTGTCTTGATTTGTTTTTCGAATCCACGCCTGCAACAAATTTCACTATCAGTGTCGGCCATATTTAAACCAGACATACACCTGTTTGACGGCCGGATATGGCACCTATGATGACGCAAATGGCACTTCAGCACTGTGCACTATCAGACAGCAACTTTTTGTCAACATCCATGTATTTTCTATATTGGTGGGCGTTGATCCTTATGTATCCCACCACGACTGTCAAGTATAGTAACGATCGATAGCAACAAAATGCATGGGAAGTTGTAGCCACCAAGTACAATATGAGCATTCTCATTAGATAGCTTTAAACAATGCTTGATGGCAAATAATGAAAAAACACACATAAAGATCCTTTTTTTAATTTCCAACTTATCAACATTTCAACTTATGTCTTATCCTGTTTGATTTGATTACGTATAATTTAAACATTTCATGCCACCTGATTTATGAGGCGAGGCCCTCGGAAAGCCCCTTCTGCCCCCCCCCCCCCCTACATTTCTTTTCTGTACATTACTTTGTTTTTAATCCACGTAACATATGCGAATAAATGTATCAAAATCAAAATGCTTACACTTACTTTAGAACCGGTTATTTGGTAAACCCCATGTGTAGCCTCCTAGCTAAATGGTTGGAGTAAATACAGCCGCCGATTGGCAGAACTTGAGCGGCAAAGCAATAATCGATATTTTCGTACCGGTAGGAATTCCTCTACCCGTGGCACACCCCAATGCGCCGGCGATGGGCCCCATTTTAGGGGAGTACCTTATACCGTAAACAACCACATTTTCTCCAAACGTTTCAGTACTGGTACTCGAAAAATGTATTACTTTTGCAAAAGCTATTTATCTTAGACATCTTGATACCGTATTATACTGTGTGGATTATTTTGCGGTGCGGATTTCTTTTCAATTTAAAGATAGGTGGTATTTTATCGTTTCCAACAAAAATACGATTTTAAGGTATATGCACGGTAGCAGCACTGTAGGATATGTGTACCAATTTGATGCTGAGCTGGTAGAAATGACGGAAGGAAACCACCGCGGCACGGATGATTGTCTTAGCTGCAACGCCAAAGGAGAAGCGACGGTAAGGCCCATGGCTTGGAATATGAAGAAAATGTGATTTTGAAAATATTACAAGCAAAAGATGTATATATATTTCACTAATTGTACCATACAATTTTGTACTATATTCACATATAGGAAATGCCAAGACCTTTCTTTAGGCATAGTTGCGATGTCACAGCTTTTGTGCCAATGTAATTCTCCAAAGGAATGTTCCTACCATTTGTAGTAAGTGATCCGAAATGTAACCAAGGAACCAATTTCTAGAATGCATGCAAGAGTGCACAGGTAAATTGCACTGTAGATATCCCCCTGGCGAAAGACATAGAAACTGCACTAGGTCTGATATTCCGGATTGAAGGGATTGTTCCGTTATAAACGGTATAAGAAATATAAGTAGATAGCCTTGAGACGGTTATGTTATTGATATATGTATATGAACATATGTATATGAAGTTTTTATTGCCAGCTATCGTTGGTATCTTAAAATGTATACTTCTGAAAATAGTTTTCGGAATTCTATAGGTAGAGCCAAAAGTTTTCACACCAACATTTTGACAAATATCCATTTTATGCTAAAGTTAGAATTGCTGTTCAAGCCACATTGAGACTATTTTTTGTTCTGTCCATCTGTTACACAATGTACTGTACCAACTCAAGAAGATTTTAATCTTTGCACAAATTGTTTACATAATCAATGTTTCTCCCTTGTTATCACAATATTTAGACTACGGAAAACCGGGCCGAGGGGACATGCTAATTTGAAAAGTCCGATATGGAACACCAACGAACGCACGACTCGTCAACAGTTATCCCATAATCGGACATGTGGTCCGTATTTGGCACCCTGAGCGCACATACTGACCATACTACACCCGGGAGGTGTTTATAAATAGCCTGTTCCGGCACCAGGGTCCCTCCCCTCCGTACAGTTTGATCAACGAGGTAGTTAACGTCAAGAGAACGTCGGATTGACGTCGTTCTGTAACCGAAGGAACGGCAACGTCACTGACGTATTAGGTAAGTGCCAGTTTTGAACCGTCATCCACAAGAACAAAAGCCAATATCTACATGTACGTAGACTAGAAGATATCCAATGTTGTTCTTTGTACCTTATGATCATAGGCATAGCACTGTATACCGTTACAAATGTTGGTCATATAGTCGAAAGACATTTCAAACGAAAACACCCTCAATGCAAACTTCAGTTCAAGTTTTTAGCCATAACTGACCTGTTTCAGAATCACAACCCTTAATCTATTAAAACAACGTCTTTCTCACAAACAAACAGCTGTATTATCATCCCAGCTACTATCTCCAAATCTCCCCGAAAACCCTTTCTTCTAAACGAAATGGAAAACTATTCACCAAGCTTATAAACCAAGCTTCATAATTCGATGATTTCTGACAAGTTGGTACGATAATGATACATGATTGTGTTGTATGGTATCATTATTCAATATAGTGTTTTTGTTTTCATTCGTCATCTGTTCTAAATATATACAAAGTCCCAAGGGGAGGGGCGACAACATTCAGGCCTGTTGATCGATCTCAGTGTGTGGGGGGGTGGACACACTGGGGACTTGTTGTTTGTTTACGTCATTTGAAGAGCGTATTGTGGCTCTTGCCCCTTGTACCAGACCTGCAATGTACCATATGGGAAACGTCCAACAAGTCATCAGCTAGAACACTCGTCGACAATACCAAATTTCCAACGGTATGAACTTATGTGAAATCATCGTCTGAAAGGGAAACCATATTATTAAACGTTAACGAAAATATCTTAAATGCACTAGACTTGTAAGAACAAACACACAGACTGACCCCAATCTGTTACACACCTTTTTGCATTATATACTTTGACTCCATACGTACGATTTCAACCATAACTGTCCCCGGTCTTTGAATTCAGCGGCATGATACGGTACCACCACGCATTGCTACGAGTATTATGTGACCCACAGAGCTAGCTAAATGTGCGCTACAACACACTGTCATTATGCGTAGTGATGCTTAACGGTGCTAATGTAAGACCAGCAAATTACCCTGTTCTATTATTCATGCGGCAAAGACCCATTTCCACGGGTACTACTAACGTTACCGTACAGGTGTCACTCCACGTCTCGCTGCACTTGTGGCACCGGCGCGGCACTGCGGGGTTCGTTCACTGTGGCACTGTTGTGTTATTTTCACCGATTGTTTTTTTACAATTTAGATATTGCGTAATACGTAAAAGTATGACTTAGAAGACAACAAAATACACAAAACATAAATTGAAGATGATTCAGGCTATACTTCTGGATGTATATCAAATTCAGAAGTATAGACTGAATCATTTTCAATTTATTGCATCCTGGATGACTAGTCTTCGCAAACGTACACAAAACGTAAGAAAATTCGTTCTTTATCTCGAAATTCGTTGAGTAATCTTTCGAACCCCGCAGTGCCGCACCGAAGCCCCAAGTGCAGTGAGATACCACTTGTAGTTGCGAACGCCCTGCGATCGCTTAAGACTTGTAGATGCTGAAACGTAGCTGAATATATTCCAGGTAATTCATTGACAAAGAAATCATTTTATGACACTCTAGAAAGACGACTCATCTAATGTTTTGTCTTTCCCCTTTATTCACAGATATAGACCTAGTGAAGTAACAACCTCGAGCTCAAGGGCTCATTTTAAGACAAAAGCTAACGTTGTGGTGACAACAACATGGCGGTCCTTGTGTCCATCGGATTCATGGTGGTCACCTTTGCCATCGCACAAGTCCTGCGCGTCATCGGTAAGGCCATCTTACCGTCCAGCATCTACGAGTACTGGGCAGAACTCATCACTACCTGGCAGTTCTGCGCGTGCTTCATAGAGACGGACTTCGTGACTGCAGACCACGGTTGGTGGATGTTTGCCGTGGTTTGTTTCCTGATGTGTCTGGGATTCTGTAAGGTGTTTGAGGACGCCACGGGCTGCCCGTGTTGTGTTCTGGAGGACTACATGGGGAACCTGACTACCTGGACATCCGCTCTCATCAAAGTGGCTGTGCAGGTAAGTGCGGAATTACATTGGTAATATTCTACCTTTTGTTAGACGCAATTTCATAGTAACGTGGAGAAATTAAAACTGTTCACCAATTCAGAAAATTATACTCACTGGAATTTCCACTGAATCGTCGTATTTGTCGTATTTGGCTACGATTTTTGGACCCATTCCTTTGGACATCGGACGTAATACAAGAATAACCAAACAAAGGGTCAAAGGTTGTTGGAAGTCTATATCACCCACCGTCTCGATCAAGAAAATTGGTAAGCATTGTTTTCAGACAAGATCAAGAAAGAAAGCGATCTCTAACCAGGTTATCTCACTGGAGAGCTATGATACTCTTTCAGGCTGGTCGAGGCAGTGAAGACAAAAGTTATTTACAGTATTTACTATCATAAATGTTAATTGTACCTTTGCCTTTCAACTGTTCTGTTCGTAGATCCTGGGCGCTATCCTGGCGGCTCGCTGGGCGTACTTCGTCTGGACGATGGAGTACTCGGCTGGTCACGCTGACAAGGCACGGGAGGAGCTGTGCGAAACCTGCATCAACTGTTCGGACCTGGAGGGCATGGCGGCCGAAGGTTCGTCTGTCTGTCCGTCTGTGTGTGTGCCTCGTGTAACATAAGCTCATAAATACGTGGGTCGTAGCCTAGCCTGGATGTCAGACTGTTTCCAGTGCCTATACAGCCTATCTCTTCGGCTCTAGAGCCAACATTCCCCCAAGGAAGTCCCAGAGATGGCCTTCCTTGAGTTATACCCTGATACCAGACTGTTTCTAGGGTCTATACAGCCCAACTCATTGGCCCTAGGGCCAATTCAACATGCCCTCAAGGACGTTCTACAGCAGGACCCCTGAGTTAGACCATGCACGATAGATACAATTGAGATCGGGCCAGAATCTGGCATCCAGGCTAGTCGTAGCCTCGTATCCAAACCTAATATAGTTGTCTAGCCTCTTTGTGCTCTCAAACAAATTGCGAAGTGGACAGAAGAGACTCTGGAGATGTCACAGGTTTGGCTACCAGTCTACATGGTTCAATTCCCGTGAGGGTCGCTAGGTAGCGCAATTGAAAAAAGCAACGGCGCTAATCGCACATGACGGTTGGAAAGTTTAACTGGATATCAAAGTTGTATGTATTTGTATGAACAAGTCGTAAGTACTGTTCAATGAAAATGTATTCTAATAGAAGATGTATTATTCATGATTTCCTTCCCCTCCAAAATAAATATCATGAAACGGCATATTGAAAAAGGTGAAACGTATATAATCCCAACTTCGTAGCCCATTTTTCACCATCAAAAATACTACTGCTTGTGTCCATTGTGTCCTTCCTCTTTTACAGGTTTGGCCACCTTCACCGCGCAGTTCGCAGCCTGGAAGCTGAAGGAATCTGACCTGTCTGATTACGTCAACTCCGCCCTGTGCGTGGCCATCATCGTCACTGGTGAGACCTTCTGGTTCATGTTCAAGTTTAATCTCCAAGAGCAAAATAAAAATCGTAGACAATGTCCTGGCGGAAAGTTACAACTATTTGCCACTAGAAGATCTGTTTAGTATTGATTAAACTTAGACTTTAAATGCAAATGTTAACATATTTACCAAGATAGAGTGAAGTCATTTCTCCGACCTTCTCTTAAGTCCTAACCCCCACCCCACCCCCACAGAAACCACCTGTTACACCCATGCTAGCTCCAATATCACTCAACCTACGAGCTACAGTTGAAACGCCATCTAGCGCTTTACTCTGGCATGGCAAACAATAACGCAGATACTCTCCACGTCTGCTAGTCAGGATTATTTGCGCAGCTGCAGAGAAAACCAATTCTTCAAGAGAGTGAGATAAAAGACACAAGAAAGCTTAGCTCCTGCCAAGTCGTTTCTTAAACCACCCTGTGCTGTACTTGATGCATTCAGAAAACTGTACTTATTTGTTTCTTTTTCCAAGATGATTTATCGTTTGTTTCTCATGAGCTCAGTATTGCTTAGGTTTACTTATTTAGTTAGTTAGCAGCTAATGCGAAGTATCGTGGCAACAACACGGATTGGTATGTCTCCTTTGTACAGAACATAACGATAGACAGCTCTTAGTCTTGGGGCTATAGGCATAGTAGGGGAGATTCATTACATCTCTCTGGTGAAATATAAGGGCTATGGAGTTAAATTCTATGCTGTACCTCCTGTAAACCAGTGCTTCCCTGTATTATGAATGAAAATTACAGCATACAACAAATCAACCATTGAAACCGATTGAGGATGACCGCATGTATTACCTTTACCTGCGGCACGTGGACGCCATGTTGACATCACGTGATGCCCCACATGTGTTGGTATGTCCCGGATCTTACGTTCCCAACGAACCGGCACAACCACTCGTCGACAACAGCCAGGTAAACACAACAATACAAGTGCCTGGCAAGGGGCTCGTTTACAAACAGAAAAAGGCTTCCCCAGTACGTTCACGTGCTACAAATTTGTATTCACGTGTGAGGCACTGACTGTAGTCTGACCTAAAACATGTGGTTTTTGTATACTGTAGTTTGTTGAGACAGGGCCAGAGTCAGGGACCGTTGCAGATCTATGCGTCATCAGGGATGGAGAGATGCCTATCTATTGTGGCATGGACTAGCTTAATATGACCTAATATGGCTTACTTAACTGATAAGATGGGATGCACCATATCTAAGAATGGCGTCCGCGCAGATTCTTGTGACTACTTCAGAAAGAAGGGAATCGTTTATAATCATGTTACGCGTTATATAAAATGTAGGTCAAAGATGTCAAAGCTTTCCGATAAATAGCTTGAACACGATATAAGCCTTTCAGTAACGCGTAGAAGGCGACTCTTAACTTTTGTGGCGTTCCCGAACGGCAAACAATGTAGCTGACCCGGAATCAGCTGATCGACATTACGGAGTTTTATCTGCGAGCTGAGTCCCCCTCCGGCGGGTCAATTGAAAAACAGACAGCTTTGCAATCAGACAACTAGTCACGGATTTGACGGCGCTGTACAAAGTGGGCTAAGATGTCTCTGGCCTTGTCATTGGCTATTCTGGTGACGACGTTTGTGGCCTGTAAAGTGGCGAGAGTGCTACTGAAGTCTGCAGTGTCGCCGACAGTTTACGGGTTTATCAACGAAGCGATCTCAGCGTTCCAGGTGTCGTTCTGCGTCGCCGAAAACGACTTCATCGCCACAAACTATGGCATGTACGCGGCCGCAACTATCCTACCATTCCTCATCGTTTCTTACGCATTCTCCTTCGACGGAGCCAAGACGAACCCTTGTGGAGTCTTCGAGGACTTTCTGTCCGGTAAAAACAAGTTGGTGTGCCTTGGAAAGCTGGTGCTACAACTTGTGGGTGCCACGCTGGCTCCCAAGGCGGCGTATTTGTTATGGACCATAGAGCTGAGTCCGGCTCACGCCCTCAAGGCGCAACAAGACGTCTGCGTCTCGGTGTTAAACACTGGAATGGCCGCAGGAATGTTCGCAGAGGGCCTGGCCACATTCCTGACCAGATGGGGCAGTTGGAAGTTGCGAGATTTCGGGGTGAACTATGACATATATCTGGGGGCGGCGCTGTCTACCTGTGTCGTGCTAGCAGGTATTTGCTTTACGTGGTGAACTTTGACCAGTGCTGGGGTACCGAATAGCACCCCTATATCATTTCCGATACATTGATGATATCATTTATTATCCATGTTTTGTGGCAATGTTGTAAGGCTGTTATCTTTAAATTATTAACGAAAGGTGGCACTTACATATGTAAATCATTGGCGGTGCAGATTTAACCTCGACCAGAAGGGGGCGTGGCTGTCTACAGTGCGACCAGTAATTGTGCGAAATTCTTCACGTGTCCTTTGACGCAAGTTAAGCTCAAGGGCAACAAATTTGAGGCTTAAAGTAGAAACAGCTGCGAAGAGCGCGAGGCCAAACAGTGAAAACAGGTCGTTAGCTGTATAGAAAAATCTCATTCGTTTTTAAATACCATAGCTGTAACATTATTCCTTAAACTTAAAGAAATTCCACGTACAATCTTGTGCAATGCTCGTACAATCTAACGTTAAAAAACAACATACTGGGCATAAATCTTTGGTGATATTTCATATGTAGCTGTTACTTGGTCAACACAGCATGTGATCGTAAACATTGATAAACACGCAATATCTGTTTGTTATTTGTTTTTCAAAACGTGTAGCATTGACACCGGCAATGCCGGAGGTATGGTGTTTACCTTTATAGTAACATGTTCAAAGCTATATCATGACAAAACGAGAGCGTTTTGTCCAACATTGGTTAAGTTAGACCCTTCTGATACCCAGTAGCCTACCTGACAATGAGCGCTTGGGTGGCGCAGAGTACTCTTCATCAGTGCTAACAATTAAGATCATGGGCATTGAGGTACCCCTCCCCCGGGTGCCGGCATGTCATTGCCACGTACATTCTAGCTCCGTTGCCGCGTGCTTTGCTTGTAAAATGTGCGTGCTTAGCGCCTACAAGATTACACACAACGTCAGCTCACACATCATTGACGTCTGAGTACTAGTACCTTGGAGCAACAGCGAGAAATGTCTTCCATCCTTGTTACATGACACTCAATAACCTCTAACCTAAAGTCGTCAGAAATGGTACTCAGCGCCACTACACTCCCTGATGACAGGGAGACTAGCGAGACACCTGCTGTTTCATGATTACGGAGAAACTGTATGTTTCCATGACAACTATCAATTATGCACTGTGAACCCTTTCTCGTTGACCTCCGACGGGGTACCCGTGTTCGGTTGTTTCTGTGTGCACGCATCCATACCTCAAGATCCTTTTGACGTATTTGTATTTAAAGACCCCCTAGCAATATTTTCGGTGACTGCATCCATTACGGGCCGACTTCCCCTTCTGAAAGTATTATGGTATAGTCTAAACACAGCTGGCCTGTCCGGTTGGGTCAATGACCTCAATACGGAACTCCAAGCTTGTTGTGCATCAGCTGACACATACAAGACTAGGGCTATTTCCAGAGAACCTCCGAGCTCATCTAAGAAATGAGTCTTATGGCATTAAAGCCTGAGTACCACCCTCCGAAGTGACCGCTGGCTCACTACTTTCGCTTGCTGACCACGGAAGCGAAAGTAGTGAGCCAGCGGTCACTATGGAGGATGGTACTCAGGCTAATGGCATTAAGAAATTTTAAGAAAAACTTTCACGAGGGTATAACTTGATATATTTCATTTCTTGTTTTTGTTGTCCTCACAACACATCCTGAATGAAATATTTGCATAATTCTCTTCAATATGAATATAGAATCATAATTTATTTTTTGCCGTTTTTGCAGGTGCCAGTTGGACCGGTATGATGTTCAACCCCGCCCTGGCCGTGTCCATGACGTACGGATGTAAGGGAGAGTCCATTATCGATCACGTAGTGGTGTACTGGATCGGCCCTCTCATCGCCACCGCCCTATCCTACTTCCTACACTTCGGAACCGTCCCCGTCCTCCAAGCCGAGAAAGTCAAGACCACATAAGAAGACTGCAGAGTGTCTTAAAGGAAAATGAAATTAGTTGAGTAGAAGATGGTTTATGAAACATCACAACTGAGATTACAAAATTTTACACTTTCATAAAACGGAATTCAAACCGGTTTGCCGCACAAGTCATGCAAAGATAAAGTGAATGTCTTCCACAGTTTAGAATTCTGTCAAGGAACATAATAAGACTGGTCTTAGTGATTGACTTAATATCACACATGTTTCAACTCAGAAATGCATGCATGTGACTGTTTTATCTGATTGTAATTAATGCATGATATTTGATGGATTTCGTAAAGAATTCTATTTAATTGGTAAATAACCTTTTTCGTAGCGAGAAACCTTGGGGAAAACAGAACTATGCAAGTGTTTTAATTAGATGTTCTTGCCGCAAGTGCAAATGGCAATGAATCGAACTTCCCTCTTATTTTGGGTGTTGGGATGGTGATCATGGGCGGATTATATATACCTCACAACAAGTACAATGTTTAAAATAATGGTGCTGATGGTACAAAATAAACCACATCTGACACACCAATGGGTCTTGTATGGTGACAACTTTTACAGTTCGTACACTATCACTAGACTGGTACCCATCCCATGGTAAGTGCTGGAAGTGTTGTCCGCCCACCCAGTTCATTAGCACAAACCAGGGATTTTTCTGGGGTGGTTTCAATTGCTTCTCTGCAGCAGAAAGGCCGACCAGAAGGATTCATTTAAGGTGACAAAAAAAGACCAATACGTAGTAGAACTGGGGCCTGTAAAAGACCCCTAAACAAGCCCTTGGAATGGTTTCCAAGCGGAGTTATCCCTTGATAATACCCACATATACTTTGGTCATTAGCAAGGCCATAGTATTAGTGTATACGTAGTTCAAAAACATATTATAAAGGACGGATTCAGCTTGCAACAGCAGTTTATGAGATAGCGTAAAATAGAGTATGACTATGAGACAAAAAACAGTAAAAATCAATAAAAATTAGATCTAGAATAATCACGATCATTGTAGGTAGAATATTTCATAGCTTTAATCTGAAAGTTCACCTCTCATTCTATGGTCACACATTGTATGTCCCTCTATAAATATCTGCACCTCAGCACAAATTCAGCTCCAAATGTAACTCATTTCATATCTAAATGGCAATGATACAGCTTTAAGTATCCAACCTCATGTATTTACCAAACAATACACATTACCTTAGACCTTTCCATGCCAAAGACATAATATTTTTCTACTTAAGCGAACATAAGCACTGCACCAACATACATTAAGAATATTCCCTCTTAACACATGAGAGCAGTTTCTGTCAAAAGTTTCTGATTGAGCACAGGTGGCAACAGGCTTTCACTGTCACTTGTCTGACCATACTAGTATTTTCAAGAAGCCTGAGATTGGCCCATTTTCTCATCAGATTTTCTGAAGATCCCCACTATCACACTACTTCATCCATTCTTCTCCTTTTCAACAAAAAAAAAGCTGACATACTTTCTGAGCACACAGCCCAACACACTTATAAAGAGGAGTATGGGTGATCCTGTGGTTTGCTGAAAACATTGTGGCAAGGCTGTATGATATTGCACCACCAGGTAAGGAAAAAGCATCTTTGCCCTCTGTGTGAGATTGGCCGTTGTACCTTATTTTTAACATCTGACATTTGTCTGATGAATCCTTGGAGGGGAGAGGAGCACTCAGTGCTTGTTGTGTCAGTATAAAAGTCCACAAAATGAAGATGAATCATATACATGGTAGCTTAAGATACATTGCTATACTAATACAATGTACATATAAGGGTAGAAGCAAACACATGTTCATGATCAAGCTATCAAACCCCACTGAAAACTACTTAATCAAACTATCAAACCCCACTGAAAACTACTTACTTAATCAAGCTATCAAACCCCACTGAAAACTACTTACTTATTCAAACTATCAAACCCCACTGAAAACTACTTACTTAATCAAGATATCAAACCCCACTGAAAACTACTTACTTAATCAAGCTATCAAACCCCACTGAAAACTACTTACTTATTCAAACTATCAAACCCCACTGAAAACTACTTATTCAAGCTATCAAATACCACTGAAAACTACTTACTTAATCAAGCTATCAAACCCCACTGAAAACTACTTACTTAATCAAGCTATCAAACCCCACAAAAAAACTACTTAATCAAGCTATCAAATCCCACTGAAAACAACTTACTTAATCAAGCTATCAAACCCCACAAAAAAACACTTAATCAAGCTATCAAATCCCACTGAAAACAACTTACTTAATCAAGCTATCAAACCCCACTGAAAACTACTTACTTAATCAAACTACCAAACCCTACTGAAAACTACTTACTTAATCAAGCTATCAAACCCCACTGAAAACTACTTACTTAATCAAGCTATCAAACCCCACTGAAAACTACTTAATCAAGCTATCAAATCCCACTGAAAACTACTTACTTAATCAAGCTATCAAACCCCACTGAAAACTACTTAATCAAGCTATCAAATCCCACTGAAAACTACTTACTTAATCAAGCTATCAAACCCCACTGAAAACTACTTACTTAATCAAGCTATCAAACCCCACTGAAAACTACTTAATCAAGCTATCAAACCCCACTGAAAACTACTTAATCAAGCTATCAAACCCCACTGAAAACTACTTACTTAATCAAGCTATCAAATCCCACTGAAAACAACTTACTTAATCAAGCTATCAAACCCCACTGAAAACTACTTACTTAATCAAACTACCAAACCCTACTGAAAACTACTTACTTAATCAAGCTATCAAACCCCACTGAAAACTACTTAATCAAGCTATCAAATCCCACTGAAAACTACTTACTTAATCAAGCTATCAAACCCCACTGAAAACAACTTATTTATTCAAGCTATCAAACCCCACTGAAAACTACTTAATCAAGCTATCAAACCCCACTGAAAACTACTTGATCAAGCTATCGAACCCCACTGAAAACTACTTGATCAAGCTATCAAACCCCACAAAAAACTACTTAATCAAGCTATAAAACCCCACTGAAAACTACTTACTTAATCAAGCTATTAAACCCCACTGAAAACTACTTAATCAAGCTATCAAACCCCACTGAAAACTACTTACTTAATCAAGCTATCAAATCCCACTGAAAACTACTTGATCAAGCTATTAAACCCCACTGAAAACTACTTACTTAATCAAGCTATCAAACCCCACTAAAACTACTTAATCAAGCTATCAAACCCCACTGAAAACTACTTACTTAATCAAGCTATTAAACCCCACTGAAAACTACTTAATCAAGCTATCAAACCCCACTGAAAACTACTTGATTAAGCTATCATACCCCACTGAAAATTACTTAATCAAGCTATCAAATCCCACTGAAAACTGCTTAATCAAGCTATAAAACCCCACTGAAAACTACTTACTTAATCAAGCTATCAAATCCCACTGAAAACTACTTAATCAAGCTATAAAACCCCACTGAAAACTACTTACTTAATCAAGCTATCAAACCCCACTAAAACTACTTAATCAAGCTATCAAACCCCACTGAAAACTACTTGATTAAGCTATCATACCCCACTGAAAATTACTTAATCAAGCTATCAAACCCCACTAAAACTACTTAATCAAGCTATCAAGCCCACTGAAAACTACTTACTTAATCAAGCTATCAAATCCCACTGAAAACTACTTAATCAAGCTATAAAACCCCACTGAAAACTACTTACTTAATCAAGCTATCAAACCCCACTAAAACTACTTAATCAAGCTATCAAACCCCACTGAAAACTACTTGATTAAGCTATCATACCCCACTGAAAATTACTTAATCAAGCTATCAAACCCCACTAAAACTACTTAATCAAGCTATCAAACCCCACTGAAAACTACTTAATCAAGCTATAAAACCCCACTGAAAACTACTTACTTAATCAAGCTATCAAACCCCACTGAAAACTACTTGATCAAGCTATCATGCCCCACTGAAAACTACTTAATTCCTCTTAAGAAACCAGACAACGGTACCTACAGATTCAGAGATGATTGTACTGTACATTATGATACTAATTGCTATTAATATCAAGTTCTTCCTGTTATTAATACGTTAACAGTTTTTAAGGAAAAGGAAAGTAATAAAAAAGAAACATCAAATTTTTGTGTACAAGTAGATGGTCTTAATTCTGTTTCCTCCATGCCTGAGGCTAGAGTTCCACGACCCCATGTCTTCACCAAATGATCCTTCCCGTTACAACTGCTGTATTAATTCTGTTTGCCATTAATTATACAAATAAGGTCCTCATTTGCATAGATTATATTAATTATCTCCTTCACCAAACAGACCAACACAATCTATGTTAAGAAAGAAGGCTTTAACCGCATTTTCTGATAATTTGTGCAAATGCTGAAATTAAATGCATATTTAATGTTCAACAATGTTCACCTGTACATAACTTCTAAATGCTACATGTATGAAGTTCCCGTCATTCACCATAACGACATTATAGCATTTTCTATTCAATTATGCAAATTAGGCCTTTAATTTGCATAACATATACCTACCAATATTCGTCTCTTTCTCAGTTATAAACCTCACATGTTGCAATGGTCCTATAATGGAACAGAGCATGTTTAGACCATTTCCTTCTGAATCATGCAAGTTAGATGCCAATTTGCATAATTAATGTGTAATTACATGAAGCATTTCCCAAACTATCTACATACCAAAAATTTTGACAATCTGTCAACCCCTTTTTTAGTTATTCCCTTTCAAAGTCTCACACTAAACCTGCCCTGCAGTTCCAAAACAAGCCGCTAGGGGCCCCAAACCTACGAGGGGTGATCAATAAGTCCTCGGCCTCACCCAGAAGTAACAAGCACAACTCAGATTTTGAGGCACAACTTCATAGTATGAAGCCTTTTATCAATATCCTCCAAATTACAAATCATTGGAGTCATTACTTTTCAGGCATTCGTTTTTTTTTTTTTAAATTAGAAGGTAAGTGGCGAGAAAAAGGGTGAAGTGTGATCAGACGATTTGACCCGCACACTTCAGGTTGCAGATCAATTGTCCACTTTTTTTTTCATTATCCCTTACCTAACGCTACTGGGTGTCGCCTGCAACGTAATGATCACAATAATCTGAATTTTGGTACACATTCATATAAGACTTTATACATGTACGTGGGGTTATCAATAAGTCCTCGGCTTTACCGAGAAATAATATGCACAGCTCAGATTTCGAAGCATAGATGTCAAGTATAAAGTCTTATATAAATATGTACCAAAATTCAAATTATTGTGATCATTACTCTGCAGGCGACACCCAGTAACGACACACCACTTTTTTCTCGCCACTTACCTTCTGATTTGCAAAAAACGAATGCCTGTAAAGTAATGACTGCAATGATTTGAAATTTGGCGAATATTGATAAAAGGATCCATACTATCAAGTTGCGCCTCAAAATTAGAGTTGTGCTTATTATTTCTGGGTGGGGCCGAGAACATATTGATCACCCCTCGTATACCACTTACTGTTGGCATCAAGAGCTGTCTACCACTAAAAATGTCTAAGCATGTCCAGAACTCGAGATATCAATCCAGGAAGTTCCGCTGCAATACCATAACAGGCCGCTAGGAGGCCCAACATATAATCGTTTCCAGGTCTCATCAAGACCTACCCACATATCAAATATCAATACTATCCGTCCAGGCGTTCTCGAGTTCTGCTGGTCTTCTACATACACACAAAAATACATACATACATACATACATACATGCATACAAATGATACCAAAAGCATAACCTTCTTGGCGAAGGTAACAATTGTAGCATGGGTGAGCCCATAAGAGGGAAGGTTGGGACTACTTGTTGGCCCTAGTCACGCTTGGTGACCGTGATCCAGATCTCGTCGACCGGGCGCGTGACGAGCCCGTGCCACGGCGTGACCACCTGTCCGTCCACCAGATGGAGCTTGAACTGTCGGCACAGGATGGACAGGAACACTGATGTCCACGTATAGGTGAACCTGTAGCCTGGGGAGGGGGGAATATTCTCATCAAAGCTCAAAATATTCATGCATGTGCATGTAAAATTGTTGCATGTATGTGTATTGTTCACATTTAGGTATATAAAGATTATCATAGAACCTTTGGTGTATTAACTGTTCAAGCTCAGAATCAAGCTCTAATTAGAGGCAATACAGTTTGTAATTTGCCAGAGGACTGTTTATGTACCATTTGACTCTCCGCATGTTACTACACCCATTCCCCCTTACGGCACAACTTTGAATGGTACAAGATGGGGTGAAATATTTGTCCGTATCAACTAGCAAATTTCCATCCCAGGACAGAGGGACGGGTCCTGGGACAGCACTGGTGAAAAAGAAAAGAAATAAATAACAACCAACAGTACTGCTGACTTACTTACTTAGACTTAGTAGCTCCCACGTCGTGCGACGCATGAGGCAGTTAGAGTATTCCAGCACGCCCTGTCTGCAGCCAGTCTCCACACATCTTTCCATCTCTTGCCCACTGGCAGGAGATCTCTGTCAACTGTCTGCTGCCAGTTCATCTTAGGACGTCCCCTCTTTCTCCGACCTTGAGGTTTCCACTGGAGAACTTGGTGAGCAAATCTCTCGGGTGGGAGTCGGACCACATGTCCTAGCCAGCTCAACCGTCGTTTACATATGGTTGATGACACTGGGTGTTGTCTTGTTTGTGCTCTTATGTCTTTGTTTGAGACAAAGTCACTCCATTTAATACCCAAGATCCTCCTCACGCACTTGCTGTCGAAGGCGTCAAGCTTCTTCTCATGGCTGGTTTTCAAATTCCATGATTCAGAGCCGTAGAGGAGTGTAGACAGGACGTTGCTGTTGTAAAAGCGTAGTTTTATCTTAAGAGAGAGTTTCTTGCACCTCCAGATCTTTCCCAGTTGGTTAAATGCTGCTGAAGCCTTTCCAATCCTACAGTCCAGTTCCTTATCTATCTCCCCGTTGTTGTTAATGGAACTTCCAAGGTAAGTGAAATTCTCAACCACTTCTACTTCATCCTTATCGATGAATACAGCTGTTGCTGGTGGGTGTGGTCCTGACAACATGTTCTTGGTCTTTTTCGTTCTGATCTTAAGGCCAATACTAGCTGCTGAGGAACCTATGTCGCTTACTAACGGCTGGAGCTCTTGGGTGGTTTCTGCTAGGGCGGCGATGTCATCTGCAAAATCCAGATCCGACAGTTTCTGTTCTTGTACCCACTGTATACCCTTTCTGTCGGTTGCCTTGGATAGGACCCAGTCAATGGCAAGGGCGAAGAGGATGGGTGATAACACACATCCTTGACGTACCCCCGTTGCTACCTCGAACCAGTCACTGTACCCATCACTGGTCCTAACGCAGCATCTTGAGTTGGCATAAATCCCCTTGATTGCAGATATCAACTTGGGAGGCAGTCCATACATCTGCATAATGTTCCACAATGAGGGCCGATGGATGGAGTCAAATGCCTTAGTAAAATCGATGTAGCTGATAGCGAGTGGGGTCTGAAGTTCATTGCACTTTTCTATAATGCGTCTTAAGGTGAAGATTTGTTCGGCGCAGGATCGTTTGGGTCGAAAGCCCGCTTGCTGTTCCCGGAGTTCTCTGTCCACTGCCTCACGCATGCGATTAAGGATCATCTGGCAGTACACCTTTCCTGGTATGGACAGGAGGGTGACCCCTCTCCAGTTGTCGCACTCAGCAAGATTTCCTTTCTTCGGGATGCATACCACTGCTCCGGTTTTCCAGTCATCTGGTACTTGTCCAGAGTTCCAGGCTTGATTGCAGAGCTGACACATCCACTTGACAGTGCACTCGCCTCCAGCCTTGAGCACTTCAGCTGTGATGCCATCCATGCCGGGTGATTTGTTGTTCTTCAGTAGCTTTATGGCATTACTAGTTTCTTCTTCCGTGAAGTCCCCAGTGTTGATCTCGAGTAAGTGCTGTGGGTCTTCTGTTATTGCTGGTGAAGCAGGGTTGGGTCTGTTAAGGACCTCCTCAAAGTGTTCCGCCCATCTGCTAAGTTTGTCCTCTCCTCTAGAGAGAAGGGATCCGTCCTTTGCCTTGATGGGGCCTGAACTGGCTTTTGTACTACCTGTGACCTTCTTAGCGATCTGGTACACTGTGCGCATGTCGTTCCTGGCTGCCGCTTGCTCTGCCTCTTCAGCCTGTCTTTCCATCCACACTCGCTTATCCCTCTGAGCACTGTGTTTCACCTCTTTGTGTTTCTTGGTGTACTCTTGGTGGACAGCACTGTTATCTGAGTTCCTATTGTGCTTTAATCGGTGTAGGGTCTTCCTCTCATCAATCAGCTGCCATGTTTGGTCACTAATCCATGCTTCTCTAAGGGATTTCTTGAAGCCCAGAACTTCTTTGCTTGTTTCTGTCATAGCATCTTTCAGTATCTCCCATCTGTTTGTTGTGCCTGGTTGTGGACCTTTTTGTGAGCCTTCTAGTGCAGAGTACTTGCTCTTCAGAACGGTTTTGAACTTGGTGTCCACAGTCGGGTCTTTCAGCTTTGTAGTGTCAAACCTCTTGGGCAGTGATGCTTTCTTCTTTTGTCTTTTCAGCTTGATCTTGATTTTAGCAATGGACAGGAGGTGGTCGCTTCCAGTGTCGGCCCCTCGGTACACCCTCACATCTTCGAGGCATGGCACTCTCCATCTTGGTCCAACTGCTATGTGATCAATCTGTGTCTTGGTTCTATGATCATTAGATAACCATGTTATTTTATGTATATCTTTATGGGCAAAAAGAGTTGAACCTATCTTCATGTTGTTCATGGCACAGAACTGGATGAACCTGTCTCCATTGTCCGTGCGGTTGCCATAAGCATGGGGGCCCAGCACATGTTCGAATCCTGATCTGTTACCTCCAATCTGGGCATTCATGTCCCCCATGACAATGAGGATGTCATGGCGGGGGATCTTCTCAACCGTGTCTTGGAGTTGTTGGTAAAATGTATCCTTATCAGCTTCATCGTATTCATTCGTTGGGGCATAGCACTGGACTACACTGACTTTTGCATGATTTGTGATGAATCTTGCTGTTATAAGACGCTCATTTATTGGTGTCCATTCTTCAAGGGCATTTGCTGCAGGCTTATCTAAGATTAGGGCTACTCCGTCCCTGTGAATTCCATCCTGACGACCTGAGAACAGAATTGTTTTGTCGTCTGACATAGTCTTGCCTGAGCTTTATGGCATTACTAGTTTCTTCTTCCGTGAAGTCCCCAGTGTTGATCTCGAGTAAGTGCTGTGCAGTACTGCTGACCATTTTAAAATTGTTACCTGGGCATTTGCGACCCCCCGCAAACCCAAACGGCTGGAATGCCAACTTGTGACGACCCTTACTGTTCTCTGCATCAAACCTATCTGGATCAAACCTAGTGGAAAGGAAAGGAAACATGAACCAATATAACTAAGCATGCCTACAGACAGATCTGAATTAGTATAAATGTATCATATATATCATATATAGGTAATGAATATCTTTTTAGACTCAAGCATGTAAAGATATTTACAGAGGAGAACACAGTTACATGTATAGTTGAAAATATTGTATTTTCAAAGCTGCCATCCTTATTATGGTCAAGTAAAGATGAAAGTACAGACATGATTACATGTATCTAGTACGTGATACAATTCATAAATGCAAATGCATGCAGTTCAGTTATTTAAACAGCTAAACCACCTTTTCTCGAGTTACTATATTTCAACACTAAGAGCACCAAAATGTTTCAAATTAAAACTCACTTGTTTGGCTCTGGCCAAATCCTCTCATCTTGGAGGACAACTCCAAAAGCATGAATAACTGGGGTCTGCAAAAAAATTTCAAAAATACATTTTTATATTTCAGCCATACATAGTATGGTGAAATATATTGTATTCGTAATGTTTCTTCTTTCTTCTTCTTCTTTCTTTCTCCTGTCAAATCTTCAAAGTGATTCATCTCCGCTGTTCCTGGACCGAATGACCTGAAATTTGGCACAGGGGTAGAATGGGCCAATACCTTGATGCTTTTTCTCAGTTTTTTCATATCTGCCTCTAAAATGATTTTATTGAGATTTTTTGGTCAATTTTAGACCAAAACTGTATATTTTGGCCCCTGTACCCTGGTATTACAACCAAATGAGCTGAAATTTGACACAGATGTGCCTTGATAATGCCCCCATATAAATTCGATAACACTTTTGGTGTACATTACAACAAAATGCTTATTTTTGCGATTTTTTGACCAATTTTTGACCAAAAAGGGACACTTTTGGCCCCTGTACCCTGGTATTACAACCAAATGAGCTGAAATTTGACAGAGATGTGCCTTGATAATGCCCCCATATAAATTCAATAACACTTTTGGTGTACAGTAGAGTCCATTCCAAGACACCATGAGGGTTTTTAGGCGATATTTATAATTAGTCTGAATTATTTTGAATAAAAGAATATCTGAGCCACAATAATTAAATTATTTAAAAAAAATTGACTAAGAAAACACTCATTTATTTGAATTTCTTTGAATATTTTAGAAACATTTTGAAAGTAACTGTACAAAATATCTTTATTTAGAATAATTGTGAAACCTCTCTGTGATTATTTCACGTTTACAAATATTTACAAAAAATGGTAAACCTGGCCAAATGGTAAAATTAGTTTATTGCCCCCATAAAAGTAAGCCCTATTGTTGCATCTGTATATTTTTAGATTTCACTGCTGGGCACTGGTGGATCCTTTGTGGTGGGCCATTGTTGCATGGCACCCAACCATACTTTGCAAGGATGTGTGAATTGCTATCTTCCCAGCCCACCGAACCATTTACAAAAAATGGTAGAAAATGGTAGAAAATGGTAAATAATAAAGGGTTAATGCCCCGCCCCGAGGTGTATATGGTGAGATAATCCCTGGTCAGGTGCGATAACCACCGAATAAACCACCGAGTGAGCGTAGCGAACGAGGTGGTTTATGAGGTGGTTATCGCACCTGACCAGGGATTATCTCACCATATACACCGAGGAAAAGGCGGGGCATTAACGTTATTATCATATAGCCTATTCAACTGACACATAAAGCCTATCCAACTGACACAGGGCGTTTTCTGCTTGTTTACTGTAGCAACCTGCGGATGACCGCGGGTGACCCCCGGTAGAATGCCCGTTCTGTTCGATCACGTCAGATCGAACAAGATTCGTGTTCTAATACCCCGAATAGAAGTCAAATTTGACCATCGGGTTTGTTTAGTGGGGGTGTTGAAAGTCATGTTCAATCTTTTTCTATTTAAAAATCATTTATATCTTTTTTTTAATTGTGTTGTAGTTTAACATAAATTGTTCGAAATAAAGTACAGTACGCTGTTTAATAGATATAATCGACAAATACTTAACACTAGTATTAGCGTCCTGTCCCCTCTATAATGGTGCGGTCCAAAAAGTGGTCGGTTATTCTAATAACCGACCACTTTTCAGGTTACTGCCTGATAACCCATAGGAAATGGGGGCCTCTGATTGGTCAACTCCATCTGGCTATATGATAATGGTAAATAATGGTAGAATGCTGTTATCATTATTTAGAAACCATTAGAAGTATTCAATTCCACACCATGGATATTTCCAAAGTTTTACAGGACCAGGGAAATATTTATAAAGTTGAAACAGTGTTAAAAATATTTCTGAAGTATCAAATGTCCTAGACATATAATTACAAAACTTTAAAATCAATTCTAAACAATGGCAACAAACATCCGCACGGTGTCTTGGAATTGACTCTACAACAAAATGCTTATTTTTGCGATTTTTTGACCAATTTTTGACCCAAAAAAGTACACTTTTGGCTCCTGTACCTTGGTATTGCAACAGAATGAGCTGAAATTTGACACAGATGTGCCTTGATAATCCCTTCATATAAATTCAATAACACTTTTGGTGTACAGTGCAACAAAATGCTTATTTTTGCGATTTTTGGCCAATTTTTGACCAAAAAAGGACACTTTTGGCTCCTGTACCCTGGTAT
Organism: Branchiostoma floridae x Branchiostoma belcheri; assembly: GCA_019207045.1. Taxonomy (NCBI): domain Eukaryota; kingdom Metazoa; phylum Chordata; class Leptocardii; order Amphioxiformes; family Branchiostomatidae; genus Branchiostoma; species Branchiostoma floridae x Branchiostoma belcheri. Next base: position 10,310,474 of record CM033034.1, read on the forward strand.
TACAATTAAATGACCTGAAATTTGGTATAGATAGGCATTAGATACTTGGTAACAAGATTCAAGTAAAATTTTTGACATAAACAACTTTAAAATGATTAATTTTGGCACTTTTCTGAGGGGAAATTTGTTTTCTTTTGGCCTCCTGACGTGACCTTCCGTGACCCCGCACAGAGCCACACCTGTGCGCGTCAGCCGGAGAGTTAATTGAATCAAAGACCTAGCCAATCAGCGAAGAGGAGGCCAAAGGCTAATTAATATTCATAAGCGGGGCCTCATGATCCCGTATATAGCAGTGTTCCCGCCAGGGGGAGCGAAGCCCGCCTAAGGCTCTCGCATTTTAGACTATTCAGAAGGCTTTATATTGTATCAGTTCTTAGGGGCATATCTATGATAATCGCAGCAGTCACTTAACTTCTCTTCAGGAGTTTAGCGTAACACTATTTCAGGTCAAACCGTCAAAGGCAACTAAAAACAAACTTTAACATTACTGAGTTCAACAGTACTTATAACTTGTTATCCGAAGTTGAAACGCTAGCGATGGTATTTTCGCTGCGCTGTTAGCTCCGTGCGACTGTTGTTGACGGTCTTATAACGGTATATTTTGCACCCCTGTACCCTGGTATGAGTAACATTTGGTATAGATAGGCATAAGATAGTTGGTAAAATGATCCAAGTAAAATTTTTGGCAAAAAGTACTGTAAAAGGCTTAATTACAGCACTTTTTTTAGGGGAAATTGGTTTTCTTTCGTTCTCCATGCCATGACCTTTCGGACGTTCACCCCACAGAGCCGACATCTACACCTGCGTCTAGCCGGCAGGAAGAGTTAATTCAATTAATGGTTCAGCCAATCAGCGAAGAGGAAAGCGAAGGCTAATTAATATTCATAAGCGGGACCACACAATACGTTAACTTGAAGACTCAGGCCGTACAGACTTCTCGCCAGGATTTTTTCAAAGCGTCGGACAGGGGTCCGGGGGCCGCCGAATGTCCCTGGCGGGGTCCAGGGGCAGGGCCACTGTGGGGGGGGGGGGGGACCCAGGTGGGCGAAGCCCCCCCGGAAGCTCTTGCATTGTAGACTATTGAGAAGGCTTCTTTTATCAGTTTTTTTAGGGCCATATCTACGATAATCGTAGCAGTCACTTACTTCTCTTCAGCAGTTTGACTTTAAAATATTTCGGGTCAAAGCTTCAAAGACAACTAAAACATCATAAACAACAAACTTTACTTAGCTCAACAGTATACAAAAATATTGTACGGGTTGCCATCCTTAGTTGAAGCGCTTATTTATAGCGCTAGTATCTTCGCTGCGCCGTTAGCCGCCGTGCGACTTTTGTTGACGGTCTGATATCCCTACGTCGCCGCCTCGCTGATATTCCCACGGACATGTTTCAAGAAAAATACCCAGCAAAAAACGCTGTTCTGCGTCAAATTCTATTCTATAAAACATGTGGGACTCAGTGTTACAGTCTAAATATTTTGTAGAAGCACCGCTGTAGGAAAGAAGGTCCAAGCAATGTAAAACATCACGTAGCATGAAGTTCGCTGTCAACTGGCACACAGCACATGGCTGTTTGAAACTCTAAGTCTAATCAACAGCCGTGTTTGATTGATAGCCGGCGGTCCTTTGATGAAGTCGGCGAAAAGTGCGTTAGTTAGAAAATCTGCGTTTAGTTTTGATAAGTTAGACAGTGGCGAGAATGATTATTTTCTCATCAATATTTCTCTTCAGAATTATTTGAACTTAATTGTACATCTAAACAATTGGCTTACCTGTGCAATGTTTATATGATTAATGATCAGTGTACTGAAATCATGTGTAACGTATGGCTCCTAGTCAATAGATCAGCATTTTCTCTATAGTGACCACCTGTCTATAGTGGCCACATTTCCTAGTGCTGTTGTTGTTTGACATAAACCTTGAATATTTAAATTGTAAGTAACTTTAAACTGCCAGAGTTTCAGCCCAATAAAACACTCTCAGCGCCAGGGTATGAACAGACTGACCAGACAGACGAAAATAAATCCACGAACAAGGTTCAATCGTATCTTCCGGGTCTGGCAGGAAGTTGTTAAACTAAAATAAGAATAGGCTCGATGGCTGATTGCATACAAAGTAAAACAGTTTAACAGTTTTACAGCTTGAAGAAAACAAACGCTCCTACAGTACCTACACCTGCTTGATAATTATTAAATCGTATGCCCTACTTGAATAAAAAAAGTTCACTGCAATAATAAATGTACCCACATCACAAGGAGCTTATACTTTTTTAAACTTACACCTAGTTATCGTACTGAAAATTGTTAATGACATTACATGAAGTCATTCAACAATTTTCAGTCATGATGAAAATTTTCTGAATGGAAGGTGTGATTATTGTCATTTTCTGAAAAATAGAAGCAAGCTCTGTTTTTACCTGGAATCAATTCACAATACCAGTCCACTGTGGGGGATAATGTACTGTTAAGAGGATGTTCCATTTTTGCGCAGGGGTGATTTGGAACAGTCCAATGTTGCGTGGGAAGGGGTATGGCTGAAATATGCTGTATTTGCTCTTAAGCAAATGTCGGCATTTCTAGTTGTTATAGTTATTTGTATTTAGTTACATTTCTCTTGAGGATGTACATGCAATACGTTTTCGGGCATGATTTTACAAATAAATATCTCAAAAGATATAAAATCAGATATAACTTCCTTACAGGGTTTTGCTTGAACAAGGTCACATTGTGTAGAGTCCATTCCGAGTCACCGAGAGGGTTATGAAATAATATTTGTATTAAGTTTGAACTATTCTAAGTAAAAGAATATTTCAGTCACTTAAGTTCTAAATTGTTCAAACAATTGAAAATGAAAGTTTGAAAATGTTTGAACCTATCTGGATATGTTGGAAACATTGGGAAAGTAATGGTACAAATATCTCTTTATTTAGCACAATTTAGAAACATCTATGTGTTTTTGTTATTGTTGGAACATGTGATCACATGTTCCAACAATTTGTGTCATTTTTCCCTCCATTCAAACTTTTATTACCCCATAAACCAAGCTGTTAAGCTGGGCCTTTTGTTTAGGTCCTGTATTTTTAGATTTTCTTTAGTAGACACTGGTGGCTCTTTTGTGAAAAGCAGTCAGACAGACACAATTTCCTGTACTTGGCAGGGATGTGTGAATTGCCCTCTTCCCAGCCCACTGACCCAGTTTCATCATTTTGTTTCAATGCTCGAACATGTGATCACAAATGATGAATCTATGTTGGAACAGTTTAGAAACTATCAGAAATAATGACTTTGACGTTAGAAATGTTTCTACATGATGTTGGAATACTGTAGAAAATATTTAGAACATCACAATGGTGTTATAAACTGTTCTAAACAGTTACTTATCACAATAAGAATGTTACAAAGATTTCCAAAATGTTGGAACAAAAGGCAAGAAACACCCTCTTGGTAATGTGGAATTGACTCTAACAGTTTGTAAATGTTGTTTTGTTACCTTGGCTGGCACAATGTGGCCTCCTACTTCAGCGTCCAGGTCCATGTAACGTGCGCCCCATGGAGCGATCACGGCACAGCGCAACGACTCGTCAAGAACCTGTCGTAGGTACCTGCAGATGAATATTAGCATACGCTAATTTATCAGCTGTAATCATCAATGCACTTCATCCAGCTTGTTTCAGCTACGTTTGTCAGTTTTATGTTGCCAAAACCTCCTGACCACAGTCAAGAAAAGAAGACTGAAGTGGTACAGCCACATGTCGGGACTAGTCAAAATTATCATCCTTTCCAGTTATATCTTACATTCTTGAAATCTTTATTAACATACCACGTTGCAGACTTTTAGTTAAGTTTGAATTGTGTTGGCATTCACATGTGCTCCTCCAGGGAGAATTGCACTATAAGTTAAGTACAGCCATTTAAAAAGACACCATAGTTCAAAATCTTAATTGCTAACAATACGATTTTTATCACAAGTCAGGGACCTTTGGTCTTAGACTACATATCACGAGGTACAGGTGTTCGGTTATTATGTACAGACATTCACAATCACAACATTATGATGGATATATTCATACTTCAAAAAGATATACTCCTTTTCAATAGTCCGTGAGTTCAAACATTCTTACACTAGTTGTGAGATGTTGTCAGGGGTGACTTCTCCTTTCTTCCCCAAGACATCGCTCAGTTCCTGGTACAGTTTCTCCTCTACCTCCTCATGAGTGGCAATGAAGTACAGGGCCCATGTCAGCACTGAGGAACATGGCAAAGAAAACATATTAAGTATCATCTGCATCAAAAATACGATATGTTAAACTATATCAATCAGTTCTGACAAATAATCTCGATGAACAGTTGAGCTACGCTTCCACAAGTTGTGACAAAGAAGAGAAATGCCAAGTCAAGTACTTTCAAGGCCTTGGATTTTATTTGTTATTAATTTTTGGAAGCCTATGGATATGGGAAAGATTTCAAAGTATTTAGCAGGCTACTTGGAAACCAGAGATTATAAGCATTCTTGAATGCTAGTTTAACGGAGAAGAGTGGCAGGTTTTCACTTTCTATTTTTGTAATAGATGAAACATAGTACATACTACCAGTAAATGTGTTAAATGAGGCTATACTTGCATAGATAAAATAGATTAAGTACATAAAGTGTTATTCTAAAATGTTCATGTTATACATTTTAACACTCACAGTTTCCAGAAGTATGGAATCCCCCAACCGTAAATGTCATAGCATCACACAAGACCTTTGAAAGTAGGAAAACATTGTACATGTAACTATGAACTACAACCACTGTTTAGTTTGAATTATGGAAAGATGTTTGTGGACATGACAATTATGAAATACTAATGTTGTATAAGGTGTCTAAGTGTACATTCACATTTTTGACATGTACATTTTGTGTCACTTTCACTTGGCATAGTGAACATTTACCATGAATTCAGTAGGACACGAGTTTGATCCCCGGTCAAGTAAGTCAAGTCAAGTCAAGTCAAGTCAAGTTTATTGCACAACGATTGCAACAGGTACAATGTATGGCAAATTACGTATAACTAACAACTACAAACTACTTACATCAGTATACTAGTCTAGCAAGATAGAAAATATGGCGGCATAGTGTATTTCACATTGTTAAGGCACTACTTCTCTTTTGCATAGCATTATATATAAATTGACCTAGGTGCACAGATATGGAGTCGGGACATGATAGAAGTACATCGAATATTTCTCTGCTTGTTTTAGGTAATGTTGTTCCGTTATTATACATTGTCAATAACTTTTTCCTTTCTTCATTGTAATAAGGGCATATCATCAGGAAATGATATTCATCTTCAATACTGTCTTTGCAGATGGGACACATTCTCTTTTCAGCTGGTATATTTTTGTGACGACCCTTTTCAATTTCCAAGGCATGTGCTCCAATCCTTAGTTTTGTTATGCTATTAGTAAATGATCTGTTTCGAATTGATAACAGGTATTTTTCTAGAGCGAAGGTTGTTTTGATTTTCGAATATGTTGCCAGTTTACTAAAGTTTCTTATCTTTTGTCTCCAGTTCGAAAGAAATGTGTCCTTTAGGCGTTCCTTAAACATGTTTCCAAAATATTTGGCATCGACATTAGGGTTTAGCCAAACATTTTGGAAACCATGCCTGCATAGCATATCTTGTACACTCTGTCAATACCGACCCTGCAGACAACATTACAGACAACATTATCCACACGCTAGAAAAACTTACAAAAAAACCGCTAGATTTCGGCATTTCAAATGAAGAAATCTTGCAGGGGCTGCGTAAATTAAAATGCAGCAAAGCGTGTGGAACAGACTCCGTCATTAATGAAATGTTGAAAAATGCTGATACACAACTTATACCGCCATTGCATAAACTCTTTAATATAGTCCTTAGCTCTGGGTATTTCCCACACGAATGGAGCCAGAGTATTCTTGTCCCCATATACAAAAGCGGCAATCCGTCAAACCCTTCAAATTACCGAGGTATTGCCATTTCTAGCTGTGTCGGAAAGTTGTTCACATCAGTACTCAGCAACCGCTTACAACTACTCTTAGAAAACAACAATATTCTGTCCCCCTTTCAATCCGGATTTAGAAAAGACTTTCGGACCAGTGATAATATTTTTGTGCTAAAATCTCTCATTGATAAACAGTTGTCTGTACCTGGAGGAAAACTATACACATGCTTTGTAGACTTCAGAAAAGCCTTTGACTCTGTGTGGAGAAATGGCTTATTCTACAAAGTCTTATCGTCAGGTATAGGTGGCAATTTCTTCAGAATTATACAATCAATGTACAGCAATATAGAGTATTGTGTAAAAACGTCTCACGGCCTTTCAGATTACTTCAGATCTTCCTGTGGTGTGCGACAGGGATGCAATCTAAGTCCACTCCTCTTTAATTTATTTGTCAATGATCTTCCAGACACATTAACTTCACCATTATGCGACCCTGTAATCCTAAAAGATATCCCCATAAATAGCCTTCTTTGGGCAGACGATCTTGTGCTCATTTCACAAACAGAAAGGGGTCTTCAAAATTGCCTGGAAAGATTAGATGAATTTTGTTCCACTTGGAAACTGTCGATAAATAGAGAAAAAACTAAAATTATGATATTTTCAAAAAATGGAAGAACTTATTGTAATAAACGCTCCCCCTTTCAATCACAAGGACAAACTATAAATTTCACAAACTTTTACACTTACCTAGGAGTAGACATCACACCATCAGGATCATTCCACCGTGCCAATAAACAACTTAGAGTAAAAGCTATGCGAGCATCCTTTAAACTTAAATCATTGCTAGAATCAAATCATAATCCCTCAATATCTCTTGCCCTAGATTTATTCAATAGCCTTGTCAAGCCGATCTTGCTCTATTGCGGGGAAATACTTGGAACAAACGCTCAAGGCAAAGAGCTCATTCTAAAAGGAATAGAGGAACATCCGAATGAAAGTGTTAGAGATACAGTCTCAAACATCATTTCCCCGATACTTGGACCAGGTATAGATATACTTAAGGCTACCCGTGTTGGTAAGAAATCTGATACATCATCTACCCGTCCTGTTCTTGTTCGATTTAGGAAGTATACTGACAAACTGAACATTATATATCAATCAGACGCCCTTAGAAATCAGAATGTAACACCAGAGCAGCCTATTATTTCTTACGAGATTCCCGATCTAGAACATGTACTACTTAACTACTGTAAGATATTGCTTAGCGTTCCTAGAAGTTCTGTGAATGCCGCCGTACTGGGCGAACTAGGTATGTTTCCACTGTATATAGACACCCAGACACAACTGATTAAATATTGGCTTCGATTGCACAATATGTCTAATGATAGAATTGTTAAAAAAGCATACGACATTGCTGTTGTACAAGAACATGAATGGATTACACATGTACAAGATATGCTATGCAGGCTTTTTGTAAGTTTTTCTAGCGTGTGGATAATGTTGTCTGTAATGTTGTCTGCAGGGTCGGTATTGACAGAGTGTGCGTCAGTGCTTTTGTTAGCCGTTTGGACAAGTTCAGGCCTCACATTGTAAACATGTTGGTGGAAATCTTTATCGGATTTACTACATTCAATGAGGTCATTTAAGTTTTTAAAGTGGGTTCTCCACTCTTCGGGGTTAATATTATCATCGGTGTCCTGTTGATCACTTTCATCCTGCTTTTGTAGCTTTAATTCTCTCCAGAATTTTTGAGGATTTTCTTTACTGAGTTTGCTTAGCTTGTGCCATTGTCTTTCGTTGAAAAGCCTTTTTTCTGTTTTAATTTTCTTCTTGTAGACTTTAAGATTGCAGAAATATGTGTGTCGGATATCAAGTCTCCACGGACATTTTGAAAACTGGGAGGCTAAGTTGTTAATTTTGTGTTTCAGAGAGGCGCATGATGGGGTGTACCATGGCTTACTTTTCTTTTTCTTTCTTCTTTTGTTCTTGAAAGTAATTTTCCGTAAAGATTTGTCCGCTACACGTGTTATTATGCCGGCAAATTCCTTTACTGCACTGTTTACATTACAGAATGACTTGTTCATAAAATTTTGTATGTCATTCAATGTTGATGGATCACATAGCGTGTCTGAGAATTTCGCTTTTGAGTCATCATCCCAAATGTACTTACTTGGCAGGGGATGAGTCGGGAATTGAACCTGTTTTATGTATGGTGAATAATTTGTCGAAATAGAACAAGACAACAAACAATGATCTGAAAACACAGAAAGGTCGTTCACTTTCAAATACTGAATTTTGGAGAGAAATTCCGAGCTAACAATGAAGTAATCAACCACACTTGAACCATTGTACTTGTGGCAGGTAAATTTACCGGATAGGTCTCCTGCAACTCGGCCATTTAGGATACTAAGATTGGCTGCTGTACAAAGATCAATTAAATTATTACCATATCTATTAGTTGTTTTGTCGTCGCTAACCCTATGAGGCATGTCTTTTATATCTATGAAATCGTGGTTTAGACAATCATCTTCAATTACTGTTTCCTGCAGGGAGGCTGTTCTGGCGTTAAAATCACCAAGCAGCATGACGTTACCTTGATTTGAGAATTTGCATATGTCATCTTGCACGATATCAAATAGGGAATTGTTTTTCGTTTCTGGGATTGACGAGTTTTCTGGGGAGAAATACACACAGCCGACAAACAGATCTTGCTCTAGGCCAAAGAATATCTTATCTAACTTGCACCAGAGGATATCTTTGTGTTTAGATGGTAGTTTTGTAAGGCCTTTGGTGAGTTTGTTTTTGAACAATATGACTATCCCGCCTGAATTTCTTTTGGCAGTCTTTTTTACATCCCTATCACTTCTAAAATAATTAAAATATTCTATTCTACATTGTTCTCCTGGCTTAAGCCAGGTCTCCTGAAGACAAACAAAATCATATTCTTCTAGACTAGAAACAAATTCTTCATCTTGACATTTCCTCCGAAGACCACCTTGAACGTTCCAAGAACAAAACTTAAGTGCTACCTTTTGAATAGACATTCTTGGGCCGGAGGTGTCGAATGGGGAAACTGGAGATATCACAGACAATAGTTAGAGCATGGTTACATGTGAGCGGAGTGTATTAATACAATCTTAACGAAATTGTGTACCTGTGTTTCTTGGATGTGTATACATTTTTGTATATACTCACAGATTGTCCAAAGTCTTCCAATCTTTGCATTACTGTTTGACTTTCACTGCTTGAGGAAGTCCGTCAGCATATGTAACAGCTTCTCCACAGTCTGCTGTTTGTCCCGTGTGTTGTTCCAGTCGGTCCCCTGGCGGCTTGGTGCACGTGCTGGGTTCCTCGGGTACATCTGCGGCGGGTTCCGTGGAGTGTTCCAGAGGGGTGGGGGGTGTTGTCCGGGCCGCGGGTATGGCTGGGTGCTGGGCATCCACTGCGGTCCTCTCGCTTGTTTGGTGCGCTGTCTGGAGTCCATGGCTTCCTGGTGGTGCCTCAGGGTGCGCTTAACATCAGCCACCATCAACTTGACGCCGCCTGCGTCAGGTGTGAGGTGGATACCGTCACGTTTGTAAAGTGAACGGTCTTGAGAGAGAAGTCTGTGTCTGATGTAGATGAGTTTGTTGTCTTCAAGGCAGGACTGTTCGATGGCATTGTTGTAGGTGGCTATGTTTTTGTTGAGGGTGGACTGCGTGTTTGAACCTCTCGGCAAGACTTGTGACATGGCGATCTTTGCGTTGGGGTATGATGTCTTAGCACGGTCAATCAGTTTGGTGGTTTGTTCTACACATATGTTGACGCTGTCGTTCCGGTTTTTGGTGTTATCCATGTCGTTAGATCCAACATGAATTATGACCAGTTCTGTGTTGTTGTCAGGGAGCATGAATACCAAACACACACATCACTGCCACTGGATTAGCCCCCCAATGTAGTGATTACACTACGTTGTGTGGCCCAAGGGCTTTAAATTATTGATGGGCACTGCCATATGTGCCATATGTGTGTGTGTGTGTGTCGGGGGGGGGGGGGACTTAAACAAAAACAGGGGTCTATTGACATTACACTGGAAATCGTACGATACACCAGTATGTGACTTTGCCCCTTGCCTGCTCCTCAGGCAGATTCCCCTCAATGAGCACATCGATGAAGAGTTGCTCCTGGGGTGGGGGAGGGTTCTCTCGACGGTACTTTGCCACCCGTGCAATAGTAGCGTGTAACTTTCCCAGTGCTGATCAACGAAAAATAACACGCAATAGAGTGTCAAGGATTGAATAAAATGAAAACTTTTGGAATAACTATATGTGGAATTGCAGGTTCTAAAAAAAACACAGCATTGGACTGATCCCATAGCCCCATCCACCTCATCTAAAGTGTATATTTGAAATGAAAAATGAAAACATGCAGCCCCTCTCTCATTGGTTGAACAAGGAATCTACATGTACTTGCTGAAAAGTAACACCTTCTTCAAACTTTTTCTCCCTGGGACTTCCTTCCGTGGGATAACTTCCCTTGACCCTCTCTTCCATATCATTCCAACACTGGAGAGATACGAAAAAAAAAAAAAAATTTAGCACATAATGGACATCTATCAACACAAAGATATTCATTCATTTCATTATGACTTTGACCAACACAGCCAAACGTTCTTGCAAAAATCCTCTATTTCTGTCTTAGCATGATCCGTCTACTCACAATGCCGTAGTTCCTGCCGAACTGAACACACTCCTTCTCATCCTTGAAGGAGTCTCCGAAGGAGCTTCGAGTGAAGGTCTTCAGAGCCAAGGCCATCATGTGTGCATGAAGAGGGATGTGCTGATCTCCCTTGGTGGATTCCCATTTACTGGCCATCTCTTGCCCCAACTGCAAAACAGTTTATGGTAGATGTCAGTGGTTTGTATCTTGGTTTGTATTACATACCAGGTAAGCTGCCTCATGGCATAACATACCAGGTTTATATTGAAGAGTACAAGCTGCATTATCCGAACATGCATTCATTTGATCTAATCATGCAGGGATGGACCCCTACTCTTACTCCTATGGACTCTTTCTGCTTCGTGCTTCATGTGTGGCTCCCTCAAACACGGGAACTCCATTTGATATCGTACCAAAAGAATGTCCCTAACTGCAGTTACTTTGTACTCATTTTCACCTGAATAAAGTAAAGAAATTTGTGTTAAAAGTGCCTTTCCCCAGGGCACAACATCGGGGTATGTCAATGGATTTGAAACCAGGACCTGTGGCTTTCAATCACCTGATATGTCTCAAACACGTTACGATGCCACCAACTAAATTTAGTACTTGTGCTGCTGTCTCTCATTTGACACTGACAGTAACGTACAGATTGGAAGTACATGTAGGCAAGCTTCTTACATATCTAACTTGATAGCAATGTGCAGTAAATAGTTTCGTGTCTAGAAAAAATTCATAATACCTCTTGGAAGATGCTGAAATAATGTTTCAATGCCTCGTGCCCAAAGCTGGGGTCGTACAGCTTCCTCCTGGTCCTACCATCCACACTGTTAGCATACGTGATAGACATGGCACCAAACATGGGCTCAAACCCCTTAAAAAGCAGAGCTGGAATTCGAAAAGTTTAATATTTGATCAAATGAACCATACGGTGTATGTCATGATATCAGATATGACCCCAAAGATTATTCCTTTAATGCAATTGTATTGTTTCTCCTGTAAAAAATGAATTGTTGGTCTTACTGCACACAATTTCAAATACAATCCTGTAAATGCATGTAAAATGCTGATATATCAAAATGTCATTAGACTTTAGAGAATTGCTTGTACAAATATTTCCAGGTAGAAATTACAGAATACTTCCTTGTTTCTTGTATGTCCATCCATCCATCCATCCATCCATCCATCCATCCATCCATCCATCCATCCATCCATCCATCCATCCATCCATCCATCCATCCGTCCGTCCGTCCGTCCATCCATCCATCCATCCATGTTAAGGTTTCCCCCTCCTCCTGCCCGTTTCATATATTCTTTTTGTATTTATTAATATTTTGTTGTGCAAAATAAACAAATAAACAAAACAAACACATCTTCATTCTTTCCATTTTTCCTTTCCTTCTTTGCTTCATCATTTCTTTATTCCTTTTCATTCATTCATTCATTCATTCATTCATTCATTCATTCATTCATTCATTGGCTGATTCATTGATTCATTCATTCATTAACCCACTCTATTGATTATATCTCATGCTAGCCTCCAAGCAAGAGCTTGAATTTTTGGCGACCTAGGCTAGCCTAATATTATTATAGTGTGCGACCGTTTGCCAGGAATTCCCAGAATTGGACAGGAATGTCTGGTATTTTAATTCGCTCATGCGTAGTAGGATCTTCCGTCAGAAGTGGGCATAGTCTTGAGTCTGAAGAATCGGTTAGCTGGGTCCCTCAGGATCATATTGGTGGTTGTGCTTTCGCTCTATGTGTAGGATTTCCTAAACTACGTCTGTTTTGTTTCACCGGACCATCTCTTCGAGCCGGGTTCGGTGTGTGATCAGACGGGCATCGAGAGCCACCGTAGTTAGTTTTCCGAGGCGGATTTCTCCTTCGTGCTTTGAAGGAAAAGCATCCCCTTTCGTACACTTGGAAAGCTGGTTTGTGTCTTCCGACCTACTGATTTATTTTGCATTTCAAAGTTGTTTTTTGCTGTTTTTGAGGCTTTTGAAAACCCTAACCGCCAGGTCAGCGCCCTACCCTGCCTGCTGTCAGTGCAATTTACCTGAATGAAATTGAAATAAAATTCGTCGAGTAGATATCTATGCCTAAGCAACCACTATGCCTAAAATGATGAATATCAGTAGATCCTTTCTCCAGTTAACCTTTTTGGACCTTCACGAAAATGGGACAACAGATACATTGTACACAATAATGATACGATATCCTCAATAATCATACCCCCTCTCATTTGCATACAAAATATTTAATTTGGTACGTTTTGGTACGGTCTTAGCTACCACATACCAAGATTAGAAACATCCAGTATCTCTACCTGGAGCGATCCTCATTAGAAATGATTTACAAAAATGACGTCTAAGGGCCCAAAGCGTCCGTCGCTTCTTCCCGACTTCTCAATCTGTCTAACGTCCAAAAAGTTGGTCCATACATAGTTTAACAACCAGAATATACATTGGAGTAAAACAGATACCGCTATGGGGCCCATAATTATCTCATGAGATCCTCACGCCGCACCAAATTAACAAAACCACTGAAACTAGTCGTTTTTTTATTATCTTGTTCCCCTGAGACACACACACACAAACGCTACTAGTCATGAAAAATAACTTCCATGCACAACACCACCATTAAGCCAAAGATGAACAAAATATCAAACACAGACAATAAGTACAAAGTCACACCCCATAGACATCTGCCTTCTGCATAGCGATGCCATTAAAATTTCACCAATAAAAAAAGAAATACAAACAACATACACTCAAACCCATATCAAACAAACCACCGTTGCCATGGCAATGCGTTTTCATTGCCACAGTTTTTTAAATTTAAGTCATATATCCTTACGTGGCCTGTCAAAGGCGCCTTCATGTTGTTTCCAGAGTCCCGGCGCCCCCAGACTGACCACCAGCTGCTGCCCCCACCAGAAGGAGGCGATGTCTCCGTACTCTGCATGGAGCTTCAGTAGGAACTCATGCACACTGCCTGCCCTGCCCATATCACCTAGGTTACCATCCCTGTGGTTACATTAAAGATAATGTACATGTAGCTTCAGTAGGAACTCATGCAGACTGTCTGCCCTGCCTACGTCATCCATGTTACCATTCCTGCGATAGCATTAAAGATAACGTTACATGTTAAAACATTAAACAAAGATAGCTTCAGTTGCTATGCCTCAATGAAAAAAAGGTCTACATATGTCACAAAATACAGTTAAACCGTAATGAAGCAACCAATGTGATCAACAGACCTATACTGTGCTTATTCATCAACTATAAAATATATGCAATGTGAATGTATGTAGCTATATATTCTTAACGTTATATTTTGAAGCTTACTTTGGGTCTGATGGCTCCAATCCTGGGATGGTGGTGATTTTGTTTGATCTCTGTGAAAAACATCAATAATAGAATGATGATGCACATGTTGTCAAAGTCTGGATTACAATTACATAACGTTAACGGTAGCGACAGTTACACATAATTTGTTAGCTACCTTTTAAAAAGTTATACATATGGAAAAGTAATTCAAAACATACCGGGTACAGATACAACACCGTAGCTATCAGAAAGACCACAAACGTGATGGCAAAAATTGCGTAGTCCAACATCTTGCCAACCAAATTCTGTCCAAATTTGGAGAGAGCTTTTAAGGAAGAAACTCCAGACAAACATAGCAATGGACACGTCTTTGAGCCGCACAACTCCCGGAAGTAAATAAATAAGATATCAATCCAAGCCTTGGTGGATATGAAAAAATAGTGCTAATATCAATACAGATACTTGCCAAATATGGAAATCTTTTAACCTACAAATTTCAATAGCTTTAAATAAAAGTATAAGATAATCATATTTTGACAAACCGGATGATTTACTCATTAAAATAAAGCTGCAAATATGTTAAGCGCAATGATATGCAGTTCATTATGTGAGACGGCATTTTACAAGCCATTTTCAAAGGTGAAAAGTTACAGGTTGTAGGTGAAGTTTGAAGTTCAAGTTGTCGGAAGTTCTACATGTGTGTTGAAAAACTATTGATCGTTTGCTTGTTTCCCCGTTTTAAAGGTGATCTAGGTCTAATTAGCGCAAATGTTACTTATTGTACAAATGTAGCGGGTTCCGCACTAGTGTTCCAGTGCTGAAGAAAGTTTAGACTCACGAAGCCAACGCCACTACGTCAACCGGTTAACGTTCCTACACTAAATGGCTAGTAGGTTTGGAACCGTTGGATTGGTAAGTTGGTGGCGCTTGATCCCCACTGTTATAAACGGTTTGATATAAGGCAGAGTTCATTATCGATCAAGTGGTGGTGTACGAGATCAGTCCTCTCATCGCCACCGCCCGGTCCTACTACCTACACTTCGGAACCGTCCCGTCCTCCAGGCCGAGAAAGTCATTGAAGACTACCAAAAGTAAACGGAGAAACATAAAGAAAAAAATTCTTACGCTGTCAGTGATTAGTTATATAACATTTAAGTAGAGGGTTGAAAGATGATTTGCCAAACATCATCTTATTATGGTTGCTAGGATGGGCCCTTATCTGATGTAAACCTCAAGTACAAATGTACAATGTTTGAAATAATGGTTGCTGACACTCTTCTTGAAGACCATAACAGTTAAGTTGGTATGCACTTCACTACAGTAGTGTACTGTACACATTTACTTGCCCGGTAACCAATTACTATGGTGAGCTGGCCGTCAGTACCTGTGCGGTGATGATGGAGGGGGTTGCCCGCCTGCCCAGTTGAGTAGTGTACATCGGGGTTTCTTTATGTGGCTGGTATAATTTTTTTAGAGGCGGCAGTAGTTAGAAAGGCCCATTGTTAAGTTATATATAAACTGACAGAAATAGACGAATACTTGTAGAATTTGGGCCTGCAATGCACCAGCCCCTTGAGAATGGTTGTCACTTGATGATCCCACATATATTAACATTATGTATATATTTTGGTTGTTTGTAAGGCTATTATATCTGTGAAGTTCAAAAACAGATTCTATTTCTAGATGGTGTAAAATAAATCATGATCATTGTAGGCAGAATACTTCACAGCTTTAATCTGAAAGTTATCCTTTCAATGATCACACATTGTCCCTCTATAAATATCAGCACAAGTTCAGCTGTAACTCATTTCGTTTTTCATTGGCAATGATACAGCTCCTGTATTTACCTAATGATACACATTTAACCTTAGAACTCCCCTTGCCAATGACATGTTTTATAGTCAGGGGAACATAAGCGCTGCACCCACATACATTTATCATATTTCCTCCTACACCTGGGAACTGATCCTGTAACAGGTGGAAAATTCAGATTGACCTTAGGCTCTCACTGTGACTTGTCTGACTATGCTTTCAATGCGCCTTAGTAACTTAGTTGGTTCATTTTTACATCACATTTTCTGAAACAGCCCACTGTCACACTACTTGGTACTCCATTCCATTGCATTCCTCTATTTTTCCAGAAACAAAAGAAAACTGACATACTTCCAGAATACATAGCCAAACACCTCCAACCCATCAAAAAGAGTGTGGGTGATCTTGTGGTTTGCTGAAAACGTGAGCTGTGGCAAGGCTGTATCATACTGTACTACTAGGTTAGGAAAAGTATCTTTGTCCTCAGTGTGAGATTGGCCGCTTTACCCTTTTTACCTGATGAATTCTTGGAGAGGAGATGGATACTGCCAGGGATTAAACTGCCTGTTGCGTCAGTATAACAACAGTGCACAAAAGGAAGAAGATGAATCGGATATATGGTAGCTTAAAATAGTATGCTTTACTTGTTACAAGGGTAGCAGTGAATACTACCTGTTCATGATCAAGCTATCAAACCTCCCTCTCCCCCTCAAAGCTAGACATGCAAGAGGAATTATGTACTACTAGTACATAATTCCTCTTGCACAGAATAGATTACAGATTAAGAAACGATCATACTGCACTATACAAGATCAATTGCACTAAGGCTGATTTTATGACACACTTCTTTACTGGCCGTACTGCTCACTTTTAGTTGTTATTGGTTTAATGGATGCAGATTTTTGCCTATACTAAATACTTCAAGCTTTACAAGCATAGTACATCCTTGAAACAACTCATGAAGCTTCATCATGATGCACAAATCTACTGTTGTTGGTTTTGCTAGTTACCTTCTTCATGCAATTGATATTGCAGACATTCTACAAATCTTACAGTATTCATGGATAAACTTTTAGAATGTGTTTGAAATGTGCACACATAGTCTTAATTCTGCTGGCTCTGCGAATAAGGCATTGCAAAAAAAAAAGAGACATCGTTTGAGTGTCGACTTGAGTGCCCATAAGAGGGAAGGTAACTGTTGGCATTAGTCACGCTTGGTGACCGTGATCCAGATCTCGTCGACCGGGCGCGTGACGAGCCCGTGGCACGGCTTGACCACCTGTCCGTCCACCAGATGGAGCTTGAACTGTCGGCACAGGATGGACAGGAACACTGATGTCCACGTATAGGCGAACCTGTAGCCTGGGGAGGGGGGAATGTTCTCATCAAAGCTCAAAATACCTGTACCTGTGCACATCATTTTTTACTGCCGATGCACCAGTGCATCTATATGTTTCCATAGGGTATTTCCAGTACGTGTACATAAAAGGTACTACACATATCGCATACCAATAATGCAGGTTCACTTTTTCCTTGGGGTAACCTATATACGTTGTTGCTAAAAACGGGGTATTGAGGGATGTTTTAATATTCCTAAATACCTAGTTTTTAGATACAAAAAGTCGAAAGACAGTGGTTTTAAAATGCATTATTTTAAAAATACTAGATTTGAAACCACTGCCAGTCAACTTGATATTCCTGAACAAATCGGATATAAGTTACCCCGCGGATATAGGTGATCATCATATAGGTGAACTAGTGTTATATTGTTGGCAGTTAGGTATAAAAAGATTATCATAAAAACTTTGTTGTATTATCTGTTTAGAAAATTTCAGAATGAAGCTCTGAAGCGAGGCAGTACAGTTTGCAATTTGCCAGAAGACTGTTTATGAACCATTTGACTCTTTGTATGTTAACGTTACTACACCCCTCCCCCTTACGGCACAACTTTGAATGGTACAAGATGGGGTGAAATATTTGTCCGTCTCAACTAGCAAATTTTCATCCCAGGACAGAGGGACGGGTCCTGGGACAGCACTGGTAAAAAAAAAAAAATAACAACCAACAGTACTGCTGACCAATTTAAAATTGTTACCTGGGCATTTGCGACCCCCCGCAAACCCAAACGGCTGGAATGCCAACTTGTGACGACCCTTACTGTTCTCTGCATCAAACCTATCTGGATCAAACCTAGTGGAAAGGTAAGAAAACATGAACCAATATAACTAAGCATGCCTACAGACAGATTTGAAATAGTATAAATGTATCATACAGGTAATGAATATCTTTTTAGACTCAAGTATGTAAAGATATTTACAGAGGGGAACACAGTTACATGTATAGTTGAAAATAGTGTATTTTTAAAGCTGCCATCCTTATTATGGTCAAGTAAAGATGAAAGTACAGACATGATTACATGTGTCTAGTACATGATACAATGTATAAATGCAAATGCATGCAGTTCAGTTCTTTAAACAGCTATACCAGCTTTTCTCGAGTTACTATATTTTAACACTAAGAGCACCAAAATGTTTGAAATTAAAACTCACTTGTTTGGCTCTGGCCAAATCCTCTCATCTTGGAGGACAACTCCAAAAGCATGAATAACTGGGGTCTGAAAAAAAATTTCAAAAATACATTTTTGTTATAGTTATTTGTATTTAGTTACATTTCTCTTGAGGATGTACATGCAATAAGTTTTCGGGCATGATTTTACAAATAAATATCTCAAAAGATATAAAATCAGATATAACTTCCTTACAGGGTTTTGCTTGAACAAGGTCACATTGTGTAGAGTCCATTCCGAGTCACCGAGAGGGTTATGAAATAATATTTGTATTAAGTTTGAACTATTCTAAGTAAAAGAATATTTTAGTCACTAAAGTTCTAAATTGTTCAAACAATTGAAAATGAAAGTTTGAAAATGTTTGAACCTATCTGGATATGTTGGAAACATTGGGAAAGTAATGGTACAAATATCTCGTTATTTAGCACAATTTAAAAACATCTATGTGTTTTTGTTATTGTTGGAACATGTGATCACATGTTCCAACAATTTGTGTCATTTTTTCCCTCCATTCAAATTTTTATTACCCCATAAACCAAGCTGTTAAGCTGGGCCTTTTGTTTAGGTCTTGTATTTTTAGATTTTCTTTGGTAGACACTGGTGGCTCTTTTGTGAAAAGCAGTCAGACAGACACAATTTCCTGTACTTGGCAGGGATGTGTGAATTGCCCTCTTCCCAGCCCACTGACCCAGTTTCATCATTTTGTTTCAATGCTCGAACATGTGATCACATGTGATCACAAATGATGAATCTATGTTGGAACAGTTTAGAAACTATCAGAAATAATGACTTTGATGTTAGAAATGTTTCTACATGATGTTGGAATACTGTAGAAAATATTTAGAACATCACAGTGATGTTATAAACTGTTCTAAACAGTTACTTATCACAATAAGAATGTTACAAAGATTGCCAAAATGTTGGAACAAAAGGCAAGAAACACCCTCTTGGTAATGTGGAATTGACTCTAACAGTTTGTAAATGTTGTTTTGTTACCTTGGCTGGCACAATGTGGCCTCCTACTTCAGCGTCCAGGTCCATGTAACGTGCCCCCCATGGTGCGATCACGGCACAGCGCAACGACTCGTCAAGAACCTGTCGTAGGTACCTACAGATGAATATTAGCATACGCTAATTTATCAGCTGTAATCATCAATGCACTTCATCCAGCTTGTTTCAGCTACGTTTGTCAGTTTTATGTTGTTAAAAACACAGGCCAAAACCTCCTGACCACAGTCAAGAAAAGAAGACTGAAGTGGTACAGCCACATGTCGGGACTAGTCAAAATTATCATGAAAGGAATGATCCTTTCCAGTTATATCTTACATTCTTGAAATCTTGAAATCTTTATTAACATACCACGTTGCACACTTTTAGTTTGAATTTTGTTGGCATTCACATGTGCTCCTCCAGGGAGAATTGCACTATAAGTTAAGTACAGCAATTTAAAAAGACACCATAGTTCAAAATTTTAATTGCTAACAATACGATTTTTATCACAAGTCAGGGACCTTTGGTCTTAGACTACATATCCAAGGTACAGGTGTTCGGTTATTATGTACAGATATTCACAATCACAACATTATGATGGATATATTCATACTTCAAAAAGATATACTCCTTTTCAATAGTCCGTGAGTTCAAACATTCTTACACTAGTTGTGAGATGTTGTCAGGGGTGACTTCTCCTTTCTTCCCCAAGACATCGCTCAGTTCCTGGTACAGTTTCTCTTCTACCTCCTCATGAGTGGCAATGAAGTACAGGGCCCATGTCAGCACTAAGGAACATAGCACAGAAACATATTAAGTATCATCTGCATAAAAAATACGATAAATATGTTAAACTATATTAATCAGTCCTGACAAATAGTCTCGATGAACAGTTGAGCTACGCTTCCACAGGTTGTGACAAAGAAGAGAAATGCCAAGTCAAGTACTTTCAAGGCCTTGGATTTTCTTTGTTATTAATTTTTGTAAGCCTATGGATATGGGAGAAATTTCGAAGTATTTATAGCTCTATAGCAGGCTACTTGGAAACCAGAGATTATAAGCATTCTTGAATGCTAGTTTAACGGAGAAGAGTGGTAGGTTTTCACTTTCTATTTTTGTAATAGATGAAACATAGTACATACTACCAGTAAATGTGTTAAATGAGGCTATACTTGCATAGATAAAATATATTAAGTACATAAAGTGTTATTCTAAAATGTTTATGTTATACATTTCAACACTCACAGTTTCCAGAAGTATGGAATCCCCCAACCGTAAATGTCATAGCATCACACAAGACCTTTGAAAGTAGAAAACATTGTACATATAATTATTAACTATGACCACTGTTTAGTTTTAATTATGGAAAGATGTTCGTGGACATGACATCGAATTATAGGCAAATATTTGTGAACATGACACTCATGAAATACTAATGTTGTATAAGGTGTCTAAGTGTACGTACATTCACATTTTTGACATGTACATTTTGTGTCACTTTCACTTGGCATAGTGAACATTTACCATGAATTCAGTAGGACACGAGTTTGATCCCCGGTCAAGTAATACCAAACACACACATCACTGCCACTGGATTAGCCCCCCAATGTAGTGATTGCACTACGTTGTGTGGCCCAAGGGCTTTAAATTGTTGATGGGCACTGCCATATGTGCCATATGTGTGTGTGTGTGTGTGTGTGTGTCGGGGGGGGGGAGACTTAAACAAAAACAGGGGTCTGTTGACATTACACTGGAAATCGTACGATACACCAGTATGTGACTTTGTCCTTACCTGCTCCTCAGGCAGATTCCCCTCAATGAGCACATCGATGAAGAGTTGCTCCTGGGGTGGGGGAGGGTTCTCTCGACGGTACTTTGCCACCCGTTTAATAGTAGCGTGTAACTTTCCCAGTGCTGATCAACGAAAAATAACACGCAATAGAGCGTCAAGGATTGAGAAAAATGCAAACTTTTAGAATAACTATATGTGGAATTGCAGTTTCTAAAAAAAAAACACAAAACACCTCATCTAAAGTGTATATTTGAAATGCAAAATAAAAAACATGCAGCCCCTCTCTCATTGGTTGAACAAGGAATCTACATGTACTTGGTAAAAAAATGTAACACCTTCTTTAAACTTTTTCTCCCTGGGACTTCCTTCCGTGGGGTGACTTCCCTTGACCCTCTCTTCCATATCATTCCAACACTGGAGAGATACGAAACAAACCAAATTTAGCACATAATGGACATCTATCAACACAGGGATATTCATTCATTTCATTATGACTTTGACCAACACAGACAAACTTTCTTGCAAAAATCCTCTATTTCTATCTTAGCATGGTCCGTCTACTCACAATGCCGTAGTTCCTGCCGAACTGAACACACTCCTTCTCATCCTTGAAGGAGTCTCCGAAGGAGCTTCGAGTGAAGGTCTTCAGAGCCAAGGCCATCATGTGTGCATGAAGAGGGATGTGCTGATCTCCCTTGGTGGATTCCCATTTACTGGCCATCTCTTGCCCCAACTGCAAAACAGTTTATGGTAGATGTCAGTGGTTTGTATCTTGGTTTGTATTACATACCAGGTAAGCTGCCGCATGGCATAACATACCAGGTTTATATTGGAGAGTACAGGCTGCATTATCCGAACATATTCATTTGATCTAATCATACAGGGATGGACCCCTACTCTTACTCCTATGGACTCCTAAGTGCGCTGGGTTCTGCTTCGTGCTTGATGTGTGGCTCCCTCAAACACGGGAACTCCATTTGATATCCTACCAAAAGAATGTCCCTAACTGCAGTTACTTTGTACTCATTTTCACCTGAATAAAGTAAAGAAATTTGTGTTAATTTGTGTTAATTTGTGCGTGACCCCACGTCTGATACCAACAAGTCGGAGTATTCCAGGCTAAACAAGATGGTTAAGAAGAGTTGTAAAGTTGACGACAATAACTGGGCTCTCAGGGTAGCATCAGATCTAGAAAGTGCAGCAAAGCAGGGAAACCAGAGAGAAGTCTGGCAGAAGATTCGGATCCTGTCAAACAAGAGAAGCAAGAAGTCTTCAGCAGTTAGGGACAAGTCCGGAAAACTGATTTCCGATCCTGATGCTCAGCGGGAAAGGTGGGCTGAACATTTCTCTGAGCTACTCAACCCGCAGCAGGAAGACTCTGACCTAACTGAGTTGGACAGGATACCAGGTGTTCCCAGCTTTGCGTACCTGGGAGAAGATGATGGCCCTCCAACAACCATTGAGATACAGAACGCTCTTAAGAAATTGAAGAACCACAAATCTCCTGGAGTAGATGGGATAGCCAATGAACAGTTGAAGTATGGTGCGTCAGGACTAATCAAAGCTCTGGAAGTTCTTTTTGCCAAGGTTTGGTTTGGTGAAGCCATTCCCGAGGACTGGTCCAAAGGCATCATCATTGTGCTACCCAAGAAGGGGGATACTACATATTGCGGCAACAACAGGGGAATAACACTCCGATCCACAGCATCAAAACTCTTTCAGATCATCATCCTGGAACGCATCAACCTGGGGTTGGAAAGATTACTAAGGGAAAATCAATGTGGCTTCAGGAAGAACAGATCTTGCATCGATCAGATTTATTCCCTACAGACAATCATCCATAAGAGTATTGAGTTCAACATCCCCTTGTATATAAACTTCATTGACTTTAAGGCTGCATTTGACAGCATCAAAAGACAATTCATTTGGAAAGCTTTCTCCTTTTACGGGCTGCCTATGAAGTACATCAGAGTCCTGCAAGCCTTTTTCTACAATACTGTGAGCGCCGTAAGAGTGAATGGGGAGCAGTCAAGCTGGTTTAATGTCGAATCTGGTACTGGTCAGGGTGACATACAAGGCCCTCCAGTTTTCAATGTCTGCATTAATCTGGCAGCGTACCTTACTGAACAGAGGAAACGGCTCAGCACAGGTGCAGTGCTACTACAGGAGACTCCTGGACAGCCGGCTGTTTCAGTACTGGACACAGATTATGCTGACGACATGGCCCTACTAGACAACACAAAGCCGGGTTTACAGGAAACAACTGACTTGCTATGCAAGAACAGCTCCCTTGCTGGCCTCAAGGCCAATGCCAATAAGACCCAAGTTATGGCAGTTGGCAAGCATACTACTCAACGACCATACACTGAGGAAGGAACGCTCAGTGTAACTGTTGAAGGATGCCCAGCTGAGCAAGTCAGCACCTTCACTTACCTGGGAACGACGTTTAGCAGTGATGGGAAAATGGACACTGAACTTTCATTGCGCATTCAGAAAGCTTCCGGGGCTTTTTCCCAACTTGGTAAAATATGGAACAACAGCAGCATTCTCCTCTCAACAAAAATCAGGATTTACGAGGCAGCAGTACTAACTATTCTGACTTATGGGAGTGAAGTATGGGTCACCACCAAGGCACAAATGAGCAGGCTAGAAGTGTTCCATCAGCGCTGTCTTAGAAGGATCTTACGTGTACGGTGGTTTCATCATGTCTCCAACATAAGTGTATTCCAACAGACAGAAACAACGAACATTGAAGCTGTTGTAGCAGCCAGCAGACTAAGGTGGCTGGGTCATGTCTTGAGGATGCCTAATGAGAGGTTGCCCAGATTCCTCTTGGACTGGAACCCGAACTTTGGTAAAAGATCCAGAGGGAGACCGAGGAAAACATGGCTCAACACTGCCCTCGAGGATACCAGACTAACCACTGGAAACAACAACCTGAAACTGAATGACGTAGAAAAGATGGCCCAGAACCGCCTGGAATGGCGACGGATGGTTCGCAGGAGACGGAAAATCCTTGATGCAGGCCACTCCTCAGGAGGAGACCTTAACAAGTAACAAGTAAGTAATTTGTGTTAAAAGTGCCTTTCCCCAGGGCACAACATCGGGGTATGTCAATGGATTTGAAACCAGGACCTGTGGCTTTCAATCCCCTGATATGTCTCAAACACGTTACGATGCCACCAACTAAATTTAGTACTTGTGCTGCTGTCTCTCATTTGACACTGACAGTAACTTGCAGATTGGAAGTACATGTAGGCAAGCTTATTACATATCTAACTTGATAACAATGTGCAGTAAATAGTTTCGTGTCTAGAAAAAATTCATATTACCTCTTGGAAGATGCTGAAATAATGTTTCAATGCCTCGTGCCCAAAGCTGGGGTCGTACAGCTTCCTCCTGGTCCTACCATCCACACTGTTAGCATACGTGATAGACATGGCACCAAACATGGGCTCAAACCCCTTAAAAAGCAGAGCTGGAATTCGAAAAGTTTAATATTTGATCAAATGAACCATACGGTGTATGTCATGATATCAGATATGACCCCAATGATTATTCTTTTAATGCAATTGTATTGTTTCTCCTGTAAAAAATGAATTGTTGGTCTTACTGCACACAATTTCAAATACAATCCTGTAAATGCATGTAAAATGCTGATATATCAAAATGTCATTAGACTTTAGAGAATTGCTTGTACAAACATTTGCAGGTATAAATCACAGAATACCTCCTTGTTTCTTTTATGCCCATCCATCCATCCATCCATCCGTCCGTCCGTCCGTCCATCCATCCATCCATCCATCCATCCATGTTAAGGTTCCCCCCTCCTCCTGCCCCTGTTTTATATATTCTCTTTGTATCTATTAATATTTTGATTTCCTATCCTGCTTGAGTTAAACCAAAGTGGTGATCATGTTATGCTATTCTTAATTAACAAAACAAACCCATCTTCATTCTTTCCATTTTTCCTTTCCTTCTTTGCTTCATCATTTCTTTATTCCTTTTCATTGATTGATTGATTCATTCATTCATTGGCTGATTCATTGATTCGTTCATTCATTAACCCACTCTATTGATTATATTTCATGCTAGCCTCCAAGCAAGAGCTTGAATTTTTGGCGACCTAGGCTAGCCTAATATTATTATAGTGTGCGACCGTTTGCCAGGAATTCCCAGAATTGGACAGGAATATCTGGTATTTTAATTCGCGCATGCGTAGTAGGATCTTCTGTCAGAAGTGGGCATAGTCTTGAGTCTGAAGAATCGGTTAGCTGGGTCCCTCAGGATCATTTTGGTGGTTGTGCTTTCGCTCTATGTGTAGGATTTCCTAAACTACGTCTGTTTTGTTTCACCGGACCATCTCTTCGAGCCGGGTTCGGTGTGTCGGGCATCGAGAGCCACCGTAGTTAGTTTTCCGAGGCGGATTGTTCCTTCGTGCTTTGAAGGAGAAGCATCCCCTTTCGTACACTTGGAAAGCTGGTTTGTGTCTTCCGACCTACCGATTTATTTTGCATTTCAAAGTTGTTTTTGCTGTTTTTGAGGCTTTTGACAACCCTAAACGCCGGGTCAGCGCCCTACCGTATACCCTGCCTGCTGTCAGTGCAATTTAACCTGAATGAAATTGAAATAAAATTCGTCGAGTCATCTATGCCTAAGCAACCACTATGCCTAAAATGATGAATATCAGTAGATCCTTTCTCCAGTTAACCTTTTTGGACCTTCACGAAAATGGGACAACAGATAAATTGTACACAATTATGATACGATATCCTCAATAATCATACCCCCCTTCATTTGCATACAAAATATTTAATTTGGTACGTTTTGGTACGGTCTTAGCTACCACATACCAAGATTAGAAACATCCAGTATCTGTACCTGGAGCGATCCTCATTAGATATGATTTACAAAAATGACGTCTAAGGGCCCAAAGCGTCCGTCGCTTCTTCCCGACTACTCAATCTGTCTAACGTCCAAAACGTTGGTCCATACATAGTTTAACAACCAGAATATACATTGGAGTAAAACAGATACCGCTATGGGGCCATTTATTATCTCATGAGATCCTCACGCCGCACCAAATTAACAAAACCACTTTAATAATATTAAACTTTTTTTATTATCTTGTTCCCAGACACACACACACAAACGCTACTAGTAATGAAAAATAACTTCCATGCACAACACCACCATCAAGCCAAAGATGAACAAAATATCAAACACAGACAATAAGTACAAAGTCACACCACCATAGACACTTGCCTTCTGAATAGCGATGCCATTAAAATTTCACCAATAAAAAAAGAAATACAAACAACATACACTCAAACCATATCAAACAAACAACCGTTGCCATGGCAATGCGTTTTCATTGCCACAGTTTTTTAAATTTAAGCCATATATCCTCACGTGGCCTGTCAAAGGCGCGTTCATGTTGTGGTAAGGCGGCAGAGTACAGTATTTCTACGCGACCCCCGGAGTCAATGACGTAGGGGTAAAAACATAGTGCGGTCGAAATCTTCAATCGTTCGTAAATACCTTAAAGTACATGTAAGCGAGGGATGAACTTTACTGTGTGGTAGTATAATATGTCGGCTTTCAGATGGCACGAATGAGATTTTTCAGTTTGGCCTGTCGTTGTATAAATACGCGTGACCTTTACAGCTGGCTGTCTAAGTGAGTTGGCTGCAGTTCCGGGTGACCCCGCATGACCCTATTTCAAAGAGGGCGTCACAATGTTAAAAAACCACAATATTTTTTTGTTTTTGGTTATTTTGTACGTTGTACCCTCGACTTTAACATACTCGTCTGCCGTGATTCCCAAATGCACCCTACTATAATTTTATCCGCGTCGATGTCAGTCACCTTGCGGTTCTTAACTATAGGAAGCCCCATAGGCCGAAAACTGTATTCTGCTACCTTGTTTCCAGAGTTCCGGCGCCGCCAGACTGACGACCAGCTGCTGCCCCCACCAGAAGGAGGCGATGTCTCCGTACTCTGCATGGAGCTTCAGTAGGAACTCATGCAGACTGCCTGCCCTGCCTACGTCATCCATGTTACCATTCCTGCGATAGCATTAAAGATAACGTTACATGTTAAAACATTTAAACAAAGATAGCTTCAGTTGCTATGCCTCAATGAAAAAAGGACTACATCAGTCACAAAATACAATTAAACCGTAATGAAGCAACCAAGGTGATCAACAGACCTCTACTGTGCTTATTCATCAACTATAAAATATATGCAATGTGAATGTATGTAGCTATATATTCTTAACGTTATATTTTGAAGCTTACTTTGGGTCTGATGGCTCCAATCCTGGGATGGTGGTGATTTTATTTGAGCCCTGTGAAAAACATCAACAATAGAATGATGATGCACATGTTGTCAAAGTCTGGATTACAATTACATAACGTTAACGGTAGCTACAATTACACATAATTTGTTAGCTACCTTTTAAAAAGTTATACGGAAAAGTAATTCAAAACATACCGGGTACAGATACAACACCGCAGCTATCAGAAAGACCACAAACGTGATGGCAAAGATTGCGTAGTCCAACATCTTGCCAACCAAATTCTGTCCAAATTTGGAGAGAGCTTTTAAGGAAGAAACTCCAGACAAACTTAGCAATGGACAAGTCTTTGAGCCGCACAACTCTCGGAAGTAAATAAATAAGTTATCAATCCGAACATTGGTGGATATGAAAAAATAGTGCTAATATCAGTACAGATACTCGCCAAATATGGAATTTTTTTAAACCTAAAAATTTAGATAGCTTTAAATAAAAGTATAGAATAATCATATTTTGACAAACCGGATGATTTACTCATTAAAAATAACCTGCAAACATGTTAAGCGCAATGATATGCGGTTCATTATGTGAGTCGGCATTTTACCAGCCATTTTCAAAGGTTGAATTTTAACCTCCTTGGTGAAAGGTTGCAGGTTGTACGTGAAGTTTGAAGTTCAAGTTTGAAGTAGTCGGAAGGTCTACATGTGTGTTGAAAAACTATTGATCGTTTGCTTGTTTCCCCGTTTTAAAGGTGATCTAGGTCTATTATTAAAGTAGCGCAAATGTTACTTATTGTACGAATGTAGCGGGTTCCGCACTAGTGTTCCAGTGCTGAAGAAAGTTCAGACTCACAAAGCCAACGCCACTACGTCAACCGGTTAACGTTCCTACACTAAATGGCTAGTAGGTTTGGAACCGTTGAATTGGTAAGTTGGTGGCGCTTGATCCCCACTGTTATAAACGGTTTAATTTAAGGCAGAGGTCATTATCGATCACGTGGTGGTGTACTGGATCAGTCCTCTCATCGCCACCGCCCGGTCCTACTACCTAAACTTCGGAACCGTCCCGTCTTCCAGGCCGAGAAAGTCATTGAAGACTACCAAAAGTAAACGGAGAAACTTAAAGAAAAAAATTCTTACGCCGTCAGTGATTAGTTATACATGTATAACATTTAAGTAGAGGGTTGAAAGATGATTTGCCAAACATCATCTTATTTTTGGGTGCTGGGATGGGCCCGTATCTGATGTAAACCTCAAGTACAAATGTACAATGTTTGCTGACACTCTTCTTGAAGACTGTAACAGTTAAGTTGGTATAATGCACTTCACTACAGTAGTGTACTGTACACATTTACTTGCCCGGGAACCAATTGCTATGGTGAGCTGGCCGGTACCTGTACGGTGATGATTGGAGTGTTGCCCGTCTGCCCAGTTCAGTAGTGTACATCGGGGTTTCTTTATGTGGCTGGTATAATTTTTTCAGAGGTGGTAGTAGTTAGAAAGGCCGACTGTTAAGATATGTATAAGCTGACAGAAAAAGACGAATACTTAGCAGACCTGGGGCCTGCAATGCACCTTAAACCAGCCCCTTGAGAGTGGTTATGACTTGATGAGCCCACATATACTTTGGTTGTTTGTAAGGCCATTGTATCAGTGAAGTTCAGAAACAGATTCTATTTTTAGATGGTGTAGAATAAATCATGATCATTGTAGGCAGAATACTTCACAGCTTTAATCTGAAAGTTATCCTTTCAATGGCCACACACCATCTTGTCCCTCTATAAATATCTGCAACTCAGCACAAATTCAGCTCCAACTGTAACTCATTTCGTTTTTCACTGGCAATGATACAGCTCCTGTATCAACCTAATGGTACACATCGCCTTAGAACTCCCCATGCCAATTACATAAATCAGGGGAACATAAGCACTGCACCCACCCACATACATCTATAATATGTCCTCCTACACCTGGGAACAGATGGAAAATTCAGATTGACCTGCTTTCACTCTGACTTGTCTGACCCCAGCTCATCAATATGAGTATGGATGATCCTGTGGTTTGCTGAAAACGTGAGCTGTGGCAAGGCTGTATCATACTGCACTACCAGGTAAGGAAAGGCATCTTTGTCCTCAGTGTGAGATTGGCTGCTTTAACTTTTTTTAATTGCCTGATGAATCCTTGGAGAGGAGATGGCATTAAACTGCTTGTTGCATCAGTATAACAGTCCACAAAAGGAAGAAATTGAATCAGATATATCGTTGCTTAAAATACTATGCTTCACTTGTTACAAGGGTAGAAGTGAATGCTACCTGTTCATGATCAAGCTATTAACCCTCCCCTCCCCCACCCCAAAAAAGCTAGTACATAATTCCTCTTGCACATTACAGATTACTGTGCCTATGGATTCAGAAATGATCATACTGCACTTAACAATATCAATTGCACTGAGGCTGATGTTATGACACACTTCTTTACTGGCAGTACACACTTCTTTACTGGCAGTACTGCTCACTTTTGGTTGTTTGTGGTTTAACGGATGCAGATTTTTGCCTATGTTGAATACCTCAAGCTAACTATGGTACATGAAACAACTCATGAAGCCCCATCATGTTGCACAATTCTACTGTTGTTGATTTTGATAGGTACCTTCTTTTTGCAATTAATATTGCAGCCATTCTACAAATCTTGGTATTGATGTATTCATGGACAAACTTTTAGAATGTGTTTGAAATGTTTGTGCACACAGTCTTAATTCTGCTGGCTCTGCAAAGGAGGCATTGCAAAATTGAGAGAGAGACATTATTTGAGTGTCGACTTAAGCTCAAAAAAGGGAGGGTAACTGTTGGCACTAGTCACGCTTGGTGACCGTGATCCAGATCTCGTCGAGCGGGCGCGTGACGAGCCCGTGCCACGGCGTGACCACCTGTCCGTCTACCAGATGGAACTTGAACTGTCGGCACAGGATGGACAGGAACACTGATGTCTCCACATAGGTGAACCTGTAGCCTGGAGAGGGGGAAAATTCTTATCAGAGCTCAAAATACTAAAATGTAGAACTGATGCATGTAAAAAATTGTACCTGTGCACCTCACTTTTGACTGTGGTTGCACCAGGGCATCTATATGTATATAATATATATATATAGGGTATTACCAGTATGTGTAAATACTGTGAATGCATTTAGGTTTGTGGGGATTTAATTTTGCTGTAGCGGGAAAAAGGACTTTTCGCGGTGGTTTTAAGTTTGCGGTAGCACCATGCACTGTAGTCTCTTACTGCCAAGGAAAAATTAAACCACCACGAACATTTCTGCATTTACAGTAAAAGGTACTACACATATATATATAACTTTATTGCACAACAATTGTACGAGGTACAAAGTATGGCATCTACATAACTACAGTGCTATAACTTAACTTAAGGCTTATCTAACTAATACAGGAGTTGTAGTATGGGATAAGTTTCTTACAATCATTGGAGGCTTTTACAATCATTTGGGGAATTTCTAATGTCAAAACCTTCTTTGATATATTTTCCTATATCTGCCATGCAGGGATTGTCACATGTCATTATGTATCTGAATTTGCACTTCAGGTCCATTTGGATAAATCCTTGTGTACAAAATGACAGCCTTCTGTATAGAGAATTGCGTATATCGGAATATTTGGGACATACAACCATAAAGTGATATTCGTCTTCGATTAGCTCTGGACAGAATGGACAAACCCTCTGGTCAATAGGGATTTTTTGGAATCTTCCGGTTTCTATATTTAATTTGTGACAGCCAATTCTGAGTTGTGTGATTGCCCTACGAACGTCAAGGCTCTTTATGGTTGAAATGTAATTTTCTTGCTTGTAATGCTTGTTCAATGTAGAAAGAGAGGAGAGTTTGGAATTGTTTCGAATAGAGGAATGCCAATTTTGCACGTATATATCTTGTAAACGTTGTCGTAACTGAGTGGTGATTGTGTCTATGTGGTATGACCTAGGGTTCAGCCATATGTGTCCAAAGCCTTGGTAGTTGAGGATATTTTTTACGTGGACAATCCAATCATGTTCTCCGAATGAAACAGTATTGTATGCCTCACGAAGAAGGGCATCTTCGGGCAGATTAACTAAACGATGCCAATATTTCACAAGTTGCATTTCTGCATCAATCCTAGCTGGGAAAGTTCCCAATTCTCCCCTGACACCATCGTTTGAGGCTTTGGCATGACAGAAATTTTTGGAAGCGCATGTCAATGATGTCAAATTCTGGAATTTGTTGATTTGAGTCTAGGTTTATAATTTGGAAACCGTTATCTCGTAAAATATGGCTATTGGCATGACGCAATAGTATTTCTTTATCTGTATTTCTTTCCAAACATACAACATAAGTAGTATTCAAAGCAGAAGAGGTGGTTTTTCGAATGGTAGCTGGAAAGTTATCTTGAATATTAAGCTTTTTAAGTAAAGTAGAAAAAACCTTTGAGGAAGGTTCGCAGATGTTATTGGTATGTGATACAATGATTCTTATACTTTTAGAAAAACGGTCAAAGCAAGTGATTTCTGAACAGTACATAAAGATGGGTTTTACAAATTTGTCAAATAGATTTTTTCCGAGATTGATTGAAATGTCCTTGTTAGAGAGCAAAAGAGCCTTGAGTTTGAAAAGTGCTCTCATTGCTTTGGTTTTCAAATATTTCCTGGCGGTTTTGAATTTTCCGGAGAATGTGAAAGGAATGCCGAGGTATGTATAGCTGTCAGTGATTTCTATATTTTTTCCATAAATATGGAATTGGTCTTTGTTATTCTTGCTAGAACCTTTGCCAAAAACAACTACCTTGGTTTTTGAAACATTGACAGATAGCTTCCATTTCTTACAATAGTTTTCTAGGCAGTCAATACAATGCTGTAGCCCTTGTTTTGACGATGAAATATCACACTCTAGTAACACAGGTTCACTTCTTCCGTGGGGTAACCTAATTATAGTAGGCATCCTTCCAACCTATATATATTGTTGCTAAAAACATGGTATTGAGGGATGTTTTGATATCCCTAAATACCGTTTTTAGATACAAAAAAAGTCAAAGGATGGTGGGTTTAAAATGCATTATTTCCAAAAAAAATAGATTTGAAACCATTGCCAGTCAACTTGATATTCCTGAATACATCGGATATAAGTTACCCCGCAGATAAAGGTGAACTA
This sequence comes from Branchiostoma floridae x Branchiostoma belcheri, assembly GCA_019207045.1. NCBI lineage: Eukaryota > Metazoa > Chordata > Leptocardii > Amphioxiformes > Branchiostomatidae > Branchiostoma > Branchiostoma floridae x Branchiostoma belcheri. The sequence continues at coordinate 10,343,111 of CM033034.1, forward strand.
GAGTTATATTATTTATGACATTTAGGTATAAAAAGATTATCTTAAAACCTTTGTTGTATTATCTGTTTAAAAAATTCAGAATCAAGCTCTGAAGAGAGGCAATACAGTTTGTAATTTGCCAGAGGGCAGTTTATGTACCATTTGACTCTCCCCTTTTTACACACTCTCTCTCCCATATAGTACAACTTTTTGATGGTACAAGAACAAACAAAAATATAACAGTACACATTAACTGTTGAGCAACAATTTTACCTGGGCATTTTCGACCCCCTGCAAACCCAAACGGCTGGAATGCCAACTTGTGACGACCCTTAATGTTCTCTGCATCAAACCTCTCTGGATCAAACCTAGTAAAGAGTTAAAAAGAAACATGAACCAAATATACATGTATAACTGAGCATACCAGGTCCTACAGATCCGAAATAGTATCTAGGTATCACACAGGTGATGAATCTCATTTTAGACTCAAGCATACAAACAAAGTGACAGAAGAAAACACAGTTACATGTATGGTTAAAATGTTGTATTTTTAAAGCTTATATTTTTATAAAGCTTATGACAGCTTTTCCTCTTTCAAGACCATTAAATGGTCGGGGAAAGTAAAAAGTAAAGACATCATTATCTATGACACAATGTTCAAATGCAACATACATGCAGTTCAGTTCTTTAATCATTTTAACCAGCTTTTCTTTTGTGTTGACATTTTAACACTAAGATCACCAAAATGTTTGAACTAAAAACTCACTTGTTTGGCTCTGGCCAAATCCTCTCATCTTGGAGGACAACTCCAAAAGCATGAATAACTGGGGTCTGTTAAAAAAACCTAATGATGTTACATTGTATGTTCATTGCTACTTCACATGGACACCCCCCTTGTCCATGTTGAGTAAACCAAAGCAAACCAAATTGATTTGGTTTGGTTTGATTTGGATCTCCATTAATGATATGTCACTATTCTTCCTGGAGTCCAGGTGAATGATGTAAATCACCGTATGGCTGATACGAGACAGAGATTTGCCAGGCTTCCATTCATGTGATTTGAAGTGAATCACTTTCACCATTGGTTGTCAATGCAATGCCTGGGTACGGGTGAAGTTTTGTTATTCAACAGTTACAAATATAAAATCAAACTTTCTCACTAATACAATTAAGATTTGCTGTAAACAAGATATTTCAGTGTTGAAGTAGTGCAAAAGTTTGCAAAACTTATTTTGTTACCTTGGCTGGCACAATGTGGCCTCCTACTTCAGCGTCCAGGTCCATGTAACGTGCCCCCCATGGAGCAACCACGGCACAGCGCAACGACTCGTCAAGGACCTGTCGTAGGTACCTACGGATAACATTAGCATATATCATTAGTTCATCAAATGTACTCACCAATGCACGAAATCTAGCATGTTTTACTGAAATAGTGCCAAAACTATCATGCAAAGAATCATCCAGGGAGGAAGAAACCAGGGTAGGCAAGGTAAAAGATGGGAGAATAATGTCAGAGAATGGAGAAACTTATCTGTGTCATCAATTATGATATTGATATTTCAAAATGATATACTCATTGTCAATAGCTTGTGTAACTTAAAACATTCTTACACTAGTTGTGAGATGTTGTCAGGGGTGACTTCTCCTTTCTTCCCCAAGACATCGCTCAGTTCCTGGTACAGTTTCTCCTCTACCTCCTCATGGGTGGCAATGAAGTACAGGGCCCATGTCAGCACTAAGGAACATGGCAAAAGAAACATACATGTGTAAGTATCACCTGAAAACATATCAAGTATCATCTGCCTTAAAAATGTGATATGTGACAGTAATATTGATCACTTTTGCTCAAATAAACTTGATGAACACTTATAACCTACGCTTCCACAAGTTCTGACAGAGAAGAGAGATGCCATGTTAAGTATTTACAAGGCCTTGACTTTATTTGTCATCAATGTTTGGAAGCATTTAGATACAGGAGAAATTTGAAATTGTTTGTAGCAACTTAGTACTTTGATACTAGAGATTACAAGCATTTTTAAGTTCAGGGGAGAAAGGTGACAGGCTTTCACTTGATAATTTTGTAATACTCAGCATTAACATAGCACACACTACCAGTAACTGCTAGTTGAGGCTATTCTTGAATGATTAAAACAGATGAAAGAAAATGAAATGTTATTCTAAAATTTTAATGTTACATTTTGATACTCACAGTTTCCAGAAGTATGGAACCCTCCCACCATATATGTCATAGCATCACACAAGACCTTTGAAAATAGGAAAACATTGTACATATAATTATCAACTAAGACAACTGTTTAGTTCGAATTATGGGCAAATGTTTGTGGACATGACAATCATCAAATACTAATGATGTATAAGGTGTCTAAGTGTACATTCACATTTTTTGACATATACATTTAGTATCACTTTCACTTGGCATAGCACATTTGCCTTGAATTCAGTACGACACAAGTTTGATCCCCGGTCAAGTCATGCCAAAGACTTTAAACAGTTAAACACACACATCAATGCCACTGGATTAGCCCCCCAAAGGAAGTGATTGCACAAAGTTGCGTGGCCCAAGGGCTTCAAATCTTTGATGGGCACTGCCATATGTGCTATGTATGGTGTGGGGGGTCTGATGACATCACACTGGGAATCGTACTATATACCAGCATGTGACTTTGCCCTTACCTGCTCTTCGGGCAAGTCCCCCTCAATGAGAACATCGATGAAGAGTTGCTCCTGGGGTGGGGGAGGGTTCTCTCGACGGTACTTTGCCACCCGTGCAATAGTAGCGTGTAACTTTCCTTTTGCTGACCAAAGACAAACAACACACAGTAGAGTGTCAAGGACTGAGAAAAATGCAAACTTTTGAAATAACTATATCAGTATATGGAGAATTGTAGTTTCTAAAAAAATCACAGCATATTGGACTGATCCCAATCCACCTCAGCTTAAAAGTGTAGATTTGAAATGCAAAATAAAAACATGACATGCATCCCCTCTCTCATTGGATGAGCCAATAATTGCCACGCTATCAGTATCATTGGATCAGGAATCTACATGTACTTGCTGAAAACTAACACCTTCTTCAAACTTTTTCTCCCTGGGACTTCCTTCCGTGGGATAACTTCCCTTGATCCTCTCCTCCATATCATTCCAACACTGGACAGATAAAGAAAGATGGAACAAAATTTTAACACATGATAGACACCCATCAACACAGTGATATTCCATTCCATAAACTCAAAAGCCTGTTAAAGAGTGAGGTATGCTCAAGATCAGATTTGTGCTTATGACACAGGAGAGATTCAGATTTGCCAAAATTTTTGACTGTGCAACTCCAGTCTCAATCAAGCGAGGCATTCCCAATTTTTTTAAATGTTAGAACTACATAAATACATATAACACAAACTTACATGAATAAATCCTCTATTTCCTTCTTAGCATTTAAAGAAATTCTGTCTACTCACAATGTCGTAGTTCCTGCCGAATTGAACGCACTCCTTCTCATCCTTGAAGGCGTCTCCGAAGGAGCTTCGAGTGATAGCCTTCATAGCCAAGGCTATGATGTGTGCATGGAGGGGGATGTGCTGATCACCCTTCATAGATTCCCATTTCTTAGCCATCTCTTGTCCCAACTGGAAAACAAATTACAGAAGTTTGTCATTGGTTTGTCTCTTTGTATTTCATATACCAGGTAAGCTGCCTCATGGCATAACACACCAGGTTTGACAAGCTTACAAGTTGCATATCCAGACATATTCATTTGCTCCAATCATACAGCAATGGACCCCTTATTTATTACCCTTAGTGGTAAGTGTTGTGGGTTCTTCTACGTGCTTGATATGTGGCTCTTCTCCAACATGGGACCTCCATCTAATATGATAATAATTAATCCTTTTGATATCCTACCAAAAGAATGTTCCTAACTGCAGTAAATTTGTACTCATTTTCACCTGAATAAAGTAGGGAAATTTTGTTAAAAGTGCCTTTCCGCAGGACACAACATTGGGGCATATCAAAGGATCTGAAACCAGGACCTCTGGCTTTAAATCACCAGTCCTGATATGTCTCAAACACTTTACCATGCCACCAACTAAATTTAGTACTGGTGCTGCTTTCCCTCATTTGACAGTCAGACAGTTTAAGTACAGATTGGAAGAACATGTAGGCAAGCTTCTTATATATCTAACTTGATACGAATGTGCTGTAAATAATTTAATAGTTTTGTGTCTAGAAAAAAATCATATTACCTCTTGGAAGATGCTGTAATAATGTTTCATGGCATTGTGCCCATAGCTGGGGTCATACAGCTTCCTCCTGGTCCTACCATCCAAACTGTTAGCATACTGGATAGACTTGGCACCAATCAGAGGCTCAAAACCTTTAAAAAGCAGAGCTGGAAGAGTTTAACAGAAAGTTTAGTTGGTCAAAAGAACCATACAGTGTATGTCATGATATCAGAAATGAGCCCAAGGATTATTCCTCTTTCATATGATTGTGCAGCTTCTCCTATTGGTCTACTAGTCACAGTGTACAATTTTACATACAATCCTGTAAATGCATTGTATAATGTATCTACTGATAGATTGAAATATCACTAGATCATTGCTTGTACAGATTTTATCAGATAGAACTTGGATACTTAAATACATACTCTAGCATCCATCCATGCATCCATCCATCCATCCATCTTCCTTCTTTCCTTCCTTCTTAGCTTCATCATTTCTTTATTCCTTGTCATTCTTTTCCCTTGCTTGCTGGATTGATTGATTGGTCGCTTGCTTGATTAATTCATTCACCCATCCATTCATTCATATTGATTATATCTTAAGCTAGCCTCCAACCAAGGGCTTGAATCCGTAAGAAAGCAGTAGAAACAAAAACAAACAACATGCCGACACCCGGGATTGAACCCGGGCTGGCAGATCACAAACCCAGCAGCGTAACCACTACGCCAGAAAAGGCGCATGGTCTTTTTAGCGAATGCCCACAAACGCCCACTCTAGAGAAGTCCGCGCTGCACGAATCTCATTTTTTTTGCTTGGAATATGTCCACGTTGTGCTCCCATGTATTAATCCTGAGTTTCAAGTCAATCCATTGACCCGAAGTGACATAAATCAAAGTTTTCGATTCTCGATGGTCTTTTTAGCGAACGCCCAGCAAAATGTCTTTTTAGCGAATGCCCACTATATCCACAAGAATATCGGCCGTCGCGCAACGACACCTAAACCTACTGCCACAAACATGTTCAAGATGGTGTCCCATTGATGTGTACGGAGTTTCCGTGCTTTACAAGCATTTTAAGTCCCTGTTTTTGGTCAAAATGTACGGCGACGATACTACCATACTTTAACTATAGCAATTCAAAATGGCGGGCACTAGTCATGTGACCTCCTTGCGGGACTGTTCTATAGGTATCGCGGGAGGGACTGTTGTAGCATAGCTTCTCATACAACCATTTTAGAGTGAATTCTGAACAAGATTTTCATTTCATAGTGCTATCATCTGACTGATATTTACAATGTGGTCATTTTTTCTGTGCTATTATTACCCAGGTTTGAGGAACTTAGTGCAAATTTGGATATTGATTCACCTCAGTGCCCAATTAATGTACAAAAGGCTCAGACACATTAGTGTTATAAACCTGAATAGGGGCAGGTAACCAATACTAGAAAAACATAACTATTTATTATTAACAATACTATTTACATTATAATAATAACTCTTCACCAAACTAGACTTTTCTTATCTTTATTCATCACAGAAACATTGTTACAATGAGGATTTGATTAGATGAGTGTCTGTTACAGTGTGTACAAATAAATTTATTTCAAATACAAAAATGTATTTCGTTTCACTTCCTAAATATTTTAAAGTATTGGAAGAAGTTGACACATAAACAATATTAATTGCATTATTTATGTGCAGTAAAATGTGACCACATGCTATCAATAGCCTAATAAAATGTTGGAACATGGCACAAGCGGGCTCCCCTTCTGAGTACAGAAAGGAAATGTTTTATACCATTTAGTTATGACGTAGAAAATTTCAATTGTAAAATGTACCTTTATTAACATTTACAAACAAATTGTTTTTTTCTCTTCTTAATAAATGACAACAATACAGGTAAGTAAGGTGTGTTTCCTTTTATAACAGGCCAGGTAAGACGCCGTACAGGTAAGTAAGGTGTGTTTCCTTTTATAGCAGACCAGGTAAGACACCGTACAGGTGAGTAAGGTGTGTTTCCTTGACTACAGACTAGGTAAGACACCTTACAGGTGAGCAACGTGTATTTCCTTTCATTACAGACCAGGTAAGACACCGTACAGGTGAGTAACGTGTATTTCCTTTGATTACAGACCAGGTAAGACACCGTACAGGTGAGTAAGGTGTGTTTCCTTTTATAACAGACCAGGTAAGACACCGTACAGGTGAGTAACGTGTATTTCCTTTGATTACAGACCAGGTAAGACACCGTACAGGTGAGTAAGGTGTGTTATCTTGACTACAGGCCAGGTAAGACACCATACAGGTAAGTAAGGTGTGTTTCCTTTTATAACAGACCAGGTAAGACACCGTACAGGTGAGTAACGTGTATTTACTTTGATTACAGACCAGGTAAGACACCGCACAGATGAGTAAGGCGTCTTTCCTTTGCCTATAGACCAGATAGGGCATTATACAGGTAAGTAAGTTGCTTTACTCACCTGTTTAATACCTATCTGGTCTATAGGCAAAGGAAAGACGCTTTACTCACCTGTATAATGGCCTATATGGTAGTATATAGGCAAAGGAAAGTTGCTTTACTCACCTGTATAATACCCTGTCTGGTCTATAGGCAAAGTAAAGACATCTTACTTACCTGTATAATGGCCTATCTGGTCTATAGGCAAAGGAAAGACACCTTACTCACCTGTTTAATGGCCTATCTGGTCTATAGGCAAAGGAAAGACACCTTATTCACCTGTATAATGGCCTATCTGGTATATAGGCAAGGGAAAGACACCTTACTTACCTGTATAATGCCCCATCTGGTATATAGGCGAAGGAAAGACGCCTAACTTACCTGTATAATACCCTATCTGGTCTACAGGCAAAGGAAAGTTGCTTTACTCACATGCACAATACCCTATCTGGTCTGTAGGCAAAGGAAAGACGCCTTACTCACCTGTATAATGGCCTATATGGTATATAGACAAAGGAAAGACACCTTACTCACCTGTGTAATACCCTATCTGGTCTATAGACAAAGGAAACACACCTTACTCACCTGTGCTGTGTCTTACCTGGTCTGTAATGAAAGGAAATACACGTTACTCACCTGTATGGTGTCTTACCTGGTCTGTAATCAAAGGAAATACACGTTACTCACCTGTACGGTGTCTTACATAGTCTGTAGTCAAGGAAACACACCTTACTCACCTGTACGATGTCTTACCTGGTCTGTAATCAAAGGAAATACACGTTACTCACCTGTACGGTGTCTTACCTAGTCTGTAGTCAAGGAAACACACCTTACACACCTGTACGGTGTCTTACCTGGTCTGTAATCAAAGGAAATACACGTTACTCACCTGTACGGTGTCTTACCTGGTCTGTAATGAAAGGAAATACACGTTGCTCACCTGTAAGGTGTCTTACCTAGTCTGTAGTCAAGGAAACACACCTTACTCACCTGTACGGTGTCTTACCTGGTCTGCTATAAAAGGAAACACCCTTACTTACCTGTACGGCGTCTTACCTGGCCTGTTATAAAAGGAAACACACCTTACTTACCTGTATTGTTGTCATTTATTAAGAAGAGAAAAAAACAATTTGTTTGTAAATGTTAATAAAGGTACATTTTACAATTGAAATTTTCTACGTCATAACTAAATGGTATAAAACATTTCCTTTCTGTACTCAGAAGGGGAGCCCGCTTGTGCCATGTTCCAACATTTTATTAGGCTATTGATAGCATGTGGTCACATTTTACTGCACATAAATAATGCAATTAATATTGTTTATGTGTCAACTTCTTCCAATACTTTAAAAATATTTAGGAAGTGAAACGAAATACATTTTTGTATTTGAAATAAATTTATTTGTACACACTGTAACAGACACTCATCTAATCAAATCCTCATTGTAACAATGTTTCTGTGATGAATAAAGATAAGAAAAGTCTAGTTTGGTGAAGAGTTATTGTTATAATGTAAATAGTATTGTTAATAATAAATAGCTATGTTTTTCTAGTATTGGTTACCTGCCCCTATTCAGGTTTATAACACTAATGTGTCTGAGCCTTTTGTACATTAATTGGGCACTGAGGTGAATCAATATCCATATTTGCACTAAGTTCCTCAAACCTGGGTAATAATAGCACAGAAAAAATGACCACATTGTAAATATTAGTCAGATGATAGCACTATGAAATGAAAATCTTGTTCAGAATTCACTCTAAAATGGTTGTATGAGAAGCTATGCTACAACAGTCCCTCCCGCGATACTTATAGAACAGTCCCGCAAGGAGGTCACATGACTAGTGCCCGCCATTTTGAATTGCTATAGTTAAAGTATGGTAGTATCGTCGCCGTACATTTTGACCAAAAACAGGGACTTAAAATGCTTGTAAAGCACGGAAACTCCGTACACATCAATGGGACACCATCTTGAACATGTTTGTGGCGGTAGGTTTAGGTGTCGTTGCGCGACGGCCGATATTTTTGTGGATATAGTGGGCATTCGCTAAAAAGACATTTTGCTGGGCGTTCGCTAAAAAGACCATCGAGAATCGAAAACTTTGATTTATGTCACTTCGGGTCAATGGATTGACTTGAAACTCAGGATTAATACATGGGAGCACAACGTGGACATATTCCAAGCAAAAAAAATGAGATTCGTGCAGCGCGGACTTCTCTAGAGTGGGCGTTTGTGGGCATTCGCTAAAAAGACCCTCCCCAGAAAAGGCTGATCAGGCAATTGGCATGTCTGTTTGGTGCTTCTTAAACCCCCATTGTTACAAATCTTTGAATTTAAGCCATATCTCCTTACGTGGCCTGTCAAAGATGCGTTCATGTTGTTTCCAGAGTTCCGGCGCCCCCAGACTGACCACCAGCTGCTGCCCCCACCAGAAGGAGGCGATGTCTCCGTACTCTGCATGGAGCTTCAGTAGGAACTCATGCAGACTGCCTGCCCTGCCCAGGTCACCCAGGTTACCATCCCTGTTGTTACATTAAAGATAATGTACATGTAGCTTCAGTAGGAACTCATGCAGACTGCCTGCCCTGCCCACGTCACCCAGGTTACCATCTCTGTGGTTACATTAAAGATAATGTACATGTAGCTTCAGTAGGAACTCATGCAGACTGTCTGCCCTGCCTACGTCACCCAGGTTACCATCCCTGTAATTATGTTAAGATACATGTTAAACATTTAAACAGAGATACTCCGTACTCTGCATGGAGCTTCAGTAGGAACTCATGCAGACTGCCTGCCCTGCCTATGTCACCCAGGTTACCATCCCTGTAATTATGTTTAAGATAACATTACATGTTGAACATTTAAACAAAAGATAGCTTGTTAGATCTATACCTCAAAGAAAAGGCATAACGCTAATTCACCTATACCGCGGGGTAACCTATATCCGTTGTCTCTAAACAGAGGGTATCTACGGACATCAAGTAAATGGACGGCGTTTTCAAATTGCAACATTTTCACATTGTTCAGTTTAAAACCACTGTCCGTCAAAATGATGTCCATAAGTCCTCTGTTTTTAGAAACAACGGATATAGGTTACCCATGGATAAAGGTGAACTAGCATTATATGTTGGTATGCATGTTTGCAGGTATATGTTATTACTGTAAGCATCCAAGGTGATCAACAGACCTCTACTGCGCTTATTCATCTACTACTCATCCAATATATATGATATGAATGTATGTAACTATTCGTCTATTGTCTTAACGTTACAATTTTTTTAAGTTACATGAAGTTTTATTCTTACTTTGGGTCTGATGGCTCCAGTCCTGGGATGGTGGTGATTTTATTTGCACCCTGTGACAAAAAAAAATAATAACGATAATCAAGTGCACATGTTGTCAAAGTGTGGACGGCAATTGATAACGAAGCTTATTGAAGCTACACAATTTATGATATTTATTGAAAACTTTAACATATGGAAAAGTAATTCAAAACATACCGGGTACAGATACAACACGGTAGCTATCAGAAAGACCACAAACGTGATGGCAAAAATTGCGTAGTCCAACATCTTGCCAATTAAACTCCGTCCCCTTTGGTGAGAGGTTTCAAGAAGGAAACTCTCTCGACTCTAGACGAATTTGCGTGGGACACGTCTTCGTGCCGAACAACACCCGGAAGTAAACAAATAAGATATAAGTCCGAGCATTGGAGGATAGAAAAATAGTATCTTTATCAGTAGATTCTCGCCAAACATGGATTATTTTCATCCATAAAATTTAGAACACTTTTTATAAAAGTATGAAATAATCAAATGTTGACAAACTGGATGATTTGCTCATCAAAATCAAGCTACAAATGTATGAAGCGCAGTGATATGCGGTCTATTATGTGAGTTGGCATTTTACCCGCCATTTTCAAAGGTGAAAGGTTGAAGGTTGCAGGTGAAGTTTGAAGTTTGTCGGAAGTTCTGCATGTGTCTGTTGAAAAACTCCTGATCGTTTGCTTGTTTCCCCCACTTTAAAGGTAATTTTGGTCTAAGTAGCTTCCTTCTTATTGCTTGCTTAGTCTGCGTTGCTTTCAGTATTGTTATTGCAAGGAGTTATTGTGCGTGTAAAGAATTTTATAGCAGGCCGGGTTACATGATGGAGGAGGGGGGCATAATTTGCTGTGCCCAAATTTTATTTTGGGAAGTTCAACATTAATTCCTCTGAGGAATAAACTGTGAAAGTTGTGTTATTAGATGATTTCCAATACTGTATTACATAGCAGCTGGTGCAGTCAAGGTAGAACCTAAAGTACGTATTAGTAATGAGTCCAAAATTTGGAAAATTACGAATAACGTTAACGTTAATTTTGTGGACCAAAACAAGTTTTTGAACACCTCAATCCTGCATTGGTTACTCGGTGAAGACAGGACTATTTTTTGTTCTTTGATGAGCTGATATGTTGCAATATTAAGAGTCAAAGTTATCCCAGCCGCTATTATGATAAGCCCCTTCAGAGAGATCAGAACGCATGTGCAGCGACAGGAATTCTTGGTAATATCAATATGTCAAAGGTAAAGGCCCCCCAAAAAGAAAACAGTACCCACCTGGCCATTGCATGCAAATGGGAGCAATGGTCCTGGCACGGACTGTTTTCAATTTCAAGGCATTCACCGCCTAAGTTGAAATTGACAACTTTCTGGTACTCTCTATGTGTAAGTCACCACTACTTCCACTAGTATGTTAGATTGAAAAGACTTCTGTGTTTTTCCAGACCAGACATGTCGTCCCTGAGCATGTTCCCCTCTCCCCCACCGGTGGGGTTCATGTCTGTGTGCGAGGCTAGTGGAGAACTCGTAGCTGCCAAGCTGGGGGAAGAAGGGATGGTACAGACTCAGTACAGTGGGCAGGTTTGTTCTGTTTTACTTCAATCAAACACAATTTAGTAAAGTTGCCAAGAATGTATAAAGGGGCATGTTCACTGATCCGACTGTGCATGGGGAGGTCAAAAGACACATCTGAATATTCTTGTGGAAATGGACAAATGGAGGCCATATACATCTGGACACGTTTAAAGCAGAAATAGCTGAAATATCAAGCTAATTGTAGTTCTAAATAAAGTAAAGTCAAGGCACGTCAATACTGTATCTAAATAAAGTCAAGTCAAGTAAAGTTAAAACTATTCCTGGATGTACTAGAGTACCACAAGGGGGTCCTCTTTTCAACCTCCTTGGTACCAGTAACCAAAATCAACATCAAACTGCATGTCAACAGTTAGAGTTTGCTCCCCTAGCCCTGAAATACAAATGTTTGTTTGTATTGTGTAAAACATTAATACATTAAGCACAAGTTGTATAATACCAGACTGGTTGGCTTAATTGATCCAATCTACATCTGTAGTTAAGCTGTATCCATTACTAAGGGAGGGAAGCATAACTGGATCACAGTGTATGCTATTTCTCATTTCTCCATACAAACGCTATAGGTGGGAGAGTTTCCCAGTCTGCACTTCCCCCCAGACAGTATCCGGGCATCAAGGGAGGAGTCCAGCGCCAAGGCTGCCTTCCTGCCGCACGATGAGACGGTCTGGAAACGAGCTAAGGAGGCCTGGTATATTTTCCTTTAGATTTTGCAGACAGTGCATTGGTATATTCTTCCAATATAATTCTAAATTCTTATTAACTAAAATTGCAGCACACTTCATGCTAGCTTGTACCTATCATTACATGTCAGTTCTCTAGGAATTGTACCTCTAATTATTATTTTTTTAACCTCTGTACTGTGTCTGTTTTTTTATGGGCCATGGGCCTGATTCAAACAAATAAACTATATCGCTACATTACATTTTGTATTACTGTTATCTTTACAACAGGGAAACATATTTTTTGCTATGTTTCTTCCCCCTTTTCTTCCATTCCAAACAAATAAGGTCAATGACCTGCACCAGATGGTTATACTAGTAAAGTAGCAAGCACCTTGTGGTGTTTGATTATATAATGTACCAAGTGGAAGCTTATCACCATAGAGGAATAAGCAGAACAAGGGGTTGACCGTGTGAAGATGAAAGTTGTGTATTTGCTCACAAACATAAACTTTCTGGTTAGATAATATATTTATATATGCTGAAACGTTTTAAATTTGATGTTGCACAATTTTTTTATAAAGTTCCATGTAACTATTGTTCTTTTCAGGTATGAACATGGACTAGGTGCAGTTCTGAGTGAGTTAGTTAACAGCAGATCTGAAGGTATGAAAGTCTAATCATTTATCAAGGATTAATGCAATATTACATATTGCAAGACAGAAAAAAAGTATGCACATAAGCTAATTCTCAACAGTTTTCAACATTGATATACATGTGTCTATACTACTACCACTGTCAGTCAGCGGCTGCCTATACAGACTATGACTCTTCACAAAGGACAACAATGGAGACTACAATACTCTTAAATGTACAATACAGAATACATACAGAAACTATAGACCTATTCTAAAAGAGGTCATTCTTTTTCATTTTCAAAATTATCATCTATTAGATGTAGGTTGTGTATATGATATGTTGTTTATGTGGATAGATGGATTGATGTGTTATGACCAGTTCCAGGTTGGTTAGGCTGGAGTTCTTCTGCTGGTCTGGCAGTGGTCAGGTGGCTGGGCTCGCTCCACGGGTCACTCTTCCCACATTTGGCGGTCAGTAGTACGACAGTTTACGTTTTCCTTCTGATAAGTAAGATTTGCAAAGAGTTGAAAAAGTCTATGATAAAGTGGAAGTCATGAGCTCTGCTCCCCACGAGTGACTGTAACAGCAAAGTAATCAAATTGCTAAATATACTGCATTTAAGTTTGAATTTTTCTGCAATATCATATAACAGCAATATTTTGTTTCTATACATCACAAAAAATATTATGAGAGGACCGTCTGTTATTCAACTGCATTTGTACAAAAAGTCTCAGGATGTCAAAGAATAGTAAAGCATTGCTGCTTTTATACATTGTATACATGTATGTATCATTATTTCAGTTATCCAATGAAGACATGATCGCCACATTTGCTGAGAATGCTGATTGGTACCACAGTGCAATCCGAGCCTTCTGCTGGCACCCACATATCCACAAGTTTGCCGTGGCCCTCAGGGACAACTCCATCAAAGTGTACAGCAGGACGAGGTCTGCAACTCACTGTACATGTTAATGTATTGGGTCTTTGCTACTGCAGTTTGTCAAATGAACATGAGGGGGCTCTTTTGAGACATAGGCGGAATGTCAACATCCAGCTTCAATAGTTTGAACACACTTGTGAGAAATACACATAGATGTTGAAGGGAGTAGCATAATGATGATGATGATGATATGTACAGTGATACTTATAGCTTGCTTGTTGATATCGTCTTGATAGATTATCTTTACGAGAAGATTTTGTGAACAGGCATGTACTGAAAATATTGATTTTTTTTTACAATAACTTGAAGATGGTCAAATGTTGTTTTGAACCTAGTTCAGTTTTTCGCTTATCTATGTTTATTTTTTGTGTCCACGTAATTGTCATGGATTGATTTATGTTAGCGGCCTTTTTGAGCCTTTGAAGATATGTATGTCTATTATTAGTTAAATATCATTCATTTGTATATCTTTACCTTACACTATTATCTATTGGTTTTGAAAATCAGGCTGTGCCTGGTTGAAAAGACCACCCAGTTGTTCTTAAAATGAATAGATAAAACATAGTTGCTACATTTTAATAAATCAATTGTGTTCTTTTTTTTTCAGTAAAATCGTTCCTCTGCTGAAGCACAAAGTTCAGAAGGGAGTGTCAGCCCTTGCCTGGGAGCCCCAGTGTGCCTCAGTGTTAGCGGTGGGGTGTCAGAACTGTGTGCTTATCTGGCACGTAGATCCCATGTCTCTCTCCTCCAGGTGGGTTCATTTTCCATATACAGTAGAAGCTGTTTAATTGCACAGCCTATTTGCATATTTTGAGCAAATATCCGACTGGTGCAATAATGCGAATTTATCCAGCTGGACTGTACCCATTTGGGATTTGGGGATTCCAGCTTCTAAAGTAGTGCTGTTGTCATGTTGAACTCCTGTATCTGCCTACATAGCAGTCCATTTCTTTGTAGGTTTCATCCCAAAATCTATACATTATGCTGTAAGCCATATGCTATTATGCATAATACTTTTTAGTTTGAAAGAATCATCAAGGTTCATCATAACTTTTGCATCATTAATTAATACCGAGATGATGTTAAGATTATAATGGCTCTGTAGTAAATTCTTTAATACCTGAAGCTTTTTGCAACACTTGATGATGTACATGTAATACTTTTTTTTTTAAATCACATGCATCTCTTTAAGATTTTGCCATTATTTCCTCCTCTATAGACTCTCCATAGTGGTGTCGGTGAGGCACAACTTGTAGAGCATTGGGCTCAGAACCAAGAGGTCCCATGTTCTATACTCGCTATGCCCAACATTGCACCTTTTGAAAAGGCACTTAACATGAATTTCCCTTGTTGTGGAGTGATGCACACCAAGCGGCTAACCTGTCATAAAACACACAGAGATTTGGAGTGCCAATGTGCCATCATGTATGTTGTATGTGCCAAAATTTGTCAACAAGAGCTTTTTTTTTCTAGACCCTCCACGACCACCTGTCAGGTGCTGAGCAGACCCGGACATTCCCCCATCACCTGCCTAGCCTGGTCCCCTCACGGCAAGCTGCTGGCATCTGCCTCCCCCGCCGACACTGCCATGATGGTATGTCCCATTCTTATCACTTACGCATTCTACAGTGTGCTTTTTTGGGTATCTGTGTACACCAGACCTGATTTTCTTGAATGTGAGAAACTCGCTTGTGTTAGTGTTATTGTTACCAAGGAAAACGGAAATATTGTTTTAGGTTTGTCTGTGCATATGTGTGTATCTGTCTGTGTTTTTGGTTATTTGGGGTCAATGCAACTTAAGAATAATTGGATGGATTGTGATACTTGGTATGTAAGTAGGTCTAAGAAAGACGAAGGACGAGGTAAAACTTGGACCTCCTGGCGGCTATCCTTACTACTGCATCAGAACCTCCTGTTTCTGTATCTTTTGTCCTGGACTTGTTATGGTCTTCATTGTTTGGTGTCAGATACTTTTTGTTTTGACGGTACCCAGATTTGCATTCCAACTTGTCTGGCTGGCCCTTTGCTATTGTTATTAGTAGGCTTCTGTTCTTGTACTGAAAATGATAGTCTTTCTCAGATAGCCAAGAGAACATTGTTTCTATCAAACTATCCTACTGCAAATTAGTAAATTATTCTACTGATGATGATGATGATGATAATGATGAACTATCTACGGCATAATAAAACGCAATGTAGGCAAGGACAATAATCAAGACAAACACATCTCGCATAGTTGATCCAATGTTTTGATTCACATCCATATAATACTATACATCCAGCTTTATAGAATATCTTAGAAATGAACCAATCCCAGACATACATTGTATCTCTCTATGCACTTTCCACATAATAGGAGAGTGGACACCCGAATATAGATCATATTTGCTACAAATCTCCTAACTTAAACACTACTCAAATTCTTTGTTCCTTCACCTCTGTGACATATTGCTTTTAACCTGACTATAAAACATGTTTTATCTAACTTAAACTACAAAGTACAAACTTAATGTGTAACTTGCTGTGGTAAAGAAAATGTGCAACACACTTTGACAACACAAGTTACTGCAAACAATAGTACATTATGTGCTTCAAACAAAAATGTACAGACTGAAAGGAGGATTATATATCAATTGCAATGAAAACTGTCTTTAGAAACTGCAGTCGACAATATTCCAAGATTGTTCCATTGCACCTACTAGTACTGGCAATAATACAAGTTAGAATGCAATTTGCATCATTTTCCTACTTTCTGATAAGTATGCTTTCTACTTCTTTCTGTGCTAAACTAAAATGCAATGAAAACAGAAAAGACACACCAGCATTTAGATAAATACCATTCACAGCTCTTTACACCTGTACACCCTACACAAAATAAACTCTTCGATACCACAAACATTCTACTTTAACACTCACATGTAGATTTGTATCAGGCAATTTTTTCTGCCTTTGTAGTTCACTTGTTTTTCTTTGTGTCCTACTTCTGGCTACTGCTTTTTTGATTCGGAGTTGGACAATAACACACACACATTGACTTGTCTTTGTTCCCTATCACCACAACTAACAGTCCTACTTTAAGTTCATAAACTTGAAGAGTAAGTTTTACCACTGTATATTGTAGGGCATGACATGCATTAACTCACCGACATACATGTATGAAGTCTACAAAATGTATGTACAACCAAAGAATTGCATAATCTGACATGTGGAAAACTGCAACTCCAAATGTAATACATACTGCCAATTCCAATGCATACATAACTTTTGCACATTGAACACCAATACTACGTAATTGCAATATGTGCTAACAGGTACAATGTGATATATGTAAGCCACCAGTATGATACACTATACAGGGTTTCATTTACACAGTTTTAAAGCTAGTAATAATCAGCATCTAAAATGTGAGATGCTTACTGGACCCTGTTGTTGACTAGATACTGTTTGTTTCTTTCATATAGAAGTTAGATTCCTCAGATTTTGGATGATGAAGGGTGTCACATTCAAAATCTTTTTGGTTCTAAAAGCAAAACTATATTGCAGAATATCATTCCAGTTTGCTTTTTGAAATTTTTTACTTAAAGGTGACACTGCTATTTTTTTAGAATATATTCAGACTGTAGGATAGCAGTACTTTGCAGTACGTTTGAAAAGTAAACTCTGTCTGATATGTTCATATTCTAGATGATAGTGCTTGTCTTGTAGAGGGAATTCTGAACATTTTACACTTGAACGTACTGTACAATATCATTGCCTCCAGTTGTCTTTCTCAATAATTTGAAACATGAAACATGATCTCTTTGTTTGAACACATCTCTAAAAGACATTTTGAAAAGGCTACATCATTTTTTTCTTTTGGCCAAAAATAATTAGTATCACATCAGAGTCCATACTTTTATGTCTAATAGTATAGGAGAGTAAAGGTACAAGAGTGCTGTAACAGTTAGTAGTACATGTTGACTTTGTTTGCTACTTGGACACATAATACACCACAAGAACCTCCTCTCTAAGATATAAACTTCAGATTCACTACATAACAAGCATCTGGGTGAACACTGCAACATTTTTATACACTGTGTGACAGAAAAGAAGAATGACTTTTCATGTCATGTTCACCAATACAGAAACAGAAAGGGGAAAATTGTTGCATATATGATACATGAATAATACATGATTGCTGTCTTCTTATGCTGTACTACATCTTACAGCTGCAGTCCCTTCAACTTCTGTTGAATGATGTTTGGTAATTGAACATGGTGTTTGAAGAAATACCCCACGTAATGCTCACCAAGCACAAACAACATTTCTTCCAGTCCTGGTGTATATCTTCTTTCCACCTCACGTCATTGATGCAGACACAATCCATTTCTACACTCCTCCTTAGCCTGAACTCCTTAGGGGTACAGTTGAAGTTGTCCATGCTATTATTTATGCTGATTCATAAATGACCAGCAATGGTCGCACACTGTACAACATTGAGATGACGTAAATCAGATTCAAACTGACATGATTCAAAGAGCTCCTTGCCATCACACCTCAGTTTCATAGTACGGGGCTTTGGGGTCTTCATTCCCTAAACCATGTAGGAGAATTTCTACACGTGATCTTGGCCTCTCTTGCTTCTGGTCTTGCTTGAACCGAGGAAAAGTCCCGCTTTTCTTCTTGGATTTCGACTTTGGACTCTTGGGGCTCTTGGGACTCTTGGGGTTCTTTGCTTCCTTTTTGTCGTTCTCTTTCTCTTCTGAAAGCAAGTCATCCATTCCTTCTGTGTCAAGAGACACCGATCCTTTCCACGATCGAGACCGAGGTCTCCCGGGGATGTTATCAGGGCTGTCATCGGAGGTGACTGAGCTGTATCCTGTGTCCCCTGACGTCATCTTCGAGCCTTTGCCTCTCCCGATGCCATAATCAGACTTGCTCCGTGACGTTCTCAACCCTGATGGTGCTTTCTTCTCACTCCCATCATCGCTCAGCTCCGGCATGCTCCCTGTCAGCTTTTTGTATTCCATTGGATTATTGGTGACCTTTACCTCCGGTTTGAAGCTGTCCAAGTTTTCGATGGATGCCCTAGGCACCAAGGTGACCTCGACAGTCATGTTCTTCTTCTTTTTCTGTTGCACGATGGCCTCTGTAGATTTGGCTCCTCTCATGGGAATGGTGACCCGAACTGGCGGCAGGTCGCTTGATAGTCCATCCTGCGGCATCTCGTGGAAAGATCTTCGCTGTAAAGGATCGGCGGATTTCATACCCGGTCCCTTCCTGCGATGAGGACGCATACAGGGGGGAACTTTCTGTCGCGAGGAATTGTCTTCGTCACTGTCATAGTCGTTAAACGGTACGTAATAATCATCGTCATCGTCATCATCTCCGGAGAAAGGCCCTGGACTGGAGAGTGAACCTTGGGACCTTCGGTAGGAAAGGCTGTCTCTGGAGTGTCTGATGATCTGGTCTCTGGTCTGAGTCTTCAGGTCCCTCAGACTAGGAACCTTCTTACGCAGCCTGCCGCCTCCAATGCTGTCAGGCGATCTAACGTCTATCTCAGACCTAAGGTCTGGTGGTGGTTCCGAGGCATAGCTGGCCAGACTTCTGCTAGACAATCTTAGGATAGTGCCCCTGGTGAACTCCTTCAATTCTCGCAGACTCATCCTGTCCTTGGCTCCTCTCTTGAGCGAAGTGGTTTGCTCATCTGGTGCCTCTGACTGGTTTCGCCTGCGGGGAGCAGGAACAGGGGGCTTTCTTGCAGAAACTTCTTCGGTGTCACTTCTTGCTCTTTCCCTCTGTGGAGAAACCCGTTCTACCTCTTGTTCCTTTTTCTGCCTGTGTAACGACGCACGTTTTGCTCTCTCCTCTGCTTCTTTCACTGATTTTTCAGCAGCTTCCCACATTTTCTTAGCCTCCATTTCTGCTTGTTTGTCAGCCTCCAGTTTTGCTTTTAGCTCCTCCTCCTTCTTCATCTGTTCATCTGCAGCTTTTTGTGCCATTTCAAGTTCCCGCTGTGCTTGTGCAGCCACCTCCCTGCGGATCATGTCCTCATGTTCCAGTCGTGCCCTTATTTCAGCTGCCTCAGCTTCTCTTCTTGCTCTTTCTTCCTCCTCTCTCATCTTCTTTTCCTGGGCTTCCCTGAATGCTCTTTCTTCTGCCTCCCTTCTGGCATGTTCTTCGGCTTCTCTACGGGATCTCTCCTCTGCTTCCCGACGAGCTCTTTCTTCAGCTTCTTGATGAGCTCTAAATTCAGCTTCCCTTTGAGCTCTTAGTTCAGCTTCCCTTCGAGCTCTATCTTCAGCTTCCCTTTGAGCTCTTAGTTCAGCTTCCCTTTGAGCTCTTTCTTCAGCTTCTTGACGAGCTCTAAATTCAGCTTCCCTTTGAGCTCTTTCTTCAGCTTCTTGATGAGCTCTAAATTCAGCTTCTTGACGAGCTCTCAGTTCAGCTTCCCTTTGAGCTCTCTCTTCAGCCTCCCTTCGAGCTCTTTCTTCAACCTCCCTTCGGGCTCTCTCTTCAGCTTCTAGATGGGCTCTTTCTTCAGCCTCCCTACGGGCTCTTTCCTCAGCTTCTATCCTTGCTCGTATCTCAGCTTCCCTTCGAGCTTCCTCCTCAGCTTCTCTGATAGCTCTCTCTCTAGCTTCTCTCCTGGCTCTCTCTTCCGCTTCCCTTCTGGCTCGCTCTTCTGCCTCCCTTTGTGCCCTTTCCTCTGCTTCCCTCCTAGCTCTTAATTCTGCCTCCCTACGAGCTCTTTCTTCTGCTTCTCTTCTGGCTTCTTCCATTTCTTGTTGGGCTCTCTCCTCTGCTTCCATCCTAGCTTTGATCTCTGCTTCCCTACGGGCCCTCTCTTGTGCTTCCCATTTTGCCCTCTCCTCTGCCTCTTGTTGAGCTTTCATCTCAGCCTCCTGTCTTGCTCTTTCCTCAGCTTGTCTGCGTAGTTTCTCTTCAACCTCTCTTCTGGCCTGCTCTTCAGCCTGTCTGGCATCCTCCTCTGCCTTTCTCTGGTCTTCCCGTTTCTTGAGTTCTAACAACCTTCTCCTGTCCTCCTCTAGTCTCTGTCTCTCCTCGTACTCTCGCTGCATCCTCTCCATCCTTTCCTGCTCCTCCAACCAGGCCTTTTTTTCTGAGTCACGTCGCTCTTTAACGGCAGCGACTTTAGCTGCTCTTTCGTCTTCCTCCCTCCTCATCCTTTCCTCCTCTTGACGCCAGTATTTCTGCTCTTTCTCAGCTAAATCTTGCTGCTGCCTCCTCCACTCTCGAGGAGAGTCTTCCGTTTCCGTTCCAGACTCAGATGGCGTTAGTGTCGGGGATGACCCGCTGTAGTCCACTTCTCCCCTTCTATCGGTAGTGCTAAGGTTCTCTCTTGAATGACGGTTTATGACGTTCTGTGTTCTGCCCTGTAGATCCTTCATACTGGGACGTTTCTGGACCTGTTTCCTGTCTTTTTTCCTCTCAGATGGAGCCCTGAGTTCAGGTGACTGCTTGCCGTCAGGTTCGGTTGGAGCTTCAAAGATTTGGAACTCTGATGACGGGGCATCTGACTGTTGAGTAATTGACCAGACCTCCTCTGTGCGGTGAAGTGGGAAACCTATTGCACTACCACTGGCGCTGCTGACAAAGCTGTCCTCTCTAGACATGCCTTTCTTCTCATCCTCACGAACTGGATATCTCTGAAACTTGATATCGTCTGCTTTGGTGTTTTCCTCCTTGCCATTTTCTAAGAAATCCTTGAAGTCGATGACAGGGCTGCGAGGAATGCCAGCATATTTCTTCTGCAGGTACCTCCTTTCGGGAGAACTTTGGTCGTAAGAGTAGTTGCTTGAAGATTCTTCGTCCTCTGCGTCACTGGAAGGATAGGAGTTGACTCGCTCTTCTGTCTGCTGACGAAGTTGGAGGTTGATCCTGTTGAAGTCGCGGTCTCGTCGTGGTTCCTCGTACCTTTCCTCTGTTTGTGTGGTGTTTGAGTTGACGTGTGCTTTAGGATCATCTCTACCATACGTAGTCGAGGAGACAACAGATGTTGGGTGTGAAGAGTGCACAATCTCTGCTGTGGTGTACTCTAGCGGCGGGGGTGGGGGGAAGTCGAGCATCTCTGGAGGAGGGGGAGGGAAGTCAATGGAAGCTGGCCGTGGAGACGATCGTTGTACTGGCTCATGCGATTGCGTAGAGTGCTGTGGGCTTGGGGTCGAGTCCCGGTACACGTAAGACTCTCGATTTGTGAACTTTGCACGGTTTCGTTGAGGCCTACGCTGCACCGGTTCGCTCGTTTCTGCCTGTGGCTTGGGCTTGAAACCCTTCATTTCCAGGTAAGAGTTAACTTTGTCATCCAGAGAGCCCACACTTTCCCCTGGCTCAGACTCACTGAAACTGCCCCTGGGCTGCAAGGAGTCTATTGTAACGCTCTTCTTCATACTGATTGCGCTTCTCTCCTGTTGTTCACGCTCTGGGCTCTGCTGTTGCCCCCACGAAGTGCTGCGAGGTATGGGAGACTGACGTGCCCTGTCGTCACTATAGCTCTGGGAACCATACCTGTTTTGAATGGACTGTGGACTTTCTCGACTTCCGCTTCCAGGCCTGTCGTAGGAGGGTTTGGTGTCAGGCCCCTCTCCCCACTGCACTTTCTTGAATTTGGGATCGTAGGGCCCCTCTGATTGCAGCTTTGCCTGTGGGCTACGTCGAACATGCAGTGGCTCCTGTGCCTTTGCATATCTGAAGATGTCCTCATCTGACGGACCCACTAATCGTTTTTCCGTCGAGGGTTTTGCAGGACGAATCGGCGAATACTGCGCAGGGGTCCTCTTCATCATCTTTCTGATCTGATCGGCATACGCATCTTGGGTGACTTCTTCTTCAGTCGGCTGTTCCTGTCTCATCTTCTTGTCTGTTCTGTACTCTTCCGGTTGCTTCACGAAACCAAGGTTCGTATCTTCATTGTGAGCTGATGAGTGGTAGCTGTACGGTCGCTGGTATGCGTAACCCACAGGAGTCTTCCTTCGGGGTGGGGGAGGGGGGACCTTATCTGATTGTCTATTGTAAGCGTCCTGGTCATCGTCCAGAAGACCAGACCAGCTTGAATGTCGCTGCGTGCTGGACAGTGTCGGTTCGGGTACGTGTTGCCTGGCGGGTACAGACGACGCAGGTCCGCGCTGCTGTTCGAACTCCTGCTGGTGGTACAGATCCTGCTGTATGGTGTTGTAGATGCTGCGGACTTGCTTCCTTGGTACCTTCTCCTTCTGCTGGCTTATTGCTTTCTTCCTGGCCGACACAGACTTAGGAGAAGGAACGATGATTTGACTCTGTGGAGAGTCCACCTGTTTGGGGCTGGCAGATGCAGGCCTGGCTATAGGCCTGGGCATGATGTTTTCTTTCTGGTGGTAAGTGTCTTGTTCAGGCTGTACATATTCCCTCTGTGGATACCTGTCCCGAGGTACCTGGCTGTACTGTTGTTCTTGTGTGTAGTTGTACCGTTTTGGCTGCGCGTACTCTTGCTGTCTGTACTCGTCTCTGTCAGGTGTCGCATACTCCCGGGGCGCGGGGACAGGCCTCCTCTGTGCGTATTCCTGCCGTCTGATCGGCGGCTCCTCTTGAGCCCGTGTCGGGGTTCTCGTGACCCTCTCTGTGGCGTTCTGATTGTCATTTGACATCTCAAACCGGCGCCGTAGCTCTGCGACCGACATTCCCGGCTGAGGCTTCTCTTCTTCCCAGGCGTGCATGAGTTCTTTTTGCATCATCATGGGGTTGAAGCTCTCAGGGCTGAGAGCAGCGTTAGGCTGGGACCAGCCTCCGTTCAGCGACATGTTGGTCGGGGCTCTAGCTATCACTGGTCAGCATGTATCTGTAAAACACAGATTAGAGAAAATATGAGAAGTCTGTTAAAGAACGAGTAATCGTTTGAGAATGTTGTATAGAAAAAGAGGGCAAATTTAAATCACTCATTGTGTGTATGTGTGTAATTTTTTAACAACCTTTTACCATCTAACTCATAATATATAGATAATTGGAATCACTTATTATTCATTTCTCCAGTGACTTGAGACTTTATTTGAAAATCGATGTTACAAATACCTACCTTCCTACAATTACATGTCTTTTTCAAAATGCTTTCTCAGATTTGGATAAGTCTTGCAGTAAGACGATATCAATTTTTCAAATGTTTATTAGATGATATTAAATGTACAGATTTGACATATCTACTGTTTAATGTGTAGTTTCTGATATGGTACGTTTGAGTAACATTGCTTGCCAAACATGTATCTGCAACCATGTAATTGTAAGCCATAACTCATCCATAGTACATGGAAATAGTAGGGACAGGGATGTAGTTTAAGGTCATGTGGGGCGCAGTGCTGAAAGGTTTCCCATGTTTATTGTGACTGTTGCCAAGGCCCTACTGGAGACTTAAGGTCAGTGGTTACGGTCAATTAAGGTCAGATAGGGCATGAAAAGCCCTGTCTGGGTGCGTAAATCAAGTAAGGGACAGACCAGGAAGAATTGTGGGGGTGGGGAGTGGAAGCTGTTGGCGTCAATGACCTTCTTGCTTGTCAGTAGATAATGCAGCTGCTGTTCCTATCTGCCTTTTTGACTTGCAAACATTCTTGTATGATATGACCTTGCCTTCTGCTCCCTATTCCTCTAGATCTGAGCTCTGTATCAACACCTAAAATGGCTAAATAGCCTAATGTAACCAGCTTCCAGTCATGCATTTTGCCAGCAGCTGGTCATGTTACACTGAACGACTTGTGATACCTAACTTTCTGCATCTAACTGTACGTCACTCACACACTCACTATCCTGTTTATCATTGTTTGTAAGGATTGTTTAAAATTATCTAATACATGTAGGATGCTCCTGCCGTACTTGGTGGCAACAAGGTCCACTCTACAATATGTTCAAGAGAACAACATATTTTTTAACATGTCAATTATCTCTCTCACCAAGTGTATTAATGTATGTACATGTACGTTTTTATTAACCTGTAACCAAGAGGTTTGCTGATATCCCCTTTCTGAGACTCCTGAGGTCAGATAAGGCCATGTTAGAGTCAAGACACATAAACCCAGTCTTTAAGCATGAACATTCTCAACCCCCACATCACCAGTGTTATAGTAATGACTGGCTCACAATCCCTTCTGTATACTAACATTACATACAGTATGTGAGCTCGCACAGTGTGTACAAGCTTGGTACTGTCTGGACTTAGTGCACAAGGACAATATTATGATATTATGCCATGCCTTTAAAGTACAAATTTAGAATGTATCATAGAAAATTCTCTACACGTATTTACACGTAGCTGTCAAACAAAATCTATTTGGCTTCAAATTAATAAGAGCAAGATCAGGTAGTATGACTGTCAGTGTCAGTACAAATATATACGGATTCGCTAACATAAACCAAGGTCTCCGATTAACCTCTGTACTTGAAGTCAAACTGAGCTTAGCTACACATCAAGTGGCTCAACTGGATATACAAATGTACAGTCACACATAGTTCTATCAATTCTATCAATACCAGCATATCAAAGACTTTTTAAAGGTGCTCAATGGGTACTTACTTTCACAGCTATTTCGCTTTCCCTTACTTTGTAAGTTTGTTCAAGTTCTGTGGGATAGAGGAGTGCGTAGGTCGATAGGGGCTTCACTTTGCACTGTGATCAAAGGATATGACATTCCACAAAAATCTTAGCATGACCTTCTCTAGTTAGAAACAGATGTTCCCAAGTAAGATTTTGCTGGGGGGCAAGAAACTTGAGGCCAGACATTTGTTGTATCTAAGCGGCTTTTCAAACTTCTAAGCTTTACCGGGTGTCTTGTTTTCCTTGACCTGTGGTCTAGTTTGTTCTCCAGGGCTCGAAATACTGGGTGCATGTGCACCCAGGTGCACCCAAAATTGGAGCTGTGCACCCAATTTTTTTCTGTGGGTGCACAGGGTGCACCCAAATATTTTCTTATGGTTATGTATGTAAAGATATCAAAGTATACTAGTATACATCATATTCTTGACATCTAAGTGTTAGAAATATAATAAAAATGTCTGTCATGGTAGTTGTTTAAGAGTTTGATAGCTTGTAACTAAGTTTTATTATTAGGTTATTACTTAAATTTAAGTGGTGCACCCAAAAACTTTTTGGTGCACCCAATTTTTTAAGCTGGGTGCACCAGTGCACCTAATCCCAAAAATGTATTTTGAGCCCTGTTCTCAGAAAACCCTCCATTGAAATATACCGTAATCATTAACACAGGGTGTACAAATGTTAACTGTTTCTGTTGATTCTGCACTTGTATCTGTTATGTATACAAAGTGAAATGGTTTGATGCAGCTTTGGTTGGCACACAGCTGTCAAGCAAAATAGACTAAGCATCTGTTTTTTGTACATGTAGGATGTCTGTCGTTTGCACAGATCATGCTGTACAAAGTTCAGAGTCTTTGTCAAAGCCATCAAAAGGATGCCCTTTCAACAGTAATAAATGTACACCCACTTCTTTCAAATGTCATGCTACACGAAGTTATGCTAGCCTCTTTGTTAATATATATGTATTAATATGAGGTACTAGACACAATCTACAAAGTACAATTGATTATCAAATGCTCAACAATTAGTCTGTGAGTACCAAGATCCTTCGGTCACTAAAGAAAAGTAGCGTATGCTGCATGTAGCTAAAACATCTTTACCATTTACAATTCTATCTTTCATTGACGTACCAAATTTACCCTGGATAACTTTGAACTTCAAAGTTCAATTTGCTAAATCAAAAGATTAGATTGGTTCATGTAGCTTCAAATTTACAATTCTTCATGAAATTCAGATTAAAACTTATTCTAAATCTGCTATTTCTATGACCCTCTTTTCAACACCTTCAGTGAATTGTGGTACACCTGGAACTTAATAGCTCTTAATCAATTTTCAATGCTTAAATGGTTACTCTACCACAGGGAAGTTTGTGTGTATCACAGCCATGACCTGGCAACACACAGCCAGACACACTAGGGACATCTGTCTACAGTAGAAATTGTTGCAGATCTAGATCATGTGTGTACAATCTCTGTTAACTAGGCAGGAGCACCATAAAGGGGCTGACAGCTGTTATACTTATAGGTCTGTGATCACTGCCACATTGTGTTAAATACTTATACTGTCAGCAGCCTTTTCTTTCCTACCCTGGGAACCAGTGATTGTTGCTAGGGCCTACGCAGGCCAGTTTCTTGGTCATATGCATTGTGTCTACTACTTATATGTAATACAATCAATAGTTCTAAGTTGTCTTTAAAAACTTGATAAAAGAAGTTGAAATCCTAACAACACTGACCTTTTACTTAGTACGCTCCTTGTTTTTCGCAGTTTAAATTTATTCACAGCATACAGTACCACACTGTTCAACCCTTCAGCACATTGAAGTAGTCCTTTGGCTACCATTTTTCTATTGGTAATAGGGTTAGGAACCAGAGAGAAGGTTAGAAAGGAAGATAAAGTGAAACGTCAACACATTGGAGTGTCTTTAAAACCCTCTATAATGATAGATAGGCCTAGCCCATTACACAAGTGCTAAGCACATTCCAACTTCAGACAAAAAATGCAGGAACAAGACAACTGTTGACTTGCACATGTATGCTAACATTTATTCTGTCCAAAGACCAAACTACCTTCAAGTTGAAAGCCTACAGTGTACAGTGTACACTTTACAGATTTGATAAACACAAGATACCTTCCCCATATAACATGTGCACATGTTCAAGAGAACATCCTGGAATGTTGATAAACTACAGGATCTTATCAACAAGACAAAAAATTGCATTTTAATCCCCTGTTTATTCCCAGCACATGTCAGGCCTACTGTGCAGTCTGCATGCTCCATTGCCCTGGGGTTAGGGCTGGGTACATACAACACTGTTTACTCTCACAGCAGGCCAGTGGGGAGGTTGGGGTGGGCAAACATTTGTGCAGTGTAAAGATCTTTGACAATAGTGTGATAATGTGCCATATGGACTACCAAGGATTGGCCTATGAACTCACAATAGTCCACTTAAATCCCTCTTTGAATAAACCAAGCTGTTTGTTTGCTGACTGATAAGAAATGGAGAGAAATCTAACGTGGCCATTTGGACTTATTGTTTCCATACTTTGAAGTTTAGAGTAACTTAAAACATAATTGGTATGCCATGTAAGGGGAATGTTGGAAACCTGAAACTACACGTTTCTCAAAGAATAAGGCACAGACACAGTAGCTGTATACGACTGCAGTCATCCTTGAAAAAACCTTATGTTTGGTTGAAGGTGGCTCTCCACATTGTATTACCCCTCACCATTGTAACTTCTACATTTCACAGAAAATCGATACCTAGCTAGCTAGTTTCATGTTCAGTAGATTTACAAGTGACTTACCAACCTCCATGGTAGCTTGAAACAGGACAGTAAAACTCAAACCAGTAGTTCTTCCTCGAACTTGACAGTGATAAGTGATTTGTTGAGGAAGTAGTGAGGCTCTACCCCCTGTGGTATGGTGTGGATGCATGAGTTAACATCTGGAATGTGTGGCTCAAGCATGTAGAATGCACCTGCTATGTCCTCCTGATTGGGAAGCCCCATGTGGTTAGTGTTTGTCTAACAAAATCAGATCACCACCCAACAAGCCAAGATAGAGAAAGGTCTACAGGAGCATGTTATTTCCTCCACAAGACATGGTCATAACCACAAGTTTTCACTGAATACCAAGAAGTACGTGTAAAGGGCCAAGTCCAAGCGCATACATAATGATGTAAGGGAATAATCCAAGCTGGATTTCAAATCATATGCTACAATCAGAGCTCTATATCTTTCTCTCTTACAACAACATGAGTCAGGAAGAAGGCTACATGATTTCTGTCTACAAATACTACAGTCTTGGTAAGACCAGACTAAGCATAGACATGAGTATAGTCAATAAATGTGAATTGACTCCCAGTTTTAGTATACTCACTATATTACAGTCCCCATGTGGGTAGTTTGTGGACACTGGTACTTCCTCCCAACACTTTTTGAAGCCCTCCCACAGAACGGCAGCCACTTCACTAAGTAGTCTGTCGCGCCTACCACAGGGACTGCAACACTTCAGTTCACAAAGAATTGTGCAGAGGCACTGACCCGCAGAGGGCAAAGCGCTCTAGAACCCCACTCGTGGGCCACATAAACAGGCCATCCCAGTAATGATAGCTTTGGACGTGAGTAGAACGTTAAGACTGCACAAAGACTAAAAGTAGGAGCAACATAACAGGAAAATATTGTATCATGAAGTTGCGTAAAGTAAAGCATATCTTGAAGGCAGAAACTATATACGTTGATACATGGCTTCC
Organism: Branchiostoma floridae x Branchiostoma belcheri; assembly: GCA_019207045.1. NCBI lineage: Eukaryota > Metazoa > Chordata > Leptocardii > Amphioxiformes > Branchiostomatidae > Branchiostoma > Branchiostoma floridae x Branchiostoma belcheri. The sequence goes on from CM033034.1 coordinate 10,372,235, forward strand.
CTGAGTCTCAGTTTAACCATATGGTGTTGAGTTTCTGACATGCTGATACAAAAACCTGGTGCACTTGACAGAACAAGTTGCAAGTATTTTACAGCTTTCCAACAGTTACTGTTGTAATCATTCATTGGCAGTGACAGAACTTTGATGCCTAAACAACAAGATTTTATCAAAGAATAGGTCAGATATCCTAGGTATTCCAGACATATTTATATTTCAGCCATACATAGTATGGTGAAATATATTGTATTCGTAATGTTTCTTTCTTTCTTTCTTTCTTTCTTTCTCCTGTCAAATCTTCAAAGTGATTCATCTCCGCCGTTCCTGGACCGAATGACCTGAAATTTGGCACAAGGGTAGAGTGGGCCAAAACCAAAATGTGTTTTTTTCATATTTTTCATATCTGCTCCTTAAATGATTTCATTAAGGTTTTATTGCAACTTTTGGACCAAAACTGTATAATTTGTCCCCCTGTACCATGGTATTACATCCAAATGACCTGAAATTTGGGACAGAGGTGCCCTAGATACTTATTCAAAGGATCCATGTATAATATTTGGTATAAATCACTTCAAAATGGCTCCTTAAGGACGTTTTTGTGGGAGAGTTTTGGATATGTGAGATTGAAGTGCCGAGGTCAACGACCTCTAGGTCATTCTGGTGTGTCAGGGCTACAGGTGTGCCAGGTAGATCCAATTATCTACCTACCTACCTAGTCCATAAACATCCAGGTGGTTGGGGGACAAGGTAAATCCAATTAATGACCAGCCAATGAGCAAGCTCATTTTGCTGGAAGAGTCCATTGTTGGGCAGGGGGTGTTTTTTAAAATTTACTTTTAGACTTTGGTGATAATGCCAATGTTTTTTTTAGCGGAAGTGTTTTTGCACTGAACCACTTGACATAAGACTACTACTGGGACAGTCCATTTTTGCACATAGGGGGATTTTTAAAAAATTCAGTTTTGGACATGGGTGATGATTCCGAATTCCATTTGTTGAATGGAACTTGACCCCCACCTGAAGACTGCACATGAGGAGGATTCGGCAGCCAATCAGCAAGCCTGGTGTTATCTGGAAGAGTCCATTCATGCACGGGGGACTGTTTTAAAATTCAGTTTTGAACTGGGTTGCTTATTATACAAAAGGCCATGTACTGTGAGTATTTCTGGACTATTGTGCAATTTTAAACAGGGTGTGCTGGGAGATTCCATTCTTCGACGAAGGGGGTATTCTTTTAAATTCATTTTGTGGACTTTGGTGATTATGTCGATGTCCTATTTTAGCTGATGTATTTTTGGATCGCTCCAATTTACATAGGGATATAACAGGAAGAGTCGATTCTTGTACATTTTTCATATTTGGTTTTGGACGGCTGATGATTCAAAATTACTTAGCGGAAGTGTTTTTGGAGTCGTCTATTTTACCTTTCTACATGGGGTACACTAGAAGAGTCCATTCTTGAAGGAGGTTTTGTAAGATTCATTTTTGCTCATAAGTGTGATTAGTAGTTAGAAGTCATTTTAAGCAGAAGTGTTCCATTTTTGCACATGGGTGATTTTGGAACAGTCTATTGTTACATGAGGAGGGAGATGGCTGAAATATGCTGTATTTGCTCTCAAGCAAATGTCGGCCTTTCTAGTGCATTATTGATATTGTAATATCTTTCAAGTTAACCTCCTTGGTAATATCAAACCTCCTTGCTTGGTTCCCCAGTGTTTTACATATTTAAATGGAAAGGCCATGGCTAGATACCTGAGGAAAATTACTGTAACATAAAACAAGAAAATTTATAGCCTCTGCAATTATTATTGATGGTTTATTTCATGTTTGAATGCTTCCTGCAATTTCTCCTACCCAAAATGTCACGTTTTGCATATGGTCTTGACCGGAGGAGGGCAGCCAGGGATAAATCATCATTACTTGTGATACAGTAGCCAGTTTCATTTTCTGGTTTTCATCGTGATCTCTCCAGCGCCAGTGCATGACACTGCCTATCAGGGCTGTCTACAGGGCCCGTCCTTCCGTCCTGGGACAGATGTTTGCTTGTTGGGACGGAACATAATTTCACCCCTGGTAAAAATGACATCCATCCCCAAAATTAAATAGAACTGTTGAAAATGTACTTTTATAAGCTTGAAATGACATATCAAACCAGGAATATCAACAACATGAGCCAAACAATGAGTGGGACCGGAAAAAATTTAAAAAGCTGGAGACAGCCATCGACTGCATATATACGTCTTCTGTACTTCAGAATTGCTTCAGCTTCGAATTCAGAACACAAAGAAAATCTTGTTGTTCCTCCTACAGCAAAATATACCACTACAGATAAAAATGCCAAATTTCCGGTAGTAGAAATGGAATCCCTTTAATTGCCGAAGACAAACTGTCAGCCACACCCTCAGTTGATGCAAAGCTTTTCCAGACCTTTAGAGTATACAGCTTCATATTTTAGCGCTGTCTTTGAATTATGAATTCATTGCAATTTTCACTCTAACTTCTAAGCATTCTTTCCACACCCTCAGGTAATGTATTTAGCTTTCTCACCTTTTCACACCTTAGTTACAGACTACAACCTGGACTCAATCTTCAAATTCTGAAATCTTTTCAATATCCCATTAAAGCATCAATTTTACACTTGTCTGCAAAGACTACATATCCTTTAGAATACCAAACAGAATATGCGTAATACAGGAAAGCCAAGGCTAATCTGTCTACTGTTCAGTAGTCTGTCTTGCTGTAAGGCATTTGCACAGTGTCAGATTAACTGGCATGCCTTGCCAGTTCCAAGGACATTTTTAATGGAAGACGGGCTTGGAGAGGTGACAGCAGTGGATGAGAACTCCCTCCTGCGCTCCTAAGTTTGTATTCACATCCACACCTTGGCCGTGATCGATGAGGTGCTTAGTGATTGGTTTGTCAGCCTTCCCTAATAGAAAATACTGGGCTGAAGACGAATGTTCGAAATGTCGTCGTTCCTTATCTGAGTTCACTGCACATGGTATGCATAGGAGAAAGTTGTAAGCCAACGTCTCTAAGGAAAGCTCTCTCTCTCCAAGCAATTTCAGTCAAGTATTGAATAAGGAGTACCGAGGTCATTATGAAGCAGGGCTTTGCTGTTACAAGCCTTAGGATTCAATGGAATAGAACTGAAAAAAAAACATAAAGGATTTAGCAGTTTAGAATGTCACAGGGTAACTTGTAGAAATTCTGAAAAGACCATCAATTCTGTTAAAAGAAAAGCAGGTAGATAGGTTAAGCTGAAGGATGGAATTCAAACGTAAATTCATAGAGAAAAATTCAAAATGACTAAAAAAAGCTGAAAGACCTGAAAGTATCAAAATCAATATTTTGACAGAATCACTCTACACATTAACAGTCAGTCGCCCTCTAACCATTCGCCCAATATACTGGACTGACTGTTTCAGTTGCACCTGGGGTCATCTCACCCAGATTCGACCTCACCTGTGGAGGCTGCCATCTTGGTTATTCCACAGATACCTGTTGACCCACATCACAGATGCAACCAAAAACAAACACAGTTGCTTGCATCAACTGAGGCTGACCAAGGGTTTTCCAGCATCATTTTTTCTCAATTTTGTATGACGTCAATCACATTCAGTCCAAACACAATTATCCTCTTGTAAACATACACTCCTTTATGGCCCCTTCTTGTGTTAACCTATTGACTTCATTGTGTTAAGTAACCCGCTTGGTAGATTCCAAACAAGGAAGTATAACTGTTCAGCAGTCTAAATACTGTACTTATGTTACAGGATACTATGCCAAACTGCATTTTTTATGGCAAGTAATTACGGTTAGGTGTTATTTCTAACACTCTACACGTACTTTAATTAGATTTTATATCAAAGTATAATCGAAAGGTACCATAATCTTGTCTCACTTACTGCTTATCCAAGAGGCCTCCAGGTAAGTATACCTGAAACCGAGGTTCTTAACTCAAGAATTCCATGGAAAGCTAGAGTTACACCTGTCTAATCATACCTGTGTGCCCCTATTCCTCTCTGTTATACAACAAGAACTGCAGCAAGAAAACAATCCAAGAATGTGCTCCCACAACAGAGCCTGCTGTCCAATCCGAGGCCGCTTTTGAGTGCCCATAGAACGACACACCTTTGTACATTCCAGCCTATGACACCCGACCATCCCCAAACATGGCACTGTATCTGCCCTTTCTTTGTTCAAAGCTATTACCACAGCATACACAGTTACGCACGGTGGCTGTGAAACAACCAAACTTCAAAAAGGCTGCCCTCAAAAACAACAGGCCCAGTGTTTGGACCATGTACCAAGGGAAGCCACAGCACAATTACGCAAATTGTCGGTCATTAACAACAAAGTGCACAAATTATGGAAAACCGTTAGCAGCCTTTGAAAATTGAATTTTCTGTGCATGGCATTGAAGCTATTTCTTATTTGATGATACAGGCAATACTCAAACCTCTAAAAAATGCAGATAAAGAATTGATTTCTATTCCACAGATGGATGAATTAATTCCTCAGAAAATATTATTTTAGTGTTTGGCAAGTATGTATCAGTTAAAACCAGTATTAACAACCGATCATTGTTATTTTTTGTCACAAAAATTAGGGGAAAGTACATTATACAACCAATTAACCCTAGGTACTTTGAATAAAGGCATATAATTATACGGCAAAATTCTATGTTTAGCTCATCCGAAAAGGAAAGTTGTCTCTTGTATTTTGTGGAACTTTTCAGAAGGAAAGTTCAAACATAGTTGTTGGCAGTAACGGATCTATGCAAAGTAGGTAAACCTCACAAATATTGAATGAATCTAGAGTTACAGTGAGCCTGGGGTCACAGGTGTTTTGTTTACTTTCCATTAAATCCATTGTTTATGGAGATTACAAATTATTCATGTAACTCTAGCTTCCCTTGTACAAGAAACTGAGTTATCGCTAGTTAACCAAAGTGAAAGGTTTAGATCGTGAAAGACTTTCAACATGTGAAGTCGAGTCACACCTTGAAAAATTTCTGACATTTCTAACAGTTAAAGGCGATGAGTATTGGATTCTGTGTATGATTTTACTCTGTTCATACATGTACATTGTATACAGGATACACAGAAAGAATTTGTCTGAACTGTTTGAGCAAAGGTTTCGAGTGTTTGAACAAAGTCTTTGCGCTATAGAGGGTCAATATATCCAAAGTGTGGCCTGAAGTGCTTTCAGATAGGTGAAATACTAGCACTTCCCACACAAAGTCTGGATTTATGCTCTTAGCCTGGAGGTATTCAAGGCATTTACCAAACCATACATACCTTCTAAAGGTGAAAGATCGTCCCTAAGAAGCGAAATTGTCCCAGCAAAGTTCTAAAACCTCGAAAAAAACATGGAGGACAAGACAGTGTCCTGTGATGTCATCACACACCCGAAGAACCGGTCAGACAACAAACGGTAACATGGCGCCAGGTTTGAATCCTCCGCCCACTTCCAACAGACTCTGGAGGGTACTGAGGGGTATTCAAGGACACCACTTTTCACTTGACATGATGACAGCTGGGAGGTATAAAGTTACTTCTTCTGAAAGCACTCTAGGAAAAGGAATCAAAGTAATATACACAGAAAATGGTGAAAGCACTGTTTTTGTCCTTAGCAAGGGTGATTGAAATTGGCAATGATTCAACAATTTGTCTGAGTCACAGGTTGACAGACAAATTACCACTTTCCTCCTGATTTAAGGGGAAGACCCTTTAGTTATTACCAACACATTAGTGTACCATCCATGTGCGATTCCCCTTTTCCACCAAAAAGAGAACCTTAATTTGTATAATCAGATAAGTGTTTTAAGAATAATGTATCAGACAACTTGTGACCTGTGCTGTTCAAGTAAGCTACCTTAGACTGTGTTGGAAAGAGCTGGAAGTCATAGAATCACAAAGTATACTTCATCAGATAATATCAAACGTTCTTAACACATTGCTGCAATGGGAGCATTACCTTGAAATGTCTGTACATTTATCAAACAGTTTGATTATAACTTTCCTGTCAGGTAGCACAGAGATTGCTTCTATGATACATTGCTGCAATTCCCTTATAATAGCTTTGTAACCAAACTTTGAGTTGTGACTCTAAATTTCATTCCTTCTTACTGGTTATAAATTACATATCGAATTGGTAAGTAATGTTTTATAGAGTATTATATGAAAGGCAATATGTACAACTTACTTGGCAAACATGTTGTATTTCTTGCCTAGAAGTCAATGAACGGAAAACCTCTAAGGAAATTAGGTAAAGTACATCTATAGTCATTATAAAACCCCTGCGTTTTAAGCCATGGGGCTTTGAAAAAGTTCACAATGACCTTTTATGCACCTAAATAAGGTAACAGGATACTGGATTAACGACTTGATCCAAGCAAACGCAGTGCAGACTTGAATGTAGTTCAAGGAAAAGCAATTACAAGAAGCAAACAGTGTTGTGTGTCAAAACCACAAGGACACCTTGCCAAGTTGAACATACCTCAGCAAACAGGACTCAAGTGGTGTCAACTGGCAGAACTAGTCTTCAGGACAACTTTAGAATAATAAGTAGATTGCCTTCTCTGTCAGAAGTCTGGTAATCTTTTTGTGATTCACTGCACTTCCTGTTCAAACAGTCATCGCATAAGAGATATTATTGGCCAATGAAAAACCAACCTGTCTAAATAAATATCACAGCTTTCATTCATACTTTTGTCATCAAACGTGTTTACATTCCTGCTGTAATTTTTGGTGCATTACTCGTTAACTGTAAATCGAGATTGTAATCTGGCCACCAATGCATTAACGGCATCGCCCCAGCAAATGGCATCAAAATGAATGTTAGAAGCTTATCGTTTCGAAACATCTGCGCTCATCCTGGATCAATACTCTCCAACCTAACGTCCCCTCTATCTGTAATTCCCCATTCCCACAGGTGATGCATAGGTTTGAGGTCATGCGTTCTACCCACATGGCCACCCGTTTTTCCCACATGACTTAACAGCAGACACAGAGTGTACCGCCTCTATTAGAGTGTTTATTGCCAGAAATTCCCTCTAACATCCTGTATAGTTCATTCACACAGAAATTTCCTGGCCCAATACACTTCCTGCATATGCAGCAATCTTCCTACTACATGTAAACATTGAAAGGAATTGGTCCTTACTGAGTTTGTGCTATTTTTGACTGGCCTGTAAAGAAAATTAAGTCTTACACACACAGTAGAACAGAGGTTGTTGAAACTTACCAGCAGAAATCGAATCCTATTAGCCTTCCTAAGAGCGATCTCACCTAGGCGACAGGAAAGGTATGTACGGATACTGACAATTGTAAAGATAGGAGAGGCCCCCTCGGTTATATCCCGGGGCAAAACAAATCAATCCAACCAATGGCAAGGCTACGCTATTGTGACGGGCCTGTCACGCAAGCAAGGAGAAGGGAGGGGTGATACCTGGGCTTATACAACCCTCTAAGGAAAAAACACATCAAGGTATGCCCTGCACTGTGTTTTAGAAACACTGTTTGGAATGAGGATTGTTCGATTCTGGGCATAGGGGTGTACATAGTACACTTACCAGTACTGTTGTGGGAAGGAATGGAAGGTCATAATTTTAAGAATCTTCATTCTGTGCTGCCTTCACATACATTTATATATCTGTCATAATAAACTCGCTATGTCTTAAATCACCAAGTATACAGAGTTGACTGACATATACATTTATTTAAAGGGATTTTCTGAGCAATATGACATGAAAAATGTCCACATAATAGACTAAGCTTCCTTATTTTTCTCAGAAATTAGACTATCAAGTATTAAATTTGTTTGGCCAACAAATTTGATACATTGATATGCTAATTCAGGAACCTTCTAATACTTCTATTACATGTTTTGATGTTACATTAAATAATGAACTGTAAGAAAACCTCACCCAATTTCTATGGCACTGTGGCACTGTATTTTCTTTTACTAATCTTTGATAATTTTCCCTATGAAAGATACTTGTAGGTAGGGGGTAGATCAGGGCGATATTGTAGGGAATGTACAAAAGCACTCGCCTATTGTAGAAAACAGTATGGTGTGCCTTGTTATGCATTGAAGGGACAAACAGTACAGCTGAGGAGCTGACACTATTATACATAGCATGGGACAACACAAGGAAAGAAAAAAACAATACATCAAAGAGCTTCCATCTGCAAGGCATTGAAAATTTAGGTCAAGTGTCTGTTAAAATGTTCTAGAGCTCATTGAGAAACTCAGAAAGGATAATGTATGTTTTGATTGTGATGACTTGTATCTCTATCAGAATGAAAAAAGTACCTGCCTTTTCATTTTTTTCAAAATGGAGCATTTGCAGTGGTTCAAGTTCATCATAATTAACAACAAAGTGTTTCAAGTCAATCTCTGCAAAAACTGCCAACATAAAACCACCATGTACAGTATTTATAATGTTATCATAGACATATACAACATCCTTGTTCCTCAACATTCTCTCAAATGTTTAATTTTTCATCTGTTGGACTGGTTTAATGTCATACTAGTATATGATTTTTGGTAAGATTATATGTAAATACCTATGCCATGTTTGGTTTTCTGATCAGTTGAAACCAAAGCCATAGACAACATCTCACAAGGATGTAACATGATATGCCAGAGAGAAAAATCCTATCAAAACAGCTGAAGCTTGAACTCCTTCTGTTTCACAACCATGACAAATCACTTATGGATTTTGCTGGACAGGAGGGTCCCTGATGACTTTTCCTGGTAAATGTTGGTTGGAGGTAAATAATCGGAAATTGGTTCAGCAAACTTTGTGGGGAATGCCAAGCATTTGCTGACAAGTTGTAGCTGCTCTGACAAAAACAAGCTAAGTAGAAGCTTAGAGAAGACCTCATATCCTAGTTCTAGATCCTTTCATCCTCTTGTCTTCTCAAAAATCATAAGAGGGAATGTAGCACCAGAAGCAAACCGATGGCCTAGATTGATAGTAAAGCCAAAGGGTCTGGCATAATTTTGACAGGCAAGACTGTAGCATGAAGATGACATGCAATGGGCAGAATATTCAGTAGGTATACATTTCAAGAACTGAGGGAATATCTAACTTTGTCAATGATTTTGAACAGCGGTGTTTGAATCCTACTGAACGTATTGAAATGATTCATGTCTATCTTAGAATCTTTCAAATCCAGGATTCTTTGGTGCCATTATGATAACTATCTCCAAGGAGGACTAACACAGGTAGTTTTCAACATAAAGTATAACTTCAGAAGGTATGAGAACTCACCTGAATAAGTCACAACAAATTGTGGAAACACATTCACACAGAGACAGCAACTATCCAAGGCTTAGGAGCAGAAAAACAGCCAGTGTGTCTGATCACATGCTAATATGTAGGTCAACATATGACCTCATTTCACAAGGGCTATCCACATGTGGCCACAGCTTGTCTAGAAGACACTACCAAAGGTTATCACTGTCCTGTCTAGCAGTGCTGCAACTACTACTGCTGATAGTACTGGTACACCTGGTTATATGGAACCTACCATTTGGTTGTTACGAAAGGGGAAGTCTATTGGAGTCCATTGGATTACGATGTATCTCTGAATTTGTGTAACGCTATCCATTTCCCCAAAATTGATTTGATTTTTTCATAAAATTATTTAAAATATGATTCAGGATTGTTTGTGTATTGTGTGATCTTTATTCTGTATTTTTGTTCAATTGCTCCATAAGGCCATCCCCCTCTCTCCAAAATGGTATCATCCTAATTAACAGGTTTTCTCCATGAGAACAGACAAAGATGGTGGTTATCTGTGCCGCATGCATTTGAAGGGGAGAATCCCTTTGTGTATATTGGTGCAGACAACAGACAACATTTACACAAGAGGCTTTTTTAAACCTCTTTGATTTGCATAAGCTGTTTTCTATTTGTACCAGGAAATTGCTGGTTTAGGAGACCTGTGTCCTGTTTTTCTGACCAATATATTGAGTGGTCATAGTTCACCACCAGGATGTTATAATCCCTGGTTCACTGCTAGGGGTCATGAGAATTTTTGATTATTTTAGGACTAAGATGAATTACCTTGTATTCTAATGTGTCTCATGAATATATTTATATATACAACAATTGTCTTTCTTGGTCTGTGTCTAAATTTTTGTCTAAATTTTTGCAGACAAAAGGGTTTGTCTCTGCAAGAACAGTCATATAACGTCCTTGGTCTCTGCAACTAGATTTTGTGGCCTTGATCTGTCAATCAGGAACTGGTGACCAAGTAGCATATCACAGATAATGGTCACAGTCTCTCCTATGACTTGTTCAGAAGTCATGTATTCAACTTGCTGGAACTACACACCTTTGATAACATTAGAGTAATCAATTTTATCTTTATGTTTATTCAAATTGCAACAAGAGTAATCAACAAAATGTAGAAATACATGTAGAACGTAGTGCAATGAGGTTCTATCAAGATCTTGGTAGAACCAAGGAGGTGACATAGACCAATGAGGTTGATAGAACATCCTTGAGTAGTTTTAGACCTGCTCTATGAATAATGGTTTGAGATGTCAAAGTGGCTAATTATTCTTGCCTACATGTCAAGGGCAGCACAGGTCCCTTATCCTACAATCTTTTATGTAATTGGAACTGCTAATAACCGATAATTGTTGCCAGTAATGTGATGCATTGTGTTCCTTCAAGGACAAATACTTGGCTTCTCTGATGTAATATTCTTTTTCAATACAAACAAAATGTTATTCTTCTCATTTGATATGACATACATTGCATTGTTTGCAACAAGAATGCATTGCGTTGTTTGCAACTGTTTCTTGTGCATATTTTAACACTTAGACATAGCCTGAAGAGAAACTGTGGCAGAAATACATATAGGTGAAAGTCTTTCAAATAAAAGCAATTTTCACAGCAAGGAGGTCAGTTTGCACATTATATTATGTCCTTGGTTTTAAGCTCAGAAGATACTCATGATTTGGTAACAGCCTCACATTTTGGTAACAGCCTCACATTATAAACTCAAACTCAAACATTCTTCTAGGGCTGAACCAGGAAAAACATGTAGGAAATTGATTTGCGCGGAAAATGTAAATAGAAAAAAAGAAGGAAAGAAAATTATGCTGGAAGTTCACTCCAACATTTTGACACTAAAATTTTAGCCTATATTAAAGGGTTAACTACTGTAGCCTTAGTGTCATCTAAGTTAGCTACAAGATTGCTACAAGATTGCACAAAGGCTGAAAACCTAAAATACAGTCTAGACACATAAAGAAGCCAACTTGGAGTTTGATTCATGGTCCCACCTGTTAAAGGTTGGTGATTGCATCCATCCCAGGGCTTCTTTTTGTAAAGGCTTCCTACTATCTTTAATTATCTCCCTTTTCTTGCCTGGAAGGACCCCTGGTGTGAAATGAAGTGCTTATCAGATTATCTGTGAGAATTCACACAGGGATTACCAAACTGCCCTGTGGGATGGCTATTTGGGGACAGACATAGAACAGGGCTCATTTGTGCATGAAGTGTTGAACATAAGCATGTTTTCTGACTGCATGCTTTTTTTCTGGTAATACTACAGGGAAAGCATGTTAAGTTGTCAGTAATTGCCAAGTAATTCTTGTCAGTTTGAAGGTAAAAAGTCAGAAGAATTGCTAAAAGAATTTTCATCTACTTTTCAAAAGTTTGATCTTTTTTGAACTTTTTACAAGTTTGATCCTTTAAGCTGTTCTGAAATTGATTTCCACATTGACTTGTAATAAAATATAGAATCTATAATACATTCAGTGACATCAAAGATTTTAAGTGCTCCCCTTTGGAGCATTACTGTTTATGATACAAATAGAAAACTTTTAGTGAAGCCAATACAGAATCTAGTAATAGATACAATTGTCCAGGACTTTCGCCTCTTTTCCTCTGACTTTTTGGTTACCTGCAGATGGCATGCCTGGCATTTTCTTCCCCTATTCTCATTTTGGTATGCCATACCAGTAACTTAAAACTTGAATATGTTTCATTCAAACATTTCAAGGAGAGCTATTAGATAGACATGTTTTGAATGCCTGCGGGATTTGGAGTTTCAAACTGAGGATCTATAATGTCAACGACCGCTCTGAAACTTTCACACGAAAGTTTGAACACAATATGGATTTTTGTGTGCGATTGGGTAAGATTATAAGATTCTTTGTACTCTTTGCGCTTGTACGCTGTGATTTACAAGTCTGTCTATATTTTTGTAGTTAGAAGGCCTCCAAGGCATGGCATGTCTATTACTGGTATCAGGGTGACTGATCAATTCAACACAGGTAAGCACAAGGTTCAACAGGTCATGGGATTTCCCAGAGGCTGACATAGGGGTTTGTGGTATGCTTGAAATGGTAAGAAACAAGAAAGTACATTGTGCACTAGTTTCATGATTACCTGTTGGAATGTGGTTGAACTGCATATGGATGTAGAATTGCAAAACTTTGCTAGGAAAGATTAAGAAATAAGAGAAATAAGCTGTTCTCCAACTCAAAGAATTAACTTACTGAAGTTTTCAACCAAATTGCTTGGCCATGCCAACTCAGATGAACTTTCATGCTAACTTTCCCAGCAGTTACACGGTCACACGGGATGTTCAAATTTATTGGAAGAGATTATTGTAATTACATAAATGAATGAAGAACAATGTCTAATATGCTCTAAAAAGTGAAAAAGTTACATAAAAGAACAGTACAGGTCGAGGTGACACAGCGGTGATCATACAGCTACAAAGCAGCAGTACAATTACAATGATATAAGAATAATTTTTATGTCTACTGTTATGAACTAGACTTAGTATTGCATATCCAACATGGAGAGAGTTTCAATATTGTTTGTTTGAACAAAGAGCTTCCTATCATGATGTTTAAACATTTGTCAGTCTACAATCGATGAAGATAACGTCAAAGCGAAATCAAAATGCCTTACCACTTTCACACTCTCTCTCGCCAAGGACGCTACATAACCTCCTTGCTCTCACTGAAGTATGAAATTGAGCATTGTGACGAAGTATCAACCCTATGCAAGTTCAAGTGCACGCAAAATGAAAACTATGGCTGAAGTTCTATTTTTAGCCGACCCTCTTGCCCCAGTGTTTTGTATGTGGAACTCAAGAGCCTTGTTGGCACCACAAGTTCCATAGCTAGAATAACAAAGCCGAAATTGGTACCTAACAAATACCCATTATCTTCTTTTATCCGCCCCGTGTGCTTGGGGTTAGGTTGGTGTCCTGTCTTAAATGTCAAGTTTATAATGTCTAAATTGTCTCATACCTCTGAGATATAACAGGGTTAGACTGCAGGGTAAGGTCTCAAACCTTTTTTGAAAGTGAAAGCAACTTGATTATAACTTTAAGACCTTCTAGTAGGAAAAGTCCCAGGACATTATCAAGATCAATATAATGTCTGAATTGTCTCATAAGTATGAGATATAACAGGGCAAGACTGAAGGGTAAGGTTACAATCCTTTCTAGAGCAACTTGGTTGTAACTTTAGACCTTCTAGCTGGGATAGTCCCAGGGCATTATCAAGATCAATGTGTGTGAGATATTGCAATATAGCGCAGAATTACAAAATGGATGTGCTTGTCAAGAGATCCTGGCAGATTCTAAAGGCCTGTGGCTCGACATAGTGCCTCAAGAGATGATACTGTCAGCCGTCAATTACTAGTAGTTTTCATCATAACAAAATTAATAAATGCATGCAGCTCTGTCTTTCTTTCTCTGTCGATATCGTTACAAAATTCGGGCTCATTATAGTACTTTTTCTGTGATAAAAATTTGCCAAAGCAGCTCTACATAGAGTTAGTGGATATGTGTTATGTGTACAATAAAGCTCTTAATAAAATGTGGGTGTTACAATTATTTTTCTTTTGCATTTGTGCTATCAGAGTGAGTAAATAAGAATGATTTCACATGCAGAACCAACCTTTCCAAACTAACCCCTGATCCTCCTAGCCTTTTCAAGTTCTCTCAGCAACAAGACAAAAATAGAATGTAGACTCAGTTATCAGAAGTTATAGCAAGAACATTCATGGTTATCTGTACATTGCGAATGATTCATTCATAATATTTTTCATACTTCAGTGGAGGGTGAAATTGCTAGTTCTGCTTTGTTCACACTGGAACAAACTTTGCAATCTCATTTTCTTATTCAGTAGATAAAACTTTATGGCCCTTGGCATATTTTTTAATGTTTTTTAAAGACTTATCCCCTGTTAATGTTGATTAGATACATACATGTACTAGTATTTTGATTCATGTATTCATATTGTAAATTATGAAGCTTTCGATGGTTTTGCTTTTTGCATTTTTTGCAGTGACCTCACCACAAATTCATGGTGCCAGGGAATATCAGATGTTACTAACAGTAATTGAATACAACGGAATTGTTGCAATTGCAAAAAAAATACAAAACCCCCTTTTTTCCCCCTACCACAAAATAAAACCACCATGACAGTAAATGAATCAGCAGAACTCCATGTTTCAAATTCTATTGAGTTTAGTATAGTAGTCAAATATCAGTTATGACAACTACCCAATCTCCAATGTCCAAGGGTATAACATTTGATGCCACCTGTTCTAACCTAATCAGCAGCTGCCACCAGATCAATAACAGGGGGCATGTCCCCTGCCCTGTGTGTATGATGTTAATGTGACATTTGATAACCACAGAAATCCCTTTTGACGTGGTAATACCCTGCCCTGCAAAATTAACTTGGATCACTTCCATTTTATGCTGTAACTTCATTGTCACTTTCCATAACTTTTGAAATGTATGATATAGAAAAGTAAAAAAAGTTGCTATTTTTCGTCACAGTTTGTTGTCATAATTTGGGGGACAAAGCTCATTAGTAGCAAGAGGGGCAACAAAATTACTGAGCAAACTTGTAAAATAAAATACATGTATTCTTATTTTCTTCATTTTTTATAGGTTTATATTTGTAAGCTGTTGAATTACGATTAATATGGTAATTGATATTAAAATTTATATTTCCCCACTTAACGAAATGTTTTCATTGTGATATTATTACCACAGGATTGAGTCATTAAGCTTCAAAAGTTATGTAGGTTTTTCAGACGTTGATGAATGGGTTGTTAACATTCAGATGCATTATACATATCTAATAGTATCTCTTTGGTGATTTTGATATTAGATCATCATACATTATATCTACATAGCAGCTCACCTTGTAACCAGTAACTGGTTTATCTTGTCATCAATTAGAGTTGACATATAATTGGAAGGTATCTGTTGGTTGTCCAGAGTTAATTGTTGTGATCATAAAATACAGAGTAAGATAATAAACTGATACAGTCAGTTTGAATTATGCTTAATATACAATGTACAATTTAGGAGTACAACATGCCAAGATATCTTTCATGTTAAGTTGGATAGATATAAGCAGATGAAATGTCCAAAATATTAGCTGTGATATTAGGCTTTATCAATACTGAAGATTACATTGTTCAGTAATAGTATGTTTTCTTGTTCTTTTCTATATTTCATAGTATAAGCTTGTGAGTGAGTGCTCTGCTTGTATAGTATTGTCTTTGGCGTACCAAAGTGTATGCCAAGGTGTGTGGCAAAGGAAGACGTATTTGACAGCTCATGGGATTTCATTTGGTTAACATCGAACATATTTCCCAGGGCGACATTTTAAGACCCTACATAGATCTACATAGATTATTCAACTCAAGAAAAGGTATCATCAATATTAATCATATTATTTACCATGATGATTTAGATTGTATTGCAGATCCAAATAAAACTATTCATAGGTCTTGTTTGTGATTGGAAGTCTTCGTAATTCTATCTGTCACTTTACCGATTTTTGTAAATACTGATATGATGCTGCAATCTAATTTCAATTGCCAGAAAACAATCTGATTGCCTTTGACTTCTGTTATTGGATCAAGATGTCATACTGATCCAATAACATTAGTCAAAGTAACTAGGATTGGCTGATAGATAACCCAGGTAGACTCATGAGTATTTTTGCAGTGATGTTTGCTTGAATTACATATGATTGGTCCTTTTATCATGTTTGTTCATCATGTGACTGACATATTTTTGTCTGACTCAAATATGAGGTGACTCAGCTATGACTTGTTCAGCCTATCACACTTTCAAAATTGTCTTCCTTTTGTGCTAAAGGATGACAATATTCTAATAGCGTCTTATTTTAGGTGATTGTATCAACGTCATAAAGTCCGAGAATTTCATACCACTTTTAATACGTAGTGTAATGGAACTACAGTCAAAACTACCTGTCAGAAGACAACTTATGAGCCTAGAAAGTAATATCAGTATATGGATAGATGGTCACTATACACTAGTCAGGCGTTTTATTTGACGTCACCTGTGCCATGTTGGATTGCAGTATGTGTCTGGAAACCACACGAAGATGCTACTGCTTAATTCAATTACCCACCAACATGGTCGTCAGAGGATTCAAATTATAACTAGTATGACATCAATGGAAAGCCTGTACAGACTGGATTCTTGACTGCATCAACGAAAAAATAATCCAAAAATATAAAAAAAGTAGTGATATTGGCCTTATTCTGTGTGCAGGTGGTCGTTTTTAACAGTTTGACGGTAGATGTCCATTCAAAATTTCACTGCCACTGTTAATCAGAGGACAAAATACCAGTGAAAGAAGACCCTTTGTCGAACATTCATCTTACAAGGTCCAGAGAATTCATGTTCAGGAGGCTGGGACCCTGCGGCAGGTTTGTGAGTACAGATAAGAGCCCAGACTAAGGTTACACGTCACATCTATAGGTCATGGTCATTTCTCATGCTCTTTGAAGTTAGGAAGAGGTGTGGTTCTAATGTGGAGAATGAATGCTCTACTGTATAGAGGATGAAACAGACAATTGTGTAGAGATGTTATTGTCATGTTATTGCATGCAGATACAAAGTGATTTATAGAAAAAAAGAAAGTACAGTCAAACCTATTTAGGTGACCCTACTTCTACAATTATAGTACAAAAGGACCATCTAGCCACACTTTTTGGGTGGTACCTTAGATACATTGTAATTTCTCCCAATGACAAAAGCAGTAAGAATCTTGTCTATATATTGACCACCTGTACGTCTGACCACCTGTCACCAGTGAAGATTTTTTCTGTCCCCTGAGTGGTCTTCTTATTCAGTTTTGACTGTACATGCAGTATTTTTGAGAGTTGCGACAGTTGTGTTATGCTGTATCAAAATGCCACATAGGTTGCTGGTTACCATTAGATATACGCTGTATATACTATATAATATATACTATACGCTGTGACTGAGTTTCATGCACAAGTTCCTTTTCTGTATATGTGGAAACCTATACACAACGTTGTTAACCAAGGAAAGTCTAAGATCCCATATAACCTTGGGATGACCTTCTCTTCTGGTGGTATCAATATGTCATCTTTTATTCCATCCTTTGGTAATCCCAGCCCCTTACAACCCATCACACGAGACATAAATCCTTTGTAGAGTCATACTTTACGTGCGTAATGTTCAAGCAACATTCATAGCAATGACACAGAAAAATGTCTTTACTTCAAACAGCTAATGTTCTTCTATCCAATGGGAGTAAAATGCACATTAATTAACAGACCTCTGTCTGTCCTTCATTTGCCCTTGTCCCAGATGTAAGACTGTAAGACGACTGTCTGCCGCTGTGTCTACATGTAAGACATGAGATCAGTGACTGGAGGCACCAGACCTCATCATACAATGCTTACTGAGAATTAACATTAGCAGTCTACATCCAGCCCAGCCGAATGTTAGAATGATATATGAATCCTAAGGATTAGATAGGAGAGGCCTTCTTTCTCTCTTATCCTTTCCCATGAATTCTTTCTTCATTCAGAACAACATCTACTTAGGTCTTATTTATGTATGGTGGGCTTAAAAAGCATCTATCGTTGCTTTGACTTATATAATTATAGTTGTTGGACTTCGTCAAAATTTTTGCCAACAGAAAGAATACTACGTACTTTCTATTACGATATTCATGAGTGATCCATGATAGATAACAATAATAGCTAAAGTTTAAGTACTTGATATATACCTAATACTCTACCACACACAAACCATGAATCAGACCTAATTAGTAGATTGTTTAACTTTGAGACAAGATAAAACGGAGACAGGTCTCTCCTTTTAGTAGACTATGTAATCCTTTGGATTTATATCATCCTAGAATCCGGCAGGGTTGGATATACTGTTTACATTCTCAGACAACCTTGATCGAATTCTCTATACCCAGGGCTCGCCTGTGGCATGCAGGCTACATCAAATCCCCATTCATCCAGTGGCTGCCATATCCTGTGGCTATATTACCACATTCATCATCATCTCCATGGTCAGGAGCAAGCTGTGATGTACCTCCTGTAGTTGAAGCACTGTTTATATATTTCTTGAAATAGTTGAACTGTAATTTCCAACACAAAAATTGGACTCACCCAAATTTTCGACTGCACAGCATCAGTCTTTGTCTTAGGAATGAACAATCCACTGTTTATATATTTCTTTGCCTAATCTTAATTTTGCAGATAGCACCACCACAGTCCATTTCAGATAAGATAGACAGTTTGTTTGGCCTTGTGACTTCAATCATCCTTATCAGCTTTGACTTTAAATAAGAATCATGCAACCTTGGTGGAAGATGTGGTGACTGTTAAATAACTCCATCTGTGGTCATCCAATTTCAAGATGGTGTATACTATTCATAATCACTTGAACAATGGTATTGACTTGAAAATGCATACTATTAGTAACTTCAAGTCATTTCACTGGACTCAATCGTGGTCGGAATTATATCGTTAATTGCCCTAATATTGTTAATGATTTCTGAGTATAATAGAAAAATAATTTTACCACTTACGTATCATAACTGCACTATATTGCCCCACTTTCCAGGATATCATTTTATGAATTTATTGCACGCTCCCGATGGAAGCTGATGTTTTAATAAAGTCTGACACTGGTACAGGGTCAACACTAGCAGCTGCGGTTGCTATGATTTGAAGTCATCCTTTTGATATTCAAATCAGCTCTGCTCTGCAGGTGTCTGTCTCCATTATCAATTATGCCCTATCTCCCTCACTCCGAGCATGGAAATTGTTATTGATGCATTTCATGACACATTCTGAAAGTGTTATACTACATTACAGGGATATATCTCAGCATTCACAATGCTTATTCATTCACAAAGCAAAAAATAAATGCTTGAAATCTTGGATTTATTCATTTATAATGTAACAATATAAATTGTGAATTTTATATCGGCTATCTATAAGACCTTGGGATAAAGGTTTCATCGTCTCCCAAATTTCAGGCTGGTTTGAATGTTTGTTCTCTCTGGAATTGTTATTTGATTCAGTTCATGTGACTGACAGTGTGTGCTCTATATCCATGGTAGGAAAACATTAGACTGTCACAGGTTGTGGTGCTAATAATAGCACAGACGCCATTGATGTGGTTTTGTACCAGACATGAGTAATGATTGATATCCAAATCTACCATCGAGTTGCATGAAAACTGTGTACCGCCAGAAGGCATACAGACTCAGCGTTCCGTCTCTAAGTAGATTTCAACAACGTACTAGACTTACCTAGATTCCATACGGCCTTGAAGATTCTAAGATTGTTCCTTGAGTGATGGTTATAGTTCCCAGATAGTAGACATTAGGATGGAATGATGTTTAGCCATGCCCCGCTGTGTTGTTAAGTCTCTGTTTTGGCTCTGCGTACGTACGCCGTCACCAGTGGACATGATGACATCATTCCCGTACTGGCCTGTCAACGATATGCTGGGTGTAGACATCGTTAATTCTGTGGCATGAATATGGACCGTACCAACAGGGATAAAATAGGGGGTTAATTCATGATACATTTTCTACAAAAAATTGCATTCTTCCTAATATTTTCCAGATTTTAGCCATCTGCTTTGATGTCAATTAATGTTTAAGACAGGACATTGTAGACTCCATTGATATTTGTCCTGTTTTTTTTCCCTACACTATTAATGTTACTGTACCTAATGAAGTTTACCCACTTGCCCTCAGGGAGCCAGGCACAACAACAGGGGAATGAGCGGTTATTGTCTGTTTTGCTTGGCTGCTCATGATTTATTCATATCATACATCAAATAGGCTCATTTTTCTGGGATACTGTACGTGAGGCTACATATGGGGTCTATATGATAACTATGTTTACACTTATGTTCAATTTTTCTCAGGTGAAGTTCAAGGGAGGATAAGAATGAATGAATAAATGAATGTATGAATGAATAAATATTATACATCTGATTTAGTCATCATACACATGTAGCTGTATTGATTTGCTGTTTTTTTAGTATGTATCATTATTATGATTCAAAATCCTATGAAATACTATGACTGACAAAACAAAATGATAATCCAGTGTGCTTTATGTTAACCATCTCCCTGCTGCCTAACTGACATCCAACACAGCTTTCATTTGGTGCTTTTTTAAGTGCCCTACTAGGCTGAAGGTTATTTGAACAATTATAGATGGTACGGTTGAGAATGCTTAACTACAACATTCTATATTGTTTCTACCCCAAACTATGGTTGTTAACGTTCATTTGTTAGTGCCTTCATAGTGCCTACTGTGGCAGCAACTTTCCTTGCTGTTCCAGTAGCACTATTTTTACAAGGAGGGGGGCTAGCACTTCCTTTAAACACCTCCTTGAACAGCAGGACCCCCATTTTACCTGCCTTCCAGAAGATGGGTGCAGCTCCAAGATGCCCTACCCAGGATTGAACCAGGGTTTTGCAGTCACAATTGAACTGATAATAGCTCAACTGTGATGCTGCTACCAGTTGAGCTACTATCCCTTCTGGTTGATAACACCAGACTAGTTAAAATTCCAGTAATGTATTCCTTCCATAACATAGAACATAGACCAGTTAGGATATCTGGTCATCCATCACTTCTGACAGGTGTCTGCTGGTGGAAACATCTAATTTCAGGCTCCAGTTGTAAAATGTAAAATTGATAGAAACTCAATAACCTGTCGTCACTGAAGGACAGGTATGGCATATGGTGTTAATGGCACCGTTTCAGGGACAATGAAAAATGCCAGTGATGTAAGGGAGAGTGGTGAAGGCCTGGTGTATATCATAGATTTCCACAGAGCCTATCCAGACATTTTTTTTAGTATATCCACAGACAGATAATTTAGGGGCAAGACTACCAAGGGAATCTGGAAGGGTAAAAATTAATGCTATGATATTTCGATATATCTTATATTTAGTCTTATCATATTTTATGATAAATCAATTTAAAGTTATTTTGTGACAGCAGAAGAAGAAGAGGGAGAAGAAGAAGAGACATCAGGAAAAGCAAAATATTTCAACCCAAGTTGTTTTTTGGTTTAAGATTTAATCATAAATAATAAGAAGTTATTCAACATTCATGTCAGTGCTATATATCTGTACCTCTTTTCCTGCTATTAGTATCAGCACTCTTACATATCTGAGTTATATAAGAAGTCACCCTGTTTTGTTCAGGAACCAAAACTTTTGATTGTGAGGCATATTGATGTTTCAGAAACTTGTAGCATTTTGTCTTTACCAACTTGGTGCACGCTATACATACAATATAAAATGTCACATCAAGATACAGCAATTTCAACACCACAGAACTTCAAGTAGATATCTCACTGTACTGCAACAAATTGCAAAGGGCATTTTCAATGTGGCGCAAACTGGTACCAAGTTAACAGCAATTTGTCACCTGAAATTGCAAATTTCTGTGCGAAATTTGGCAGTCCGGGACTCAAGTGAGACGCCTACTTAAAAGCTGCAGGAAAACAATCACATATTAATTTTCTCTACAGAACTTGGCACAGGTTTACCAACATTGTAACTGTCATACTAGATATCACATTGACTGTAACATATAAAGCTTCTAATCAAACACCTTACTTTACTTTTGTTCTGAAAATACAGCTAGGAGGCCCAAAACTGCCATGTTTAATTGGGACCTCACCAGCAGGAATGTTTCCAGGAACCATCTTTCCATCCCAGGACAGAAATTTGCTTGTTGGGATAAAAAATGATTTTACCCCATCCATCCCGAAAATGACATGACACTTTTGAAAATCTACTTTCTTAAGCTTAAAACCACATAATTATTTAATCCGGAAAATCAACAACATTAGGCTTCAATGTGTGGGATGGTACAAAAATTTAAGCTGAAGACAGCCCTGGACCTTAGTAAGTACACACATCCTAAAATTCATACAAACTCATCAAAAGGATCTAGGTTTACAGGTGTTAACAGACATGCACACCAAAAACAGTAACTCCGACAAATGTGAGCCTCCCTCCTGGAGGTAAATACATTATATTCATACAAAGTTTTGTAATCCCATTGCTTAACAGTACTAGTTTTATATGAAATAGAATATTCTAAAGGATGAGTGATGAATATAATAACTTTACCTCTACTTTGAATCAGGTCCACATTTACTAAGTATATTGTAGCTATTCTTTCTATGGTCTTTTCAATTGATCAATAACTTAACAGGACAACAACTAGACACACAGGAACATATATTGATCAATAACTTAACAGGACAACAACTAGACACACAGGAACATATATACAAACCATACAAAGTACAATCATAAGATTCACACATAATAAAAGGTAAGGCTACTTGAGGTCATATGGGAACAATGATTACAATATGAAGACTGATGTCATCAACAGCATCTCTTTACCCTGCCTCATTTCGGCTACCCGATCTGAACTTCCTGATTATCAATAATATCAGGATAATTATCAATACCAAAGTCATTACTCCAATGTTGCCAACTTTCATCTTTGGCTGATTTATGTTCATTCTTTCAGTTGTGGCAGGTTCTGTGATGTTGCAGCAACTTGTAGCAAAGTTGCTTGCAGAAGAAGATAGAGGAGTGCTTTGGTGCACCTTTAGATGATTCTTAAGGTGTCCAGCGGCTGTGGCTCCTTCAGTTTGTGTTGTCTGAAGACCAGATGTCTTAGTAGTTGTTGTGGCTTCGTCTTCGCACGTTGTGAGATAACGTGAGACGTTTGACATGGGTGCTCCGGTCAGGTGGCTGGGACCTCCGCATACCATATCATCAGGGTTGAGCACACCGAACACGCAGGTTTCACACCGCACACAAAGTGCTAGAGTTTCCCCTTCTGTAGACTCTTGCAGGCATTTGAGTTTTCTAACAAGCCACACCATTGCACAGTCACAGATGAAGGGGTTGTTTTCAATCTTGGCAACATTCAAGAAGGGGAACCCCAAGTCATGCAGAGAGGGGGAAGTGAGCCTGTTGTCTTCAAGATTAACCAGTGTCAAATTCTGCAGGTGTTTGATGACACTGCCTAAGTTCACGTGTGCAATTCTGTTATGACTTAAAATGAGCATTTGTAGAGCTGGTACATTTCGAAGCGACTCCCAGTCCACGGTTTCGATCTGGTTCCATTTTGCGCTGAGTAATAAAAGGTGCAGCAGAGGTGGAATTTTTGTCAGGCTACGCAAATTGTTGAAGGATAGAGACAAGTGCGTAACTCTGGTCGGTATGTCGTCAGGAAGTGTGGTCAACTGCCGGTGTAAACAATTGACGTTGACCTGCAGAATTGGTGTTGTGTCAGAACTGTTCGAAGTTTCACAACCAGTCAGCAAAGCGCCACCTTCTGTATAGACTACTAGTAGTGCCAAGTTGATGATGATGGTCAGCAACATCATCCCTCTAGATCTTTTGCTTCGTGTAAAGAAATAGTACCCTCTGTAGATCCCTCCGAGTCGATAATGTATGTATCAAGAGATACACGGCGAATCCTCTATGGTGAACACTTAATAAACCTGGCGAAAATGGTCACATTAGATCTGTGGCCACTATAGAAAGTACTTTAAGGTACCAGCAAACGTGCACAGATGACCCTTATGCAAACTGGTGGTCACTTGTATAATACACGTTTCATTTGACTAACGTTTTCACTGACCTGTGTTAAAACAAAAGCAACACAGCTCCACTCCTTTGCCAATCAGCTACAAATGAATTCATATATGCTCATCATTGATGCTTGCATTCACACATGCAGTTGGACGTTTTGCAACAAGCAAAGCGAATTGTGATTGTAAACCTTACATGTCCACCGTGCTCACAGAATATGTCCAGAAAATGTCCTGCAGGTTGTATGCTCAATCTCTTTGGAATATTCAACAGATGATTCATGTTATTGTCATGAGTTGCCACGTGGACCAAACATATCAGTCTGGGATAGTGCGTAGGAGCTTAGATGAACACTAATGTAACAATGTTTTACTGTGCAGAATGTTCAGTTCATGGTAGGGTGGGCTATAGGCAAGGTCTTCTCCTTGAAATTTGTGAACTGCAACTTACTTAACCTCCATCCGAAAAGGAAGGACAATTCTTTTTAATATACAAAATGTAGTATCTACTGTTTGTGTGTCGAAAGAAATTTTTCTTTCAAAACTATAGGTTTATATGATATAAAAGTGAAAAAGATACCACTTTGCACTGTTTACGGAATGACAGAATGACAACTGAATCAGACTCGTAAAAAAATTGTGTAGCTACAGAAGCTTTTAATGTTTTTGTGGTGGAGAAGGCTTTTCTATATTCATGTTTGGACGCAATTACATCAGCATATGATCAGTGTTCCTAAAATAGGAACGTGGCCCTGGTAATAGTCTGGGTCACCCCCAGGGTTTGGGGTTATCTTTCTGCCAGGCAGGCAACAATATTACTCTCCTCCTGAAAGAACCCAAAATACTTATAAGTATAGAAATTAGATTTGGTGCATCTTTTTTCTCTCCAATATGTATTGAAAGAAAAAGTCATACCAACCATACAATTTTGAAATCATAGAGTTTGACTGTAGACTGGATCACACTAATTTTTATTTTCCAACAGTATCTTTACTTTCATACAGTAACATAAACTGCCTTAAGTCAACCTGGTCCCAGTGTAGAATCTGAATATTCCAACCACTGTAACCACAGAGTTACACAATATACCAGTTTTATAGGCATGTGGAGGTGGTTGGTTGTATATGACTGCAGTGGTATCATTTTGAGC
Organism: Branchiostoma floridae x Branchiostoma belcheri; assembly: GCA_019207045.1. NCBI lineage: Eukaryota > Metazoa > Chordata > Leptocardii > Amphioxiformes > Branchiostomatidae > Branchiostoma > Branchiostoma floridae x Branchiostoma belcheri. The sequence continues at coordinate 10,397,367 of CM033034.1, forward strand.
TTTTAAGAAACTGTCATATTACAGGTGTTGAAAAAGTAAAGACGCTTTTTTTTCCTTCCCAATGCTAATGATATGATATTACAATTTCATTTTGTGCTATTAACCAAAAAAATCTTACTCTCGTGTCTGACACAGTTCTTAAGTAAAAATGAATATGGTAATTTTAGAGGACGCATGTTCATCAGAGAAAATATTGAATATACATTTCATTCTGCTAAGTGTCTGTGTCCAGCTTGGTCAAGACAAGAAATCAAACGTTCTGCTGCAGTACTACAACAAGCCACAAGGGGGCCCAAAATCTAATCATTTTGAGGTCTCATCAAAGCCTAATCACATACCAAACATCAAGACGATTCATCAATGTAGGCATTCTTGAGTTATTGTGTTGACATACATACAATCATGTATGCACAGACACACGCACACAGTCGAACACAAATACTCCTGCTGAAAGCATAACCAGCTCCCTTTGCCTTGTAGGTAACAAAAGTTGAACATTATACATTGAATGTAGTCATCAGTATACATTATGTATATTTCATGATTGTATGTCTTATAAGATTCATATGTTTGAAAATGGTTGATTTGGTAATTCAGAAGCTTACCATATGGTTATGTACTGTCTAGCTTATTATAAAATGTGTAATTTCTTCTCCAGATCTGGTCAGTTTCCACGGAAACGGGCGTGCCCCTGAGGAGGGTGGGGGGCGGAGGCGTGTCCTTACTGAGATGGTCACCTGATGGGAACAAGCTGTTTGCAGCCACACCTTCTTCACTCTTAAGGTATCAAGCTGTATTATATTTTTAGTCAATTGTGTTAACTACAGTGAGTGTAACTAAAATAATATAGCTAAGTCATATATATCTGCCACCCTGAATAATATGTCAAAACAGGTTCTCATTATGCAATGTCTCGCAGTACTGGTATGTTGCACTCCAGCATATCTAGACTGTACATACCTGAGTGCGCTGTAATAGAGGTCTTTTAAACACAATTTTTTTTCTTCAAAATGTTGGATAAATGTAGCCAAGCAAATAGATATTGATTGACATCCTGTGACACAGTCAGTCAATAATCTAAGTATAATAGAGTACATGTACTTCCGGTATACTGAGTGCCACCTGGCAGACTAGCATGGAATGACAATTCCATTTGTAGACCTGGAAAGCAGTGTGATAATAACCAATTCTTCACCCAGGGTTTGGGAGACGGAGACCTGGACATGTGAGAGATGGACCAACCTGGCAGGGAGGTGTCAGGTGAGGAACATATTCATCATATTTCTCTCTATACAGTCAAATAATAAAAACATATTCAAGTTCCAGTGTTGCAGTTATCTTGAAGGATGCGAAAGGATCTTGGATGTAAAAGTAGTTTGAATATATCATAACAAATCTAGAGTACTTAATTACTTTTGGGGGACTTATTTCTTGTCAGTTTTATTTCTATTCTCACACTATTATTAGTTCTATAGCTGTAATATAACTGCCATGTTTGAAAGTAATCTAGAATTTTGACTTCCATCCAGAATCTTAGTCTATCCATCTGGGATATGTACCAATTATTACACTGAAAAAAAAGGTAAACATCTTATGTGGTCTAGTTGTCCACTGTGTGACAAAAGAGGGGCCAAAAGTAGTTTCACATATGGTATAGAAAAGTATTTGAGATTGTTACAGTTGACTGTAGTAATGTGTACTCTAGACTGTTCAATGATGCACATGTTCAGAAATGATGGTGTTGCATCCTTGTTGCATTCTGTGCATTTTGCTGCAGTCCTCCTGTTGGAGCCCAGATGGCGCTGTTTTACTGTTCACAGTGGCAGATGAGCCTGTCATCTACTCCATCACCTTCCCTAGAGATGCAGGTGTGGTGTGGTTTTTTTTTTTCTTTAACTATATAGTCTGTGTTGATGAAGGTTAGACATCCAGGTATTAAGATATGCCAAAAATCAGTCACTCAAGCAACTGGATATGGTTTTGGAAACGGTCAGACAATTCGGATAGCATCCACTATTTCTCGTCAATGACACTGAGGAAAGCTGGTGAAAAACAGGCCATTTACAGCTGTTGCGTGGCTTTCTTTCTTGTACATATAACTGTTTGCAGGGTAAAGCCTAATGATAAGGTACAATTGTATGTGATTTGATGTATTAAAATTTCTTTCTGAGAGCCATGCAACCAATGACACAAAAAATCAAAAAGCCAGCAAAATATACAGATCTCATCATTTTGTATTATATCACTAATTCATAGTTAATGTTTTCTGTCTGTAACTCAGTTGCAACTGGTCTACTTTATTGCATTACATCTAGATGTGGTGACATCAGTTAAAGCTGGGTCTAAGTCAGCAGTAGTCTGTGTGGATGTGTCCCAGGTGGCTGTGGAGGTGGGGGAGGAAGTCCTGAAGTAAGTCACAACATGATGATATGTACATCCTATATAACACATAGTGGTACATTAAGATACTGAATGGCTGTCATTTTTACCTTAAGGTATACGTGATCTTGGGTCAGCTTTTATCGAGCCTATGTTTCCTGCTTTCCTTCTATAACAGTGTTGGAGGGAGTGTACACTCGATGGTGTGGGATCCTACAGGGGAGAGACTGGCTGTCATGTTTACAGGTGAGGGAAAATAAGTATTGTTTTCTGTTTGTTCGTTTGTCCTTGTGTGTGTTTGCAGCTATAAGAATATTAGATGTGAGGCAGAAAATGGTGTAACTGGAGACTTGCAGGATTGGTACATGGTTTGTCTTGGGATCAGAATAAAAATGAATAAATCTGAAGACATTCACCAACTTGATTGTCTGACACTTATGACAGTGTTGTTACTGTATATTTTGGCAGAGCTGTAATTGTAAGTGGCGGTTTTGTTTCCAGCTGACCCAGAGAAAGGCACCACCTCCCAGCTGATAGCGCTGTTCCGCACCAGACTCCACCCTGTACTGGAGATCATGCCTTGGTGAGTCACTCAAGTGTCTCTTCTCAATGTCCAAAACATGTCATTACATGGACGTCACATTTATTTTTCTGTTGTTGACTCTTCTGACACCCTGCAGTAACAAACACAAATTGGAATACATTATTTTAAGGGAGAAGATTTGAATTAGCATGAATCTCTTACTTGATGCACATTTTTTTGTATGGACAAAAAGTTGTGTTTCTTTTCAGTTTTTTTTTTTGGCAATGTGTGATGTCATTCATGTTAAGAGAGAAAGAGAAAAATGAGCTTCATGAAAGTGTCGTTTAAAGTTATGTGAAGCACTACGGTTAGAAAAGATGATAGAGAAAAAACAGGTTTGCGCAAGGTGTCTAATGTGAATGACCATGTCTTTACCATCCCTTTTCTTGCCAGTGGTTTCATCCGTGGAGAGCCTGGCGTGTCACCAGAGCTGATCAGCTTTCAGGAGAGCTTTGAATCCGGGGCACTGCTGGCTGTGGTAAGAAAATGCAAAAAAAACTTATTGGCATATCTTTATCATAAGATATAACAAGATATCTGTAGAAATTTCATTAGTAGTACTGAACTGGTGTATGACTGCAATATAACACGATAGACACCTCAGTCAATCTTAGAAATGCAAAATCAAGATGTGAAAATGTAGAAATTTGACCGACATGCAGTCACTTTCTCTGTGGTGGAATTGTTAATTGCCTTGCTGTCATTGGTTGAACCACTAATTTTGATTGACAGTCAGGATCGGTCAATATACAAGACTTCTAGCTAATACTTTTGAATGGATATATGTGATGTTTTTAGTATCCTATGTATGTTGCAATCATATCAGAAATCCCGTCGTTTTTGTATTTCAGTGCTGGTCCAATGGGAAGCTGTCTTTCATCCCGCTGATGTTCGTCCCCTCAGATGACGTCAACAGAATCCCTCGTAACGGTTTTGGCAACGGCACCGTTTTCACAGGACAGATGTTTTCTCAGCAATGAAACAGGATAGAATCTAAGTAGCAAACATAAACCGAGAATGATCGAACATAGCTTACAAAAACATTCCCACGAAAATGCAAGAATGTACATCATACAACATTTTGTTGCTTTGGTACTTGAACTGTACCAAATTATTTGGACTAGGTAGTGGGACTGTCAACATTTTTGTATTCTGCCTTATTCTAGATACATGTATGACCATTGAAATACAAAAGGTATAGTATCATAGATATGACAAATGTCACAAGGAAAATACAATGCATTTTGACAAAAATTTACAGCTTATGAAATGAAATTGGGTTGTCCTCTTATCTTATTTTCCATCTTAAGCAGTAACTTCATATTCAGAATGAAATCATGGTTATATTTGTCATGCTAACAGTTATAGGAGGTCAGTGGTGTATTTGAGAAAAATAAATCCATGCATTTCTAGTCTTACAAGACTTTGTATTTTACTTTTTTGTCTGTTTTTGAAATACAATCTCATTGAATCAGAACAGCATCACATTGTGTTAGAATAAGCATATCTTTAGCCATACAAACCAAGTATGTTATTATCATTGCTGCCCCTCTACATTAACAATAACATCAGGTTTGCTGCAGTACAAAGGAAAGCTGCCAGGGGCTCCAAAATTGATCATGGCCTTTGTCTTCAAAAGACCTACTCACATACCAAGTTTCATAACAATACAGAGGTTTTTCGAGTTTTGCAAACCACAAATATCTGAGAGCACATTTAGCACAGACACACAGAGGCAGAAACACACACACACATGCGCACACACAATACCTCCATTTTCCATGGAAGTAACAAAAGCTGCTCATCAGTTCTGTTTGTCTCTCATTTTGTCTGTCACATGTCTGAATCAAGTTCAAGTCTTTAACTACACAAGTGAAATACTACTATTAGAAGTACATTGTACTACTAGTAGAAGTTGATGTTGATCCCACTTCATTTTGTGCTTTTCACCCTTAATATCAATGTTCAGTAGACATTTTCTGAACTTTTAATGGTGTAGATGACATAAACGTATGAGGCTTTATATGCTATTAGAAAAGTAGTTTGAATCAAACAAACTGTGAATTACTTAATAACTGCATTATGCAAAATTGCAGATGTCAAAATATCTCCGAGCCAATGTGAACAGTCTTTTGAATTCGAAGATCATTTTTGCACAGCCTCCTTCAAAACTCACTCTTAAAAGCTCATATTATACTACTACCGAAACCACTGTTAGTATGCCTATCAATGCGCATGCCTTGTTGGCCATATCGTGTAAGTAAAATAGGCCGTACCACGAACAATTTAAAGCCTTTAGAGTAGAATATGTATTACTAACATTTTACATGGACCTTTTGGTCACAAAGTTCAAGTGCACAAAGGTCGTAAAAAACATTACGTCATCCGGGATTTCCACCTGTTTCGCCCCCCCCCCCTGAGGATTATGGGTAAATTGCATTTCATTGCTACTCAATAGGCCTATATGTGGGACTTCCCAGTGCTACTGAGTCATTGTTTCGCTGGCGCTGGGGTTTTTACCCTGCGTAATGTACCGTCTGGCTAGAACTGATCTCAACATCGTTGTGGAGGGTTGTCTATGCAAGAACTGCTCAACTTTTGAAGATACCATTGTCAAGAATTGTCAACGTAAAGTTACGACAGGTGAGGTCGCTACGTTTGTCTATTGCTTTCACTTTTGCGTTACTTCCGGGTTGCGTACTCCCTGTGACAACGCTACATACGGTGGAAATTTATGTTAGAACTGCTAGCCATAAAACACATACGCAATACTGTAGTTGTAAAGAAAGCATTGGCCGATTGGGATTTTATTCTTGTTCCGGTTTAGCCATGTTACACTGCCATTTCATAGATTCGTCAGTAGGCACGTACTATTATTTAGCTCCTTTGCGCTTTACATGCAAAGCACATCACGACACTGAGCTGAAACTTAGTAGTAAAAATCATGCATTTTGAAGGTTGTATTGCTTTAATAACTTTCAGACAACGGCATTAAGCCTTTCACGCCGTACGTTGAATGTATAGTCTTTTATGTAGTCATACCGTAGTAAATGTGATAGTCATTATCGAAAGTGAAAGTGCCCAACGGGTAGCCCGTCTGTGTCTCATATTATATATAGTTCTGGGTTTTCTGTTCCTCTACTGCACCCCATTCCATAGGATTGGTCTCTATGGCGCTCCATCTACTAAGAAATGTGCCATGTAATGTATAAATCGGCTCTCAGATTACGAGGAAGTTCGCAGGTGTGTGCAAGTAACTTGCTCAATTTGAGCAGCGTTTACGACTTGAATTGACGAAAGTCCTGTTTTTTGATAGTGTAAAGACCACTTCATTCAAGAAAAGTCTGTTCATTTTACATGCACAACGTATGCATTCATGGGGAATTTCCGAACAGACGATAGATACGATACCACGTCACGTACATGTCTAAAGGTCGACCGAACCATGACCGTATAAACACAGCTCATTCAAGTCATACCAGCTTCTACGTGTCTCAGCTTTAAAAATATTGAAATCCACCGGTAGTGGTAATGGTAGTGATATGGACGATTTACTCATTAACCATTAACCCTCCGTCAGAGAGGAGAGCGCAAGCTACATACGTATATTCGCTATTCCACTAGAAGGCGATTGCGTTGCGATCTCACTGCGACATAGATTGGACTTGTGTGACCCTTAATTGATTTCATAATCTGAAGATTATGCATAATGTAAAACATGACTGTAAAGACAACAAAAAACACATATCTTTAAAAAAAAGATTTTTTTCGTGAAATTTGTTTAGCACTCTGTCAACTTATAGAACGCGGCGCAGTCATAGCGAGGTGGTATCGAGGTCCCTAGGATGCGGTGACAACGACAAAAGAATGGGGCATGTGGTGGTAGAAATATAAAGAATGTGGCTGATGAATACATAAGCGATTAGGAATGCTCTATTTCATACATTTTTGCGTGTTTTTGGTAGTTGTTTTGAAACGGGAAAAGGGGAAGTTTATCTGCTTTGGACCATGAATGGGAACCCCCTCGATCATGTGACCCTGTCTCGTGGCCTCTGAACCTGCAACACAAATACAGAAACGGGAACTTCCAAACGGGGGCGGGGGCTAGTCATAGTAAGGCATGATGTAGTGTCCACAAGTATCATTACGTGCTTCGTGGCTACATTAGTCTCATGAATAAACGCTCGCTGCTATTTGAATGGGAACTTACACCTGTAGGAGGCAAATGCTGAAAACATTTACAGTAAGAAACACATTTTTGCCATTGATGTTTGTGTAATTTCCGGTGTCGAAATGTTTGTCAATTGATAATGATAATCAGAAAAATCCTAAAGTGGTACGCAAACTATATAATAGTCTATATAATTACAATACTATTAATTGCTGATTATAATGGTAGATATAACATACTATAATATTATCAAATGACGCAAGCAATACGCGCATTTGGAAACGCAACATTGCGCACAATGTGTGACTTAACTTTCGACAGAAGCAAAAGTCGAAAGGGGTACAGGGATCGCCATATATGTGTATTTTATTTTATTTTAAGCCTTGCTGTATGCCTATGACTAATGTCTTCGACAGCCATGGACTTGTGACGTTCCCTACCATTGGTAGCCATAGAGGTTATTTACACATAGCTGAGCATTTTAGTAGCTTTTTCTCAAACACCAAGGACACTGTGCACTAAGGTTAACGTGTGGAAATGACTGTCAAAAAAAAACAAGAACCCATTAAATTTGTTATTCTCAAAATGTAATGCCTCGCCCATTTATATATAATGACTTAGTACAAAGGCCATTGACATTACGTCACTGCTATACGTGCGTTGTGATATGCTAGAGCGGAATGGAAACAGGTCTGACTAACTAACAAACACATGACACGGCTAGTTTCTATTGTGTCTGAGCCCTCACCCCCTCACACACTTCCGTTGTTGACTGGATAAGTCATCATATTACTTTAATATCGTTGAATTTGAGCATGCTATGATAGAACCAACCACTAACCTAAAGACTTTGCACTACACATACACGACTGTCTCAAGAGTGCGTTACTAAAGCCTTGCGCGACGAACGCACGATGAATGTGACCGTGCTCTAAGTGACTGGTTGACTCCCAGATCACACACGAATGGAGACCACAATACATCTAACTTTTAATAGTATGTTGCTGGTAACACATATTACACTCTGTAATAGCGGATTCTATTTGAAACTTACTTTTCTGTTCACGAAACTTTTACAGTTCCTAGAGTAACTTTTGTACTGTGCATCTTATTACCTGGATGGCTAACCTTCGTTGACACACCTTGTCATTGTTCTATTACTAGTACGCCCTTTAGCTTTATTCTTCCTTTTCTGTATGTATACCGCGACCATCAGTGTCTTACCAGTTTTATATCTATCTGGTATTATTCCTCTAAGGGGTGAATTTTCATGACGTTTGCGGTATCTTCCTCCTTTTATGTGATACATATACTTAATAGTAACGGTATTTGTGACCTAAAATAACTAGCTAGAATATATTCGTTTCAGCCAATGGAATCGGTGAAAGGGTTGTTCCATTTCGATTAATTCACTCGAGCTCAGACAAGAAATCTAAGATTTCACCTCCGATTTTGACGAACTATATAACTCAACCATGTTCATTTCCCTCACAACAAATTACACTCTCGGGAACATACCATTCTGATTTTTTTTCATATGCCAACGTTCACTTCCTGCCAGCTTGGTGAAAATTTGGACGAAGATCAGCTCAACCCTCGCATCCTGCCAGTCTGGGGGTTACTTTCTGATGCGTACTTCTCCTAAATAACTTTATTTCTAACTGGTTTATAGTTCCCCTCTCCCCCAAATCCTTGAAATGGTACATACCAAAGTGTAAAGTGTACGTGTAATGTTTATGATTACAGAGTGTGACGTCATCTGTGACGCCATTGCTGCGCCGACGCAGTAAGACATGGAGAACTACCGTGACGTCACAGGCATGGTTCAATTCTACTTTCTCGCAAACCACCAAAACCTGAAACTCAAATCTAACAAATAGTTGTATTGCCATGCATGGACAGGCAACGACATTTAAGTGCTATACATCACATACAAAACAATTTTGCAGTTTTGGGTGTATTGTTTTATGATTTTCGTCCATAGGTACAAATCTCAAATCAAGTGCAATATCCTGTATTTAAGTTCATAGTAACTTACCAAGAGTTATGTGATACTGAAATTAGATTTCTCGTTCTTGCTGTCACTTTTTAGACAACTGTCATAGTACCACTTCCTGTACCAGTTCAATTATCATCAATTCTGATATGAAGATCTTCAATCTATGTCTTACCTGTGCTATTTGATTAGACCCCCTCTCCACCAAACAAGCTAAAGTGACCAAAGTTGGATTTGTGTAACACTTGAAATCGTACTATAGCATTATACAAGATGAAAAAGTGCTTTTAATGAACATATTATCAATCAAACAGGTGAAGGCGGAGTTGTAGTGGATCCGCCCCCTGACTGGCAGCCCGGTCTGAAGATGGGGAATACTCCAACAAAACCGGAGGGGACCGGAAATGGCGACCAGACTACTTCCGCCCAAGACTCCGACTCCGGCACAGATTTAAACGAAGATACTGCAAACAGTCACGGTAGGTAACATGGGGGGGTGCGATTCTTTCGAGAGTAACATTTCTGAACAGCTTTCTTGGGGGTGGGGGCGGGGGGGTTGGGGGGTTACTTGTGCAATATCATTTGAAAGGAACATGTTGTACTGTTGAACAAGAAAATATGCGATAATATAGGGAAGGTGTCGTGCAGTTCAAGCAGTGTCGTATAAGCTTGTACTTCTCGACCACAGTAGAGAGTGACCTACCGAAACCTCTAATCCGTCACCGTGTCGCGCACTGTAGGATGAATTCTCCAAGGTTCATTACCGAATATATGACCCATATGGCGACTGATGGGCAGAGAGGAAGGTAGATTATCAACAAAATACAAGAAACCCTTTATATTCATGCTTCTACACAGTAAATAAACTGCTACCACAAATTTGAGTATTGTCCTATCTTCTTCCAGACGAAGAGAAGGCATCTGACGACTCTACGCGCGGCTCTCCGGCTACTCCGGAAGAATCGAGTACACCAGGTCCACCTAAGCCTGAGTCATCGGAAACGCCAACCGGTGAAGGAGATCTGGACATCGACAAAATAACATCTGATCTTGCCGTTGAACCAACTCCAGGTAACTTCGCCATAATTTATGCGTTCTAACTTGTGTGGGCTGGCCCACCGAGCGCACGCCTCATAGCAAAGGTAAGGGACCCGGTTTCAGCACCAAGGACATCACCCGCGGACGCCCTGCCGCTTTTTATTCCGGCCGCTGCTCAGCGCTTTAGCTAACAGAACTCATAAAATTGACTCGGAATACCTTGTTTCGTCTTATTTGTATCCTTCTTCCTATCTATTTTGTCCTGTTTAGATGACGAAAATGCATCTGATGAGACAACCAAGGCCCCACAGTCTATTTCAGAAAAGCCTGGTCAGCCTGGACAAACTGAAGACAAGGAGGCAGAAAACACAGTAGTAACAGGTAACGACTGTCACTGACATCGATATATCAAAACTGTACTGTGGTGTACACGTTGTTCACTTTAGGATAAGGTTCTGTAGTTGTCAACCGCCAGTGCTAGCATACGTATCAGCTCTATTGGGGCCGTTACCCTTTACACATTGCTGTATATTTTCCATACATGTTAATGTTATTCCTCAGCTATGCGAATATTTTGACATGAATTCTTCATATTTCTATCAGGTGGTGTGACAGAAAATGAACTTTTGTCTCCAGAAGCACCAGTAGGCCCTGAGAAAGATGGTGCCACTCCTGGCGGTACCCACACCCCAGACCCGTCCGAGACGACCGCAGATCAACCGGAGGCATCGACTATGGAGGTAAACTTGAAAGAATGATATCTTATCAGCAGGCGGCGCTGCAGATTCTATATAAAACGCTTCATTTTTTTTAAAGAAAATATTCTCAGCTCTGACGTAGCTGTTTCATTTTTTTTTCTCTCCATAGGATGAAGTCAAGTCCTCTGAGGTTGTAGAAACCAACCCCGGCGACAAGGCTCCAACGGATACCAATACCACCACTGCAGATGCAACTACAGATCCAATACCAGGGGCAACAGAAGATGCGAGAAAACCCTCACCCGCAGTGCCACCAACCACCACCACATCTACAACGTCTACAGAAACACTGACAGCCAGCTACTTTCAAGCAGCAGGTTTGCCGACATGTTCGTTCGTGACTAATCAAATGCCCCATATCTAACATTGCCTCTTGGAAACTTGCTGTCTGAATGATTACTTTGTACTTTTGCATTGAAAGGCCAATGTTGTTACGTATTTGTGTATCTGTATTTTGCACTAGAGAGATTTCAAGATAATGTACTCGATATAAACTAAACACCATACGAGGAGAAAGCGTTTTTGTGGAAAATGTTACGTTCTGTAAGATATGTTAGTCACTTTCCATTCTTGATGATGTTTTCCACAGGCATGGACCCAGGAATGTTGCAGCTGCTAAAGCAGATGCACCCTGACATCTTCAACCAGATGGAGGCCTACAACAGGCTGGTGTCCCACGTCAACACGCTGGGCTTTTCGTTCCGCAGTAACGTGCCGATGGACGGCAACTGCATGTTTCACGTGGTGGCCGACCAGCTGCGGGGTACACAGGGTCCGGAGATGACTCAACAAGAACTCAGGAGCAAGGCGGTGGACTACCTGAGGGACCATCCTTTTACGGTAAGGGCTACATGATAAATAAAGTCTTATTTGATAAATCAAAGGAAACTAGTTAACTAATTAGTAGCGTGTGTGGTTCAGTAACCCTACCCCACCTCCTAGAAGTCATGAGTTCGGATCGGACCCAGGCTGTGTCACTCACTAGACATACACGCTTCTGAAAGAGGTTGCAGTCTTTAGTACTCTTTAGTTCGGGACTTTAAGCCGTAGTCCACTGTTCATTGTGCTCGTCGAAGAGAACTTGGGGAACTTTGCCGACACAACACACCTGTTAATTCTGTGCATAGCGTCTGTCTTGTCTGTCATCACAACCAGTGAAAGTGTAACTTAGTTTTTCACTGAGTTCAACTAAGCGTAATTCACAATTGTTCGATATCACTCACTTTCACCATTTCCTTGCAGGAGGGAAACCAACACCTGCGCTCCTTTGTACCCGATGAGAAGTGGGACTCCTACCTGGCTGCCATGTCACGTGACGGGGAGTGGGGTGATCACATCGCCCTCATGGCCCTGGCATCGGTACTGCAGCGGGAGATCCACGTGGTGTCCAGCACGCCTGGTGACGACTTCCTCACCAAGGTCAAACCGAACGGTGGGACGGATGCACCTATTACCGGCCCTCCCTTACTACTCGGTCACTACGCCGAACAACATTACGTCAGCCTCGATGGTACGTAAATAAATCAAATTGTTCTGTGCCTCGTGGTCATTCACGAACTAATTTCGTTGAAACGAATGTTAGTGCTTTCTCACCTATCTATTTTACTCTTCTCAGGTCCTCAGCGCCCCATGCGCCAGTTCTCAAGGCAACTTTCAATTGAAGCACCCCCTCCAAGAGACCAACAAGACAAGCCAGAAGGTGGGGGAAGTACTTAAAATACCACATTTGCTTTGTATGCTCTTCACTTAAATGAACACCAGTTTGCAAGTATTAAAAGAGAACTTTGAAATTGGAGTTGCATGATTTAGAGTTTGCGAAAAGAAAGATACACTATCAATTTGGCTAATTTTTCTATATCATTTCCAGGCATGACGTTCCACGGCGTGTGTGGATCAGCAGTCATGCTGTCCCCTAACAAGAGGAGTGCACATCGCCTGAACGTGTCAGAAGAGCAAGCCTCAACCAGCGCCCTGGTCTTCAGTGCCTCACCGATCAAGGTAACCCAAGAGGTCCTGGTCGAGTTCTCCGGGTTCACTGACAAGGGAAGCGGCGCTTTGTTCTTCGGCGTCACAACGGTGGATCCCGCAACGTGGAGCCCTGCCGAGCTACCGGCATCTCTTGCCGTCGATAAACAAAACATCGAAGGCTTCTGGGTTTGGCCGATTGATCATGACCTGATGACAACTGGGGCGCTCTTCAGGTTTTCCGTGAATTGCAACGGCAATCTGGAGTGCTCAAGTAACGTCAACGGTGGCATGTCCAAGCTGCAGTTAGCGAGCATCCCTACCGACCAACCACTCTGGGCTGTCCTGGACATGCAGGGGAGAACACAGACAGTCAAGTTTGTTGATGGAGGTAAGCTGAAATTTTACCTTGACTTTTAAGTGAATCATGCATTGTAAAACTATATGAAGGCGTAGTACCAATTCGGCACAATTGGCTCAAAGCACCATGCGGCAAGTGTGCAACAGTTTCCTTGCAGTCCACCGTAAAAGCAAAACTACCTACAATATGGGAGAAGGCCATAAACATGTGGGATATAGCGTAAGACAATCAACCTTTTCTACTTTTACACTACACAGAGGACAAGAAAAAAGCCACGGTGATCTGGAAGAAAGGAGGAATACCTGACAGCCCTCCTGATATCAACGTCGTTATGGGCTTTTTACAGGTACGTTATTCATTGGGTGACTATGCAGCATCAACCAGCGCACCCGCTTTGTTGTCACACATATTTATCATTTTTTCCGACTTTTACAGCCTATATCTTGCTTTATTCAACTGCCCTAACACCATCGTGTTAACTTCAACACAGAATCTGTTGATGGACAAAATCCAGATTTTGAAGTCCTGCGCGACCGTCATCCGGGAGGAAGAAACACCGGAGCGGGCCAGGAGGGCGCTGACGTATCTACGTAAACTCACCATGTAAGAACATCGTAAAGTTTCTTGTTTTCCACGACATAACGTTCTGTATCATCTGTATAGCAGGTGTAACACACCAGTTCCAAAGAGTTACGGTCCAAGGACGGTCCCGACGCCACTTTGAACGGAGGTTGTGCAAATGTTATCAATACTTACCTGTACAAAGTTTAAATCGATTCCTTAACATATTCGTTCTCACGATGTTTTTCAATTTGTTAGGAATATCATTGAGACTGGGGATGAAGAGGAGAACAGGAAGGTTTACATCATGAACAGCGAATTCAAGGAGACCATCTTACGTGCGCACTCGGCCCAACAGTTCATGGTCGCTGCTGGATGGTGTCAGGTCAGGAACAGAAATAAAACAGTGTACAGAAACATTTTGAAATATAGAGATGGTCGTAACGCTACAGACTTATAACATATATTGCAAATGACTGTTCTGTTAGATATATTCTTGCTCTATTTTCCTGTAACAACTTGATGGGCCTTTTTCCTGTATCTGAATTCACGCAGGTTGATGACATGATGGTCTTCACCAGAACCTGTGATGTCCTGCTGCAGCCGACAGTAGAGGCCCTGGAAGAGAGTTTGAAGTAAGCGGTTTGACTTTTGTGCAGTTGTATTGGTCATTTGAAAGGAAAAATATTCAAATACAATTCAATCTCTACAACTGGACAAACAACGGAGATTTACTTTCTGATGTTTCGAGTGACATCCATCGCTCTTCTTTAGCGTCACTAGAATGAACTGGCAGAACAATTCAATACAAGTAACGTTACAGCTAACTAGAAAAACTGGTTGTACATCATCCTTTCTAGTGACGCTGAAGAAGAGTGATCTTTGTCACTCAAAACGTTCTGAAGTAAATGTCGTTTTTATCCAGTTGTGGAGATTGAATCGTATTTGAACATTGTTTACCTGGATGCCTAACCGTCATAAATGTAGAAAGGACAAATAGAAAATGAAGTCATTGCGTATCTTTGCATTTTGACTGCTTATCAGCATTCTTAGTAACAAGTCATCTTTACCTTTGCATTCTTATTTCAGTGCCCTGAAGGAAGAAAGCTTTACAGAAAAAGACACGCCCCTGTTCTCCCACACGCCGGACCAAGGTGAGTAAAACCATAGTGTCTGTAGGATAAAAGTTGTAACCAGCCCATTGTATAGTATACTAAATTTAGTAATGCTAGCGACATGATTTGTAACGTTCAAGCATTAAATTCTATTGTCCATGGAGACACCTTTTGATATTTTTTCGTGGTTCTTTACAGATGAGGATATCTATCAGGGGGTGACCGAGGAAACGCAACCACCAGAGGAAAAGGTAATCTTCACTCTTAAAACTGAATAAACGAATCTCAAATATCATATGGCAATAACTTTATATTTCCCATGAAATCACAATTACTGAGACACATGTATTAATACACATCTTGTTACACAGAACGCTCTTCAAGACAAGATTCAGGTTATTTCAACATGTGCAGACATCATCAAAGAACAAGAACGGCCGGACCTGGCCAGACAGGCTTTGACCACTGTCCGCAGGATGACCAAGTAAGAGACATCATTTAGATTCTAGCACTGTGCTGTCCATTTGATATCAATATTCAAGATTTCACTCTTAATTTCATATTCTGTCTTTGTTTATTACAGTAACGTAAGGTGTAAATTGAAAGCAATAGAAACATTAGGAATAGACAACAAGAAAGGGTGGCAAATCTATATGGCCTCATAGCTTCTTATAGCTTAAAATCATTCACTAATCTCCTACTGGTTTTACCAGCAACATTTTGAAGCATCCTGATGACCAGAAGTACAGGAAAGTTCGAGTGCAGACCAAGACGTTTCAGGGGACCGTTATGAAATCGACGAATGCTCAACAGTTCGTGCTTGCATCCGGATGGAAACAGGTAAATGGTATCAATGGAAAATAACTTCACCTACCTACTTGTGTTATTCTCAACTCCTCCCGACATTTGGGGAAGGATAGTATAATCGGCAACTGATATGTGTCGTTAAGCATAAAAGTTAAACGGCAATATAACAGCCTTATGCTCTAACCTTATTTTAATCATGTGTGCCCTATTGTTATTTTTCAAAGGTTGAAGATACCATGGTCTTCGACAAATCCAATGATGAGCTGCTCAACCCGACACTACAGATTATTGATGACTTGCTGAGGTAAGATAAATAATAGATCTATAATAGTTCAGCAATCAATATTTCAAGATATGTACATGTTTACAATGTCTTTATGTCTTAACATTTCGTCTGCATTTCAAGGGCATATTCGAGTGTTTGCATTACTTTATCAACAACTGGAACTGAACTATTGTCATTATCTGTATATCATTTTTTTTCGTCCTGCACAGTTCCCTACCTTGGGAGACACCTGGTGACACTGACGATCTGGCGCATCCCTTCGTCCCACAGGGTGCAGCAGAGCCATCCTCGGAGGGATCTCATAAACTGGTCAAAGGTGCCACAAATACATAGAAGTTTTCCTTTTGAAAAAAGTCAACGTAAACATAGTATTGTGTTGCCAAACCTGCCGTGTATATCTTAGTCATCTGTTCCAAGTCAATGTCGGGTGGGGTAGATGTTGATATGTACCTGCCTATGTTCTAAATATGTTGACAGCTCCATACATAATACGGTATATATATGTATAGATACTCGTATGTATATATACCCTTTCTTGTGACATGGAATTCTGTTGCACGCTTGAAAGCAACACCACTACCTCATTAAACCTTTCAGGATTGCCAACAGGCGTCAAGGTACCGCACGGCATTAGGTTCCACGTCATTCGTGGGTCCAACATAGCATTGGCGCCCGACAGGAAAGCTGCACGTCGCAAGGGCGGTATCAGCAATGCCATTACCTTCAGCGATAAACCCTTCAGCGTGAATCAGCTGATAGCTGTACAGATCACAGACAGGGACCCTACTGTAGAAAGCGCTGTTGTACTGGGGGTGACAACCGTAGACCCCATCAAATGGGACACAGAAAAACTGCCACAGTTTCTAAGTTACCTCTCAAACGATGACGGCTTCTGGAGCGAGCCAATAGGAGAGGACGTGGCCCTACCTGGAAACATCCTAACATTTTACGTCAGCAGTAGTGGCTCCCTGAAGTGTTCAGTGCACGCTGAAGGAGAGGACCGGATTGTGGAAGAGATTGACATTGTCTGCAACATCCCAACTGGCAAACCCCTGTGGGCAGTACTGGACTTGTTCGGGTCGACCACTGCAATCAGCTTTGTTGACATAGGCAAGTTCAGTTTGCTTGCTACCCAAAACCTCTTTCGGACTTAAACTCCCCGAGCGCTAATTTTAGATCGGTGGGCTGACTGCCTTGGGCCCCCGAAAAATTGGCTAGCTGCCCGATCCTGTCTGGCACCCAGGGTATTTGCTTGTCTTCCATTGCGCGCGATAGCCAACAACTTCTGTTGTACCTTAAAAATATCAGAGATCTGTCTGTCATTAAATTTCGACTATTTTCTATTTCCACAGAAGAGAAACAAGACTCAGATGAAGAGGTGCCCTTCCTGACAGAGAAGGATCGCAGCTATGTGGCCAGTCTGTTGTCTAATATTGCGGAAAACATTCCGTAAGACAATTTTCATTCATGCCTATTTTCCATGTGACATTTTTCATTAACAGTATTTATTGATGTGGCATTAACACAAATTTCGTAGAAACACTAGCTGTCTTATTGTGATGACCTATTTGGTTATAGATTTTTCTCTGTGTAACTGTCAAGCTCAACGGGGCATTTCACACTCTTCTCAGCTCAACTAAAGTCTCACTTTGTATCCACAGCTCGACAACAAACAAAGATGGGGAAAACCAGAAGGTATCGTTTTATTGTCCATCGTCTTTTTTTAATTACCATACGTAATATCTAGCAGGCTTGGTGACTGTTGTATTGAGTTGATTTGATTTGTGGAGGCAGAAGTTTGATATCCAGTTTTGAGTGAGAGTAATTGTTATGTTATTTGGGTCAGTCTTTGTATGATTATCTGTTGTTGTTTTTTTGTATACAACACAGGTTGACGAAGCTAGCGGGGAGAGCTCGCCCATCAGCACCAGTGAGCCTGCTGGTGGGTTCTTCGTTCTTATTATATATCATAACCACGGAAATTCATAGTCTTCATTGTGCCTGTTCTATGGTGGAATATTTCGATATTGCATATCATTTTTATGCTCGGCCTTTCCAATGACAGCATCATGTCCTTTAATATTTTACAGGTGAAGAAATAAAAGTGGATGAGGTACCTGCAGAAACTGCAGTCCCTGCAGCTGAAGCGGCAGCACCTGCTACCGAGGAGGCTGCCGGGACAGAAGCTGATGATGACGTCATGTCTACTGAGGTGAAGGTTAAATCCTGCAAAAGTTTCTGACTTTGTGTATTTTAAAGGAAATGTTCACATTGCATTCAAAACCATGGATAATTTGACATCGATCTTAGAATTAACGCATTATATATCGCTGCATTGTTAACTATTATTCCTGTACATTGTTCAGGACCTGCCCAGAGAGAACTGGTTGACACCATTCGTGAATGAGCTTCTGGAGAATGAAACCGTGGAACAGGCCAAACTGACTCTAACCACTCTGTGGACAATGACACGGTGAGATCAAAATGATGCTCTGATTCCTTCGCTATCACTACTGTTTAAGACATTACTTCTTCGCTATTACTACTGTTTAAGAAATACTCTTTAAGACGAAAGGCATTAGGACCAAGACGTATTAGCCAACTTGTTAATGCAGACTACTTACGAGTCTATCTTTAACGATGGAATAGTCAATCAATTTGTGTCTAAATGTCTGCATCTATTTTACATTATGATAAACCATAGTCGCTTTTGGAGACATACTTTTCAGATGTTATTTAATGTTACCTCAAATTCTTTCGCAGCAACATCACGAATTACAAAGGCAACGATGACAACTACCGAAAGTTGACTACTAAGGACGTTCCCTACGCTGAAGCAATAACGGCCACCCCAACTACACACCGACTCTTTTTGAAGATAGGATGGAAGAAGGTGGATAAATATCTACTACCCTGAATCACGTCATATCTCTAAGAATCAGTTACATAGAGTTTTTCTCTTCAATCTATTCGTGTAAAGCGAAGAGAAAGAAAGAGAGTAAATCATTTCCTTTGAAGCAGAGGTACATCTAGGACCTATAAAACTTTGAGTAATAATCTGCCTGCGACAAAATAATAATCTGTAGCTTAGACAATGTATTTTTCTTTTGTTCCACAGCTGGGTGAAATATTAGTCGTCCCCCAGTATGGCGGTCAAGATGCCAAACCAATCCTGGTGGCCTTGGAAGAAGGGCTGTGGTAAGAGACAAAAACATAAATGTCGCTTTTCATACCATCTCAATATTAATTGCATTGTTTGCAGCACTAAAGGTTATTTTTCTAATCCACAGCAATTTGGAGAAAGACGAAAGCCCAGCTCCAGAGGAGGGGACTGAAGCATCTGAGGTAAGGCAAATTTATGACAACGTTTCAATATATTTTATAGAAGTGGTCTTCTGTCCCTATAAACAATTCATTGTAGCGACAATTTCTCTCGATTTTGTTCACTGGCTACTTTCTCATTGAGCCTATCGATGAGCATTGAACCTATTACTTATGATTTGAAATCTGGTCCTTCAAAGTTGTCCAGATTTGTAAAAATTGTCTGACATTCTAAAACCCAACAGGCAAAAGCTGACGAAGAATAACTGCATGTATCTGACAGTTTTGTGCATTCATTCCGTCGTTTCAGGACAATGCCAACTTATCAATGAAGTCTTGTCTGGAGGAGATAGAAGAGATGGAGACAACAGGTCAGACGAGGATCACACTGTCCACAATCAGGGACGTGGCAAGGTAACTTCAACCACACGCTGTGGATTCCGCTAAAGAAGTATTCTTACACACTTGTCTACATTTACCTTTACCAAGAGGTACATTACTGTATACATTATGAATATTAAAGCATTAGATTCACTGGTCTTAAGCTAAAACTAAATAGGTTATTTGATGTCGTCCAATCAGGAGGGTCCGTGACAACCCAGGAGACAACAAACACCGAAGGGTCAACATGAAGGAAAAGGTGTACGCGGATGCCATCTTGCGGTCAGAAGCAGCAAGGAACTTCATGGTCACAGCAGGATGGATTCAGGTTGGGGAAAACTCTAAAATAGGATTGTTACAAGAAATTCCGTTGATATACGGGTGACCTAAGCATCTAATATTTTGCTTGTCATCTTTTCCAGGTCGGAGATAAGTTGATATTCCCCAAGTACTGTGACAAGCGCCTTGATCGCATCTTGGCTACCGTTGAGGAAGCTCTAAGGTAAGTACATTTCTCCATCTTTTGGTAAGTATGAATATTAGTTGCACTCTATCACGATAACTCAAATAACTCAAACTTTTTTGTGGGAGGTCTTCTGCTTATAGAGAATAAATTACAAATACATGTGTACAAAGGAAGCAGACAGCTGTTTTGAATTATTGGCACAGTCTTCCCCTGGTTGATTAAATCTCGCTTATAGCAGCCCGCCCAACATCTGCTTCCACCGGGAGGGGCCAGTTACTGTTACGGACAGCAGAGCTTGTGTTACCCAGACTATCCCCTGGCTATTGGGCACAAATCAACTCAGAGTGACTAACTTGTGAGACCATCTTGTGTGACTACGAAATTGGGTTTGTTCCAGCAAACTCCCTGACTTCCAACTCGAAGATGAAGATATGGAAACAGCCAAGGAAGGGGAGAAAGTACCGAAGGAGACGACAACACCTCCAGAGGAGAAGGAGAAAGCAGAAGAGAAAGTTACTGAGGAAAAGATCGCGCCAAAGGTGGAGAAACCACCAGAAGTGGAAACACCGTTTGCAGCGCCGGGACTTAAAGCCTGGACCCCAGCTAAGACTGGTATGGAACTTATTTTTGAAGCAGTGCCTGATCTTTTTGCTTGTTCTTTGCATTCTTTAAATGATTATTTTGTGTACGTTAACATGTTAGACACAGCATTTAATAGCATATTTCATACGTAGGTTATACATGTTTAACATGCACTTCACCGCAACATACAAATTCTCACAATACGTGTAGACCCAACTACATTTTTATTATTTACAGCTAGCAACAAAAGGCAGCGGCTCGCCTTCTGTAGCGTCCATGGCAACGCCCTACAACTGAAGGACGGAGGTAGGACCATGAGGCGGCTGTACGCCACTGACGACAACACAAGCGCCATCACCTTCACCAGCAGGCCTATCGACATCGATGAAAAGGTCACCGTGGAGATCGCAGAGTACAGATCCAGGTCCAGTGAAGACGGCAGAGGCGTCGTGATCCTGGGACTCACCACTGAAGATCCTTCGACACTCTCTCAAGACGACTTACCTCCCTGTGTCATCGACCTCACTGCGCAGACCAACTACTGGGCGCGGCGGGTGAAGGGAAAGTTCGTCGGGTCGGGAGACACGCTGACGTTCTACCTGGACAAGGACGGGAACCTGACGTACACCCTAAAGGACGTGGTGGACGAGGTTCATCTCTGCGACATCCCGACTGACAAACCGTTATGGGCAATCTTAGACATGGATGGCGGAGCGACGACTCTCACATTTGAAGGTGGCTGTAAATGTTTTCTAAATATCATTAAAAAAAGAAATACCAGTGATCAGCTTACATGATTCTTGTATATTAGTCTAGTATTGGAAGGAAGTCAAAACATCATTTTCTTAAACCAAAACGTTTATTGTGACATAAACAGTACAAATTGTAGTAAGTAGATGTATTTCGTTCTGCCACTGATAGGTGTAGGTGACCACTATGAGTTCAGGATGCCCTGGGAAGGCTGGAGTATTGAGCCTGACGTCACCACCTCTCCTCCCGATGCTGCAACAAGCAACCTGGACGATGAAACCCCACAAACAGCTGAAAACGACAATGGCGCAGAAAGTGAGGTTAGTAAACTTTTTAACACCGTTTGTAACCTTCTGAGTTGTATCTGTGCATTTTTGCACGATATAGAACCGCACACCTATATATGTATGACTGTGACAGTGTGACGTCCTAATAATTTACTGTTGGACTTCAGCATTTCTGCGAAGTGGACGATAGAGTAATGTAAGGATGGAGCATGTACTTCCATGTTCATCAAGTTCACAACATGTAATATATTATCATATATATAATGCTGTCAAACGTAGCAGGTATGACTCATATCTTACGTTTTACACTAAGTCCCGCACACTTTTTCAGACCACACCTGCACCTGACAGCCACGAGTCTCCCTCAGCCTCAGGGACAACTGTCGATGCTGACTCAATGACCGAGGAGGAAAAGCTAGCCTTTGCCTTTCAAAAGTTCAAGCAACAAGTCGAGGTACGATGCAGTTTTTAATGTTGAACACAGCTTATCTTCGCTTCAATAGCGAAGACTGTTTGAACTTCATTGTTTGAAGATTGTTTTGGCGTTTTACGGTTCTTTTAGAATCCTAACGTTATCATTCTAATGAAAGTCGATATGGAAATTGCACATATTTCACACAAAGCTAACTATAAGCTTTTGATAACAATAAGCTTTTGATACATCTATACACACAGGACCCGGCAAAGGAACAGCCACCAGAGGAGCTCATCCAACTGATCAATGCCATCAGACAGAGAACTGAAGATGGAGACTCATCTGATGATGAAGGTATGACACATGAGTCAGGTGTTTCTAGTCGGTGATCCGTTTATGGTTGCTGTCTCACGAACTATTACAATTCCCGTACCACAATAACTAAACTATGAGAGAATGTTTCCATGTACATTCACTATTTGTGCTGTCTATTTTCTCAGATGATGAGGACGAGTCTAATATAGCATCTGAACTACTGGGAAAACTGGGGTGAGTTATCGCACAATTTCTCTTTGTGACATTTCAAAGTCCACCGAAAGTTTACAGAGGGTCACGATACAAAGCAATTGAAACCTAGGTCCAATGAATACATCAAATAAAATCAGATAATTTTTTTTCCAGGTCTGCTTTCTTTGAGACAATTTTGAAGTCAGAGCTTCAGCATCTATTTGGAAAATCGGTAAGTACTAAATAAATAGATAATGTATATTATCTGTGTCTCATGCATTGCATGTCGAAGTTGTACATTTTGATTCCCCTATGCATATGACGTTTATGTACAATATCTCATTTACTTTTCAGACCTCCGCGTCAGAAGAGAGGTCTTCAGGTTCAGGTAGGATCCTCATCAACTGTCGTACCATAAATGATCCAATATGACATCCCTGTGTTTTGTATGTTGCTATGTCACTTCGTCAGACTATGGTCTAATGAAATACTGATATCAAAATTTACGTCATTAAAATGCAATCATTTCCTTACCATAGATGATACTTTTATACTTGACAGGTGCAGGAAAGCCGAGTTATGGATTTGTTGAGACAATGGTAGGTCCAAATAACAAATTGTATGATGACTTTTCGAAAAATACTGATTATTTTCTATGGTATTCCTTCCATGCAAATCACAACATCTTTCATTTCAGCAACAGGATATGTTCTCACATTTGCCTAAGAATCTTGGGTTTAAAATCCAGCTATGTGACATTGACAATGCCCCTATCTCCTTTGTAGGCTTCCCTGGAAGACAGGGTACAGATCATGAAGGCATGTATCGAAACTATGGAAGAGGAGGCAGGAACGGAGATGACCATAATGTCGTTGACTCTTATTCGACAGATTACAAGGTATGGTTAAACACACTGAACCTACAGCTATCATCAAAATGAAAAAAAAGTAACACATGTGTCTTATTTGTTCCTATCATTTCTTATAAATCAACTACAAAATACTGTACATAAAAAGGCTAATACAAGACAAAACCATGTGTGACACTTGTAATTAACAAAACAATACATTAAACAGAGTAAACCATTTATTTGATACAAGAGTTGAGATGTTTTAATTCATCATTTGATTAGGGCTTTTGACATAATATTGATAACTTTCCACAAACAGGATAATTTCTTCAAAATATCTTAGATCATAACCCTCATCTGTTTGTCTGTTCACAGTAACATTTTAGACAACCCAGGTGACCCGAAGCACCGACAGATCCGGATAAAGAACAAGTCCATTTCTGGTCACATTATGGACGTGCCAACCGCCATCCAGCTCCTGTCTGCCATCGGATGGGTTCAGGTAGGGTCAGCATTTCTGCACATTGGCGTCCAATGAAGAAAGAGTCTTTGTAACTTTGTAAGCTATCACATCTGTTAGTGAGCCTCCCCTTCTCTTCGTCTCGTAATCAATTCAAGCTATCACTAACCAATAAGAGATCATTCTCCAGGCACATGCCAAAAAGCTTCGTACCTGTTGATAGAGTGCTCATCACCTTAGCCAGGAACATTCATACCCTATCTAATGCAGTCTTTGTTTGCTCCCAGTCGGATAACACGTTGGTATTGCCGACATCTGCTGGTGACCTGCTGGAGCCAACACTAAAGGCAATCGATGGATCATTAAGGTTTGTTTATGTGCAAATAATATCAAGACTCGCAACAGAGATATGCTTTCATCAAAATCGTCATATCTACCCATCGGCTTATGCGATGTAACTACATGAACCTACGACTGTATTTGTCATACAACTAATGCAAACATCAGACTTTTGTGGAAGATTGTGAATTGTAATGATGCAAAATATACAAATGTTAGAATACAGTAGCGTGTTAAACTAATATTATTCTTTGGGCATATAAATGGACCAGGAAACTAAGAGGAGAAGAGACTCCGACTGAAAGTCCTGAGGAGGCACAAACGGAAACAGTTGAAAAGGAAACAGCTACTGACACCTTACACCAAGAAGTACCTACCGGCAGTACCGAAGAGGCGGATGCTGCAATGGCTGGGGCAGGCGCGGCTACCGACGCACCTACAAGCAGGTCTGACGCAGTAGAAACTACCATGCCCGGAGAAGAGCTGGCCACTGATGCTCTGTACAAAGTAAGGGAAGAGGTAAAAAACATTTTCTAGACCACCGCTATTTTTTGTATGAAGGGTGTGTGATTGAGTAGTTTTCCATACTAAAGTAAATTAAAGAAGACATTTTTGGAGAAAGGGACACTGTCCTTGGTGCTGAATGGCCTTCATGTTACTGTCATATACGCTGTCATAGTAGTACTTCTTTATCTGGTATTGGATGAGCTTCAATGTTGCTCTGTGTCCCCTAAAAGACTGTCAAGCATTGAATCCAACACTGTTGTCCTTGGTACTGAATGACCTTCAGTTTTCCCGGACTGCACTTACCGACGCATACAGGGCAATAGCGATGGCAAGTTGTAATTTATATATAATGAACAGTGCTTTTACTTACGAGTACGTGTACTCTTCGTCTGAACGATACTTTTAGGCACCACAAGAGCTGGAGACAGGTCTGTGCGTACTGAGATCAAAGGCTGCCGAACTGATGCAGGAAGAAACACCTCAACAAGCATGGCTGATTCTTACCGTCTTGGAGAAAATGTTGAGGTATGTGTTGAGCAGAAACCTGTATAAAGCCACCGCTGTATTTTGTGTCTCTTTTGTCTACCTACACTTTTCCAATGTCAAATCGTGATTGAACTTATCGTGTAGCTAATTAGTCTCTTATCATTGAGAAAAAATGTTTTAAAAAAACATCATGCATGAAGACGAAAAGAAATGGTTTCATTTGTAGTAAATTTGATACTGTCGTTTCTTGACATTTACATTCTTTGTTCTATCAAGGGATGTTGTGGACAACTCCAAGGATGAAACGTCACGCCATGTTCGCCATCTTCTTCCGCCAAGCGCCATTAGTTTTCTCGTGGCTGCAGGGTGTGTCCAGGTAAGGGTCTTGTCTTAAAGGTGCGTCAGATTGCGCCACGTTCTCATGCTCTCTAAGATCATTGAAGTGCAACATAGACAGCATCAAACACTGAAATCTTTGTTCATATTACGTTTGAATACACATTGTGAACTCCGCATATATTTACATTTCTGTATTTTTCACCTACATAACAAACCAGGTGGAGAATATGATCATCTTCCCGACAGAGATGGCATTGCTGCATGAAGCCCTGGAAGTCGTTGTGGACTCTCAAAGGTGAGTAATTTGTAAGAGATAACTGTATACTGTCTTTCTACGGACATGAATAGACAAGAAATATTTCAGAAGGATAATCATATCATAGTTGACATCACTATCACATTAGCTGTGGAATTTTACTCAAAACTTTTTCGACGTTTTCAGGAAACTGACGGAAACGAAATCAGACATTAGAGAAGAGCCTGGGATGTTCGTTGCGGGAGCAAGTGAAGCGGTAAATAGTCTAGTTTAACTTTTATCCTCAAAGTATCAAATGAGTCTTACATGAATCATTTCATTCCCGATTTTCTTTTGCATACTTCTTCTCGTTCACTTATCTCCGATGTAAACTAAGAGTAACTTTCTCTGCTTTACGTTAGTCACAGGACGAAGGAATAACTCAAGAGGCACACGCAGCCCCACAAGAATCAAGTGCCAACACAGAAGGTAAATCAAATATCTGATCGGCACGGTGTTCACGTACAGCGCACATATTTTCTTCGCCTAAGTTTCAAACTATTATACATATATGTCATTTTCCCTTCATACTAAGTTACACATTATTCTATTTGTTGTGTTTTTAGCCATGTGCTTCAACTCTGTGCACGGCACCGCAGTCCTCCTGACCAAAGACAGGAGCGTAGCCCGGCTTCTTCTCGACTCCTCCAAGCCTGGGAGCGGCATAGTCTTCAGCGACAGGCCCGTTGTTGTCGATGAAAAAGTCTCCGTAGAGCTCACCGAGTACTGGTACGATCGGAAGGGATCCAGCAAAGGAGACCTGGTTCTCGGAGTGACAACGGTCGACCCGTTCACACTTGAGTCCGCCAATCTCCCTCCGAACGCCATCCCCCATCTCACAAACAGGGAAGGCTACTGGGCGATGCGGATCAGGAGACAGCGCATAGTGCCGGGTGATGTGATGACGGTGTTTGTCAGCAGTGTAGGGAACCTGATGTACTCCGTCAATGATAAAGACAAGGGAGTTCTCATCCCCGACCTGCCCACTGATCAGCCACTGTGGGTGATGATGGACATGGACGGAGGAGTCACTGCTCTAACATTCGTCCAGAAAGGTATACAAGGTTTTGTTCATACACTATGTTTGTACATCTTGCATGTAGCAAATGTCATGGACTACTGTGAAAGCTATCCATGCTCAAGTTGCATAAATTTAGGAAATGAAATAGATGTGTTAGAATTATATCAACTGATGCTTATCATCTTAGTGATTTTGGTCTACTTTTTCCTTTGGTTTACTTTTGTTCTTTCTATTTACAGATGACAAGGATTCTGACACGTCGTCTTCGCCGGCTGATGTAGTGGAGGAGGAAAAGCTTGGCGCCACACCATTCACGGTGGATTCTGATCTGTATGATCCAATGGGAGACGCCCCTCTTCCTGACACACATGTACATCTGCAGCCACATGATGAGAAGGTACGCAAAGATCATTCATGAAATGGTAGCTTCTGTTTAATCTCCTCGGATGCATTGACAGTTATAGAAACTTTTCTCCGAATAAATTTGTGCTCCAAATATACATACTAGATAAACAGAAATGTATAATGTATATTTTTCCTCTAAGCCGTCGGAAGCTGCATCTGCACCGCCAGAAGAAGAAAAGCCAGACAGCTCCCCTGAGGAGGAAGTGGATCTAAACAGCATGACAAAGGAGGAACGCATGGACTTCATCATGAAGATGCAGGGAGAGGAGGTATGGTTTTTATATTATTCAGTAAAGAAAACTTTCTAAGAAATGTTTGTGTGTGTGTTTGTATGCTGTGTCCCTCTGACGTATAAAGGAGTATCTGAAATGAGTATTCCGATCAAAAGAGATATGTACCTTCTTTGCAACAGTTTTCCCTGGAGGAGAAGACCGGACTCCTTAAGGTGTGCGTTGATGTGATCAAGGAGGATGAGACAATGGAACAGGCCAAGGCGTCTCTCAAGTACCTACTGAACCGGATGAGGTCAGGGGAAGTTCATTCAACATCATTTCTCATTCAGAACCATGCTTTTATACGTTCTTGATCTCACGAATTTCGCGTCTTGCGTTAAGCCATGTTGAAGTAAAGTTTATTTCCAAAACATAACCTTAGTCTTTCTGGCAAAGGTAATGATGCTAATGTGACACTGTACAGATTACAAATAAAAATTTGCTCATACTATATCATTGATTTTCAATCAGCATTTCAGTATCATTATGACTATGGTTTGTTGGGTTGTTAGAGCTATTCCTTTTTAATAAAAGTGAATAAACGTCTGCATCTTCATCCATATATTCCACTGCAGTAATCTGTTGAACAACCCCGATGATGAGCGGTACAGACAGGTGTACATCCGGTCAGGCACGTTCTGGGACGCCATGCGGCCCAGGTCGGCACAGCAGTTCATGGTGGCCGCGGGATGGGTGCAGGTAGGGGGTGTTGTCTAGCACTGTACAAAATATGTATGACATTTGTTTGAACAAACATAATATTGCAATCAAATCGTAAACATCACTCATTCATTGATGC
The DNA here is from genome assembly GCA_019207045.1 of Branchiostoma floridae x Branchiostoma belcheri. Lineage (NCBI taxonomy): Eukaryota > Metazoa > Chordata > Leptocardii > Amphioxiformes > Branchiostomatidae > Branchiostoma > Branchiostoma floridae x Branchiostoma belcheri. Next base: position 10,425,869 of record CM033034.1, read on the forward strand.
AATCGGTCAATTATTGCAATACGTTGATACAGAAATATTTGCATTCGAGAAAACTACAAATGACGAAACGGGGCTATTTTTGCATGTTCAATGTACCTATCTGTGTCATCGTAAAAGCATCTGTTGCCCTAATTCCAGGTCGGAGACAACATGGTGTTTCCCAACTACTACGATGCACTCATAAAGCCTGCTGTGGATGTGCTCAACGAATGTCTAAGGTGAGCATTATCGCTGAAAGTAATCTACTTGCATTCTGCACTAACCGATTAAAAACCTTCTTCATTCTGCCTGAGTGGATTGTCAGGAAATTATCATTATAGCCTTTTTGATTTGGGAAAAAGTTTTTTGACATCGTTTTCTGCTCTTCGCAGTACCTTCCCCATGGAGCCCATCTCGCTGTACGGAAGGAAAGACCCGGTGGGTGATGCGGAGCGAGCTCCCGACACTACAGCAGTGGAAGGTACGAGCTCAGAAATGGGGATAATGCTGGGTAAAGCAGCATTACGCTCCATGACAACATTTTTTTCATTTTTATACTCTTGGGGTGTGTAGGCTTTCTAGATATCTACAAGTTACAGAACGCTAGGTAGAAAGATACGCATTTGTAGTATCGCCAACATGGCCATCATCATCACAAAATCTTTATACTCTTCTACTAGGTATGACGTTCAATGAGGTACATGGTAGCGCCATCCGTCTCTCAGATGACGGCCGGACGGCCAAGCATAGTGACGGCTCCACCGACACAAGTAGCACCATTACCTTCAGCGCAACGCAAATAAAGGCCAACGATGAAGTGTTTGTGAAAATGTCTGAACACACTGCAACAGAGTCTGACGTTGTCAGTGGCACATTTCACGTCGGCATCACGACCCTGGATCCTTCAACATTGAACCTAGATGACCTACCAGAGCAGGCCGCTGACCTGAAAAGCTCAGATGGTTTCTGGGTCTGGCCGCTTGACGACAGCCTGACCGGTGAAGGCCGTGTCCTGAAGCTGTCTGTGAGCTGTACGGGGAACCTGACGTACTGTGTGGACAGCAAGTCTCCTGGAGGATTCATCAGCAACATCCCGACAGACCAGCCTCTCTGGGTCATTCTGGTCCTACAGGGACGGGTCGGAGAGGTGACGTTCGTTGATGAAGGTGAGTGAGAAAAATTCTTTAATTACAGCGGTTGTATAATCAGACTGTTGTGTCCAGAGCACTACGACCAATGTTAGCGCTAAGGTATCCCACTCTAAATGCTTTCCGACTCCTTGTCGTTCATAGAAAACGCGATGTAATTTCGTGGGCGCAATTTCTTTTAATCCTAATGAAACACCATCTTATTCAGATGAATTAGCACCGGCCCATGCAGAGACGGACGTCCGTGAGGACGTTACCAGTGGATACCCATGGGACACTGAGGAAGATGACCTGTATGACATGGAGCCCAGCATACCATCATGTGAGTAGTCTCTACGCTGAGATGTAAGCTTGTAAAGCATTGAATATACTTTGGGTGTATTGTGTATTTCTTAGTACTTACAATAAAGATCATACAACGAAACACTTATCGTATGACTTTATTGTCTCTGACAGACAAGGGCGGAGCAAGTCCTAATGGAGCCCATCCACCGGAGAAATCTGAGAAAGAGAAAGAGGTGAGCATAGCATGAATCGTTCCCATTCATTCTGATATCGTTTTCTGTTGTTTATCTACATATATGAAACTTTACTTGTGTTTAACATAGATCACCACGAAGTTTTCAATTGGAATAATAACTGTATCAATTCAACGACGTATGAAATGCGAGACATAGGTGGCAATACTGGTTCATTTGTCTAAACCTTTGTGTACTCCATTTCAGGCGTTTCTCCGAGAAAAAGTCCCGATCCTTGAAGCATGTGTCGACGTCATCAAGGAAGAGGCCTCGGGTGATAAAGCCAGGATTGCCCTCTCGTACATTCGGATGCAAACAAGGTGAAAATATAATATCACACACATAACGGTTAGTCATAAATTCTTCGAAAGAAGTATTCAACAAATACAGCATTATCTATATAAATTTATTATAGGTGTCACCAACTACAACAAAACAGGTATTCTATGAAGTTGTCTAACGTTTTAGTCACACGGTCGTTAACATGCTAGTAGTTCGTCTGGCACAAATCCGTCATTCAAACGTCAGACATATAGTCGGTTGTTCATCCAATTGAAAGTTTGTTGGCTTTCGTGTAGTTTTTTGACATGCCAGTCATAACAGGTGTTTTAATTTTACATATCTGTGATTTTACAGGAAAATTCTGAACCGACCAAGCAGTGATGAGGTGAGAACCATCCACATGAGAGACAGGATGTTCCTCCTCGCCGCTGCAGCCGCCACCCAGTCTGTCCTGCAGTTCATGACCGCTGCTGGCTGGATCATTGTAAGTTTAAAGTCATTGTAAATAAAATAACGGCATCGCCCGTGATGCGTCGCCAAAAGGAATTAATAGGTTCTGATGCTATTAGTCTGTGTAACGCAAACTCTGCTGTCCGGGCTGTAACTGACCCCTCCCCGGAGGCCGGTGGATGTTGGGCGGGCTGTTATTGGCGAGATTTAATCAGGCTATGATGCTATTAGTACATTGTATTTGCCATTGCCTGCATTCAAGTCATTGCCACAATTTGTCCTTTTTTATGCGTAAGAAATTTACAGCTGTCATATTACTATTACATTTAACGTCAAATGTATCAATAAACTTAAACGTCACAGAGGGTAATAAACATTTGTCTTAACACTTTACTCACCGAGATGTCGTCAGGAGGCCTGTGAAGATTTCATACCCTAGTGAAGACCACGGATAGGAAAATACCTTACCCTATAGTTTTCTGAATGTGAGTCTCTCTGTGAAATGTTATTTACTTTGAAACTGATCTTTGCTTTACAGAAAGAGGAGCAAAAGACGCTGGTGTTCCCTCGATCTAATGACGACCTTCTAGAGCCAACCATCGCATCAATCGACGCATGTCTGAGGTAAGGAGGACGGATACAGATATTTTTTTTTTATCATTCACTGCAAACGTTACGTTATAACTCAAGTACGAAAATACCATACACAGATTTTTAAAACCAAATAGCTGTAGGTCCCTTCAATATTGAATCAAAAGAATTATGTACAATGATGCCTCGCTCTTTAGCATTCTTTGGCATAACCTTACAAGCTGACAATGATATGATATCAATATACTGTAGTAGGTCCAGGATATGTAACGAACCGTCTATTTTACGCTCATCACAGGACCATACCAGGCGGGTACTTTGACGTCACCCGGCTGGAGGACCACCTCGAAGGTAAGCATGGAATAGATACACTTGCTAGGCGTGCGAGAGGTTATACATGCGTTCACGATTGATTCCCCTACAGAGTCAGACCAAAGACTTTGAAAATAGTGCATTATGCTTTTCTTTCCAGAACCTGGCACTTATGGAAAAGATAATGGAAATTCAAATAAATCATTACAAGTGGACTAGTGCCCCTGCTGTACTGTGCCTGCACTAAGTTTGCCTTTGAGCTAATGAATCGGAGATTGTTAACGCAGTGGGAAGGACCTAGTTTTAACGCTTTTAACGCTTTTATGCACAACTAAAGGGGGTCATTGCGTGTACCCTTTACCAGTACAATAATGTAATGTCAAACTACTCTCCAAGCAGAGGTTGAGTCGCGTAGAAACTTGTGAAACCGAGGTGAATGAAACAGTGCGGACAAAACCGGTAGGAACAGTCCAATTTATTTGTTCACTCTCAGTAACAAGGAGCATCTGGCTTGTCCAACTCGGAGCTGGTGACTCATACAACAAATCACCCGGACGGAGGAGTAGCGAGCCACGTCTGTAGTCAGCTATCGAAAGGGTATGAAATGCACAGCCAAAGCCTACATCAGGAATAATGCACATGTGAACAAATGTGTCCTCCTCAAAACTCTACCAAACTTTTGAAGTGCAAGCATCCCACCATCTTTAGTACCTTCAATGTTCGAACTATTTCTACTGCAAGTAGACAACATGAACTCGTCGCATCCGCAACTGAAAATAAGATCGACATCATCAGTATTCAAGAGCATAGAATTTACCACCCTGATACTGAAATCAAGTTCAACACCATTGACAACTACCATCTCATCACATCCTCGGCTACTAAAAACTCTCAAGGATCTACAGTTGCAGGTGTGGGCTTATTATTGTCGCCTAAGGCCATCGACAACTTGCTACAGGTGGAAAAAATAAGTGACCGAATATTAATTGCTGAGTTTCACAGTAACCCTACTACAACAGTGATTGCCTGTTATAGTCCAACAAACTGCAGTGATGAGAATGAAGTCGATAATTTCTACCATGACCTAAAAGAAGTCTGCGAGAGTGTATCTCCACACAATTTTCTTGTAATAGCTGGAGACTTTAATAGCCAGATAGGAACGGTCGATGCAGCCTATACATATAACAAAGAAACCAACAGAAACGGCAGCAAACTTATCGATTTTGCACAAGAATTTGAACTCACAATTTCAAATACTAAGTTCACGAAGTCAGCAAACAAACTATGGACTTTCCAACACCCTACAGGGCATCGATCACAGATAGACTACATCTTAACACGGAAGAAATGGAGGAACAGTATACGGAATTGTCAAGCGTACTCCTCTTTCTCCACTGTTGGTTCAGATCACAGAATTGTATCATGCAAAATTTGCTTAAGTCTCAGGACAACAAAAAAGCCACGTCCAAACCCTATGAAAAACATAGACTGGAATTTGGTAACATCTGACCAAACCATCAGAGATCATTTTGTCCTTGAAGTTAAAAATCGCTTTGATGCTCTCTCTGACCCAACTGACGACATAGAAACGACATATAACAACCTTGTCAAGGCCAACGAAGATGTGTCACTTACAGCCCTACCCAAGAGGGAGAAAAGGAAAACCACACCTTTTAGCCTGCACAAACAAGTCTCGGCCGCACGCAAGAAAGTGATGGAAGTTACAAAACTCCACGAGAAAAGACCAACAAGACTTTCCCTTAAGAAAGTTACTAAAGCACAAAGAGAGCTAGATATCGCCTACGCTAGTGCTCAAGCAGAATACATCAAAGGGAAAATAGACAAAATTAGCCTCTTGCATGCAACTAGACAATATGAAGCAGCGTGGAAAACAATTAATGAGCTCAGTGGACGGAAAGCCCAACCTACAAGCAAGATAAAAGGAGGATCCCAAGAAAACAGGAAGGCCAACTGGCTCTTACACTTCAAGTCTTTACTTGGAGAAGCTCCCAAGTTACCACCTAACCAACCGTTAAGAAGGATACAGGTGTCTGAAGAGCTTAATATATCAACTGAGCCCTTCTCATTAGAAGAACTTGAAGCTGCACTGGACTCTTTCTCTAACAACAAATCCCCTGGACTTGACAACATCCCTACCATAATATGGAAGGATCCGGTATTCCATGATTTGCTTCTTCACCTGTGTAACAACACCTTCTTCACACACAAACCTCCTTCTGCGTGGCTCAAAGGTGGTATTATTCCAGTACCCAAGAAAGGAGATTTGACTTCAGTTGCAAACTACCGTGGGATCACTCTTACTCCTATAGCTGCCAAGGTTTACAACAAGTTGCTACTTAACCGTCTAGTTCCTGCAGTAGACCCACTCTTAAGAAAGAACCAGAACGGCTTCCGAAGAGGTAGATCCACCATAGCACAAATACTCTCCATCCGCAGAATAATAGAGGAAATGAGAAGATGCGACAGAAATCTTGTACTACTGTTTGTCGATTTCCGAAAGGCCTTCGACTCCATAGACAGAAACATTATGTTTGAGATACTTAGTCTCTATGGAATACCATTACCCATCGTCAGTGCAATCAAGGCACTATATACGAACACCACCGCTACGGTGATCACTCCCGATGGTGAAACAAGCCCGTTTGAGGTCACAGCCGGTGTCCTGCAAGGAGACACATTAGCTCCTTTTCTTTTCATCATAGTACTAGACTATGTACTACGTCTCTCATTGGACAGCATGCAGGAAAAGGGTATAGAAATTCAACCTAGAAGAAGCAGTCGACACTTAGCTGTGAATCTTACAGACCTAGATTTTGCAGACGATCTAGCACTGTTAACACACCTAGTCAAGGATGCTGAAGATCTTCTGCAGTCTCTCGAGAAAGCAGCGGCTCAAGTTGGACTCTATTGTAATGCAGAAAAAACTGAATTCATAAAAACAAGTACAAGTATTACTATTGCACCAACTGATCTCAAATCCCTATCTGGAACTTGCCTAAAAGAAGTCGAGGACTTTAAGTATCTCGGGTCTTACATTATGAACTCAGAAAAGGACTTAAGCATTAGGAAAGCCATGGCCTGGAATGCTTGTAACAAACTGGATAAGATCTGGCGCTCCAGCATAAACAACAAACTTAAGGTACAAGTCTTCCGCGCAGTAATAGAGCCCATTCTCCTGTATGGTGCTGAAACTTGGACCTTAACAACTCGTCTGGAGAGGAAACTTGATGGTACGTATACACTACTCCTGCGCAAAGCACAGAACATTTGTTGGAAGCAGCACCCATCTATAAGGGACATTTATGGAGATCTTCCGAGGGTTTCTCACAGACTCAGACAGAGACGGGCACAGTTTGCTGGACACTGCCTTCGGGCTAGTGAAGAGGTAGTTTCCTCACTCCTCTTGTGGAGGCCTCGAGGGAAAACTCACTCCCGGAAGCTGACCTTCCCGAGGCTGCTCTCCAGGGATACCGGGCTAGCGGAGGAGGACCTGGCAGCGGTTATGTCAGACAGGAAGGCGTGGGCTGAAGTAGTGCATGGACTTACCCCGTCCCCTCCGGGGGTCGACTAGGAAGGGAAGATATTGTAGTAGTCTGAAAAATTACACCGGCGCTCCTATGCGTTTTGAGGCAGAGGTAAGAGGAGCGCCGGTGTAATTTTCCGACTCAACCTCTGCTTGGGAGTAATGAATTTTATTGTGTTCTTTCCAGGGCTGACAGGTGATGGTATTGAGGAACTGCAGGATGTAGAGTTCCACTCTGTACACGGCGCTAACATCGAGCTGTCGGAGGACAGGAGAACGGCTCGGCGGCTGGGAGACATCAGCAAAGCCATCGTCTTCACCTCCAAACCGTTCCGCGCCAACAAGCGCGTGGCAGTGGAGATCACCGACTGTGAGCCCGACACCAAGTGCGCGGCGATGTTCGGAGTCACCACGGAGAACCCCCTCTTCTGGAAGCCGGCAGAACTGCCGCTGTTCGGGACTGACCTGGTAAAGAAGGACGGCTACTGGCTGGAGCCGCTGGGGGAGGATGTCGCCACCGAGGGGAGCATGCTGACCTTTCACGTAGACAGTGGCGGATCTCTGGTGTACTCTCTGTGCAGTGCTGATGGAGAGGAAACCATGAAGGAAGTCGAGGTCTTCAGCGACATACCGACGGATAAACCACTGTGGGCCGTCCTCGACTTGTTCGGTTCCACAAAGGCGGTCAAATTTGTCAACAGAGGTCAGCAAAATAGTCTCATTGTTATACCTGTCTGTACGTTTTAGAAAACTATGCCTTATTAGTATTATTGGTATCGAACGTTAATTTATTAGCAGTGGTTTACAAACTTTCATGGATGTGGGAACCAGCGAAAAACTACAGGTGAACAAACCCGGGCTTTCAAGTTCACAAACCAACGCCCCTAACCACTAAGCAAAAAGGCCAGGCCCAAACGGCCTGGTCTATTGGTGGTGCTAATGAACCCCACTGTTACACTGATTGAAGGAGGGATAAGGCGTCAATACTTGGTTTTAAATGTGACACTAACATTATTTTTATGTTCGTCACTCTAGAAACTGACGACGATGAATCAGGAGAGCCCGGAATAGGCTCTACCTTTCAACTGCCTGGCTCCGGTTTTACATCATCAATGGGCTCCGACTTCCAACTGCCAACAGGCACCAGTTTTCAACCACCAACGGGCACCAGTTTCCAACCACCAACGGGCACCAGTTTCCAGCCACCAATGGGCACTAGTTTCAACTTCAAGCGACCAATGAGCGATGGGGACCAGTCACCAATAGGAAGCGACCCTGAACCATTCAGCTTTGAACCAACCACATACACCAGCTCCACTCCATCGACAACAGACGAATTCGATCTTGACTAAACGTCAAGCCATCGATAGCTGTAAAAAATCGTTACATGATAATGCAATCAAGGAATGGAATCCTTCATTATACTATAGCGTTATTGAGTTTACAGTTGGAAATGTGAGATATTTCAGAAAGTTTCTTTTTGAGACCACGTGCTGCTGCTCAGTTGAAAGACAAATGAATGAAAACCTTTATTGTACATATGTTCGCTAGGTTAAATTCAGTTCGCAACAAAACTAATAGTTCAACAGATTCACGTATACATAGACAAGCTAGCATAAGTACTATAGTGTAGAAACAAGTGAACTCAGCTTCTTCATTCTTAGTGCTGGTGGAAATATAAGAATAGACGTGTTTAATTGGGAGAAAACAGCCACCCCGTGATGAGTTACGGGCAATAGAAACCTACCTATGCAAGACATGTTGTGTGTTAGCAGACTGAAACCTGTATTCTATTGTATTATGTCAAACTTAAAGAACAGGATTCACATTGAAATGTAGAAAAGTCAGCGCTATGTAAATCGATAATGTGTAAAGTCGGAATAGACACGATAGATCTACGTCGATGAAGATTAGACATCCAGGTAATAAGATGTTCAGTTGCTTGAGTAACTGCTTTTTGGCATATGTATTACACCTAGATTTATGTTTCCTTCTCTCAAAAGACTTATATCATAAGTGCCTTGGCAATAACGTATAACGTTATAATGCGCATCATTCGTGGGTCGGATCATTTATGTGCTTGAGGATACTTAACCATCAGTTTGACTGATCAAGACATACGAAATGTTCTTTATGTATGGTGTTATACTCACTCAGCATTCAGAAGTGTTTCAGATGCAGAATGAGCCAACAATAAAGCTGCTGCTATCTATCCAACTGACTATTTGGTGTGATGCGAACGTAAACCAAAAAGAGGTTTTTGAGATTAATATGAACAATTCCTTCATTTGTTCTTAGTAATTCTATAATTCAGAAGATTATGAAAATACTCGACACACACATTGTAAAATGCGCCGTTCCGAAGTAATTGTCCTTGTATCGTGCGTTAGATTGTATTGTTTCAGATGACGGGTTGACAAATACACTTCTTTCATGATCAAAAGGCTCTCCCGGTTCACAAGGTTATATTGCATCCGTGAGTTATCAACACACCTTCCACATTATGAAGGAAAATTGGATACATCTACTGACAAACAGATAGAAAATCCCCTTTAACTTTTCCAACGCCATCTAATTTTTACAAAACAAAACAAAATTGAAATTTGGACGTGCTAGCTCCTCAGAACGTTATAGCTTACCTGGTATATATGTACACTTCGATTACTCCCATTAGTGCCATTTATGACCTAATCCGTGTGTATCTCATTGCCTTGTTTGTGAAATATAGCAACATTGTAATTCTGCATTCATGATGGTCCCACTTTTGGAAGCAAATTTGCATCAGCCACAAAAGTTTCACCCTATTTGCGAGCCTTTCGCCATTTCCCCATTCCCGAAAAACGAAAAGTTTAGAAATTTGACGGTCATGTGACGGTCTTCTTTGTCACATTGTGAAAATACACAAGACTTAAGACTTAAGTGGGTGGAAATTTTTCAAATAGGCCCAGACGTCTTCATAGACATCTAGAATGTCCTAAAAGAGATCAACTGGCATGCAAAGGCTTGATTTTTCGGTGCCGCATAAGGAGTCAATGTAACCCCATGTCCACCTGTCAAAGAGCCACCTACATTCGTGTATATATAATATCTTGTGCGTTACGAAGGATATATGTGGACTTCATTCGCTTTCCTTTGAAAGCTTTGGCCTTTTACTCAACAGTTCATCAGCTTATATAATGGCGATGACAATGGTCTTCATTGCATATCGATACCCAACATGGGGCCTGCATGAAGTTAGATAACTTGACTGAAGTATAGACAGGTTACGTACGTACCATTTAAATTTAAAGACTCCCTTCCCTCATCTTAAAACATGCAAGTTATAGACCGTGGGTTTTTTTGCATTATCACACTGTGTTAGATGACGTACGTGAGCATTTCCTCCTTTCATACAGAGCGCTAACGTTACCATCATCTGCAAAGATGGAAGGATGCCTACATAACCCTATAGTCTAGTTGAATTACAAATATCTGGTCAAAAGACCACAAAATGATGTAACAAGGACATTCATATGCCCATACCTTCACTTACATAGACCGTATAATTACTGAACTTCATGTACTAGATACAGTGAATTATTCAGTACGAACCGCAAGGGGGCGCTCTATGTCTCGTGCTACGCGAGAGGACCTGGCCGCCGAGATTTAGCGAGAGTGAAAAATGTTCTACCCCCCGCGAAGGCTCTACTCGGCCTCTTTTCACTGGCCGCCATCTTGGTGTAGGTGAGTGTAAAACTCTAACGAGAAATCGGTGTCAATCCACCCTTCTGCGTCAACCAATTGCGCTGAATACAGTTGTGCAGCAAGATAGAAGTTCAAAGAATGCAATGGCGTCATTATTTTATTTCATTGTCTCAATTTTAGCCTGATATGTGTGTCTTAAAAATGATGATTACTGGAGCTGTGTGGACACACGTTTCTGTATGGCGCCGACTTCCCTGATGCGTCCTGTACTGAAAATGACAGTGAAAAGTAAAGTTTTGCTGCTTTGAAGGGACCTGGAAGTCCTGCTCATGATATTTTGGTTCTAAGTAAGCTGCTTTTGGACCGCAAAGTACAAGTAGTAGACATACTTGATATCCAGAAGCTGTTTTCTGAAGTCGCCATGCCTGAAGATGTTAACAAAAATTTATCCATTTAATTTGTAGGCCGACATCACAATGGGGAAGTTCCTGAAGTCGGGGAAAGTCGTCCTCGTCCTGAAAGGGAAGTATGCAGGCAGGAAAGCTGTCATCGTGAAGGTAGGGTACTGATATTTAGTCCTACAAACCGTGTATGCGCGTATACAAAATGCGAGTTGATGGGGGAGGGGGGCGACATGTTGAATTGTATTTTTTTTCAGAGGTCTTCATCATCAAAACATATGTGTACTTATATTTTCCCTCCTCACAAGTTATGATTCTCTGTCAACCAAGTAACTCGACAGTGACTACTCAGAAATTTGAATTAATAATTAAGATTTGTAATAGTAAGTAGCACTTTCACAGTTACAGTTACAAAGTTAGTTATTCACTGAAACTTCATATCAATAATTTTTTTAAGTTAATGCGAGCACATGTATCTATTGGTTTTACATAGTGTTATTGCAGAACTAGTTCCAGACAAGCAATACTCATTTCTTGTATGGCGTTCCCTCTGCAGAAAGAAATGGTGTGTCGCTATCTGTAAAACAGTGTCCCTTCTCATGACACTATGAGACGAAACACTCCAACATTAAACAACTACTCCAATGATACAAATTAGTACATTTAAAGACATGTTTACCGCTTTCAAAAAGACAGGCACAGTGAATCTTCTTTCCAGGTGTCACATTTTCCCTTGAACTCAGTTACAGCTCCTTTCTGTACACATTTTCTATTTATGGTCTCCTAGGATAGTACATATGAATGTGTGCATGCATCAGACTTCTAAATGCTGAGTGACTTCCTTTGTGCACAGAACTACGATGAGGGTACACACGACAGACCCTATGGCCATGCGCTAGTGGCTGGCATGGACCGCTACCCTCGCCGCGTTACCGCCAGGATGGGCAAGAAACGCCTGGCCAAGAGGTCCAAGGTCAAGGCTTTCGTGAAGGTGTGCAACTACAACCACATCATGCCCACAAGGTATGTAACATTTGTTCTATCATCATCATCATCTTTGCTGCATATCAGCAGTCTAAGTTACTGAGGCGGGCCATCATTGTTCTCCAATTTCTTCTATGTGAGCTGTACACCATCATTTTGTGGTTACCAGTCAACCAGAGACTATAGAATACTGACGTTATCAACAATATCAAGTTGCATTATTATCAAGTGCAGAACTAGTTCCAGACAAGCAGTACTCATTTCTTGTATGGCGTTCCCTCTGCAGAAAACAACGGTGTGTCGCTATCTTACAGTGTCCCTTCTCATGACACTATGAGACGAAACACTCCAACATTATAATGACTGTACATTTGATTTCAACTGAATTTTTTTTAGTCTCGTAGTCTCGACAGAGTTGTGACTGATGTAAGAATTTTGATGTCAGGAAATTTTCACATATTTGAATGTCTGCCGTATGTAGCAAATGCGTGGCTTCTTTCTACAGAACCTGTTACAGTGTTAAGTATACTGATTTGTGTTGTCTTTCTACAGATACTCTGTTGATGTTCCACTGGACAAGGGCCTCATCAACAAGGATGTGTTCAGGGATCCTGCGCTGAAACGCAAGGCGAAGCGGGAAGCCAAACTCAAGTTTGAGGAGAGGTAGGTCTAAGAAATTGCTGTCTACTCCTTAAATCGTACTCCTGCATGGTGATAGTTGTATGCATACATTATTGTATAGCTACTGTATTTGCAGTACACATAGGTTTTTGCTGGTCCAGAAAAAGGTTTCAGGTTCAGATAGACGAAGTGCAGAACTAGTTCCAGACAAGCAGTACTCATTACTTGTATGGCGTTCCCTCTGCAGAAAGCAACGGTGTGTCGCTATCTTACAGTGTCCCTTCTCATGACACTATGAGACGAAACACTCCAACATTACTGTGCATGAAAACACAAAGGCCTCCAAATAAGATAACTGCCTTCAACACATTATTTTTGCGATGTTGTATCATGATTTTGACACATTTTCCTCCTGTTTCAGATACAAGACCGGCAAGAACAAGTGGTTCTTCCAGAAGCTACGCTTCTAAACGATATTATAATAAATCTGTCGTATTCCGTTGGAGACTTACCAGCCTTGTGGTCTTCTTTTTGTGTCGCATTGTACTTAAGAGTTTGAACATGTCGGGAGATGAATGTTGAGCATATGTTGTGTGTTGCCTAATGGTTACAGTCACTAGTAAAAAGTGTTTTTCAAAATTAAGGACAGTCATGTTTGGGTGGTATGGTATAAAAGACATATCCTTGTTTACTAGTGGTTGTGCATGGACAAATGTTGGGTGATAGAATGAGTAACTGTGTTGTGTGGAGAAAAAAAAATGTGAATACCATTCTTCTGCTACTTGCTCCCACTTAAGGAAGTAATATAGTGCACTAAAAAATGAGAATATAGGAGAGAAAACACTCGGAAAATCTGATATTTGCATGTCAACGTATTTAATTGCATTTGACATATGGTTTAACAGTTACCAATTGCCTGCAAACATGATTACTTGGATGAGTATATGTCTCATTATGCCTAAGGATAAATTATGTAAAACAAACTAGTTTGGCTCTGCAAAAGTAAACCCACAAAATATCAGACCAATATGACTTTCCTGTCAGCGCCAATGAAACGGGCATCACTTGCCTTTCAATCAATCCAAACTCGTTAATGCATCAACTAATGATGCAAGTACACTTGTTATCTGTTCTTTCCATTGGCACCCCCCTCCCAACAGCAACAGCACAAAAACATTCATACCAGTATTACTCCGTTACTACCAGTGAATTTTTGTATTGACGTTTCTCGATTATGCCTTGTACATTACAGAATACAGCTTCAATACAATAGCTTTGTGAACAATAGCAGGAACTACATGGACTGATGATGATCATGAGCATGCCAGAGTTATTGATAAGTGATGGTGTCAAAAAATCCTTCTGAATATAATCCAAGAATGCTATGAGGATGATATATTATGACGCAAATGTGAAAAGAGCCCAACAATTTTTGGAGAGTTGGGAACATCTAGCAAAGCCTGAAAACTTGAAACTGTTGATTAACTGAACTGGAGTACAGTGAGTTACATGATTACTTATTTACAGTCTTCAGTCGTGCATCAAGGGCCTTACAGTTGGATTCTATGGTCACCATGTTGGTAGCAAAATTGTCTTGAAGCTGAAAAGGCAACAGAAAAAAAGCAATTAGTAACAGTAACAGTACTCTTCCAAAGAGGTACACAAATCACACAGGCACATATTTACAAGCCATACCATCCATAAGTGGCTAGTATACTACATGGCATGTGATGAAGTGAAATAGTTTTACACCAATCTGAAATGTTTGTCGGTAAAGCTTGTCCATTTTAAAATTGTGATGCTAACATTGTCATTGATAATAAGTATCAACACAGACTGAAGCTACCAACTCAAAATATCCAGAAAAGGAATGTTAGTCGTGCGTCTCCTACTACAAAGGACTACAACCTGCTAGCCGCCATGCTAGATAGAGATGCATGGTTAGACAAAGTTAATGGCACCTCATGAGGATGAACTGAACTGATCCCACTGCTACATGTATAAAGGGAATATAGATAGTTTGCTGTAATGTAAAGTCTAACTGACCTCCTTGACCATAGTGGTGTTGGACTTGAGAGTAGTGGACAGCTGCTGCTGTGTGGTGTCCAGTTGGCTCAGGGCCTGGCTAAACTGCATGGCTAAAGAAGATACAGGGAAAAGAGTTTGAGACTTAAACAATGGAATTGAACCACTGCAAACATTGATATTAGGATAATAAGCAGAATACAGCAATACAAAGCAAGCATAGTAATATTTTCTTCCTATTTGACATTTTTCTACCTTTTGACAAACTCCTTTGTGGAAACATTACAGCGCAAGTTTGCAAGGGCGCCCCACCCCATGATCTTTCTTGGTCTGCCCCAGACATACCTTGCTCATGTAGTTCACTAAGAGCTGCCATCCTCTCCACCACCTGAGGCAGGCTGTTTGCCATGCTCTCCCACTTCTTCATCAGGTCATACAGCTCGGAGATCTGTAAAGGAATTCATGTTACCTGTCTGAACTGACCAAAAGTAAAAACTCGGGAAAAACAGTATTCAATTTTCACCTTTTACCCACTGTTTAATCTGTGTAACTTCACTTTTGTTAACTTCGCTATAAGCATTTTTTGTTAGGTTGTAAATTCACATGTCAGTGAAGAAAATGTCATTTTTCCTGATGACAGTTAAAGTTGAAAATTTGTCTTTTAAAACAAAATCATCTTGAGCTTCAAGCCTTGTTACTATGTCAAAAATGCTTATAGAACATAAGCACTTCTTTCTTTGATTACTCTACAGTTAAAGCAGACATTCCTCCTCTTCTATACATGTGTATTTTCACTAGCTTTACTTTGTAACTTTGTTGATATGTGCTATCACCATGTCAAGTTATTATCTTAGTATATCTGCCATCATAGAAGCATCATTCATAGTTCCTGTTATGCTTATAGTGAAGTTATACCAACTAAACATTGGGTAAAAGATGTAATGTTAGTCTGTGTAAGAGATCACACCCTGGTACCTTGCTCTGTTTGTCAGCATCCTCCACAGCTGCCCTCTGTTTGTTGAGCTCGGCCAGTTTCTGGAGGACCCCCTGCATCCTGGCCTCGATGTGGTCCAGCTGGATGGGGTCCAACATGGTGGTCCTGGCCTCCAGGCTCGCCACAGCGCCCAGCAGGCTCTTAGAGGAGGCATCTCTGGTCAGGGCAGACTATGCAGGGAACAGAACATTCAAATTGTTGGAACACGTTTCGCATTTAGTGGGAATGGCAACATAGGGTTGTAATGAGTTGTTCTTCAAGACACGCTTCTAAAGACCCCAAATAAGCTGCTGGCTTTGCCAGGATGACTGTCCACATCCTTGGTCACTGTAGCATCATAATAGATGACACTCCCCAGGTAGGTAAAGTGCTCTGCTACATTCAGGGACTGTCCATGAACCTTGCTCCTTGATAAAGTTTCATCCTACCTCAGCTGTTAACAATGTTGGTCATAACTAGTACCAACTGCAATATCAAACCAGCTGCTAGAGGGCATGTTCACACCATTCAAGGTATGTCCATATCAACAACTGTAGTATTTACTTTCTACATTCCTAACCATGATAAGTTAACTCCATGTCTTACCACTTTCTCAGGGCTGTGTCCAACAGCTGCCTCCAATCGCTGTATTCTCTCTTCTAGTTGTCCCAACTGGAAAACAACTTTCAGCATTTAGCATAGAAATATCTATAAACTAAATTTTGGTTCTCCTGTACTATGCATAATATCATTCAGCAATAAAAACAGTTGTGTGTCTTCTGATATACTATCATAGGTATACATAAACAACAATCATTATGATCTTATGAAACGCACAAGATCTGAATTTCCCCAAAATCTTCACAGGTATGCATATCCCAAATACATGTCACAGCAGATACAAGAATATAGGGAAGCACTATCTTTTAAATGTCATTATCATATAGCCAGGCGCCGCGGACCAATCAGAAGGCCCCGTTACACGTTGGTTATGACGCCATAACACGTAGATTCAGGCCAGGCAGGTGGGTATCGCTCCCCTGATTGGTCAGAATGAATCGACACCGGCACCGGTGTCGATTTGCATCGACACCGGCACCAGTGTCGATGCAAATCGACACCGGTGCCGGTGTCGATTCATTCTGACCAATCAGGGGAGCGATACCCACCTGCCTGGCCTGAATCTACTTGTTACGGCGTCATGCGTCAGCAGAAAGGAATGCTTTGTACAGTGTGCAGTCCATGTTAGAGTTAATCCAAACATTATTACTGTTCACATTCCTTCAAATTTATTGAATATGTACAACTATAACTTAGGATTGAATAGCAACACACTTGTCCCAGGAGAAGGGAATTTGTCATTATGTCAAGCCCTGGAAGTCTTGAATAAAGGATGTATGTATTATAAAGGAATTTGTTGCTTAAATGGGTCAGTTTGTGTAGGCTATATGATAATAACGTTAATGCCCCGCCTTATCCTCGGTGTATATGGTGAGATAATCCCTGGTCAGGTGCGATAACCACCTCATAAACCACCTCGTTCGCTACGCTCACTCGGTGGTTTATTCGGTGGTTATCGCACCTGACCAGGGATTATCTCACCATATACACCTCGGGCCGGGGCATTAACCCTTTATTGATATTATTTACTTGTGCATGTAATTACAAGGCTAGATCTAACATAAAACATTTTATATCCAAATTTTGAGTAAAAGGTTTTCACAAAAACATTTCCTGAACTTTAACCTTGAACTTTACAATTAACACTTGAAGACAAACATCAAACTAGGCATATAATGCCCTCCCACCTTAGCCTTCTCCTGTAGTTTGGCTTGCTCTGGTCTGTAGTACAGCTCGTATGTAACCTGCTGGTCTGTGGAGCCGACTGGGGCAGCTCGGGAGAACAGGCCCTTCTTAGTGGGGGTCTTAGTCATGGCACTTCCACTCTTTATGGCATCCAGTTGTGTGATCACCTTCCTATAAATAAAATATGCACTTTTGTTCTAGTAGCTTCTACTATTGTCCGCAAGTTTGTTATGGCCTTGATACTGGAATATTATGTCATCGTTTGTCAAACTGTCATCAGTTAAGGCCCTCTTTCCACAAAGCAGTGATCACTGAGGGACCTTAGAACAACCAATGTATTTGTGTGACCCTTAACTCGGTTTATAATACAAATATCATGCACAGTGTAAATGTACTATGAAAAAGATGACAAAACATTAAAAAAATGACAAACATATAAAATGTGAAAAGATCGGGTCTTTATGAAACTCATTGAGCGATCTGCCAAATCCATGGTCACTCAGCAGTCCCAGCCTTTCGTGGAAAGTGGGTGTTACTAAGAGGTTGAACACAAAAATGTAGACCATCACACTAACATCTGTATGTTTAGGTAGAATTCATATATCTTATTCATTCTAAAGCTTACAGTGATGTAAGGTTGTAGCCAGCCAGAAATCATTTTCAGTCCCCTCGATTTGAATGGCTTTGGCGCAGCATTCCTAGGGGGGTCTGGGGGCATGTGCCCAAGGAAAATTTGAAATCTAGACCCTCTGAAATGCTATTTCCTGCATTTTGAGGGTTACATTTTGCTCACAGAGGACGGAATGGGGAAAAAAATTTTTCCGTTTCCAGCTGCAAAATTCCTTCAAAGGATGGAAGGACGGGTGCTGGCTACAACTCTGCACTGATGTCTTTATCAAAAGTAACACTTTTCAGATGGATAAGTCATGTTTCACATGCACAAGTCATACTTTAAATGATAGTAAACAAACAAACAAATGTACTGACTTTGGAAGAGCGTTGTGAGGATCAGTGATATCAGCAGCTGCCTCCTGCCCCAGCACCTGCTCCAGGTGCAGCTCATACAGCTGTTTCTGCAGCACCTGCACCTGCTGGGACACCTGCACAGGGTTCAGCTGGTCCGTCTCACTCGTGTCCTTCATGGCAGTCTGGAGGAAAAAAACAACAACATTAGATTGAATGACACTTTTAATCATCACATTTAGAGATTAGCCTATGCTCACTGGTCCTTGAGTCCCATGTGGTGGGGTAAATTTTCAGGAGAACAAAATACCCTCAATTCTGTGACCATATTTAAATTAGTCAAAATCCTGAAAATTAACAAATCAGCTGCAACAAATACTGCTAAAAGCTTGTCGACTGCTTGTGCAACTGGGGCTTTTTGGTTCTTGATTTACAAGCACAATTTCTAACAGATTATGAAACAGTCAGACTCTGTTGAAAACTACAATATACATGTACTTTTCATACATACACAAATAAATTTATCCACGATCCGGTTACTATCAATTTTTACAAGAGTTCTGTTCATAATAGACTTAACAATATATGAAAAGTGCTCTGTCCTTAGAGGACTAGATTTTGTCAGTGATGGACAGTAAAATGAACGTTCTGACCCACCTTAAGATTTTCCACATCTTCCACCAGTTCCTTCATCTCACACTGAAGACGCTGGAACTTCTGCTGAGGAGTCTCCACCCCCTCACCCTCTCCCAGCTGAGTAACAACACATATGTACACATTCTTAACTACCGTAAACAATTGGTACAAAATCTTAAAGGAACAGGGGTAAGCCCTAGGAAAAAAATGTTGTGTTTCCTGTTTTAGTAATGAAAAAAAATAGTTTCAGTAGGTAGGTATTATGTTTTTTTAGCCAAAATTCTTGTGGTACAATATAGTTAAACAAAGTAAAACTGAAATGCAACTTTAATTTTGTGCATAATGGTTATAATATAAATCTGTGGAATACACTAGTCTTATACTTCACTAGATAGATTTTTTCTTAATTACAGTTTTTGGCCCAAAAAAGGGCTAGGGTTGGTAAGTCTTTCTAGGGTTAGTTGGGAAAAAGGAAACAGAACATTTTTTTCTAAACCTTAGGATTGTTTGTCAAGAATCAGAACAAGAGACTACTTTTAGTGAGTGAGAAATATCAACATAATGTTGAAGAATAGGGGGCTAAGACTCTCCACCGTTATGTTCAGCGAAGGCCACAATTAACAGCAATGTGGCGTTCCCATTCCCATCCCCTATTCATATTTTCCCTTTATAATACATTAGTACTTAACTCCTTACATTGAATCAATAAAAACTATATTGATGTCAGAAAACTAAAGAAATCAACTTTCTCCACATAACCAAGGCCTGCGAGAAACCAATAATTCAAGGCAGATAAAACTGTCATTTAAGAAAATTGTGCTGCACACAGCTGCACCTGGTGCCTACAGTAAGTGGCTTAGGATTTACGCTTTATTTCTGCAGCACATATTTCCTGACAGTCACATCAAACTCTTAATTACATTCAGAGTAACAATTTATGCTAAGCACTGTGCATTTCACTTGCTGAATGGACAGTTTTATAGTGGCTATATTTCTCTGGGTAGCAACGTAATACAAGGTAAAACAGTGAAATAATAACAATGTAACAATGTCTTGTAGTACTACCTCAAAGGAAAGTGTTTATGAATTCAATGGCTCTCTAATGATATTGTGAGATGTCACAAAATGTAAAATTTCTCAGTCTAGAGTTACTCAGTCTAGTAGAATAATTCAAATTCTATATTTCTGCATTTTCCTTGAGATACATGTACTTGCCAATTTCCATTTGAAAATAAGTTTCACCTTGCTGCTGATTTGAACTTAACTGCATAATAGTATTCTGCACTATTTTAATGAAAACCACATTTTCCTTCTATTCCCCTTAATTCTGCCCAATTTCCACCTCCATATGAGTAATACATTAGAATGCCCACCATTGGCTGATAAGTGCTCTATACTCACGATTTCATATTCAGTGCGTGTCTCGTACCCAGTCCTGCGGGACCCGCTGATGCGATCAGAGAAATCTGAAAAACAAAGCGATGACGACACGAGAGTTAGTCAGCCTGACGGCGACAGGAAATACTGTCAAATGGTTAGGTGAAATTGAAAACAGAGTACATGCACATGATATCAACCCCTTATAATAATAATTATATGCATGTACAATGTTGTAAAATTCTTGTAATATCAATAGCTTTTGACTAAATTTGTGTATTTTGGTGCATTTTTTTTTACAAGCACTAATTATAACTGAGCCTAAAATTACGACAGCGTAATGTTAATTCTTCAACCTTCCAACTGTCAAGGCTGGATTGAGTTAGGCTTGGCAAAGAAGAACTTGGCTACAGTGCAAAGAGATGTATTCCTCACTTTTCACTACATGCACGCATAACCAATTAGATGACGCCAGCGTTTGGTGCGTGATGGTAGATTTGCGCAACACACGCAAACATCTATAGGGAACGGCCACAGAGCACTGTTGACTGACTGACTATCAATATTTCATCATGACTGACCTGCATGTAGTGGGTTTTTTTACCTTGAACATTAACATATCTAGTACCCTGCTGTATTCTAGCAATGTTAATATCTTTCATTGTGGTTTGTATAACACAACATACTAAATGATCAATGTAGTTATAAATATCCATGAAACACCTCAATGAAATGTCCCTGTGTAGGGGTGGGTACCGGTACATCGGACCAGTACAAAAAACATTTTCTTGTTGGACCAGTCCGAAATAAAACAGACCTAATAAAATCAGTGGACCAGATTTTGGAACAAGAAGATAATGAACAGATTTAAACTGGCAGGGGTTTCCATAACACACTACCAACTAGCTGCACACTAGCTCTACTTCATGGTTCATAAATCTTTCAACCTTGTAATAATCCTAATATATTGAAATAAATGCCCCCAAAAACATCAATATTTTCCTTCCTATCTTTCCACGGGCATGTTATTGCTTGTATTACCACAGCTTTAAATTTACAAGTACACTGCTAGCCAGTAGCAAGATAAGGTAGCCTGTTATGAAGTGAACATTACCAACACACAGTGGAGTAGAGCTTCACGCCTATCTCCGGCATTATCAATTTTTCATCATTGACATACTACAGATATTGATTTCTTATTAGTCTAGGTCTTGCTGAATAGAATAACCCCCAGAGGAACTTTGCAATGGCTTTTCTATGAAAAAATCATTCTGATACAAGGGCGGAAGGAAACTGTCTGAGGCAACACAGAAAGATAAGTCTCAAAAAAGGATTGCTAGGTTGCTACTTCAATAGTGCAATCTTTGGGGCCATAATTTACAAAAATATAATGTTCTAATATGATAGATATTATGGATGCAAGGTTACTAGCATTAAACTCATGGGAATTGATCGATCCCTGGCTTAACGGTGTCTCTGAATCCATTGACAGATAACCATTATAAAATGTACAATGCATATTCAACTATTCTGTTCAACAGAAAAACGTATGGCAAGATGGGATATTTTGAAAATTAGTTCTTACATCTCAGTAGACTAATGAGAATAAAATCTGTCAAAAATTATGACACGTTTGTATTCTATATCTCTGAACATGTACAAAGGATAAGTGTTCTTGTATGAAAAATCACAATACCTAGTACATTAAGAACAAAGATAATATTCAGTACACTGTTTTTGCCTGGCTCATTGAGATTCAGAAGCATATGCGACAATTTGCGCCCAGAGTAAGCCGGGGTGACTCTGCTCATACAGAGCATCATCACATATTGGGGGGAGCCTGGTGATCAATTTCCGGCGAATAACAACATTTGCTGAATTTTCATTCAAGTATTGAAAGGGAATTTCTGTGCTACTGTTGGCAAAGTTTCAACACAACCAAGGAAATATTTGGCTCAAAGTCTAAGGCAAGCTAAATAACTACATCAGTCCTTATCCATTTTGCATAATTCTACAGTACAGATCTACTATTACGATGCAGGTTCCATTTTGCCAGTTAGTTGTAATTTATTTATTGGCAGTAGCACAATAGACACTTTCACCAGACTACAATGTGAAACATTTCAACCACCAAGTTTAAATTTTCTATATACTGGTAAACACAAGACATCAATAACTTTCTATATACTGTTAAATACAAGAAATCAATAAGTTCATCAGTTCTCATGAGAATATGAAATATCAATGTGAGCAAAATTTACTCAGGGATGCATTACTAGCCATTGATGCTATGTTTGCATACAAATCCTGATTGTGTTATCTAGCAGAAGTGATACATGCACAACTTAATTTCCTAGAGGATATGGATGGCATTTAAACAACAACAGCAATGTTTTCAGAACTAAGGAGGGTTCCTATGGAGACGCCAAACTGGATTTCTACTCATGTACTGAAATGGGATTTTTTTACGTCAGCAAGTCTGCTATCATAATAGGATCAAGCTGTGATGCAGACATAGACTGATCATGGATAAACTCAAGAAGTTTTCAGCTTGAAAAAAGTACAAAAACACTATTTTTGTACAGTAACAGCACCTGTACCCACACTTTAAGGAGCTTATAATATAAAGGCCAATTTGCTACACCAGAAAGTTGGTGAATGGTTTCATTAATGGTGAAAATTTGCTGAGTGGTAATTTTTCTTTTTATTTTTTTCCCCAAAAAATAGGAGCGAGCGAATCCGTGAACCAAGAAATTAAATCGGTGTGGCCTAATGTCAGTTATCACAGATAATCTCAAGAAGTTGTCAGTTCCTAGAGATGGTAATGGTGCATTTCTGACAAGCTGCAAAAGGACATTTTTTTATAAACAAACTCCAATGACAATGACTACATTTGTACAGCATCTGATTCTAACTCACATGAAAATATTGTCTAGTGCTTGTAAGAATAATGCATGCAACATGTACTATGGAACACATGGAGAGCAGGGTATGAACTGCCAGTATACCATTACTCATACATGTAGTTCGAATAAAGTCACAGTTTATGGTCTCTGTAGAATAGCAGGTATAATAGAAAACTTTGACACCATAGCTGTCATTCTGTCTCTTCATGATCCTTTTCTCTCACTCAACAAATCTTCTGGGCTCCACATCTCATTTTTTCTACAAAGCCTGTTTACTAGTAGCACAATCATCTGGACCTCAGGTATCCCTCTTTGATAGTAAACAAAATCAAAGTAGATGACTAAGGCTTAATCTGGTCTGGGTGAGTCCTGCCATCAAAGGGGTGACTCAAGTCTGCAGGGACCAGAGACCATGATTTGTACAGAAGACGGCCTTACTGGTTATGCAGATACAAGTGGGTCTGAGCCATTTGTATCTGCATAACCAGTAAGGCTAACGTCACATTTCCAAACCGGAAAAAATAAACAAGACTGCGTATGTGAAAATATACACAAACAATGCATACAAGTATTTTCTTTACGTCTTGTGTAGTTTGTTGTCTTTTATATCATACTTTTCATTCCAAAAAGCTGCCCTGCCGGGCCCCAGTTTGGAAATGTGACACAGACCTAACAAGTGCTTCACTTACACAATTTTAGGACCATCTTGCATATGGAGAAATCACCTTTTTTTCTATGAAAGAAAAACTGCAATGGATGGGCAGGGAAAACAGAAGTTAAGATCTGTATCCCTAAAGATGAATTTGTTGACGATTGTTTCACAATCAACTGTTAACGATCAACTATATTTGTACAAATTATATATAGTATACTAAGGTAGAAGTTGCTAATTTTTTTAGAAACTTTCCACTTATCCACAACATATTGTGGTATTTGTACAGGGTTTGACTGTCTCAAGACGTTAATGCTTTCCTTCCTTGTGATCAATTGCTTGGGCAACACCAGGCTTAAAACATGGAGGTGCAAAAACGGGGTGATGCATAAAGGCATCACCTTTCTTGTTAAAGACACAGAGTGGAATTTTTAAACTTTTCTCCACTTATCCACAACATATTGCAGTATTTTAGAGGTCTGATTGTCTCAAGACATTAAAGCTTTCCTTCCTTGTGATCAATTGCTTGAGCAACACCATGCTTAAAACATGGAGGTGCAGAAACGGGGTGACGCATAAAAGCATCACCTTTCTTGTTAAAGACATGGAGTGGAATTTTTAAACTCTTCTCCACTTATCCACAACATATTGCAGTATTTTTAGAGGTCTGATTGTCTCAAGACATTAAAGCTTTAATTTGTTCTTTGTGATCAATTGCTTGAGCAACACCAGGCTTAAAACATAGTGGTGCAAAAACGGGGTGACGCATAAAGGCATCACCTTTCCTGTTAAAGACATGGAGTGGATTGAGGTGAAGAGGGATTAAGGACTGATGAGTTGTGAGGATTAATGAAGATTGATGCCACTCCACTTAATCCCTGTCTCTGTCTCATTAGTGTGAAAGGAACCCGGAGTGGTGTACACAGCAGGACATGCGTGATTCATTTCAGGGGTGAGACCTGATTATGGCCATCTATTGATTGCAACCTTTTATTTTATGAAAGAGAAAAATAAAGAAGAAAAAATCACACTCTTTTTAGCAGAGAAGTAACTGTTACAACAACCACAATATGTTGGTACTGTAATTGAAAGACGCTGAAAAAATCATATTGAAATAAATTCACACACTGACACACTGACTGACTTTTCAAAATGATGATGATGATAAATGAATAAACTTAATTGCTTGACGATCGTTCATGATACAATGTATGGCAACAGCTATTATACAACAATATTACCAGCCTATTCTATACTGCATACCCAACCACAAAATATCAAAATACTAGTATATAGATGACAAGGAATATATGTGTTACATTATCATAATGTATGGATGATTTGGCTTGCTTCTGAAACAACGTGTATATAACATAAACATGTAGCTGTATATAGGACTTTGACATGGTAAAAGTGCAAGGAAAATATCAACCCAGTACCAGATAGGGTAAAGTGCTTCTTAGTAGTAAAAGTCCATGTATGTATCAGCACTTCTTTCTCTTTGTTCTGGGTCGGTAAGATCATTTATGGAGAGGATGATGTATCTTGTAAGAAGGAAGCAAAGAGTCACAAGAGGATGCTTTAAAAACTTTATACAGCATGAGACTATGACTAATCACCAACTTCTCCCTCCATTGTAAATCCTGCCAGACTTTCAGGGGCTGCCACTTTCAAATCTCTCCTCCAGGATTCCATACCAATCAGTCTTCCATCCCTCCAAGGATTCAGAAGGCGTAACAACGTCATTCGCCCACGGATCTCATGTAGATCTACACACTTGTACCGCAGACTGATGCACTTGAAGGCTTACTGCGGGAATCGCACCCAAATGGCCTTGGATGTGGTACGCCCTTTCATCGTTATACCAGGAATGCTCTCACCCATACATGTGTACATGTACAGGGGACCTGCATAGATACTTGTTATAGATAAGGAGAATGCAATTTGGACCAAGGTAATGGGGAATAAGTCAGAATTGCTTGTAGGCAATGCAAATTTGGTTTGAAATTCATGGATGATAGAAGTTTAGATATCCTTTAAAAACATGTTGGTCCCAATGGCAGAGAGGGAGTTTTTTTTGACAAGAACTGTATATAGACTCTTTCTGGATAACAAAATACTTCACATCAAAAAGTCACTGTTAACTGTATCTTTGAATGGAAAAGGACAGAAATGCAAAGAAATACAACTGAACAACCCTAGAGTCTTTTTGCGTAAGGCCACACCAATTTAATTTGTTGGTTCATGGACTTTAAAAAAAATACCAATAACATGGAAAAACAACAAAGTCCGAGGACCAGGTGTATGCCTTGGTGCACTCAGTTTCATGAAGTGTATACAGTCAAATTAAAGTTTTCCTCCCTGTCTGTTGCATTTATGATGTCCGCTTGCTTTATTTTCACTTCAAAAAATCTGTGAACCAACAAAATAATTGGTGGGGCCTAAGTCATTCCCAACTGTGGCATGGGCTGCCATACAAGGCTAGGACTTACAAGTCACACAAGATGATACCAAGGGCCTTGACATCAGAGTGCTACCATCATCTCTCTAGAATCAAGATGAAAGGATTCCTTCTAGTAGTACCGCTTAAGATCAAGAAGACAGATCAGAGTATGACTGACTGTCATGAAACTCAAGATGAATGATAGCAAAATGCCAGCAGCAAAATAAGCAAGACTTGTGTTGTTTTTAAGCTCTTATATTTTGTACTATGTGTACAGTTGTTGCCATACAAAAGTACATTGTACCATGTACAGATATCGTGCAATAAAGTTCTATGTCTATATCAGGTTCATTATCAGGGGTTGTTGTATGACATACGTGCACCATAGGTTTGTTTCTTCTTTCCGTCCAATCTCTTTTCTCCTCTTACAACAAGAGTGTACTGACCTGTGGCAACCTCAATTTGGCATGGAGTTGTTAAACTCCAACATGAGGTCATTTTTAAACGACTGTAGTACCTCTCCCAAGACTCTAATCCGTACAGGTGAGGAAATCTTTCTCCTTTTACAATCTAGTCATGTCCGTGCATTTTGGGAGGTGATCATGTTGTTTAGCCTGCCATTTTATAGTGAGAACTGCTGATCCCTGAGCAAATGCTGTGGTCAGTGTTCTGAACATGCCTCTGTGGATGGATTCATACTTTGTCTTCATAAAAGTTGCTGTCTACACAAAAAATCCTTTTACCAAAAGTTTAATACGGCACTTATATTCAGTGGAAAATAAAAGGTGACTTCTGACTCTTGACATCCTTGATTAAATGCACTGATGATATACATGTAGCCTTAGAAATGTAGCCTTAGCTTTGCTAATTCTATGTACACCTGTGACCAGTTTAAAGACCATTTTGAAAGTGTGAAATGTATTACCCGGTAGTAAAGTTATGCAACCCCAATGCATACAAAAAATTGTAAATGGATTACTATTTTTACACCCCCACATACATGTACAACTCACAGCATTACATGTACACTGATGGTAAGAGTTGAAATCTGTCATATTTGTTTTCTCCATTTCACAGTAGAAAAGGTCACCATAAATGCCACATCTGTGGGAAACATGAAAGTTCTGCCGGAATGGTTCACATGTCCCACTGATCACATCATGACTCAAGGGACTTCCATTGTGCAGGAAAAGGTGCCATCATTAAATGGAGTCATCTTAATCATTACAGCTAATCAAATTAGTTCTGTTATGAATGAGTTTAGACAATATTGTGATGT
The DNA here is from genome assembly GCA_019207045.1 of Branchiostoma floridae x Branchiostoma belcheri. Classification (NCBI taxonomy): domain Eukaryota; kingdom Metazoa; phylum Chordata; class Leptocardii; order Amphioxiformes; family Branchiostomatidae; genus Branchiostoma; species Branchiostoma floridae x Branchiostoma belcheri. The sequence goes on from CM033034.1 coordinate 10,453,443, forward strand.
CTTTCCTTTTCCTTTCAGAACAAATTAGACATTTCTCTTTTTTCATCTTCAGTTTCTGTAAATTTCCTTAAACATTCTCTTGTCTAATCTCAACTCTCTTGCAATACATTAATCATAATACAGTAATGTCCTATTCCAGAATTTCTCAGACAGACAAGTGTTTCCAAGAACACTGTGGACAACAGGCTAAATCATATCACTTAGAGAAATTCAATTGGGATCGAGAAATGCTGCTGCATGACTCATTGTGCATACATGTTTATTTGATTTGTATGCAACTACAGTTGTACCTGAACACTTTTCCTTGCAGGCTACCTGATATACATTAAGCATACAAGGTACATGTCCATGTACATGTATATGGCCAAAGAGGATTTAGGCCAGTTTCTTTGAAAGCTTTATGGAGCTTTTGGCTAAATGTTATGGTTGCAATTTTTTCCTTACATGTTTATAGATATACGTGCATTCTCTTATCAAATTTTACCTGAGGAATAACTTTTCATCGTAAATAGTACAATTCAATGGCTTGGCATTAGAAGCTCTACATGTTACCAATAGCATGTAAACCTGATTTTCAGTCTTCCACATTCTGCCACTACGTTCATGTTTGATAATCAATCTTTGATGCAGGTTTGCTGAGCTGGAAAATATTGCTGACAGTTGCAATAAAAGAATACAACTGAGAATTCAGAAAGAGTTGGTGACATATGTTGAGATTATGACAACTAATGTTGCCAATATCACGCTTCATGTTACACATGTTTGGCTATGATACAAAGCAGGGCTTGAAATCCTTTTTTCTGCATACCTACACTGGTGCAGGTGGCATTGAACATTACCTGCACCAGACAAATTTTACTTGCACCACTCTGAATTTAGGAAGTATGGATCATACTGAAATTGTTCAGGAACCATCATTTTATACTTTATAGGTGGTAACAGCCAATGCAGCTAGTAACAATCCACATGCACCTACACCATAGGATATTTATGTATAAAACCTAGTACATGGACAAGTGCAGGTTATGTGCAGGTAGACACCACAAATACCTGCACAGCTCCAATTTTACCTGCACTAACCCGCATATGCAGGTGGTATTTCGAGCCCTGCAAAGGCTGCCTTGCTAGATAACTAATCCCCTGAATCTTAAAGCCTTAATTTTCTTGCAACTTGAATCTTATGTGCATGGCTTGCCACTTTAAAAGTACAGTTAACAGCTGTAACAAGCGGGTCTTGTTGTGTTCCCCCTAAATAATCAATACCCCATAACATGTTGGCATGGCTCCTGGTCCTATTGATGAAGTGAATTGCCTGGGTGACCCTTTTTACCAGTGGATATCAGTGTGCAACATGCAATTGACAAAGCGCCAATATGACATCAAACATGCTGCAGAAACAGCAAGGAAACTTGCTGCCAATCTGCAAGCAGATGTTGGGGTGGAACACTGTATGATTGGTGGGATTCTTGAACAGGTGACTTGACAGTTGTAAAATGATCGGTTATGTCATACCGCGATAACATTTGATGCAGGTGTTCCGAACCAGGCGATAATTTTCTGTATCACACAGGCTTCTCAGTTGTATCACACAGGCTTCCATCGATTAACTAGAACGCACTCCACTGCAAGTGAATGGAGTTCATTTGTTCAAATTCTGCTCGAATTGAGATTCTTATAGAATAAAGTTGTTGGTACAGTTTGAAACAATGTGTCAAATTTTATCCCTTTTTATGAGTAGTTTGGCAATAGAAATCAGTGTTTTCTGACCTGGGTATGACATAAATAAAATACAACACGGTGTATTCCGCATCGCCCGAGGTCCCAGCCCTCCCGTGGGTCAGACCCGTGATCGGCCTGGTACCGCGGGTGATATGGAATACACAATGAGGTATTCTATGCACAATTTCTATCTTGTGATGAACTTGCTGTCCACATGTCGACTGCGCCACCGCTACTACCACCAGCACTATCAATTGTAATGTTCAGATCAGATGATTTAATTAGGAAGAAGTTTCTGCATGTTTATGAAGATATATATCTGACTTTCTGAGCCAGCCCATACTGGCAAACTATTTCACAATCCACATCCCAATTTCTGTTCATCATCTTTGAATCTTAAAGCAAAATGAGTCTTTGCTAACATAACCTTAAAGTTAAACAATAGAAAAATTATGGTTGGATATCAACCCAACCTTTTGATTAAATTTGTTGTCCCATTATGTTTTTTTTTTCATACCAGTATACTTGTTGGATACTTAGGACAATTCTGTTACATACATCAACACTGTCAGTGAATATTTTACCAGTTGGCAACAATTGGAGTTGTGTATTGGCTTCAGTAAAGTCAAGTCTAGGAGAAATACAATGTATAACATTAAGTGCGCACCCAGAAATATTCTTCACAATGTAACAGGAGTGGACCATTTGTATGTCCGATGGGGATTGCAAGGAAAATCAATATAATTTCAGTTCACTCTAACTACGTGTGGTCAGGATATAAAGGATAGTTACTCTGAAATCCAATTACTATTTGCATGTTCCACCGAATACCAAGTGCTTCACAATTCCTCTTCATCTTGGAGAGCAACTCGATAGGTCAGATGGAGCGATTTTGCTACGAGACTTGACAGCAATACGCAACGAAATGAAAGAATAATTGGACGGGACTTGACTAGATTTTAGGACAGCAGTAGATTTTGCACCTAGGGTATATTTTAACAACATGGATGTCAAATAATGGCATGATTTAAATTCTGAAAAAGGGGATGAAAATGTGCAACACTACCAAATGTGTAAATTGTAGGAACTTTTAATGTGTGAGACCAACATAGATTCTGTGATACAGGAAATGATTTATTATACATAAGTGAAATTGGAAGATTCTGCAGATCTGAAGAAAGTAGAGAAATTTATACCTACTTTTTGTCTCAATGCACAAATGTACATTGTATTAACATTTGGATGAGCCTTCAGGCTTAATCAGCATTTCCAAGGGAAATGTTTCAGGTCCTTACACTTCCATCATCTAAAAGGTTATCAGTGTTCATATATATGTCAACAGATCCCAAACATAGATGTCTCGTGTTAGAAGAAAAATGTGGAACTGTGTCTGTGAAACATCCGTTAACGTGTACACATGGGGAATCACTAAAGAAGCACTGTGCATGTAAATGTTGATGTCATGATTCAGAACTACTCACTTGTTCATGTAAGAAACATAGTACCGGTAGTTAGAGCAAGTTATGCCTTTGATTCATTATACGGGTATCAATTTGCAGGAAGAACTAAGGAAATAGACTATCATCATTATCACGTAACAGTTCCTGCTTTTCTTTTCTGTACAATCACATTCTGTTATGTGAAATATTGAGGTATTATACACTGCTTGAACATTACAAGAATGCATCATTTGTGTATTGATTGCATCTAAATTCATCTCCAGAGACAAACTTATGAATACATAAAATACCTTACTGAGTAATAACGATAAGACTTATCATGCATGATTACAATCATTTGTACATGTACAAGTGCTGATAGAAATAGCCCAACATTTGATGGTTAATATTTGTAGACTCTCCTTGGAATGAAATTGAATTACAAAAATGGCTTGAAGATTCTTCAAGCAAATCTTGCAGTCTTCTTTGAGTAGACACAAGATACCTTCTAAATGAAGTAAATCAGAGAAATGTTCAATATCTTCTACTGGTAAACAGATACACAATATGTAACCACATGCATATGAAGGTCTTTAGTACTGAACATACTAGTATAGTTCACATGAGCAGAATTAGGCAGCAACCAAACTTACCAAGACTTTTGGAGGAGACAACTTTTCCTTTGAACTTCTCGTATGCAGAGTTTGGGTTGACTGGAAGACTGCTCACAGCATCACTGTTCAGTTCCTCCTGTGGGAATGTGGAACAGACATGTTACACTTACAGACTATGGAAAAAGATGATGTCTTATCAGTATGTTTTCCCTATAGTAACTACTCAAAATACTTCTCAATCTGAACAAACAACATGGTAAGAAGAAGAATACTTTCAATTGATGAAATTGTGGCATTTTCAATATAGCAACTTCACCATGTAGTGCAGATATGATACTTAAATTGTATAATTCAAAGTTTGTACATTACTGTATGGGTAGGCTTCCTAGATAATACCTAATGGAATTTTTTAATCATATCACCATGCACTTTCCCAGCATGTGCCTTACCTATATATGAATTACACACATTAAAATCACTTTCAGGGCCTAAGACTTTAACAACACTGGTAGGTCGGACAGGTCCAAAGCAGGGTTCTAGCCAGCGTCAATTTTTCCGTCCTTTGATTGAATTTTGCAGCTGAGGACAAACAAAAATTTTGCCCATTCCGTCCTCTGTGACAGACCAAATTGGCATGTATAATGGATGTTTAAAAAATGAAATTTTGCAAAGATCTCGAGAAATTCACCACAGATGGCATTGAACCAAGCTGATCGATGAGTCGACTCTACCAGCAAAATTTGTCATTCAAAATGCAGGAAATAGTGTTTCAAAATTTTCCCGGACACCCTAGGATTGTCGTGCCTTCCGCACTTGACAGGATTCCCATTTAAAATCCAGGCCTACTAAGGGGACGGAAAAAAATTCAGGCTGGCTAGACCACTGGTGCAAAGATTGTTATTGGCAGGACAAATATGATGAAACAAAGTCCATTTAGTTGCTCTCAGCAGAACTGGGTCGGTCACGTGTGGATGCCATCAGCCGTTATTGCCGACCGTTAACCGGTGCCACAGGCCTTCATCAATAGATTAAAAGGACTATACTAGAACACTGGGAATTGGACAGGAGATTACCAGGCATGATTCGAAGTTCATTTGTAATAAAAATGGAGCAACATGAAATTACATTGGAATCTGTGGTACACCTGCTGATTTAACCTTTGCCCTGCCATGGCCCAATTAAAAAAAACTGTGCCACTTGGAAGGTTAAAACATAGTAAACATATGGGTAAACCTTAATGATGATGGACGTATCATCCTAGTACAAATGAGGAACAACTACTGAATTTTTGATGAACCAAATCCGTTTGGACTATAGGCTTTTTGAAGCTTTGGGCAACCCAGACATGACACCTTTTCATTAGCCAGCAGGACAATGTATTACGTATACTTTGTTAGGCTTTATTTTGTCTTGTGTTTTTAGCCAAGCAGACTGGGTCCTCCAAGTCTTCTAAGTAAGTGTGTTGTTTTGTTTTTATGTGCAGATGTTTGAAACTGACACCAGCACGCTCCCTCATACACAGGGCCACTCGTTTTATCAGTTCACGTCACCATCCTAAATGACAAGTGCAATTTTTAACATGTCCGAGCTGGGGCCAACCCTGGGACCAAACCCCTGCCCACGGATTCCCAGAATTTGACAAATATGACTCAGGGCTCGAAATGGGTGCACCCAAAACTGTACCCAATTTTTTTCTGTGGGTGCACCAGCGCACCCAAATATTTCTGTAGGTTTATGTATGTAAAGATATCAAAGAATACTAGCATAAACCATATTCTTGACATCTATGTGCTAGAAAGATAATAAAATGTCTGTCATAGTACTTGCTTGAGAATCTGATGTTGGAATTTGGGTTCATCAAAATTTATAACACCTGCAATGGTACTTCATTCATAACACCTATACTTTGTGGTTTGATTACCTTTATTTAGTACTTAAGACTGTTGTGCTGTTAGGCTATTTTTTTCTTCCATTTTTCTCAAAATAACAGTTTGAAATTAAAAACCCAAAGATTGTACAGTATTCTACCAAATGGTGCCTTTTTTTAAAAACCTTGGCAAACCAGCTTCAATAAATACATCTCCAATGACGGATTACCCTTCATAAATCCAGATAGACAGGTGATGGGGACAACCGTTAATGAAAAGCAATTGCCTTTAACATTTCAGAGCTTTCTTTACATAATAACAAGTAATCAACTGTGTCCTGTCTGATAGAATCTTGGCTTTGAGGCCAGTAATTTCTTTGACACTTGGTGCCTTGAGCACCCACCGCTGGCGCCACTATGTCTGACACTTCAGTGGATGTTTTTTTCAGCTGATCATATCATTGCTATTCTAATAACAACGCTGTTGTACCTTTAACTCAGTGTGTAGCATGCATGCATAGTACCTGATCATAAATACAACACAGTATTTCTGTCCTTATATTTACCCCATAGCTGCATTACGCAATAAAAACTTTTTTACCGTTTTATTTTTCTACAAATCCTCCATGCTATTTTTCACTGAATCAATAACATTAACAATGTTGTTACAACTAAATTTGACATCATTTCTTAAATCAAAGTATCCATTTTCATATGTATTACAAACCATAAACAAAAAAAGCATTGCTTTACTAGCAGGTAGGCAATATTTTGCATTAGGAGTACAGAACTTCACTTGAATGCAGATCAGCACCAAGGACAGGGACCAGGCAACTGGAGGATTTGTTTGTTTGGATTCGAAACAAGTTCTCAGATGCAGTTTTAAAGCTAAATCCTTAAAAGACATAACTTTTTACATTTTTTCCTTCAGTTTCTTAGCCTTAAAGGGGCATTCCACTCCAGAAGGGAGCCTTGTTTTCCAATAGATAATGTGTCAATGAATACATAATTAGCCGAATTTTGTGGAATTCACATTGGAATGAATTACGTGATGTGTGTTTTATAAAACAGTAATGACACTCACTAAACCCATGCAGACCCTACCCATGCATTCCCTGTACGCATAGACACTTTGTTTATCGTACATATTTTCGGAATAAATGAGGTACGCTAAGCACACCGAGAAGGCAAATTGCTCATAAGATAGCAAAGAATACAAGAACAAGACGAGATTTCTTAGCGAACCTGAAATTAGTTTTGTAACCTTACCTAAAAGTTTTGCATTGTATTCAGCCATAGGATTAATTCAATTAGAGGGTACTTGGGGAGTTTAGTAGGAGACTGAATGCATTTGAGGCATGTGGAGCAACTGGGTACTTTATCATATAATGTGAAATAGTGTGCAGTTATCACTTCCTAAAATTGATATTTATCGGAAAATAACACTCCCGTGTGGAGTGGAATGTCCCTTTAAATAATTATAAACATAAATTTGTACATCTATAAGGAAAACCTAAATTTCTGGCAACATTCATAGCTTATGATGATGCAGCATGCCACAATTTTAATCTTCTCATTTAGCTACATTATAATTATCTGCTACATTGTAAAAGTCATGATTTATCATTCAATTGGCAAAGAATCATTGGCAATTATTGTTAATTTTTTTCACCTGTACTAATCCCTTCCTTTTAATGGAATGGTCCATAATGGGTGTGGTTGTCACAATGGCCATGATAGTGTCTGTTTTAGGGACAAACCATGCAATACATAAAAGGTGGAGAAACAGTAAGGCCATGTCAAATTGTCATGATCTTGTAGGCAAGGATAGTTATCATCAAACAAAACAGAAGAAGACAGGACACTAGGCTAGTAGCTAATATCACTACTTTGGTCAATAGGCTTTTTGATCAAAAGTACAAAACAGAAATATGCATGGATGAAAAAAAGAGCCACAGGCAACTGCTTTCCCATTGGTCGGACCGCTGATCATGATTGACAGCCAGAATTTGCCAATTCTGCAACTCTACAGTTGAGTAATGATCCTCCCCCATCATGCCCCACCCACTCACCCCCTCTGCATACAGATCAAGCTCCATCAATGGTGTCACATGACCCGAGCTGTTTTGTTTTAGTAGACAGTCTGGCTGCGGCGGTATTGATCCGGCGTGGGACGGATGTCCGTACACGGCACGGCCGCATCGCGCTCGCATAATGGCAGGCAGGGGTCAGAAATCAATGCCAAATGCCCAAAATTTACACCGAGAGGGAAATGCACGCGTGGGTACAATCGATGGCTAACAGCCTTCGCTACTACAATTTGTTACATTGAGCGTATTATTTTCAGGATCTACTGGTGTCGTTCGTTATGAAAGGGGGTCGTTCAAGAGATAAACTGGAATTCATTTATCATGAGTTGACATGGATGGTCTGAGAGTCAGATATGATCCTCCATGTAAGTGGGAAGCTTTCTAGGATGACCCTCTGTAACATTTCTTTCAGGGTTAAATCTAATGCAAAATTTGTCATGTCTTTCTTCATGAGTATCCTAATGTTTCATGATGCACTTGTAAATTGTAAAGCATGTAGCTTGTGGTTGAAATAGTGTTCAAAATGCACCGGGTAAATCTTGGTACACAGAAAAAAATTCGGGCACACAACATTAAGTAGAATTCTACAGCTAACTTCAAAACGATTGATACAACAAAGGTTTCATTATTTTTTTTTCTGACACTTACAAGTTCACATACTAGTGGAAATACTGTGATATCTTTTCATACATAATCCTACACAAATTTCTAGCTGAACCAGTGCACTCACAGTCAAAAAGTACATCTCTAATTTTGGGTGTCCATAAGTGCACATATGTACCCAGTATTTGAACCCTACGTGAATGTATGGATAGAATATAACTTATAAGCATGCCCTGTGTAGAACCATTTACTGCCATGCATTGCCTCCAACCAGGCCAGTTTGGGTCATCCAGTAAAATTTCAATCAGCCATTCCATGTGACCTTTATGTGACTGTCTACTCTCCCCCACTGTTTTATTAATGACGCATGCAGGATATAGACGTCACAGCACACAGTTATGGCTCCTCATACATCAAAATCACTTCACAGAAAATCTCTTAGTCTTTTTTAAAAATCTTTTCAATGAGTTTAAAAGTTGAGCAATCAAAAAAAGTTTAACAAAAAGACAATCTAAGCTATCACTTATTGGATATGTTCTGTTTTAGGATAGCACTCAAGTTAACAGAGATACTGAATATGATATTACTAAGCTTCATTGAATGGCAACATTTTTTTTTAAATTTCAGTATAACTTTTTCTATCAACCAATTTAAGGCCTTGATTTGCCCAACTGAACTAATTTCCAAAATATTTGGTTTCACAAAGCCACATTCAAGTCAACCTTTGGCAAAATATAAATAAATCTAAGGAGGGACAGATTAAACAAATAATCGCAATGGACAGTACCTTATTACAGAATAGATCCTGTCATCCATTGATACTTATGGATTATTGTATGCAAGGAAACAATAACTCGGCAATCGCAGCGCAGAAATGTCCCTACAGGCTCCATCTAAGCCGGCTGGAACCAGCATCAAATATTAATTTGACAGCCATTAGGACTGGGGAATGGGACTGGGAGGAATATTTCAGCCTGGGAAAGCTGGACTGGAAGCATTTCAGCAAGTTTATTGCAAAAGTGATGCACATCTATCCATCAAGCTTAAATTTATCTTTGCTTTCATACCACTAGAATGGAATCTTTCCACTCTTTTCCAGTACATACTATCTGTTTCAAAGAGCATTTTCAGAGAGTCAATTTGCATTTTTTTAAATTAAATCTAAACAACTGAATAAGACAATAAGCTGTTCACATATGGAAGGATTTTCCTTTCTCAAATACTGTTCTGGAAAACAATCTTTTTCTATGGCTTCTATTATTTTTTTCTGTTTCTCAACTCAGGCTTTTGACAGCTATTAGTACCTCTAGCCCTTATTGCCATTTTTTAAAAAAAGCACTGTCCATAATTTACTAGAACTGGGCGTAATATGTAACTGTGTCAGGTCGGACATCTCTTACAGCCAGTATATCAATAGAGTCATTTTCTGAATGGGGTCCACAAGAGATCAACCATAACTCCATATTGCCTCCAGCCTGCAAGCATTTTGTGTGCTGTTCAGAATATCAAAGAGCAAGACAAAACCGATAGCCAATAGGGTGTATACAGGTCTCACTTACAATGGATTCTCAGGAGCATTTTTACTCATTAAAAGCTCAGTTATATCAACAATGATGCAATTATGAATACAGACTTGATTGATCATGTTTGGTAATGAAATGCCTGACAAGGATTTCTTTTCTAATTACTAGCATCTGAATATGATTAAAATCATGGTAATAGCATATATATTGGCATATGCCAAAGTAGTATAGAAGCCCATATGCAGCTTTAATCGGGTATCTTAATATGATGAATTATTTTTTTAGCTATCACAGTAAAGGAAACATCAGATCATGATCATACTTATAGAATTATGATATTAAACTAGAAGAATAGATCTACAGGTATATATATCATGTCTCTGATAAAACTGATTTACAAAACTAGGAAAATCAAAATTGATTTTCAAAAATATATTATGGGAGCATAAAAAGGATGACAGATGAAAAATATGTACATTTCAAGAACTGAATACAAACCAATGATAACTATCAAAACTAAAAAGTATCATATTACTTCAAGACTGCAAACATGTACATGGAGTTCCAAACATGACTGCCTGAAATGATTAATCTTCAAACACACAGATTGGCAGGATTATTTTGTTGGTCTTTCACATTTCTTTGGATTGTTCTAATGATGCATGTTGTGAGAGAAAAAGCCATAGAAACACAGAAATACAGCAAAATAAGCTCAACAGATTCTGCTCCTTGAAGATCATGTCATGATGGTAACAGATAGGCAGCCTGATAAATGGTTAGTGCAACACTATCAATTTCCTGTTGTATGAAAGTTGAAATATGTCATACATCAAAATCAAATGTCATACTTATCCATCAGTCAGTCCCGGTGAATGAATGTAGATTTTATTCACAACTACATTTGTTGTAATCTGGATTCATTTAGCTTGAAAACAATGATTGAAGAAACATCAACAGTAAAAGAAAGTTTGAATAAATTCCTAGAAATAATGTAACTGAAGCTGTCAATACATGCATATATCCATGTACAAAATATGTGTCACATAAACACTGATCTTGGACATATGTATATGCAATGTTGGAAGATTTTCTTGAAAAAGAACGGAGACATCTTTGCTTCTTTTGTTTTGCAAGAGGATAGGTTCTTACCATTGGAACCAGCAGCTGTATTGATTAAAATTATGATTGATATATGTCAGTACCAAGGTGAAACGGTCAAAAGTAACTGTCATTCAGCCCTAAGTCAAGTGACTTCAACACAACAGTGATGGCACAAGGTGCTATCCTGAGATGGAGATCCTTTCTATCTACATCCACACAGATATATCCCTACTCTTATCATTGGCTCGTTAAAGAAATGGCTCTTCTTAAACAAATTACATGCACATGTATAAAGAAGGCTTCTTTTATGTCACAAAATGATTACACCATATGAACACATATGAGTCACAAGAGTGGAAATCAATGGAATGTATACAGTAAAGAAGTGTCTTGAAAGTTACATCTTAAAGGAACAGATACGAAACAAAACCCTCCAGGTAACTCAGGTATATAGATGATACCTACCACAACATATGCTGCCTGGTCATCTTCAGGAAGATCACTGGTCTCATACACATCAGGCTGGTAGTCCTACAGGGAGAATTGAAGCGTGAGAAAGGAATCATTTTTCAATTTTTTGTGTTTGTAAATACAGCTGCACTACCAGTATGTCAAACTGGGACTGACACATCTTAAGCTGTCAACTTAAAATAATAAATTGTTATCAGATTTTGTTTCCTGCTAGGATTCAGCATAGCTAATTTAATACTGATTATCAAGTTATGACAGAGAAGTGTCTGAATCTGTATCTGTATCTATATAGCTGGTGTAACTGCCTTTCGGTGTAACACACCAGAGTCATTGAAATTCATCATGATTCTGTCTTGCTTACATGTACAAATAGATCGATGAACTGAAATTTCACCTTTGACCATTAGGATTAGTGAATGTGCCATAGCACACACTTATTGCATGTATGGAATATCTGAGGTGCTAAAAGTATAACAGAGCTTCATTTACTTTTAAACATTGCAAATCATATTGGAATGTTTTAAAGTAAATGTCATTGCATCCTGATTCTCCTTTGTACAAATAAAGATTGATGACCTGAAATATCACATGTGACAGAAGGATTATATGTCTTAAGAGCATAACATAGCATGTTTGAAATATCTGAGGTACTACAAGTATAACAGCTTGATTTACTTTCAAACATTGCAAATTATTTTAATTTGAGATCCAGAAGGATGTCTTGATCACACGTTGCTGTGTAACAAATATTGCATGCAAGAAATTGACTGTATAGTTGGAATAAAGAATGAATATAGGAGTTCTTTTTTTTTACTATTTTCACATTTCAGTAGAAGGCTTTAGATCTAGATCTGAATCGAATCCAGATCTTCGTGATAAACAAAACAATATATATTATTTATCAGTTAACAATCATAACACAATGCGAATCGTTTGCTCCTCACTACATCGGGAACATATATACAGAAAGTGTTTCTAAGTTGTATCCTAAGATGTGTAATAAACATATTCTGCACGTATGAATGTTAGCAACTTTGTGATATCTTTCCGGATGCATGCCCCTCCCCACCTAATTAAGTTAGCATCATACACACGTGTAAAACGTCCTGTGTGGCAGTAAAATTATTACCATTAGTCGGAAATATCTATATTGGTATCTGCCATACTCATTAAATATTGTAAAAGGCCTATTTGTTGACACAAATAGCAAAATACTCACGATTCCGGGCAGATCTGCATACTTTGGGTCCGCCATTTTGCCTAACTCCTTGAGGGCAAAGGTCACGTCAGCCGGTAAAAGTCGTCGGGCTACTTGTTGTCTAACCTAAACCTTCACGTTAGAAGAAAACCCCTACTGTTATAACACCTTAAGATAAACATGAAGTTTTGCTAATAACTTGAAGACTTTTTGGTGAAAAATTAATAATCTCGAGAAAAATCGCGTGACTTGTCCTGAGGATGATGTCATCTTTTCCGGCTCCACCCAGAATGCCTTGCGGGAGATAGGTAGAATGGCGGATCTGTAATTGAACGTTTTGTGCGACTTATTTTTCTACGGAGATTTTTGTCCTCCTGAATATATATATGCTTATTTTAGTAGGTTTACTTTGAAGATAAGGGACTGAAGACTACAGGATTGAAGTTTGAGAGTGTTCTGTGCTTCCCTGAAAAAATTCTGACAGACGGAAAACGCCGGGATGGCAGAGGACGGATTTTAGGCAGCGCCAGCCATGTTTGCAGTCAAGGTGTTTTGAGAAGGGAAACTGCGGACTTCGACCGGGAAAATTGGCTATTATTCGGGACCTGAATCACGATGTCGGACCCGTCAGAATGCAGCATCAAGGTGGTGTGCCGGTTTCGGCCCATGAACGCCGCGGAGACGGCGGCCGGCTCCAGACCCATCTCCAAATTCCCTGCTGACGACACAGTTAACATCCAGGTAAAATATTTTCATTGCTGCCGGTACACCAGTCACTTGACCCTCGGTTAAGACGATGGCACCGGAATCAAAACTATGCCACTTCATAAAATATACTGCTCCGTATTGTATATTAGTTCTTGTATTTGTATACAGACTAGTCAGGAATATTTGCTATGATTCAGTATGAATCGGGCGGATAGAAAGGTTGACCTTTGCCGGATATCCAGCCAGATTGCCGGTGCCGGATTATGCCTTGCAATGACTTCATACGTGCCCCCCATTAGATTAGCATTTCTCATCGATTCCTCCAAATGATGTTTTCACCAAGGATATATCCAGAGAATGGAGAATTGTGGCACTTGTTCAAATTGATGTGCTTATTCTGCTGGCATAATCAAAATTTAATACTGCTGGGAGAGCCATACAATCCAATGCATGAAAAATCTGACGTTCTCCTCTGTCATACGAGGAGATCAATTATTGATTGTTTTTGTAGTCCACGATTCAAACCAGCATTTTAAGTACTGTGTGCCTCTCATCACTCATTAAGACAAGGACAGTTTTGTCATTGTCCATGTGAATTTTGTCAAGATTCATATAAGCATTAATGAAATTGGTTACGTAGACCCGGAAAATGTGTATTGCTGAACTGTAGTCTAACTCTAAAGTTAAGTGCATCAGAAGAAAGTATGATTTGATCATTTGAGTCTAGGTATTAATGTTACGGTATGATGATGACAATACATTAAGCAGGGGCATGATTTCGCTGTTCGAAAAGCAGATTTGTCATCTGGCGGAGCATTATCAAATAACGTACTACGAACAAGACAAGACTACCAACAATGCATGTAATGTGAAAATTTCCAAAGCAAGCAGGCCTCCTTTGTACTGTAGCTGTTGTGGGCTCTGACTCTGAAAGGCTTTTGGGCTGAAGCCACCAATGTAGCCTGTTCCTTTTGTTGTTCTATAGGGATGATTTGCCTATAAAAAGGTAGTAGGGTCTGCTCTACCAACAACAAAAGGAGATGGCAATTCAATTAGCCCTCACAGTTGGTACACATGTGACAATGACTTCAATAGGTATTTTTCCAAATAGACCTGTGTGAAAGTAAAGAAGATTTGACACTTCTGTTAATCATTTGCTAACAAAATGATGCTAATCCAAGGCTTATCATTTGGGTTAGGTCAGGATTACAGGAAGGATCATGGGGTATAGGAAATAAACTAAGGAATACAAACAACTTGCACTCAGTAAAAAAAGTGTATGCAAATATAGCACAGCAGAAGAAACTATACATCATGAAAAGGACACACCTCCACCAAGATCTTTCCTAACCCCTTCATCAGATTAAAGGATTAAGAAGTAAACAGTCTGCAAACACCACCAAGCAATTGCATTGCCAAAAGAAGAGTGTACTGACATAACAAACATTGCTGTCTGTATTGTGTATGGTGCTTGTTGTTTATGGGTCCAGATTAAACCCTATCCACACAGCCTAGCAGTTTCCAAATTTGGAGTGTTGTTGGCAATGGAAACTGCAAGAGAGAAATAGCAGTGTATATGGTTTAGTGTCTTCTGACTTGACATGAACCTTTGCCGTTGGTATGTTGAGAACGTCTTAGATGATTAAGTGTTACCAGCTGTACTATACAAGCATGTCTTTGCATTTAAAAGACTTGGATATAGAAATTAAGTGGAAGAAGGTAATGCTGACAGGGAAACTTTCCCCGGAAAGGGAAGAGGAAACATCGTCATTTTAATTTAGGTGCTTGAGCGTATCCCAGAGCAACAGTCGAAATTTCCCATGACCTGACTGTGGTTTTGTGTCATGGGTCAACCTTTTGAGCATATTAATTATTATGACACAGGACACAGAAACATTGGTGGCATATTTTGATGGAATATTATGTGCTTCCTTGCTTGTTTTGGAATCGGAAAACTATTTACATTACAGAAATTAAATGAAGCCATATTTCTCTTGTAAGACTGAAGAGCACATAGGTAGTCTTGATAAATAAGTTTGATATTATGTTTATTGCAGCTATTTTTTTTTCAGAAACTGATGACAAGTTTACTTCTATGCATTGTTTTCTAAATGTTGTAGGTTGCTATTTGTTAGGTTTTGGCCAATGCTCAAAGAGTTATTGCTGCCAACCCTTGGGAGAACAAGTGGTGTTAATCTGTTCCTAGAAAGGAGTATCTGGAGGAGAAGCTTTTGTCCCTTTGATGTCTTCATCCCTTCCTGTAGATGTGACAGAGACTGCATGCTATCTTCCCATTGGGTGGCATGATGGATGCCTGGCTCAATCCTCCATGGAGAATTAGCACAGGCACAGAGACACTGGTTATAAAATATTCAGGTGTGGGTGGAGGGGCTGAAAAGTGCAGACTGGCATATGTTTGCTCAGGTTGTCATAAAGCCAGGTTTATCTTTTGCAGAATCATAATTGCCTCTGACCCTCTTGGTAAAACATAAACCATGAAGAATTAACATAAAGGATGTCTGTTGAACTTGAAGAAGTGGTTGCAAGATAAAAACTTTTTGTTGGCAAGGATCCATCGACAACTTGCCCATGCCCACTCTAAAATCAAAAGTGTAAGACAATTCAAACCAAAGAAGTGCTTTTTCGTTTTGGCATATGTGTCTAATGGTCTTTGGTTTGACAAGAATTTTATTGCTAATTTTACAATTATATATGTAAGACATGATTTAAAAATGTTCCAGACTTTCCTTCTTTGATGATACTAGTAAGTTCTGATGATAAGGGCTCAAATTTGTACTGGTTGATTACAATGCCAGTCAGCAGGGACAAGGCTAATCATGGTTTCTTGGGTGCATACTGACTTTTGCCTTTTTTTCTTGGTCATACATTGCTGCTTTCAATAGTTGTCTGCAATCAGGCAAGTCAGGGCAATTTGTGGTCCCAGAAGAATCCTCAGTAACACCACCGAGACTGGGATAGAATGTCAAAAAGCTCATGGTTGTTGTCCAACTGGCTTCAGGTTATGCCAGTTAATTTATGAGTTATAGATGCACTCTGTTTGGGATAGAGTTTTGCCAAATGAAGTCAGTATTTTGGAAAGCCTTTCGGTAAGGCTTAACAGGTAGTTGATATCTGCATAGCAGTATCCAAAGATTGGCGGGAGTGTTGGTATGTTCAAGTTGTCGAAAAAGTGGCAAAGATGAAAGAATGATACTTTTTCCTTAAAAGGAGTAATGAAAGTATACTGCATCATTTTGTAAAATGCCTCTGTTTTGAAGCACTTGTTACAGTGAACAGTTTCAGTCACTTTGCTCTTTTACGTATAGGCAATATACGTGTGAATAGTTAGTCCAAATGAAGTAGAATGAGTCATGAAGATTGGAATGGCCCCCTTCATTACTACGCTTCAAATGGTAGGGTTTTGCAAGCCCTTAGAGACCACATAAATCTAAGTGCTGTTAGCGGGTAAGGATTCTGCTTGTTAGCGGGTCTACATTGGACTACCAGTTTTGTTCTTGATTTTGGTGTATTGAATGAAACAGAAAAATAGCAGTACATTAAATCTGCGCAATGCTGATTGAAGACAAAATGTTTATTGCAAGAAACCTTCAAATTCAATGATCAAATGCATATTCCTAACAAGGAACTCCAATAGTTTCTGCTACTACATTTGAATCCTTATCTAGTTTCCCTGTTGCTAGTTTCCCTGTTTCCTCAATAGATATTTATCATCTTGACTGTAACTGGTTTGGTATTCAATTGTATGCTATTCAACATGTATCAAACACATTTGGTAATATTCTTGTGATACTGATAGTCATACTCATTCAAACTTTTGTTTTTATGCATATCATATATCAGACTTTTCTATCAAACTATGTCAATACTGTCTTTTTTGTATGTCTTTGGCATTATGACACCGATCTGACCCATTCCAGCTGCTAGGCAGTGCATGTTGTCTATAAAGAGGGATCATCATGAAGTTTCATGACATACTCTGGAGGAGGTACTAGTTTGTAACAGATGGTTTGAGGTGTAATGATGTGTGCTGTCCCCCTATTTTGTGGGGAGGACTATCCATGTAATGATAGCAGGATGCCAGATGAGAGGAAGATGTGAGCAAGATTATAATTCTTACAGTAACTTCTGTAGTAAATCATTATCATCACACTCAAAATGTGTTGTTTGTGCATATCAAAGTCATTATTAGTAATATTACTGGTCGAAAATGACAATTGAAAAGATTATCGCACACATTCTTTGCAATTTGCTCATGCAAGCCACTCCTTTTACAGGATTTACGAATGTTCGGAAGATTGCCAGAGCTGGGGGGCGTTTTGATTACATGACGTGATGTTTTATTCACTGTTGAGTCTACTGTGTACTTTGTATTCTGGGGCTGACTGGCAAAACTCCCTGGTTAACCTCCTTTATTTATAAACACGGTTTATTCAAGGAATTTGCCTCACAAATTTCTGCAAGATGTGTGCATGAGGTTTCCAGGGGAGTGGGAACATTTCAGGCTGCTGTACTCTGCCAGTGCTCGAAATACTTTTTTCAGCCAGGTTGCGCAGGTGGCAACCTGAATCAAAAACCAACTTGCGCCATCAGCATTTCAGGTTGCGCCACGTTGTTACTTTCTCCAAATTAGCTACTTATCCATTATCTGTAAAAACAGTTCATTTCAGTTGAAGAAATATAGCAAAAAAAAGTGCGTTCACAGCGCACTTTTCTCAATAAACAAGTTCCATTTATCGATCTTTTGAAAACAAAGACTGCAACAAAAGTAATATCTCAAAGAACCGTAAAAAATTAGCGATCTCCGTTGAACATTTTCTACGAATTCAGTGCCGACAGCGCGCCCCTCCCCAGTATAACGTTAGTTATCGTCACATTAGCGGTTGTTTTTCCCGCATTCCACCGACAGTATTGTCCCAAACAAGCAACAACAAAAACTCCAAAATAAGCCTATACATGTACTTATCAGCAAGGACGTTAGGCATTCGATGAGTTTTCGTAAACATTGTCCAAGTTTCACAGTTTGCTGCGTGACTTTTCCCGGGAACACAGCGTGGAGACATCAGATATTCCACCAATAGTAGTGCCTAGGCGCGCTACGTCATGCCGAAATGGCCAATGGGGTGCGACTCTCGCAATTCGCGAGATGTGAGTTAGTGCAAGATTGCGTGAGACTTGAAGACTTGAACATCAAAAATGGCGGCTCCTGAAGGCCGAAATCTGCGATTTTTGAACTTTGAGCGAAGTTTCCGGCGTACATTTTCTGATATTTTTAGTAAAAGGCTTGTAACTTAAGGATCGTTTTGTTAACCCAAAAAATCTACTTGCGCCGCGCGCAACCTGACTTTCTGAACAACTTGCGCACGGAGAAAACTACTTGCGCGAAGGGGGTGCGCAAGTGGTTAATTCGAGCCCTGTCTGCAGAAGCTTGAAGTGCATGAATCAAATGCCCTTGTCAGTATGGATGTAGTAAATAATTGAAGGAAAGGGTTTAGAATGCATTTGAATAAAAGCAGAGAGCAGCCATTTATTTTAATTTCCTCACTGTTTTATCCAATCCAGGTATGTCTCTCCTGTTATTAATGACTGGAATCAAGGTATCTTTATCCATACCCATTTACTTATTTGTCATAAGTGACTTGAAGTGATCATTTGTACAAGAGTAAAGGAATGCTGTCACTGGAATGTGATAAATTATTTTTACATATAGGTACCATCTGCCTCTCCCAGGTACAAATGAATGGGATATCCCCAGAGACCAGAAACCAATGGATATAAAGGATGGCTTTCAATGACAATCACTGGTAGTAGCTCAGGTGTTCTATTTTACTTATAAGAGGCTGTAGGTTTCCAGGGAAGTGAGGAATAGGGAGGGGACAATATTTTATTGTATATTTTGTGCTACATATTTACATGTAATTCACTCTATGCTATGCTAATTACACGTTTTGTATTATGTATAACGGTAATACACAAGCTATGTCAGCCATGCACTATTGTCCATCGGAAGGAAAGTACTACTTTCAGCAACAACAAAAAGTTGCCTTATGAAACATGATAATTCAGCAATCTTTGTACTTCATCTGCAATTAGAAAGATTAGTGCACTGTCATGACTACAAGTAAATTTGCCTGAAGTATTGTGTGAACTGTATTATTGACCCATTAAAAACTATGAAACATTTTATTCTTTTACTTTTAGCTTCTACAAAATATGCATGTTATCTAGACAATTTCTCAGCCAAATCAGCCTTGTTCCAGTCAGCGTTTTGTCACCCTAGTATAAACTATAAAGCCCCTTAATTTTGTACCTGGTAATGACCCCCACACCACAGTAACAGTTGGCACCTGGCCTGACATTGTTACGACAGCAATTTACATACAACTTATGCCCCATTTTCTTGACCTGGTAATTTACAGCCTATACGCGAGAGCACATGAGTCACATTTCATGGAAATTTGTTACCTACAGAGTCAGCCATTGCATGCCCCTACTGTATTCGCTGTAATTTAGCTTGTACCTGTGTACTGATTGTTTTGCAATAAGTCAGTCTTTTGCAGAACTAAATTCTAATTATAAGCTTGCCCATGAATTGGGTGTACCTAACAGTGTGAGAAGATAGTTGATAACTTGAACACCTTGGAATTTTGTTTATTTGGAATGGATGGAGGTCCTAAAGTAACTGACACCATTTCCCTCTCCATATTTGTTGAGAGAGTACCTGTAGACTTTGTACCACTATTGGCAGTAAGGTAGTAAAGGTCAGTCTTATGTAGACCAGGTCACTGCCTTCAGAGAAGTTCTCTTTCCAAGCTTAGTCACTCTTTGTGTAGATGGATATTCCTGGATAAAGGGAATAGAATTGTAATGCTTGTCTTTTTCAACTGACAATTCAATTCCTGCAACAGGATAAGACACAGAGATTACTTCCGGATCTTTTGAGTGACACCCATCACTCTTCTTCAGATCACTGATGGGTGTCACTCAAAATGTCTGGTTGTAGATACAGAACTGTCCGTAAATATTGTTTAACAAGATGTCTAAAGCTTTTCAACATATAATGCTCAGCATTTGGTATATCTTGAAACAAAATATCATCCTGAATAAGTTGTATGTTACATAAGTTGTATGGTGACATATGTCAAAAATTGGTGGTAGTTCTTGGTTGAACAGCATCATTATGTGATGTTTTTAAGCAATTACCACTTCTTTACCCTGAGGAAAAATGTCCTGTGTAGCTACTCTTTGAGCTTTGGGATCTATATCTTGAGTATAGGATTTCATCTGTCTGGACCACCAAAAAGTGCTAAATTTCAGTATCTTGCTGGTTTGTCCTGAGTTCAATTTACAAAATAGGCCATAGGTTAAAGGACTCCAGGACTAAAGTAAAAGGGCAGCAAGGGTCAGTGCACAAAGTAGCAGTCCTGTGGCCAGAATAACTACCTTGTCAAGGAACTCAGGAGAGCAATAAATCAAAGTACACTACATAAACAAGACCCATATAAATTGATTTTAAATGTGATGGACTGAAATCCAGCTGTACATGTATACAGGTAAAGACAGCTGCTGTTAATTTGATACCCATCCACAGAATCAGCCAAACAGTTCCAGTTGTTTGCCATTGGCTACATTCAACATTTAAATCTTGTCAGATTGCGTGATCTAGACTTGTTTAGACTGGAAAAGCATGCTGTTTTCTTGTACTTATGTGTAAATTTGCTCATAATCATGAGACAATACGAAAATGATATATTGTTAGCTCTTTTCCCCTACCGTATTAGCACTAACAGCATATACATAACTGCATTATGTCTTTATGTGTTACCTGAATACCTGTGCTACTCTACAAAATCCATACTATTCCTCTAGATAGAAATTATCCTATCTATTATTCAAAAGTTCTATGTGTATGGTCGATAAAATAGTTGGGTCAGTTACTGCTAGAAGGGTGGGGCTTGAAAATCTGGGTTGAATCGTTTTTTAAAACTCCAAGCTCTTTCGCTCATAGTCTGCCATTGTTATGTCACCTAATAATAGGTAACTTATTAACACCTCTGTGTTTTGGGCAAGGTAATGGCACAAAACAATAATTTGTTTCTGTCTGATATTTTGATTACAGTAGAAGTTTCATAAATGAGAGATATCTTCCTAAAGGTGACACCTGTGAAATGATTGTGTGTACAGTATAGACTACCATGTACAATCCTGCAATTTTGACAGTTTAGCAGGTAGGCGTGATGTTTGTTCAGGTATGACGTCACCCAGCCACCTCCAGTAGCAGACAGGTGGGCAAAGGGTATTATAGAAACTCCTAGTTGACATTTCATTTTGCTCATTGGACCTTACATTTTATTGTAATTTTTATCAACAATCATTATGGAATATGACAAATCTGTCCTTTGAAGATAGTCTCAGACTCTGATTTTTAAACCCAAATCACCATCAGGCTGGACAAGTTTTCTAAAATTCACTTCCATCAATGGAATTCTTTTATTGTTGACTCTACTTTTCTGTGATGACCAATGTTTGATGCTATGACCGAGTATGACTGTGAAAGGTAACAAATATATTAAAATCTCTCTCATGGAAAAATCTTTCTTGCCCGATCTGATAATGACATGCCCAATCAGCACTTTCATTTACCCTTGACAATCGGGCTAGTGGACTTGTTCAACGCTGACCATGATTGTTTTTGCTATTATATAAGAGTGATTGTTGTTTGAAAATGCTATATAGAATATTCAACAGCTACCATGATATTGCCCTTGAGCAATGTCAATTACTGAATTAGGGAAAGAGTATGGAGAAAGAAATCAATCTGAAATTGTATGTTAGTCATTTCGGCAGATTGCAAGCTTTGATATGTATGTAGCCTGATGATTCCGAGGTGGCAGAATGTAGAGAAGTTGATGTCCCAGTAGATGGTGACGTCAATGGGAGCACCGCGCCGTGCACGCAGACATCACGCAAGTGGCATGCAAGTAGGAACACATTAGCAGCAATCAATCAAGGGTCTGGATTAACATACCCAGAAGCAGTGCCATTTTCTCTAGTCTAGCCTAGGCTGGCTTCGTCTGTGATGAGTGAGTGAGTGACTTGCTTTTCAAAATGCTTGCTGTTATTACATTCACATGCATTCAATATGAACCCCTGCATTCCAAGACAGCTTATATAGGTAACAAATATTTCGTATGCATGTAGCATAACAGTGTTCTGCATGTCTCTAAACACATTCTTAATTTCTTTCGCTATCCACCTTGCTATATTATCACTGTAAATTACAGTGATAATATAGCAAGGTGGATACAGTGTAATATCACAGCCATTGCTTAGGTATCCATCTGAGTAATGAGGCTGTTGTAATGTGACAGGATGAGAAACATTTCAATCACTTTGTGTCTCTTGTGTCATTTTCAAAGATAAATGAATAACTTAGTAAGATCATCTTGGATATTATTCTACAAGCACTTCACCTCTGTCAGTCATAACCTCTCTGTTCCTATATGACGCAAATGTCAGGCGGATTGCTTGGCTTAGCATGTCAGTCAGTAAATCTCACCAGAGGGTCCAGCACAACTGTCAGCTGCAGTGTGCCATTTCAGTGCCAGAAATATTTCTTTGATATCGCTTCAGCACAACAGTCCTGGAATGATATTGTGATCTCGGGCACACTTGTGTAACACTTGTGTTTATGTTGTCAGTAGCAATTCTGTGAAAGTAAACTGAGCAGCCTTCATTCCAGACTTGTCTTGTGTACTGTACTGTAGTTTCAAATATCTCTCAGGAAAGGGTTACTTATTCCCAATGGACAGAAACTATTTACAAAATGCACAGAAGTTAAAGACCAGAACATTAATCTGTCAGGCTGTGTCATGATATGGCCATGTAACAAATTAGCTGCCTTAGGTCTTAAAGAGCTAAATAGCAAAGGGTATAATATAAAATAATGTTGCTAGATATATATTTAGTTGCACCTGTTGCCAAGTGCCAATGTACCAACATTTGGGCGGTGACCTCATGACCTTGAAAATCAGTTATGGTAATTGTTAATAAAACAATGTTGATGTGTTTGACAAAGTACTACAAAAATGTAGGACACTTGCTTTGATTACTTTGGTATGCCAAAATTACAGTGCAAATCCTCAGATTTGTGCTTTTTTATTACTTTTCCGTCAGTCTTTTTCCACACAAAAAACATTCTGTTGACATTGCTGTTTTAATTGTGGACCTATTGTTGCATAAATGTTTCTAGGTCATCAGTTGATTGATTTATGGGCTTGATCATTTGATACATGTAACAAAGGTTGACAGTAAGACCTTGATATGGCCCTTTCTTTTGCTACATTTGACTTGACAAGCTTTTACTTGTAACTGAAAGTATACTTGAATCATGATCTGAAGAAATGGGCAATATTTTGCAAAATTTTAGTTGAGTAGTAAAAAATTCAAGTGTAGCAAGTCCCTTTTAATTTACTTTATTTAAGCACAGGTGGGATAACTATTTGGCTACATCTACAGTGTGGTAAAATAAAGCCTGCCAGTAACTACAATGGTTCTGGATTTCCTTTTTACCTGTAGGCTGTAGCTAGAAGTGTATGCATTTCTGTACAGCTCTAACATGTATAGAAACAGTATTGGCTCCAGCTATTACAAGACTCAAGAGGACTTTCATACTGATGTCAAAGTCCATTACCAGACAGTCACATGGCTGTGCCAGACAGGATGTAGCAGTGTGTGCATGTACAGCTTATACTTAACCTTCCCACTGCTAACATGTTATTGTACCAAACACATTTGCTGTATGAACAGGCCCTTAGCATGTAAAAGGTTAATTTAGCCGACTAAGACACTTAAATTTTAATGGCAGAGGATTGATTCTGAATAACATCTTTATTCCCTAGTACCTTTATACAGAGATTTTGTGGGATAATAGGGACTGTATGACTGCCTTTATGCAGTCTTTGGTTTTTAGTAGCAATTAATATTTTGATGATAAAATCTCAGAGTCCTTCACCAGGACAGTTGCTTAATCCACATATTATGACCCACAGGAACAAGTATAACATTTGTTTTCCTGTATTGAAAGTATACGTGCAAGTTCACACGCATACTCAATAATTTCCAACATGTCCTTTCCAGTTATACCATTACACTAGGAGTGCTCATTTTCTACTCAATAAGAAAGCACCATAAATGGTAATCTCTGTGCCACCGGTACCATGTCTCATGACTCATTTTGTTTGAACTCCTAATAGACCCACTCCATCACAGGTTGTGTGTCCAGAATATTAAATGCAGCCATGTAAAATACCAATTCTCGGTAATTTGTAGTTGGGCTTCCACTCAAATTTGCCCCATCAAAGGCTCCAGTGATGCAATGCTGCTTTGACCTCAGGCTACAGATAAGGTGTCCTTGGTAGAATCCACCCCAGTGATCCATATCACTATTTATTACTTATTTATTTCTTGAAAATCATGATGATAATTCTTACTAATCGACATGTCATTGGTATTCTATGCAGAGTTTGCAACATCCAGGAAAATTGAAATGTTGCCTGGATTTTTATGCAATTTAAAGTTCTAATTCCAATGAAATATGCTTGAAGTGAAGCATTGTGACATGAAAGAAAGTCATTACGAAGGTCTCAAGTCTCCCAGAAATCACGTTGAAGGCTGGCAATGCACATCAAGCAACACGGCTACATCAGTACATGTTTACCTTCATCAGTATTCTCATCACTTTCACTTCACATCTCTGGCTCTTGTAGGCCTTTGAAGACTTGGAATGGCAGAATGTACATGTACAAATTTCACATGCATGTCGTAGGTTATGCCAGGCATTCTAATTAGTCATTCGTCTTCCTCAAGGGTACTGCACTGAAATTTCAATTAATGTTTCTTTGGGAGTTAATAACACTTGAATTTTATTACTTAATGTGACAAAACATCCAAGAAAAATTGTGCTGTGAAGTATGTTTGTATAATAACAACCCTGTACATGTACATGTATGTGTTAGCATACAGAATTTAAATGATATATTTTAAGTGATACTCTGAGTTTAGTCTGTCTTTCAATTTTTGCTTCAAATTCAATTTCAGCCAGAAGAAAAGTTAAAATTTTAAAATGCAGCAATATAACAGTAATAACTAATATATGTATTTGATATTTAGAAAATAAAAAGACATTCATTTTGTCCAATGGATATTGTGAAAGGTCATTGGATCTGCAAAGTGTAACAGTTCAGTATCAGCTGAGTGCCAATGCATACACCACACAAATCCTTTCCTGTTGTCTTAGACTACTATGCCACTGGGCGCTAACAAGCAGAAGTGTTTCCCACATTCCACAACAGTTTAGCAAACCTGGGGCTGTCATCAGCCCAACATGCCCAGGTCACCCACAGGTCAACATTTACAGCCTGGCTGTCTCCTCAGGTTTCTCCCAACAGTGCAAATTTAGATTACATGATGTCAGGTCTGGGCCACCAACACACAGCACCTGCTAACAGGACAAGGAAGAGCCTGATAGGGTAGAGTTTGGATAGGAGCCCTGTTTTGAGTTGGGACATCACAACAAGGACCTTGCTCCACCAACAGATAGTTAATAAATGTCAGGAAAAGGAAAGAACCATAGAATGTTTTAAGGTAGAAATGCCATGGTCATTGTTCCTTGTCAGCCTTTCACATTGATTAGTTGCTGTAAGGTCATGACAGACTTTGAAAGAAAGAGAAAACGATCAATAGAATGTGAAGGATATTGTTGCTGTTCACCTGTGCTCTGTTTAGAGTAGAGTTCTTAAGGCCAGGTAGGAACGGCTGGTTTCTTTATCCTGAACAAAAGGTAAAATTTAACACTGCTCAAGCTGTTTTCTTTGCACAAGGCTCTATATTTATACAAATTGCAGTATGTATGGTACTAATGTTGAACTTGTAAGAGTACACAGTCCCTTCCATGAAGAGTTAAAGAATGCAACCATGGTATTGTAAATGTGATCTATTTCAACAGTACTACTACTAGTACTAGTACCTCTCTAGTCCCCAACCGTTGTATGCAGATACATTTTGCCAATGACTCCATGGTGCATACCTCTGAAAGATGATAAAATCAAAGAGATGTGTGGTCCAACAATTAACTGCTTCTGTAGGATCTATTGCTTCTGTGGAAAATCATGAACATCAGTACAAACAATGCCCCCATTCTGTCCTTAATAGCTCTGACATGCTCACATGTGGTAGCCAGACAGGGATCTCCACTGTGAAATTGCTGGAAACAGATACCCTTTCTACAGCTTACAGGGGTGCATGATTACTGCTAAATAGACTACCCCAGCCTACAACAAGCTTATTGTATGAAGTAATAGAAATGCATTCTCCTGCAATCTTTCCCAGTGGGGGCATGATTTAAAGTAAGTAATCCCTCCAGAAATGTCACAGCAATTTTAGGGGCTTACCTTATTGTCTGCTTGGAGGGAATGGATTTAAGGGCCAGGTATTGTAAGACCTGCCTATAGTTTAAACTTTAAGTAGAAAGAAACTGACTGAAAGAAGGGCTGTTATATTTTTGATGAAGATAATGACAAAAAAAATTCTCTAGGTGTAGTTGATATCGACGTCACAATTTCTGATGCACGTTAGCTGGGCTTCTGTGTGCAAAGATATGCATAGAAAAAGAAGGGTATGACATATGTATTTGTAGCTCTTTGACATGTTTCAAAGTTGAAAAATGTTTAAAACTGTGTATTTACTCCATAAAGGAACAAGAGAGACTCCTGAATGTAATAATTAAAGACTATAGTGCCTAGGCAAGCATTTTTAAATGCTGATCTTACAGTTACACTCCTCACAGAGCTTGTTTATTGGGTCACACATGGCCCTGTCTTCATAACTTTCTCAAATCCAAATTCTGGCACAAAGAGAAATGGCAAAGGTCAACCTTACTACTTACAGGTTTTGATGCTTGATTTTTTTATGTGCTTCACGCCTTGTAGTTACTGTATTTAACTGTAATTTGTTTCTTTGCAGGGCAAAGTATTCACCTTTGACAGAGTATTCAAGCCAACAACAACACAAGAACAAGTCTACAACCTCGCCGCCAAAGCGATCGTCAAAGGTCTGTTAATATCAACATAACATCATTTAAAGTTTGTACAGTCATATGAAAAATATAAAGGCGAAAAGTCAGTCCTGGTTATTGAAGTTGGAGGAAATTGTAGTATATAACAAATTTTGTAAGCTTAATATTTCATTGACATAAAGGTTCAAACACCTAACTTTATAACAATTGGCATGCTACATGTTACCGGCAAGACTTTGTCAATAATATCAAAACCTCAGCATGTAAAACATTTTGTGAAGAGCACAAGCCAAGACATTCATTCTTTTGTTTCAATGTTTTCAATGTAGATGTACTGGAAGGCTACAATGGAACAATATTCGCATATGGACAGACGTCCAGTGGGAAAACACATACAATGGAGGTAAGGGAGATAGAGTTCCCAACTCTGTCTATGTTTAACTTTAAGCTTACTACAACTAAAGCATTAGCAGCATTACTTGACAGGATCACGATTGATTAAAGAGAAGTTCATTGATAGATGACAGAATAAACCTTAGAAGACAGAAGCCTCTGAAAAGGATTGCTTAGTAGGTTACTTAGCCTTAGATGAGGCATCAAGGAAATACATCTTCATTTATTGTTCCTATTAAGAACCTTAAGAGGATTATGGGAGGAAAGGTTTAGAAGTAGCCGTGCATAATGGTTCACATTAATTGCGAGGCTGATGTGGATGAAGTGATGGAAAATCAGTAGTTGATGAAGTACAGAGTAAAATTTGGATGGCCAGGAGCTGTACCAGGAAATCAAGGGGTTTTTGAGAGGCAGCCACATTAAATACCAACTGTGTGTTTCATGTTGCAGTCTTATGTCCTTCTCAGTAGTTTTCCTGGCACAGCCCTAAAATGAGATTAGAGATGCTGGTATTAATCTTACTTACAAGAAAAAGGTTATGTCAAAAGTAATAAAGTGATGAATTTGTCACAACTAATTTTGTTTCTTACATTTGTACAGAAAGAAGCCAAGTAAGTTTTAAAAAATATGTCAATTCAGGCTTGTGTACAATGAGAAATGTAAGAATCAGTGAAGTCCAAGCTATACTCTGTACCTGTATATGACTGTACTAACCCACATGTACGTTCCAGGGAGTGCTACATGACTTTTCACAGCGGGGCATCATTCCACGTATTGTGGACGACATCTTCAACCATATCTACAGTATGGATGAAAACCTTGAGTTCCATATAAAGGCAAGTGGTAGACAAGAAAAAAGACTAAAGCAGTGTCTTCCACAGCTTAGAAAACAGCATGGTGAACATCATTTTCCCATCCTTAACCATTTTTGAGTCTCTGTCCTTTTATCCATGTAAATTGTTTTATTCAAACATATATGTCCAGGCCCTTCTTTTTTGCTCTAATTTCTGGCATACAACATCCATAGTTGTTCAGCTCCTCAGTTTTTGTTTGAGGTTATAAAGAGCTTTCCCACATACATGTATCTCACCATGCTGTTGACAAGCCTTGTGGAAGACACTGCATGTTGTAGGTAAGGTTCTAACCACGGAGCTATCTACGCTTCCCTTCTCAGGGCGTTCTCCACGATCCCATCCAGCGTGGCATCATCCCTCGCATCGTTGATGATATTTTCAACCATATCTACAGTATGGATGAAAACCTTGAGTTCCATATCAAGGTAGGTGGTTTGGGTTGGTAACTGTCGCCTTTCTCGCAGCTGGAGTGTCCCTGTCCTGGCTCGACACTGCAAGCATGGAAGCAGATCATTCACAAGCACACAGAACCTTTAATTAGCCGTTTTACTTGCCAGGACTTTGCCAGCAAAGAAAAAAAAGTGTTGTCATTATAGCAGTTCAAATGAACCAGTTCAATGTATATATGTAAAGAGAAATTACTGGTAAATGAAAGAAAGAAACTTAGAAAGGCTCCTGCTTGCATTAACACAATTTGATTTTATTTCTTCTGGCACAGTCCCTAGTTTATGGAAGTTATTTTAAAAGTTGATGTTATGTTACACTTGTTTTTTTTCAAGGTTAAGATAATACCCTGTGCTTCCTCTCCATTGAAGCATGCCTATATTGTGTTCGCACCTGCTTAGTCATCCTAATATGTTGTTCCATTACAGTTGTGTATCCATATGTTTGCACTGATGAATGTGTAGAAATATATTTGATTTTCTTTGTATCATTGCACATGATATCCATTGTGAATATTGCTGTTTTGCTTTTTTCTATTTATTTGTGTCATTTGTTGTTACATCTGTGTTATTTGTCAGCTTTCCTGGTGTGGCACAACTTGTTTGTTTTTGTCATGCTAGAAATTAGTCCATGTGAATAGTCACTATTCATCCCAACTATTGATGTTGTCATTATTATCAGCAACTTGGCTAAACAAGATAAAGAGTACTTCCAAAAGACTCTCACAGATGTAAGAAAATGGAGAAATTGCTGAGAAAATGTTATCATAAACCACAAAGAAAATATTGTATACATTTTCCAAGACATGGTGTTGGTGCTGTAATATACCCGTAAATATTGTTTGGCTTGTTCATACCACTGAACTTGTAATTCATCTCTCCCAAAAGGTGTCATATGTTGAGGTTTACATGGACAAAATTAGGGACCTTCTGGATGGTAAGTTTTGCACTTGTTGTCTGTGGTGGGGGCTGACTTCTTCCTTCTCTCTGTTTCCTCCTCACTACAGGTTTCTTATTTTGAAATTTACATGGACAAAATTAGGGATCTCCTCGATGGTATGTTTAACCTGGTTCTTCTCTTACTAACTTGCTAACTAACGATAAACATTAAGCTCTGCATAGTAGACTAGTGGGTAACAGTTGTAGCTGGAGGCAGTAGCACTAGTTTACTGCAAGGGATTGCATAATGTACAATGCATGAATCGCATGTTTAGAAAAGAGATAGTGTTGTCACATTGTCCACTGCACTGTGTGTGTGTGTGTGTGTATAGTTTAGTACAGTGCCTATTTGCACACAGACTTATAAGATGTTCAACTTCCTTCCAGTACAAAAGACAAACCTGTCGGTACATGAAGACAAGAACAGGGTTCCCTACGTGAAGGTAAGATTGGTTATTATTCACTCTCATTCACTCACTATTCATTGTTTGATTATACTGCTGCTGGGATTAGTTAGTTGCAACAATTTATGTAATAAGAAACTTAAAATATGCTTGATAAGTTGGTTAAGATATTTGCCAGAAGGTTATGTCTTGCATCTGAATATTGACATTTTAAGATGGCTCCAAGTTTTCTGAAAAATTTTGATTGTTGGATTGCTTCTTTACAGGGCGCAACTGAGCGGTTTGTGTCAAGTCCAGAGGAGGTGATGGACACAATAGATGAAGGCAAAAACAACAGACATGTGGCTGTAACAAGTGAGTCTTCATGATAGATATTTTCTTCTTTGTTTCAAATGTTCTTGAAGTAAGTGTTTTCCCTACAGATGAAGTGGGAACATTTGAATGTATTTTCGGTATGATTGCATGAAGTATACTTTTAGCATTTGATTCAAGTTACTGGATCACAAAAAGAAAAGAAAAGCAGTCAAAGGAATTTTGGATCATACAATGACAATTAAACACACATCACTACCAGCATTAGCCTCCTGCTGTGTAGTGGCTTACACAAATGTGTGGCCCATGGGCTACAGAAAGATGGGCGACACCCCTACATGTAAGCATCTGTTACATATGTATGGGCAACTTTTAATAACCAAAGATCTATCAAGGCCAGCCATTGCAATTTTACCTAACGATGTTCAATACTCATGACATCTGCCTGTAATGCTCCTCTCTGTATCCCCTACCCAGACATGAACGAGCACAGCTCCCGCAGCCACAGTATCTTCCTCATCCACGTCAAGCAGGAGAACCTGGAGACTGAGAAGAAGCTGCACGGAAAGCTCTACCTGGTCGACTTGGCTGGTAGTGAAAAGGTTGGCAACTTATATTGAGACCAGCAAAATTCCTGAATGGAACTACAATAGAAGCCGTTTAATTGCACACCCCATTTGCCAGCATATTTCGTGCAATTATCCGGGTGTTGCAACAATGCTAAGTTAACAAGCTGGACTGCACCGGTTGGGATTCTGTGCAATTAACAGAAGTGCGTGGTAACCCGTTGTGCAATTAAATGGCTTCTCCCATATAAGAAGCTCAGTGCTGCAGTAATAGAATGGAATATCAGGCATGTTTCTAACAGTTCGTGATATTTGAAACTTTTGTGACATTTATATGTCATAAGGAAGAATCATACAGTAAGTACAGAGCTAGGCATGATAATCTTAATTTGGCACCATTTAAGTCGTCTGTTAAAATAGTAATGTAGAATAAAACTATGTACTTTGCATTCAAGGGTGAAAATTGATGGCTAACTATTCTGTCAAGTGCTGATGTGTTTCTATATAACTTCCTCAGGTGAGCAAGACTGGTGCTGAGGGCACTGTGCTGGATGAAGCCAAGAACATCAACAAATCTTTGTCTGCCCTGGGAAACGTTGTCTCTGCATTAGCTGAAGGAAAGGTAATGTCGTCTGTAATACTGTGTCGTTTTGTCTGTACTTTCCTGTTACCTTGCAAAAACTGGGATGTATTTTAGGAGCATGCTTTAGAACTTGATCAAGACTTAGAGAATTGTTTCTGAGAGGGCCAGAACCCACATGGTCACCCCAAGAGGAGATGGATAGAAAATGTCGAGGAAGATATTTGCAAACTGAACCTGGAAAAGGCCAACCCAGTTGACACAGGCAATTTGAGATCAGCAATCTGGCCTGAACGACTTCCCGCAGGGTCCAACCCTCGTAAGACGGGGAACAACGGACACTAAACAAGATACTGTAAATGCAGCAGTGTTCTCCGTTTTATGTTTGCGGTTTTCGCGTTGCCCACTACACCGAGAAATTAAAACCACCCCAAGAATGTTTCCATTATGGTTTTTGACAGTCTATGGCGCTGCCGCGAAAGTAAAACCACTGCAAACTCTCAATTTTTCCGCTACCGCAAAAGTAAATCCCGTGAACTTAAATGCATTTACAGTAGAGTGAGTGTGTTTCTATGAGCGTATCTAATTAGTACATTGCCGTTTTTCCCCCACAGAAAGCGTACATCCCCTATCGAGACAGCAAGATGACCAGAATCCTCCAGGAGGCGCTGGGTGGTAACTCGCGTACCACCATCATCATCTGTGCTTCCCCGTCCTCCTACAACGAGTTCGAGACCAAGTCCACCCTCATGTTCGGCCAGCGAGCCAAGACAATCAAGAACACGGTTACCGTCAACCTGGAGCTTACCGCTGAGGAATGGAGGAAAAAGTACGAGAAGGAGAAGGAAAAGAACGCGAAGCTGCGTGCTTTGCTGCAGCGGTACGAGGCTGAGGTGTCCAAGTATGGACTTGGTGAGTAGGAGTATGTTTGTAGTGTTATACAGATTCAGAAGTCATTTGTCCACCAATCACTACATCCGTCACTACATCCATTGTCTCTCATTTCATCTGAACTTTGCAAGGTTACTGATAGTTTGTAACAGAAATTTTGTGTACCTCATACGGAGAAACTTTCATTTCCATGATGATCTTGTATGTGAACTTAATCAAAAAAGGTTTTTGCCTTCATTACCACTAAAACGGACCAATTTGTATATGCTGGATAAACAAATAGATTAAAGTGTCGAGTATTCAGCATTCATGATGTTTCACGTCTACTATTTCTCACCCATTCACATTTCTCACTTCTCACTAGAAAGGCATATATTTTCTTCTTTCTTGCTCTTCCTCTCCAGTTTCTACCTGTTCTATTCTTTCCTGCTCAGAATCTCATATTCACCTCAATTTCTCTTTCTGACTCAAGAAACCTTAGATCTTACTGATCCTGCCCTTCTAGACAGTAAGTTCTTCCTTTACCACATAATACCCTGTGGTGTGTTTGGTGCTGAATTAGAGAATATGCTGTCCTTTTCTGTACCTTTTCTGTGCTTTTTCTTTTAGTCTTTTATACTCTGACACTTTCGTTTGAATGTTTGTCTTTTATCCTACAGTATGTTTTATTTTTATGATAGACATGACTCTATGTCTTAGCATGCTAGCCGTTGAATATTAATTTGTATCTAATAAATATATTTTGGTGTACTGATAGATGTCATATTTGTTTGCATGCTGCACAACACACTATAACAACCCACCTGATTTTAACCAAATGCTTAACACATCAAGTCATCTTTCCTACAACAGCATTAAACCACCACATTCACACCCAACCACTGGTCAAGCTTGCCAATACTTTTTTCAGAAGGAATTTTAGTTTGTGCAGATTCAAAACTTCCTTTATTTGACAACCCAAGCTGAAGTGATTACAAAACATTATCATGTCACCAACTCAGCCATTCTACAAGACTTCAAAAGGAAAGCATGAGATGAAACTGTAATACAGTTGTGTGTGAGTAGGGTGGTAGACTCCTATGCAGGGCTGTCTTCAGGACCCATCCTTCCATCCTGGGACGGAAATTTGCTTGTTGGGACAGAAAATTATTCTACCTTATCCATCCTAAAAATGACATAAATCTGGTGAAAATGTACTGTCAGAAGCTTGAAATGACATATTTAATCTGGAAAATCAGCAACATGGGCTCCGAAATAATGAGTGGGATGGAAAAAAAACCTTTAAGCTGGAAACAGCCCTGCTCCTATGTCTTACTGAACCAGCCATTCTCTCTCTTTCTCTCTGCCCTCTACAACCCTCCCTGCTTCTGCATGCAGCACAATGTAAGTCCCCAGGATGTCTTCAGAACTTTCCCCTTTCTACAATTCCGCCTAACTCCTCTAACGGTGCACAAGTAGATTCTGTGTCATGTCAGTGACTCTTTTAAGTTAGAGCTGCACTCAGGAAGTTGTGTGTCTGATTGTAGAGATTCCATTTAAATCTAGATACATGTGATAGATGTGCAGAGAGCACAGCATGATGAATTATTTACAGATTCCAGGCAACTTTAAAATGAATTGTTAATCTAAGCATGTAGCCACTTTCTAAAGGCACTATTACTACATTGTGCTATGATTATCATTTCCATTCACTGGTAACATTAAAACATTTAAAAAAAAACTTTTTCTTTCTCTAAAGAAAACATATTGGTCCAAAAGTGTCTTTCATGGTTACTCTGAACATTCTGATATGTCATTAAAGCATAGACTCAGAGGTGATCATTGAAAATTTCACACCTGGTATCGAATACACATTTCACATATTTAACACAAAATGTTTCTAGTGCCATGTTGCATCAACATGATCCTAACTTTTCTTTAGAATTCCAATCAGTGAGGGCATCCTGACAGAAAAGCTACCATATAAAAAGATAAATTTGTCACGAATGTTAAACCATTGCTGGCACCCCAGGTGATTCTTATATTCCTAGTGCCATGTTGTATCATCATGATCATAACTTTTCTTCAGAATTCCAATCAGTGAAGAAAAGCAACCATATAAAAAGAAAACTTCCTTACAAATGTTAACCCATTGCTGGCACCCCAGGTGATGCTGTCCCTGTGGACGTACTGAAGGGTATCCTGTCTGACAAGTCTGCCGTGGTGGACAACACCCCCGCACCACCCACCATCGAGGCCGTGAACAACAACGCCAACGTCCAGGCTGTGGCTGTGAGCGATGAAGAGATGCGCAAGTTTGAGGAGGAGAGAACTCAGCTGTACCTGCAGCTGGATGAGAAGGTGGGCAACAACAGACTTATATGAAAGCTTGAATATATGATTAAGGGAAAGCTTGATATCATATAGCTACATGTAGCTACAATCCAAGATCTGTACTGTACATCTGTATATTGAATCCAAGCTTAATATGATATATTAGCTATTTTCAATCCAAAAATAGGGATACAATTTTAGTGTTTCATTGTCAATAAAGAAAGAAAGAACTTGTGGAGTACTTTGATTGAATTATTACAATTAGGGTAGTCCTACAAAAGTCAGTTTGGAGGGTTCATATAAATGTGAAAATTCTGTCCAGACATAAAATGTATTTACTGTTTTCAACCCTTCAAACTTAAAAGGAAAGAAAACCTTAGGAAGTCCAAAAACTGGACATTTTAACTAAGCAGACATAATTCGTTGTTGAATCCAAGCATTCAGATTTTTACAAAAGTTTTAAGTTAAAGCTTGATGTTGCCATTTCCAGTTCTGTTGAAACTAAACATTTTTTTCCCTCCTCAGGACAACGAGATTAGCCAGCAGAGCGTGATGGTGGAGAAGTTGAACTGCCAGATGATGGAACAGAACGAGCTGCTCAACCAGACTCGGCGGGACTTTGAGACCCTCCAGGTCAGAAACACAGCCTTTCTGATGTGTGGGCTCTTCACAGATAGCTTTTAGTTGCTTGGTGTGATCAAAAGCTAGAAAATCTGTATGACAGGCGTGTTCAGTCATAGTCGTGTCTAGCCATGAAGGCAAGTCATGGTGAAAGAAATCTGGTCTCTTTGGGATTCTCTTTGAGTTATTTTTTACGTTTGAAAGGCATGATGCTTAGAGTGCAACTTGTCACTGGATTTACAATTAAGTTTTACGTCTTGTGTGAAGATGCATGCCTTGTGTGAAGATGCATGCCTTTTACATAGTCAAGTATAATACATGAAGAATTGTCTGATTTGGTATATACTTTGAATTGAATAACATGTTGCTTTCCTTCATATTGTAGATGTCACACAAGAAATTTCTAGCATTTTTGTCCTTTTCTATTATGGTTTAAGGAATAAAAATTTTACAGCAGAATATGTCTAGAAATTCCAATTCTCTAGATATAAGAGATTGATACAGATACTATCATTTGTACAGTGTTAGATGCTTAAGTTTCAGGTTAACTTCCGGATGCTGCAGACAAATAAAACATATTGTTATCATTTGTACAATGTTAAAGGCAGGGCTCGAAGTTAACTATGTCCCGATGTCCCGAGACCACTAAAATTTAGGCCGGGACAACTGAAAAATCTTTTTGGGACACTTTTGGGACAATAGGAAAATAATCAACGAATCAACATCAGAATGTCCGATCTTCCCGTGGCAGGCTTTTAGCTAGCAATGCGTACAGCCGTACAATGAACGGCCTTCGCCAAAAAATCGCAAAATGTACGCCCTGATTTTTGGATATACGCCTTTGGTACGCCCTTATTTTCCCCCGGAAACTTCAAGTTCAAAATTTGCCGATTCCGGCGCACCGAGCCGCCATTTTGGGTGATTCTACCTCAAGTCTCGCGCAATCTCGCACTCACTCACATCTCGCGAATCGCGAGAGTCGCACCCCATTGGCCATTTCGGCGTGACGTAGCGCGCCCAGGCGCCATTATTGGTGGAATATCTGATATCCCCGCTGTTTTCGCGGGAAAAATCACGCAGGAAACCGTAAAAACTTTGATTTGCTTACGAAAACTCGTCGAATGCCTGAAGTCATTGGTGATAAGTACATGTATAGGATTGTTTTGGAGGGTTTTTTTGCTTGTTTGTCGGTGGAATGTGGGAAAAACAACAGCTAATGTGACGATGACATACTGGGGAGGGGGGCGGTGTCGGCACTGAATTCGTAGAAAATGTTGAACGGAGGTCGCGATTTTTTCACGGTAACTTGAGACATTACTTTTGTTGCAGTCTTTATTTTTAAAATATTGATAAATGGATGTTGTTTGTTGAGAAAATTTCGCTTAATTTGCCCTTGGAACACATCTTTTCTGCTATATATTTTCAATGAATTAAATGTTTGTACACATTTTTCTGTACTGTGTAAAGTTAAAACGCTGATGTTACAGGCTACAAGTAACTTTTCAGTGCATTTATTTTCAGCTATGTTCTTAACAGAGTAGATACACAAAAGAAATATAAGATGTACCTGGCAGTCCTGGCTACACTTTCTCCCCTGTTGGTTTGCAGATTTTCTTGTAGACTTCTTTAGCTTGCTGTTGTTATATATGTAACAGTCAAGTTTCACCTTTAGCAGTAAGGTTAATTTACTCTCCCTGATTGTATGGAACTCATGAAACATTATATTGTAAGGAATCAGTGTTATATTACTTGAAAATTACCTCATGTATTCTTTAAGCCATACCCACCTCAAATCAAGAACACATACCTCCCATTCTCAGGACAAAAGTAGTGTTGCAGCAAAGACAAAAATTTGGCTATATTCTACTTCAAAATGCAGGAAATAGCATTTCAGAGGCTTTAAATTTCAAAATTTTCCGGGGGAAGGATACCCCCGGACCCCCCTACAATGCTCGCGCCTTCGGCAGTGCGGAGAGTACAACACATTACAGAATCTGATGTACACCCTAAAAAAAATCCTAGCTAAAAGCCTGCCCCGCGGTTGTCAGGCGTGCGTACTCTGACTTACAGTTGTTGTAATACATAATTTCTGAAAATAGGTTTGGGACAGTCCATCCTCACTTCGGGACAGTTGAAATTTATTTTTGGGACAATGCTGGGACAGTAGGGAAAAAAGTTAATTTTGAGGCCTGAAAGGCGCAAGCTTGAGGTTAAATTCCAGTCATTGCAGACAAATAAAACATTGTATTGTTTGAATAGATGGAGATGAACCGGCTGCAGTCTGAGAATGATGCAGCTAAGGAGGAGGTGAAGGAGGTTCTTCAGGCCCTTGAGGAGCTGGCTGTCAACTACGACCAGAAGTCACAGGAGGTCGAGGAGAAGATGAAGGAGAATGAACAGCTGAATGATGAACTCAGCCAAAAACAGGTGAAGTAACATCCACTAAGTTCCAGGTCACAGAAATTTGACACCCTGAAAAAATGTGCATGTATATAGGAAAGTAATCTCTGATGTAATGTCATCCAGTATATTGCATTCCTGCATATCTAAACAGTGCATACAGCGGCGCTCCCGAAATATATGTCAGTTTGCGCGAAACGTGTTGCGAAATTTCGCAGAACTCACTCCGAAATTTCGCAGAACTCACTCCGAAATTTCGCAGAACGCAGTCCGTAATTTTGCGTAACGCACTGCGAAATTTCGCAGAACGCACTGCGAAAGTTTGCGTAACGCACTGCGAAATATCCCCCTGCGTAATCGAAACACCCATGCGAAAGCCTTCTACGTAAGAAATCTTACGCAAATTTTGGTCGTTAATGAGCAGTGATTACACAATGCAATCAACATGACAATTGATCGTCCTTATTATCACGTATTCATTGATAAATTGTAGATAATATGGGGGCTGGAAAAGCGTGGCGGGAGCGCAACTCGGAGAACGTCTGACCTCGTGGCGGTGCGGTCCCAAATCATGAACAACATCAAATAAGTAGCCGAATAAATTACAAACAGAAGGGTTAAGAAAAGTCAACGTAAAACTGTTACACGTTCTTTGATTGAGGACCGAAATGACATCGAACAACGCAAGACATTAAGGGTCAATGACCCGTAGATAGCGTACTTGCGTAAACCCAGGATAAACCGACACGAAATCGGCTCTACTCTAACGTTACATCGTCATTTCTATGTAGACGGACTGGAAAACTACGGCAGATTTCACAAGCAAACAATCTAGTCTTGTATCTGATTATCTTAAGTTCTTGAAATGTATGTTAGCAGGCCCAATTTTAGTATTCCGCGACAAAAAACAATCATTGTTGTTGTTGATGTGAAAATCGTGTTTCGCGTAATTTCTTCAAGATGGCCGTCGCAGCAGCAGCAGGAAAACAAGGTCACAAGGGGTCAGTGGACGAC
Organism: Branchiostoma floridae x Branchiostoma belcheri; assembly: GCA_019207045.1. Classification (NCBI taxonomy): domain Eukaryota; kingdom Metazoa; phylum Chordata; class Leptocardii; order Amphioxiformes; family Branchiostomatidae; genus Branchiostoma; species Branchiostoma floridae x Branchiostoma belcheri. The sequence continues at coordinate 10,492,598 of CM033034.1, forward strand.
TCCACTTTTAAAGTAATGTGGTAAAATATGGAAACGTGTATTCTGATGTATAGTATATCATATAGTGATTGTGATATAGGAACGATTAATTTTAATTAAATGGATTTCTGTCAATTAGACACTACACAAAGTTGTTCTTTGGTCAAAGAAATGAGCCTTGAAGAGAAAAGTTTTCTTTCCACGGGACCACTTCGGCATAATGGTATATGCAGACAAGCCAAGCCTTGCGAACAAAGGATTTTGCAAGGCTCCTTGTTTTATTATTGTGACGATTTGATTCTTAGAAATGACTATGAACTTGTAATCAGCAGTAATTGAAGGTCTAATCTTTGTCGGCAGCTAGAGGCATTCAGACAGCGAAGTTGCTGGTGACTCGCGTTGTGAGTCACCCAAGCCGATTTAGGAAGGAAATTTTAATGGCGGCGCTGACGCTGGCTTCGTGTTCAGACAATTCTCACTGTATAAAAAATAAGATAACCACGCAAATGTCTGTCAGTTTTGACTCAGACATACGATGGCGAAGACAACGAAATGCTAGAGACGCAATGATGTTGCTGAAGACAGTTTAGGTCAGCCGGCGTTCCGAGACCTACAAGTCGACGGTTCCAACCCAACTGTTGCATGTTGTAATAATTCTTGCAATAGTTTTGAACTCATTCTAAGCCCATTCGCTGTTGTGAGTTATGGAACGTTAAGCATTATGAATGTTCCAACGCAATGTACTAGTAATTATTCTTGGCTTGGATGTTAGCCCATAAATGACAGCTAATGTCATAACAGACATAACTTATACGCAATTTTACCAGAAAAAAAAAGGGAAAGGAATGGCGTTAAAGTTAGCTAGTGTTGATTAATCGTTAATGTGACATTTTTTCCTCTTGAAAAGTGGAAATATAAGACATGCAGGATTTGCGTGAATTGGTTATATATTGCATACATGTGTAAAACCATATAATGCCCGTCCATAATTCCTAGATAAAGCTATACTCCTTCATAGTAGGCATTGATATCTACTTTTCTAGAGGATTAGGATTCAGGTTTTCATCCGCCGACTTGATTTGGAATGACGTTGCTGGTCGTCCAGGGTGCAGGGGCCAACAAAACCTACCTTTCGCTGACGAGCTCCTGTGTCGGAACATCGATGTCAGCCTCTCCTGGTCGTCGGACAATGGGCACATGGCGCAACCTTGCTGCAGGGAATTCATCCAACCTTGCAGCGATCCTAGATTTAGACACCTTTTTCTTCGCAAGTCTGAATATATTCAATATAACGTTACATTATGTATAATGTAAAACGATATCAAAGTTATATCTGCTCGGTCATAACCTGTATTTCTAGCTAGAATGATGCTCAATCATCAATGTAACGTTATTGGTATTGATATCATATTCATAGCTACTTTTCTAGACGATATCTAGGATTCAGGTTTTCATCGTCTGGCTTCACTTGAAATGACGCTGCTGGTCGGCGGGGGTGCAGAGCCAGAGGGGTCCAACAAGACCTACCTGTTCCTAACGGAACTCTTTGGAGGAACATCGCTGACGGCCGCTCCTGGTCGCCGGACAGTCGAACGAAGGAAACAATACAGGGCATTCATTCAACATTATATTATGTGTTTTAATTTGTTAACTGTATTTTGTCTGCGTATCTGTTCAAACGTGTTAGTGTCATATAGTTTAACTAATATTACATGTACTTCTATGTAGTAAAGCATCGATAGATAATGATTTTGTAAGCCAGCGTAATGGGATTCGGGTTTCTTGCTTGGCGCACTGCTGATCATCGGGGTGCAACTTAGCCAAGGAGACCTACCTGTTCCTTACGGAGTTCTGTTTCTTACGGCATCGCAGACGGCAGCCCCTGGTCATCGGACAGTCGAACGAAAGAAACAATACAGGGCATACATTAAACATTATGTGTTTAGGGTATACATTCACCTTATGTGTTTTCAATGTTTTTATTAACCGTGTTTTGTCTGCGTATCTGTTCAAAGTTCTGTTAGCGTAACTAACGTTACGTGTACATTTGTACTTCTACTATGTATTGGTAGTTGTTTTTATAAGATGGGATTTGGGTTTCCATCCGTTGGTTTCCTTGGTATATTGCTGATCATCGGGGGTGCAGCTTGGCCAAGAAGACCTACCTGTTACGGAGCTCTTGGGTCGGAACATCACTGTCGGCCGCTCCTGGTCGGACAACCGACGCAACCTTACTGCAAGAAACACATTCAACCTCGCAACGATCCTAGCTTCTGACGTCTTGGTTTGACAACTGATACAGATATAAGGCAATAACTATCATAAGCTCTTGGTTTTAAAATGTTGAAATAATAATAAAGAGTTCGTCCATATATTTGAGAAATTGTGTATTTCCAATTCATGCTGCAAGACTGTTGAGCGGGGATTGTATGAATGAGTACAAAAGCAAAAAAATATACCGCTTGAAAAATAAGGACGCTGTTAGCAGCGGTGACGATCTAGCCCTAATTTAAACGAGTCGTTTATCAATTAGACACTATCGGACTAGGTGCGTCTGAGAATTATTGGTGGTGAGATTTAAAACCAGACCAGTCTAATGCAATGCTGATAATATAAACATCAACAAATGTATACTACATCATATCCCAACATATAGCGTTTAAAACCCGATCGACCATCATCTTTTCCAAATGTTGGAAATACGGTAGGTACATCACTAATATGTGCCGGTGTATGAAGAAACTCCACCTTTTGTCATCTTGGTGCCATCATGTACTTAGTATCAGTTTAAACTGCAACTGACAAAATGTAAATACGAACAACCGAACCAAAAATCTGTATGTCAAATGTTACCGCCTTTTTTTTGTCGCCGCTGTTGGCTGTGATTGGTGACAAGTTGATTGGATCTTGAGTGTAATCGGGCACGCCCTGTCCAAGACGTACATCTGAAGACTGCCGCCATAGCTGCTGCCATGGTAACGGCACAAATAGCGGCATTTCCCATGCGGATCGGGTTACGTGCGTCCTCTACAAATTGTAGTTCTCAACTCGAAAACTTGCTACTATACAGGTTTTAGTCGTGGGGTAAAGGGTCGTTCTCACTGCAAAATTTCAGGCAGCGAAGTGGGAATAAAAAAATCACGGTGCACCAAGCAGAATGTGATTGCGAGACAGTGTTTTTCGCACGCTAATTTTGACGTCTTTACACGGAAGTGCCCCCGTCGTCTTTCCTCCTTGTAAATGTAAGCACACCGAACATTGTCAACGAAGATCGTTTTATCTCGTGAGAACTCCAAGCACACCATTTGCTGACGACGATTCCTTTTTCAACCTCCTTGCCGAGATGAAGCGAATCACCCCCCGCCGAATGTGAAACGAGAATAGCCGAATATAGAAGTCTCCCCGGCTGTTTCTCAGAGCGTTCCAAATTATGGAAGAAAAAAAAAACTTTCCCGTAACTTTTATGTGGTAAAATATGAGGAAAATACTGACACATGTTGGTACGCAGATATTGACAAGATAGGAAAGTTCTAAGGCACAAAATTTGTCACCATGACGGCGTGGCTAATCATGAATAGGGTGGCATTGCAAACCAAAAGTACATTTTTACGTTGTATTTTCGTAACTTTACCAAGGACACAGGCCTGTGGTTATTTTATAGCAGTATTACTAATAGCATTTTTGTTCATTTTGTGTGACTTTCATTGAATTTGGTACATGACAACAAAAGGTAGAGGCTAGTAGATTTGTGAGAAGCGACTACCCCGTCCGGTATGTACATGTACTCGTATATGTACTTTGCCTTTGGCGCGCCGGCTTCAAAGGAAAGGTAAACAAACCGTGATATTTCTCCGCCCACCTCGCGGGCGGTCTGCATATGAATGCGGCGTGTTTCTACGGAAGTTTTGCAGAATTACGCAGTAGGAATTTGCGTTAGGCTCCTGCTTTTCGCGAAACTCGCTGCGTAACTTCGCAGAATGCCTTGCGAAATTTCGCAGAACGCACTGCGAAAGACTGCGCAACGTCTTGCGAAATTTCGCGGAACGCGCTGCGAAAGAATGCGTAACACACTGCGAAATTTCGGAGGACGTTTCGCGCAAGTTGACGCGTATTTCGGGAGCGCCGCTGTACCTGGGGTGTTTTGCATGCACCTTTTTCCAAAGTGATAGGTAGTTGTCAATGGAGAGCTAAGATTACGAGGTTCAATTGGCAAGGCACCTAAAAAAAAATAAAAGTAATTAAAGAATTTAGTGGAAATGGGACTACTGTACTGATATAAATAAATGAGAATGAGAATGATTTATTTGTAATGGTTGGTAAGAAAATGAAGTGGTCGGTACACTGTAAGAAATTGGAAATATAATTTATTTTGACGACAAAAGTTTAATAGATTTTGCATTAACCGGAGTGCTTCTGAAAGATCATCTGATCAAAATCTAGATTCAGTACTTGTTGATTGTGTAGAATCTTTGGAAGAGTTACATTCTAATTATTTACCTTTTTAAACTTGTAGTAGTACTAAATTGTATACATGTGACCCCTGTACAAATGTTCTGGTACATCCCATGACAACAAAGCAAGCTGCCCAGAGTCTAACCGTAGAATTTGTCCCCATGTTGCAGACCTCTCTACGGAGTACTGAAGGGGAACTGCAGACCATCAAGGAGGTCCAGACCCACCAACGCAAGCGGGTCAGCGAGATGATGGTCAGTCTGCTGAAGGACCTGGGCGAGATCGGTCTGACTCTGGGCACCAAACCCGCAGATACTAATGTAAGGAAGTGTTCATAATGTCAACAAACTTTTACAACGTACCTCAGAGTTATATGGTAGAACTTTGTCAACAAAATGTCAAGGTATTGATAGAGGGTTGTCAGAACATTTTAAGAACACTTGTATGTAAGATAAGAATTTAAGGGGGGTACTTTGGTACTACTGTCTTGTCTCCAATTTAGCTAATTCTGACTTCTTTTACCTTTTTTTATATCATTTGTTTAAGATCCAACCAGGAAAATTTGCAGAGGTAAGGTTGATGTAAACTGGTCTCTGTTCTGCCATGCATGCGCCTTAAATCTTAACAGACTTAATGCTTAAGCCTCCTGATCCTGAAATGAAAAGGCATTTTGTACAATTTTGTACAATGTGAATAGATCCAACAGGTGCCATGAAAATGCTTGAATCCCAACTAACTGTTGACTTCATTTCTTCACCACTAGAACACGTCTGGGGAGGTGAACGGAAAGATTGAAGAGGAGTTCACAATGGCTCGACTCTTTGTCAGCAAGATGAAGTCAGAGGTGAAGGCACTGGCAACGGTAAGTTTGGGCTCATTCCTGGAGCAGGCGAAATATTCTTGTCGTTTGCAGTGTGGACTTTGGTTCACCTTCAAAACAGCCCATGGATAAAGAATTTTCTCAAACTTACTAGAAATGTCACAGTACAACAGTTGATCGCGATTTCCTTTTATAGTAGTTAGTCTGCCATTGATTATACCTCATATGTGACATTGTTCGGGGAGAACCTTGTGCAGTACTTCCACTGTGAATCGCATGCATCCAAAGTAAAGCATGAGGGGACCTCACGTGATGACGCCCCTATCAAACCATCATTTCCTTTTGAGCTTTGTAATAGGTGCACACGTCGAGTTTGCTCAGATACGACCGGTATCGGTTACTACATGTAGTGACTCATTTTCATCGTTGAGTTTGGATTGGATTTTGTCCATTGAGCAATGCTCCCACTTCTGTGCATCTTACATCTTAGCATAACCATCAATATACAAGTAGTATTTCTGTTCTAAGTTTTCTTCATGTCCTGCTTGTGTTGTAACAGAGATGTCAGACCCTGGAGACCACCAACATCGACTGTAACAAGAAGATGGATGAGAATGAGAAGGAACTGGGTCAATGTAGGATGCTCATTCAACAGGTAGGGAATGCTTGCTGTACAAGGCTTGGGGAGTATTCACAGTCAAGGGAAGAACCTAACTTATTCCTTGTATGGAATTGTGGTGGTTGAAAATGTAAAATGTCATCAAAAGTGTGTCGATGAAGGTTAGACATTCAAATAATACATGTAAGGTACGCCTAAAAGCAGTCACTCAAGCAACTGGATTATGATTTTGGAAACGGTCAGACGTTTCAAACATCCTGTGTCTTTTGTCAGTGACACTGGATGGGTCTTGTTAGAGAGAGTTTTTGTATCCTTGCTATGATTTGATATGCAAAAGAGTGTTTTGTTGGGTGGAATAGTGAGATTAAAATGAGATCAAGAGTCATTTCATTACCCCATTTCCTCCTTTATGTAACTGTAAGTACATCAGAAAATTATCTACTGCACGTATCTTCCATGATGACAGTTCCATCTTCAAAGAAATATCCTACATACCCGGTATTTTACTTGTGTTTTTGATAGATCTGCCCAAGGTAAGCTAGAAGACATATTACAGGTCCCTTTTTTGACATGATAAGATTGTTTACATGTTGTTGTTGTCCTGTAGCATGAGGTGAAGATGAGGAGTCTGATTGAGTCCATGAAGGACGTCGAGCACAAGAAGCGTTCCCTGGAGGAGTCCGTGGATTCCTTGAACGAAGAACTGGCCCAGCTGCACTCACAGGGTACAACATGCTTTTAACTTATTCCTATAGTAACATATAGACATCTATTTTGTCAAAGATATCAATGTGGCACTCACGAAATGTGCTTCATGTATTTGTTCAGTCAAATACCAAATTATAGACATGGACGGTCACAAAAAAGTTCAAAAAGTTTCAAATGCTTTCAAGTTTACAAGTTATTCCTATAGCAACATTTAGACATCTGTTTTGTTAAAGCTATCATTGTTTCACTCACAAAATGTGCTTCATGTATTTTGTTCAGTCCAGTACCAATCGATTGTCACGGAAAGTCACAAAAAAGCCAAGCTTCAAGACTACATATTGATAAATGCATAAATACAGGAGAGATAGACATCTATCTCTCTAGTATTTTTTTCTGGAAATGTTGACAATTTTTTTTTTCAACATAATATTTTTGAGGAGTTTACCTCCTATATTGCATTGTTGCAATTTTCACTGAAATAAGATTACTAAACTTCACTTGTTGTGCTGTCTGTACAGAGGAACTACGTGTCGCTGCCCTTCGTGACAAGGAGGAGAAGCATGCAGAGAAGATCGAGAGCACTCTTCAGATGAAGGTCAGGGGTTACAACTGTTGCTTACATGTGTAGATGAAAGTTTACAAGAGAAAAATGTATGAGGTCATTTCTGTATTCCAGTAAGGTTTCATATATTGTATGGGGTAACATACTTTGTTTGAAAGGCTGTCAACAGCTCCTAAACTTGCTTCGATATACCAGACAGTATAGTATTTTGACTAGCACAAAATAGATTTCCACACATAGTGGCTGTAAACATACAGTAGCTTTGCATCATCTGAATTTTGTTGTACCTTTGTGTCATGTATTAGTAAGTGTTTTTTGCTAACTCAGTAAACATACGGTAGCTTTGTGTCCTCTAAATTTTGAAGTGTCATTTGCTAACTTGTACAGATGAAAGTTGACAGTAGAAAAAGACATAAGGATTCTGTTTTTCTTATCTGTGGTAACATACTTTGTTTGAAAGGCTGTCAAAAGCTCCTAAACTTGTTTCAACATGCAAAATACATGTATAGTACTAGTATTTTGACAAGTACAAAATAGATTTCCACACAAATGTATTGGCTGTAAACATAAGGTAGCTTTTTGTCTTCTTTTTGTCATCTGAATTTTGAAGTGTCGTTTGCTAACTTGTGTCCCTGTTTACCTCCAGTCCACCCTGGAGAAGCAGATTGAGAGCCACCGTGAAGCACACCAGAAACAGGTGGCACGGCTCAGGGATGAGATCGAGCAAAAACAGGGACACATCGACCAACTCAGAGAGTAAGTACTGAAGAAAATCCATCTTGATTTCAGATGACCTTTTTTTAAAAAACATGATCTTGTGTTCCCCATCTCTACTGATCGCTGATAAAGCCTTGCTGGACGTGTAACTTGACATAACGAACCAGCAGGTAAACTGCTCCTAGAAGCAAAAAGGAGCTGAGGCCGTCCTTACCTTAACTTTTTATCATTGATTCAGAGACTAGACTAAGTGATAGAAAACTAACTATGATGATGAATGATAGATAACATTGGAAGCAGAACTTTGTTAATGCTGCAACTCATTTAGGAGTATGACTATGTATGTGTATGGTCTTGTGTGTGACCTTTGAAAAGCTATGCTACAGTACCTTGTATTTTCATTCTGAAGCAATTTGAATCAGTATATTGCAAGTTTGTAATATGTTGTCTCCTCCCCAGCCAAAACCAGAAGATGATTCTGGAGCATGAGAAGCTGCAGAGTGACTATGAGAAGCTGAAGGAGGAGGAGGCAGAGAAGTCCAGGAAACTGGCTGAGCTCACGTGAGTCAAACCATAAATTATGTACTGCAGTAACTGTGTCCATTGGTAATATTTTGCTTAAGGAACTGTAGTCTGTAATGTTAGCTTACAAATCATATTCTTAACTTGAAAGTTCATCTGTGTTGGTAGAAGTCAATCTGGAAATTAAAGTCAAACTGTAATTTCCAACATGAAAATTGGACTTAGCCAAATTTTTGACGGAACAGCTCCAGTCTTTGTCATTTAGGACTGATCAGTCCACTGCTTCTATAACATCACATTGTGTAGATAGCACAGGTGACTTTGTGAACAGTGGCTCATAACCAAGCCATAAACTTCCTGCAACTTATGATCTACAATTAACTTTTCCAGAAATTATATTCTTATTAAAACACTTCAATTACACTTCTAAACCACATCATTTCCACAAAATTGTCATGGATATTCTGTGCAAAGGGTTTTTTGTGTGTCCAATCAAACAGTTGACAATTTCTGTCTTTTTTATTGATCTGTTTTTAACTTTTAACCCAACAGCCTGCAGACAGACCGGCGCCAGCAGGCCCAGGCTGACTTGAAAGGTTTGGAGGAGACTGTGGCTAAGGAACTGCAGACCCTCCACAACCTGCGCAAGCTGTTTGTTCAAGACCTCCAACAGCGCGTTAAAAGAGTAAGCTCTTCCTACTCCTGCAAGAATCTAGCAGAGTCGTCTTTACTCGTTGCTGAACTTAAGTTGTAACACTGAATACTTTTTGGTATGCATACGAAGACCACCTACCTACCTACCTAGTCCTTTGACCTCCAGGTTGTTGAGGGGACAAGGTAGACATAAAGATAGAGTTGTCTCTAGGCTCGTCTTTCCCTTACGAAGACTACAAAGATACAGAATCATTCAGCTAACGTTCATGCTAATGCACGGATACTGTTTTAAAATACTCGCTAGTATCATTAATATGGAAAGTCTTTGTTGTATTTAACCTGTAGGTAACCTCTGCATGTTTGGATGGTAGCAGGAAAGAGTCTGATGACAGACCCTCTGTTTGTTTTTTCAGTCCCAAAACAACGAAGATGACGACACTGGGGCCAGCGCTGCCCAGAAACAGAAAATATCCTTTCTTGAGAACAACTTGGACCAGCTTACAAAAGTTCATAAGCAGGTATGTGAATACGTCTTCAATTCTAACTCATTAATTTTCCTCCAACTTCTGATATGCAGGAAATTAGATATCTTTTTCTCTACTTTGTAAAATGTTCTAACATTATTCATTTCATCTTTTAAGAGCGAATGTCTGTAAGGGTCAAACAATGGTGGCAGGGGTCAAAAAATAGATTTGGCTCATATTTTGCACAGTGATAGTACTTGGTACACAACCCCTCAAAATAGCTTTCTTTCTGCTCAGAACCTCTCGTTGCTATGGTAACAGGCCAAAGAAGTTTATGGGCCATTTTTCCAGATTTTGGCATGTAAAAAACAAGAAAATTGGCCAACTTTACGGCACTAATACTGATCAATGCTTTAACTTACAAACAAAAGCAGAATGTGCTGATTAGAGCAATACCTGAACTTGCATTAAATAGCAGTAAAGTTAATCTTCTGTAAAATCTATGGTCACGGGCAACCTGAATACAATACACTGTTTTCACGAGGCAAAAAAACTGAAATTTTGCCCAACTTTGAAGCACTGAAAGTCCGTAAGTGTAAAGATTTTTCGCTTGTAATTCACATCAAACAATAAACCACTAAAGAGCTATTGGATAAATGCTTGCAAAGTTTGGGTTCTTGTTTTGTTGCTACGCAATTATCCTTTAAAGTGGGTTAATTTTCATGATTTTGAGAAAATGTCATTTTGTGCTATCTTTGAACTACTGTAAGTTTTAAACCAAACTTGTTCTGTTATTAGAATTTATTTGAAAGATAAACCAATATATTGTCTATCAAATGCATGCTTGTAAAGTTTGCGTTCATGTTTTGTTGCTACGCAACTGTCCTTTAAAGTGGGTCAATTTTCATGATTTTGAGAAAATGTCACTTTGTGCTATCTTTGAACTGTTGTAAGTTCTAACCAAACTTGTTCTGTTATTGGAATTTATTTGAAAGATAAACCAATATATTGTCTATCAAATGCATGCTTGCAAAGTTTGTGTTCTTGTTTTGTTGCTACGCAACTGTCCTTTAAAGTGGGTCAGTTTTCATGATTTTGAGAAAATGTCAGAAGTTCAGAGTAGATGCATCTGACGTTAACAACGAGCATGACTTTGTAGAATCCCTACAAATGTTTGTTTTTCTTTAGTGCGGTTACACATTGTTAGTGTTACATTAATTCTATAAAAATGAAGACTACCATGTCTGGTGTATCGCCATTGTCAAAACAAGTTTTAGGATAAGTGCGAAAAATGACCTTCTTATAGGGACATGTACGTATTCTGCTAGAATACAAGAACCCAACTGTGCATAATCATGCATTTGATAGACCATGTATTGGTTTATATTTCAAGCAACTTTCCGTTACAGAACAAGATTGGTTTGGAATTTATCACTGTGCAAATATAGCACAAAATAACTATCAAAGTCACAAAAATTGAAGTACTTTAAAGGACAAATAATTGTGTATCAACAAAACAAGAAGTCAAATATAAGCATATATTTGATAAACAATATATTGATTATTTCAATTACACAATAATTAGTCTGTGACCAGAACCTCTGGTCGACAGACTTTTAGTTTTGTCTGGTTTTCGCGCGTTCGCAGCTGTATCTATATGTTCCCATTGTCTGAATTCTATGTGGTTTGGCAGGTCCTCTGTACTGAGATTGACGATGATGCACGTGATTTTTTTTTTGCGGCAGGTGGTTTTATTATGGATGTTATGAAAATAGCATCCCTACAATTTGTTCTTCTTGCGGTGTTTTGGTCCAGATCCTCTGCATGTGGGTCATGATGTAATCGGATATTGTCAAGCAGATGCGTGGTTTTATCTGATCGTAAAAGTTATTCGCGTTCGCATCTGTATTTGCATGTTCCCGTTGTCCCATACCTACGTTGTTTGGCAGGGCCTCTGCACTGAGGTTGACGATGATGCACGTGTTTTTTTTGCGGCAGTTGGTTTTATTACGGATGTAATAAAAATAACACCCCTACAAAATGTTCATCTTCCGGTGTATTAGTCCAGATCCCCTGTATATGGGTCATGCTGTAATTGAGATATTGCAAGCAGATGCGTGATGTTCTCTGGTCGTCAACGTAACGCGCGTTCGCATCTACATCTGCATGTTCCCGTTGTCGCATACGTTTGTGGTTTGGCAGGTTCTCTGCACATAGTTGGACAATGATGGAAGGAGTTTAATTTTTTCGGCAGCTGTTTTTATTATGTATGTAATAATTTCAGAAATCACCCCTGCAAATTGTACGTTTCACAGTGTATTGGCCCATGTCTGCATATGGTGCCCGTTGCGGTAATTGGGTATAGTCAAGCAGATGCGTGATATGTGCATCAATTTTACGCGCGTTTGCCTTCTACCTCTTATTCAACAAGTTTATCCGTACTACTTTATGTACCAGCATCATGGACCCCGGGATTCACCCATTAACACTGTGTCATGCTACCTTATAGCTTCACACTAGTTAAAAACTTATCGCACAGTTCATCATCAACAGCTGTGTGTTATCGTATGTGGGACATGGGAACCGACATCTAATGTTCCACTAATGACCCTGTCAATCAAATGCTTCCTGTCGCCGTTTGCAATGAAGCGCGTAAGAATTCTCGTCCCAAATGAAGTTTAGCCATATTATATTCCCGGACTTCGACTAAGAAACATCAAGGTCCTATTCCGTGCTTCATACTTATTACGTCCATAACAGAAACATGTTAATACTTGGTGCGTTTGTCAGTCTGTCTGTCGGTCTTGTAGGTGTGTCTGTGTGTGAATGTGCCTGTGTATTAGACCATCCGGTTACTTATCGTCACCATATCTTTCAGACTTTGGCCACATGTTATCTCACAATCCATACCTGTTTAGTAAGATTCACATGACACAGGAATATTAAGCAACTTTAGATACAACGATATATCTAACACCATGAAAGAATCATATAGGATATAAGCACAACGTCACACACCAAAGAAGACAAAACAACCAACATATACCAGACCTACGGTCACTTGTTTTGGTTTAGAATTTATGATATCATCAGAGTCATGAAAATCAGCCCACTTTAAAGGGAAAATGTGTACCAACAAAACAAGTACCCAAACTTTACATGCATGCCTTTGATAAACAATATATTGGTTTACATTCCAAGTAAATTCCAATAACAGAACAAGTTTGGTTTGGAAGTTATGATTGCGCAAAAATGGCACAAAATGACATATTATCGGAATCATGAAAACTGACCCACTTTAAAGGACAATTGCATAGCAACAAAACAAGAACGCAAACTTTGCAACCATGCATTTGATAGACGATATATTGTTTTATCTTTCAAATAAATTCCAATAACAGACCAAGTTTGGTTGAGAACTTACAATAGTTCAAATATGGCACAAAATGACATTTTGTCAAAATTATAAAAATTGACCTACTTTAAAGGACAATGACGGAGCAACGAAATAAGAACACAACTTTTATAAGCATGAGTTTCATTGACAATGTATTGGTTTATATTTGATGTAAGTTTCAATAACAGAACAAGTTTGGTTTGGAAGTTATGATTGTGCAAAAATGGCACAAAAATGACATATTATCAAAATCATGAAAATTGACCCACTTTAAAGGACAGTTGCGTAGCAACAAAACATGAACGCAAACTTTACAAGCATGCATTTGATAGACAATATATTGGTTTATCTTTCAAATAAATTCTAATAACAGAACAAGTTTGGTTTAGAACTTACAGTAGTTCAAAGATAGCACAAAATGACATTTTCTCAAAATCATGAAAATTAATCCACTTTAAAGGATAATTGCGTAGCAACAAAACAAGAACCCAAACTTTGCAAGCATTCATCCAATAGCTCTTTAGTGGGTTATTATTTGGTGTGAATTGCAAGCGAAAAATCTTTACACTTACGGACTTTCAGTGCTTCAAAGTTGGGCAAAATTTCAGTTTTTTTGCCACGTGAAAACAGTGTATTGTATTCAGGTTGCCCGTGACCATAGATTTTACAGAAGATTAACTTTACTGCTATTTAATGCAAGTTCAGGCATTGCTCTAATCAGCACATTCTGCTTTTGTTTGTAAGTTAAAGCATTGATCAGTATTAGTGCCCTAAAGTTGGCCAATTTTCATGTTTTTTACATGCCAAAATCTGGAAAAATGGCCCATAAACTTCTTTGGCCTGTTGCCATAGCAACGAGAGGTTCTGAGCAGAAAGAAAGCTATTTTGAGGGGTTGTGTACCAAGTACTATCACTGTGCAAAATATGAGCCAAATCTATTTTTTGACCCCTGCCACCATTGTTTGACCCTTACAGACATTCGCTCTTAAGGAAAGCTAACAACAATTAAGTGCTTTTTTGCCCTTTTCTTAAGAAAGACCTTACCTCACAACCAAACCTTCTTTGCAGATGTGCACCATTTTCTGTGCCCTCTCATACCATCTTGACATACCACAGTCCAACCATAACTTGTATCTGAGTTGATTCTTTCAGTGTTGTTTCATGTCCGTTTCATGTCAAGCTTTGCTTATATTTTCTGTCATGCAACTTCCTTTCTGTTATTATGTCTTGTCTGTCATGTTCATTTCCATTGGTGCATTCAACTGCCAAGGACTACTTTGTATAGTACTTTCATCTTGCTTCAGCATTGGTGGCCTTGCAGTGAAAGCTCTTGCTATTTGCTCTGAAACCTAAGCATGACATTGTCATTGTAAGCATACTTATGCAATCACCAAGAAATTTCTACAAATCATCTGAACTGTAACTTTTAAATGGATGACAATATTAAAGCACAGAAATTGTTTTTAGCTTATAACAGAAAAACATATTGTGTATTTATTTCATCACGTTACCCCTAATGGGTTAAGAAAAAGCATCTGGAAAGAAATTACTTGCTTACAACCCCAACTTAGAGAACAACATGCCTGTAGTCATATTTGGTTTCATATGTTGCTAAAACTAGAAAAAGCCTGACTGTCATTCTCCATTCTTCTTCTTTCCACCCTGCCTTCCTCCGTAAGTTCGGGCCCCTCGAGGAGGCGTGTCAGTCGGAATGCGTACTGTACGAGCCCTTTCTTAACTGCTTTCACTGCAGGCTTTCCAATGCTACTAGAAAGGTACATGTGACTTCTCATGTGCCTACATGTGTTGTGTCAAACGTGCACTTCATCTGTGCCTAGCTAGTACCAATTTTGTCAACAGAAATGATACGTTCTGTGTTCTGGACATTGCTTGTTGTTCTGAGCTGTCAATAAGTTGTAACAAGCTTCCTGTGATTGGGTGTTCACAAGAGGCATCTAATGCTTGATTTCTAGTGCCTGCCTAAAGAAGCATGCGGTGCTGCATGTACATGTATGGTGTTTATGTTGGCCTGATTATGGGTCCAGCCTTACCTCTAATCCTACAAACATTCATCATGTGTCCATTACGTACTTCAATAGTGACATTTTTCATCAGTGTCTTCCTAAGCAACAAGCACATCATAGAAGAAACAGTTCTAGCCCCCTTGAAAGAAAATAAGAATGCCATATTCTGGTTGCTTTCCTCTGATTTTAGTATGGAAAGCAAAATTTATTGGTAAATGCCTTCAAAATGCAAAACTTTTCAACAGTGCAGAGTTTAGAGTTGTTGAGACCCAGGATGCTCCCTTTCTCTCTTGACATACATTCATAACTACACTGGGACACAAATACCAGAATGTCAATAAATTGATCCTGTTGCATAGTTTTGGTGAACCATGGCAATGGTTTTTCAAATTGATGATAACAGATACAAAATGTGAATGAAAACATCAACCATGCTTCACTGAAACTCCCCTGAATGTTCTCTTATATTTCAAACCATGATGTGCTTGATACCCAAGAAAGCAGGTTCTTGAAAAGGTTTCCTCTCTTGTCCTTCCTTCAGTTGGTCCGTGATAATGCAGATCTCCGTTGTGAGCTTCCAAAGCTGGAGAAACGTCTTCGGGCTACGGCTGAGCGAGTTAAGTCCCTGGAGGCTGCACTAAAGGACGCCAAGGAGGGAGCCATGAGGGACAGGAAGAGGTGAGTGGACAATGACAATTTTACCTAACACATGGAGTTACTGTAAATGCAGAAATGTTCGCGGTGGAACACTTCACCGCGATCTTAAAACCACCGCGAACATTTTTCTATTATGGTATTAGACTGCAATCTATCGTGTTAACGCGAAATTAAAACCACTGCGAAAAGTCCTTTTTCCCGCTGCCCCAAAATTAAATCCACGCGAACTTGAACGCACTTACAGTACCTTGATTTACGTGATTTACCTAACATGCTATATAAAGTAGTAGTCAATTGTAAAGATGAAATAAAGCAGATGAAATGTCTATGGCAGTTACTTTGAATTTTAATGGTATGGTGGTAATGAGCTTGAAATTCTTGGAAAGGTAGAAGAGAGTTGGTAGAAGAGAGTTGAATCTTAAATTAGGATGGAACAATCCTATTGAACAGAAGGTAAGAAATACACAAATCTCTCAAGATCTAGGCATTTTATTTTGTAGAGTTGTTATGTTCCAAAATGTATCATGGTAGAAAAATGTTGCAGCCCATATGACTGTAACGTCTTGCCAACAGATACCAGCATGAGGTGGACCGTATCAAGGACGCTGTGCGCCAGAGGAACATGGCCCGTAGGGGACACGGTGGGGCCCAAGTTGGTGAGTACATTACATGACTATGTCTTGCTCCTTCATTGCTTTCAACTTTCTGTGTGAGTAGAGTACATCTTTGCAGAGAAAAAATGTTTGATATCACAGTTTTTGTAGTCACTTAGCTATTTTCTTATGTGTTTTGTTCAAAGTTTTGCTTTTAAAATGGATGCAAAGGCAACGACTAATTGCTTCTTCCTCGTTTGTAGCTAAGCCCATCCGTCCAGGCCAGCCCATTGGAGCAGGAATCCGTGGTGGCGGTGGCAGCCCAGGGATGTCCAACGGCCCCAGCATCCGTGGGGGCAGCGGCCTGTCACCTTCTCGTGAGCAGAACCCGTAAGTTTCGCGCCAACAAGGAGTCTGTTTTCAACACGGTTTTTGTTTGTTTCTTTTATGCAAAGTGTTAGTCACAGATTGTGAGTGAATGTCCACAACTTGTGGTTGTAGGCTTTTGTGAGATTGAATTTTAGTCATTTAGTCATTGAATCACATTTCACTTTCAGAAACAACTGTTACATAATTATATAATGATAGAAGATTGAATTTTCTGCACTTGTGTCAGTAAGCCTCTAACCACTTGTATACACCGAAACTTGGTTTGGGTGACAGGCTGAATAATGGTCCTATAAATAGTATAATAGGAACTATGCGGCTCCAGATGTCATACTGAGGACGACTGCAGTGCAAAAGATTTTAGTAGCTTGATAAATGAGTCTACTTTGCATTTCACTTTCAGAAACATCATGAACTCTCCCACCTCACCCCGTGGGGATGCTGAATCTTCTCGCAAACTGCCCAACGTTCCCGTCGCTCTGCCCAACAGAGGAGGTAAGATAGCATCTTTAGCCATGTTCAAAAGAGCACCAAAAATAATCTTATGAAGAGACTTTGCTCTTGTGATCTAGGACAGATTGTCACATGTTTTTCTTAGTGGTCTTCTTTCAAATGTTGATACTTTGCTACATTTAAACAGGATGAATTGTTTATGGATTGGACTGCAATTGTGCACTTTCTGTAACTCCTTGTAGAATACTCCAATCCTTACAACGTTTCTCTCTCCTCTCTCCCCTATACTCACTAGAAACTGGTAAGCACAACTGTTGTCTTCACATGGTGCCTTGCATACTAAAAAGTACATTTATAATAATAATGTGCCATATGACTGCATGCTCAGTGATACGAACATAAAATGGCTTATCTAACATACAGAATAGAATCTACTGCATGTTAAAGACTGTGCATGTCTTTTGATCTTTTTCATCAATGAAATGCAAGCAAAATACTCCAGTTGATGTCTTTTGCTTTGATTGAGCATTTGAAAGCCACCCAATGCTGTAACAAAGCCACTAGGATGAATCTTGCTACATACAGTAAAAGCTATTTTATTGCATACCCCATTTTCCAGCGTATTTCATGCAATTATCTGGGTGGTGCAATAATGCGAAGCTATTCAGCTGGACCGCACCTGGTTGGTTGCAATTAACAGAAGTGTGCGGTAATCTGTTGTGCAATTAACTGGCTTCTACTGTATAGGCACAAGCAGAAAAGGCATTTGACCCATTTCAAGCTAATATGTTGGTTGTACCTTTACTCTTTAGGTGTGAGGATGTCAGATGCTGCTGACTTCAAGGACGCCATGCGGTCTTCCCGGGCCCGCAAGCTGCCCACTGGTGGGCCTGGCGTGCCTGCTGTTCAGGTGGTTCCCAGAAGTGAGTACAACTCGTCATTAGTGCTGCCGTTACTGTTCAGTTAAGGAATGCCAGCTTTTAGCATGAATTCCTCAACTTAGTGTTAAACATACAAGGTGTAAAATTTTGCCATCACTAATAAAGCATGTCAGACTCTGTGATTACAGCCATCAAAACTTACAGGTCTATTGTAGGTTATTGGCCTTTATAGGCTTCTTAAGTCTTCAATATGGCAGTTTCAAATTTTTCACCTGTCCAGATTTTCATATCACTGCTTTGTATAGCATCTAGCATTTGCACAGCAATACTGGAATTTATTACTAATGATAATGCTTTTTTTGTCCAATTCATTACCACCATGCTTGACTGGGATAAAGGTACAACAGTGAAGGAAAGGTACATTTTACACAGCTGTATTCTGTACACTAACCTAACATCTTTTCCTTCATGCAGAAAATTTTCTTCTCTTGTAGGCCCTTTGCATGTCAAAGTTTGTCCTGTTGAGTGTTTGCATGACATCAGTTTAGAAAGAATTACTTTCTTACTGTATGCTGTACTAACCCATTCTACTTCAGAATCTCTTTGATAGATGCTTCATGCTATTGATTTACTGGCAGTTTTGTACAATAAAAGTAGTCAAAGTACATACAGACATACTGACTTTTCACCAGTGATATATGATAGTACATATTACATGTATTTCTTTGAGCATGTTGAATCGGATACAATTGCATATCCACAGACTTTAACCAGGCTTTTGTTTTTTATGTCTACAGCCAGTGAATCTTCCGAAGCCAAGAGTTGAAGTGTTTTCCACACCACCATTACTACTCAACAACCATGGTCACCGCAACACCCCACAACAATGAGACTACTTGAAGAATTATACAGAAAGCTCCTATCCACAGATGTCTTTAGTATATCCTGTTAAGGATAAGAACAGTAACATACAATAGTTTGGGATGCTTATGACCAAAAAAGAATCAAACAAGCTATGATGAAATCTAAAAAATGGTAGGTGGGAAAGCGCAAATGTTAAGATAAGATTAACCAAAGTTACCAAGATTTCACAATGGCCCACAACATATGCACTGTAGAACTCTATAAAAAGGATCTTGGAAAATCCCTTCCAAAAGTGTAAGATAAGATGTTGACTGCAAAATGACTTGCAAGTTAGTGTAAATCCTAATGAACTGAAGAAGTGAAGCTTGTAATCAATTCTTGTCATGTCACGTAGGGCCGCTTGTTTGTACTTCTCCTTTAGATCTTCTCAGACGTGGTCTTGAGGCAGTGTTACTGCGTGCGAGTGAATGAGTGAATTGTAACTGCTGCCGGACACTAAAACAAGCCACATTGCTGATAATTTGAGACCCTTGATGTACAGATGGCTATGTAAAGCTAAATTCCAACCAAACACAAAATGCCTAGGTTTGGTAGCAACTACAAATGCGTAAGTCAGTCCACACCGTGTGCATCAGGCAAAGGGAATAGAACACAATTGTTGAACATCTTAACTAATAAAACTGCATCTAGATACGTGGAGACAACTAACAACACTTTCTGGTACCAGATTCAGAGTTGCTTGCTTGTGGAGATTGGAAAACACCGGCTTGATGGCTATCAAGAACATTGGAATAACCAACTGGTAGAGCATGTTGTAAGATAATGTTTAGCATCTGATAGTACTGCACTGTTTTTCAACGCATTGTGGGGTAACGTGTCGCATTGTGTAATACGCACCTCTGTAGCAAGAATTAGTAGTGGCTGTATAAAAACGAAACAAATATCACAAATGAAACTGCAGATTTGTAGCAAAAATGTTGCAGTTGCTTTGGCAGGTACAGGAAGTGATAAGCCAGTGAGACACAACATTTTCCAAGCACAAGTAAGAAAGGATTTAGGAAAGAATTGCTGTAAATAGATTCAGTGGAATATAATTGGAAATGATAAGGTATCTGTGCTATTGCTCAGCATATGATGTGTGTGTTTCAATTAAGAAATAAGCGCTGTCGTTGTGGGAATAGGGTGAGGTGCAAAGTAGTTGCGAAGAAAGTTCTGTCCTTACAAAATGTATAGTATATCAATGTTCTCTTCCAACTGTGTGGATCTCATAGGACATAGGAACACAGACACGCCAGCAAATGCATGTCAGATGAGTGTTTCAACCAAATTGTACTTGTTCATTACTCCAGCACAGTCCATAGTAAGAGAGGCACACAGGGGACAGCTAGAAATTGCCTGTTGAAAACTAAAAGCAAAACAGTTGGTTATTCCAAGAAATTGCTCGCTGCTAGCTTTGCCTGCCTTTGGTATCTGAGAAAATGCTCTACATGTTCACATGTGTTAAGTGGTAAGGAAAAAAAAGATGTTCAAATTGTGTGTTTGTGTGTGTGGATGTTTTACCGCAAAGAAGATCAACAATAATGCTTCATATTGATGTACAAGCTCCATAAGAAACTATAGTAAGGAAGCTTGTACTGTCTCTCCTATTTTCCTGTTTTGTAGGGTTAGGTAGTAACACATTGGTGTGTAAGGTGAAATGCCTGCCCTTTGTAATTATGTGTAAATTTGGTCACCATTGTAGGCATTTTGACTGTATGGTATTTTAATCAAATCAGAATGGTATGTTTACCTGAGCAAGGGTTCAAAAGAAATCACAGGACTCTGCTCTGTTCTTGAAAAAAAGTTTATGTATGTATAATCAAAATTTTACTATTATTGTGGATAGCATACTTTTCTGGAAAACGTTTGATTTGATAAGGGTTGACAATGCATTTATCATCTTTATTTAGCATCTATATATACAATGTGGATTGTAAGTTGAATTTCATGTGATCTTCCACTGTGTGTCTCGAGGTCCCTCCAACACGCTACTGGATGATTGAATCAAGGGAAATTGTTGTTGGAGGACTTATAAATATGGCTTGAATTGTAATTTATTAGGTTGTGTATGAGAGAGAGCGAACCTTAGTTTCGTGTACAATATAGCTGTCTGCATGGTGGGCTGATTGAGATTGTGACTGAATACACAAGTCCTGGCTATTTGTATGGTGGTTGTTGAGTCCCAAAGATAGAAAAGGAACTCTATCTTCAGGAACGCCAGTACATGTACTGTTTATTTCCTGCATTGGTCCCAAGCATCTGACAAATAAGTTAACATTTGAATAGGGAAAATGTTCCAATTCAGAAGAAAAATAAATGGCTTCTAATAGTTACAATATGGCTCCCAGATTCCAAACAAAACAGTTTCAATAGAGCCTAACAAGGTACCTTCTTCTGCGATCTCAAACACGGTCAGCCAACCGTTGTACTTGGGACTGGGAGGAATAATGCTGGGCTCTAGCTGTACGAAAAATGAGTGTCAAATTGTACATACTATTGGTAGCACAAACATACATTTCAAAATTTACTACCTTGAAGTTCCTGAGGAACACTCCTGTTTTTCTCTCCAACAAATTTTTAAAGGGAAGGTTAATATGTTACAATAAACCTGACCAAGTTACATGTCTTTGGCCGTCCAATCTTAATCTTACGCCAGGCATAGAAGTTTCCTTTTCAACACCTTGCTGTTTAGATAACCAGGACTTGTGTATTCCAGTAGGTGAAGAGATGAGGGTTAGAGATCTTGGAAGACTGGTGTGTACATGTTACTATGACAACAAATATTGTACCTAGTGTATGCCTCCATGTGTTGAGTCACCATGGAACTGTCAGGAATACTTGAATGTCCTCTTCTGAAAGCTTCGTTCACTGCTCAGGCCACACGACCATGGAGTGAAGTGCAGTTCCATGTGCAAGATTTACAGTATTCCATCGTAGGCTCCGCCCATGAGGTGTAGCCAAAAAGTAAGGATCTGTATTGTTACTGCTGGAGGGATGCAGGAATGTGTTCTGTATATGGTATTTTCCGCTGAAGGGTTGTTGTACACTTTGTGTTGCAGAAGATGAGCGCAAACATGGTCTTGGCAGTCAGCATAGCTGAGAGAGGAAAGATGCTAGAAATCCGCCTGTAATTGAAGTAAAAAAAGAAGCTGTAATAAATTATGCATACCATGTTGCGACCGCTGGTGTAAATCTGTCTCTTCATTGTTTTTGTCCTACCTGGGCTGGTGGGATTAGTTTTAGGTAAGGGGTTAAATTGTAGCTCAACTGGTATCAACCACCCATTGGACCTGGATTAGGGCATCTTTGTTGGGGTTGCACCTGTCTTGGTGTTTGTTCCAGTGTTTGAGGAGGTGCCTTGAGCATGTTGAAGGAGAGGGTCTTGCAACTAGTCTCCAAGCAGACCCAACGGTGCCTTAGAGATAGTATCAAAGCTGGCCAGGGACTTGGTATACCGGCACCAGGTGCCTGTTTGACTCCCTTAGCCGGCTATCTCCCTTTGGCCGGTATACCAAGTCCCTGGCCAGCTTTGATACTATCTCTAAGGCACCGTTGGGTCTGCTTGGAGACTAGTTGCAACCCTGATCTCCAAGTAGGTCCTATGGTAGCACAATATAGTATCAAAAAGCTGGCAAAGGAATGTAGCCGACCTTGGAGTGTGCATTGGGCCACAGTAGCCAATGCACACTTTGGCTTTACTCCTTTGTCAGCTATTGATACTATCTTATGCTACCGTAGGATCTGCTTGGAGATTATGCATAAGTTCAATACAAACTGTATACAGCATACACGCCAATATACAATGCACATTGAAAGACAGCTATGATCAGATTTTCAATGAATTTTGACCAGAAAGTCTCTTCCAACATTGTAAGGAATGTACTTTGACCAAACGGTTTGCTTTCTATGATGGCAAAGGTAATGGGTTTACATGCTGTTCGAGTGTAAGATACTAGAGTTAACTTTTTCCATGAAAAAGCACAAGTTAATTCAAGTTATGAGCTGAGCATATTGAAACCACAACTCGTGAGACAATGTCGCATACTGAAGGATTTTCTTAGTAGGATCTAGGTCGTAACTTCCAAAAGTTGTAGTTGGCATCCATCAGTCTCGCAAGACAGTTCCAAAAGAAGTGTGCGGTAAAGTAAAGAGCGTTTACTACTTTTCCAAAGTAAAAGCCAAAGGACCTTAAAACGTGATGGTCAATGATTTTTCTTTTTCAGCAATATTATCAATAGTGCAGTTTGCACCATCATTTCCAGAGAATATATAGGACTGCAAACCAGTAGACTTGCCATACTCGTGACAGTGGCCGTCCATCACATTTTATTCTATAAACCGGTCAAAAACAAACACTGGTCTGAGGTGGTCGACTTTTTTCAGCAGACGACATAAGAACGCATGCAATCAATTTCAAAGTTGCAATTTATATTTCTTTCAAAATACGTGGAATTACAGAGAAACTTAGTTCTATAAATATATAACCTTAACTGCATGCATAAAAAATTACCTTGTGGTCAATTTTTACCTTTTGTTACCACAGTTAAGTGTATTTTTTTTATTTTGCGTTTAGCTGCTGTGACAAAATGTCAAAGTTCATTTGGCGTAGATACCTTCAGATCACTTCCGGTTAGAGATGGGAGGCACACGTGGGAAGAAAAAGAAGGCAGGAAAGACTCAAAACGGGAAAAAATCAAACCAGAAAGGTAAGATCATCTAGATCAACGATTCTACTAGCTCAGTGATAAACAGCTTTTGAGATTTTTGTCAATACATGCCTTAAACGAAGGAATATATTTCGACAAAACGTTATGCATAGAAGTGTACGTGTACTAACACATATTTTATGCTAGCCGCAGAGACGACTGTTGGCCTATTATCGCTTATACTACTAACGCTCCCGGCCAACAGTCGCAGACTTCAACATTGAACGGAATCAAAAAATCGCCGAATAAACGAGCCGCTGCACTAATCCTCGGATCTCTGGGTGTCCCTCACTTCCTAACAGCCTTACCTAGCCAGCCGGAGCGTTTTCCGGCTCAAAAACCCCCTTCGCTAGCCGCGCCGGGACTAAATGCACTCCGATCGCACTGTTTATACACACCGAGTGGCGGCCATATTGGAAATACCGGCTTAGCCGGCGCGCCGAATCAGCCGCGCGAATAAGAGACTACTTTTCTGATAAGCCATTCCTATGTGGGGAAAGTTGGAAAGTTCCCTGAAATTTCAAATCAACTATATTCAAGCATAATAACAAACTGGAAAGGGCTTTGTATATTTTTTCAATGAGTTCAATATGTTTTTGATAATATTCCATTGTGATTTTGAGACAAAAGTGTTTCATGTTTTAATGTTAGTGACTCATTTTGAAAAAAAAAAAAAAACATATTGAACTCATAATTTGAAAAAATATCCAAGGCCCTTTCCAGTTTGTTATTCTGCTTGAATATAGTTGATTTGAAATTTCAGGGAACTTTCCAACTTTCCCCACACAGGAATGGCTTATCAGAAAAGTAGTCTCTTATTCGCGCGGCTGATTCGGCGCGCCGGCTAAGCCGGTATTTCCAATATGGCCGCCACTCGGTGTGTATAAACAGTGCGATCGGAGTGCATTTAGTCCCGGCGCGGCTAGCGAAGGGGGTTTTTGAGCCGGAAAACGCTCCGGCTGGCTAGGTAAGGCTGTTAGGAAGTGAGGGACACCCAGAGATCCGAGGATTAGTGCAGCGGCTCGTTTATTCGGCGATTTTTTGATTCCGTTCAATGTTGAAGTCTGCGACTGTTGGCCGGGAGCGTTAGTAGTATAAGCGATAATAGGCCAACAGTCGTCTCTGCGGCTAATTTTATGCACACACACCATGCGTATGTTTTAATAAACTACTGTACTGTTATCCTGGAAATGCATGGCTTATTTACATATCATACCTCACCTTAAGTTTATATATCATTTTTGATTGATGCACTCAACTGAATGGACTACCCTAAAGATTCGTAAATATTGTACATGTAATAGATAATCCGATTCATCGTTCAACCAAGTACTGTACTCTCTCATCAATGCATCTGTTGCAAATAAGCCCTTTCACAGAGATCAGAATGCATGTGCGGCAACTGGGTTTCTTGGTAATATGTCAAAGGTTAGGGCCCTAAAAAGGAAAACATTCCATTGTTTTGATTTGCATACTGTAAATGCATTTAAGTTCGCGGGGATTTAATTTCGCGGTAGCGGGAAAAGGGACTTTTTGCGGTGGTTTTAAGTTCGCAGTAACACCGTAGACTACAGTCTAATACCATAATAGAAAAAATGTTCGCGGTGGATTTAATTTCGCGGTGAAGTGGTCAACGCGAAAACATTAATCCACCGCGAACATTTCTGCATTTACAGTATCAATGTCCTGACAGGTTTGTTTTCTTTTTCGCGGCCTTACCCTTTGACATATCACCTAGAATTCCTGTCGCCCCACATGCGTCCTGATCTCTGTGAAAGGGCTTATTGCTTCAATCTTTCGATAGGGAATGATAAAGATAGTTGCTTTCTCCTTCAGATGGTCCAGGACTCAGTAAAGCTGACAAGAGGCAAAGACTGGAGGAAAGGAGGGAGAAGAAGAAGACCCAGGCTGCTGCACAGAAAACAAAGTCCAAGTTCACAGTAGATGAATTACTGGACAAGGTTTGGTGGCACTTTTACTCAATGTTATCCATCTTTTGTCTATAGAAGATAAAAATCATAAATGACAAAGACACAGTAAACTTCATCATGCAATACAGTGCATGTACTTATCACAACAAGAAAAGAGGTATTTTTCTATCATCTATGTGTTTGTGTGTGTGCATGCACGGGTACATGTATTCAGATACAAAATGTATTGTAGAATGACAGGATGTGAGTTGTTTATAAGGTATTATAACCAGAGACTGGCATGATGGGAAAGTTCTCCACATGGCTTTGTCCAAGTTTGGTCCAACAGGATGGGAAGGTTGACTCTGAGTCAAAAGCTGTCTGGCAGGAAAATGATAGCCTCTACCAGGCTCCGCAGATTGCTTTTGTCAAAAAGTAGAAATTGGAGAAATGGAGGAAATAGTATGCTTGGGGAGTCAGCCGCCATTTGACTCCCCTAGCATACTATTCCCTCTGTTTGCCCAATCTCTACTATCATACCAGCGATCCACGGAGCCTGGTAGAGACTAAGACAGAACAACTTCAACAAAATTTATGAGATGATCACAATAACCAAAAGACTCTAAATACTTCGCAATAAGATCATGAATTTCTCCAATAATTCTTGTTTTCAATTTGTACTAAATTGTACTCAATTTGTCCCTCAATTTGTACTCAATTTGTCCCTATGTCCTCCCCAGGTGGAGGAATGTATGGACAGCTACAACTATGAAGTTGCACAGAAGTTCTGCCAGAGGGCGCTGGAGCTGGAGCCTGACCACCTGCGGGCGCTGGAGGTCTCCGGGTCCTTACTTCTGGAGCTGGGGGACGGAGACAAGGCCAAACAGATATCCTTTCTGTTACAGGGTGTAACGCTGGTTCACCTTTATTCGCGGGGTAACATATATCAGTTGTATTTAGGACAGGGCGTTTAGGCTTTCTAATTCGACGGAAGGTGGTTTTAAATTGCAATATTATCGAAAAATTGCAGTTTGAAACTACCATCCGTCCTCTTAACTTCCCTAAATACCATGTTGTTAAAAACAACGGATATAGGTTAACTCGCAGATAAAGGTGAACTAGCGTTATCTGTTGTCTTAAACTAAAGGCAACCTAAGCAATATTATAAAAGTGAAAATAATCTGGGCAAGGCAGTCTGTACAAAATTGATATCTACTGCACAATATTCCCACATTTACATCATTGTTTCTTGGAGCGGTTACAAACTGCACAGAAACAAGCCACGCTAGGATTCCTTAAATATTGTAGCCCACAAAAAATAGGGCTTGATCCAGCCAGTAACAGTCTTCCGTCAACAATGTTTGGTCAGTTCTGGCTGCACACAGAAAGGTCACAGTAACTGACATGACCATTTGTCGGATCAGGTCGGGGGAGGTCGTGAGAAGTCAGAGAGTGTTTGGAAAATTCAAACATGGCTGACTCAAAAAGCAACGGCATCAAATTTTTTATCCTTGAATGTTGGTATGGAATGGAATGGAGTTGCTTCATCTTATTACGTAGAACAGTGCCCAAACAATTGATTGCATAAGGAATGTACAACTGGTCTACTTAGGTTCCATGAACAGTAGTAGTAGTTCCTTGACCAGCAAACTGTTTTGGGCGGGCTGTAGAACTTAGCCCTGACGAGGGCTTCACCAAGTACATGTGCCTGGGACAGCTGATGGAGGGGGAGGAGGCTGTGGCCTGTTATAGCAAGGGCATCCAGGTCATGATGGCGGAGAGACAGAAACAGCAGGAGCAGGTTAGTCAATTTGTCGATCCTGGGAATGTAAAACTAAGCCTACACATAGTGTAGTAATATATACAGTAGTATATATCACATAGACTTATGTTGTAACAAAATGACATGCAATTTCACATCAGTAAGATGTCATTTTCAGGAAGTTCTGTGATTTTAAAGTACTTGTGTACAGAAGCTTATGTTTGAAACAAAAGTTAGACCTTCATCACATTGCTAATGATAGCATAATGTCCCCAGGAATGAAACTTAAAATACTGCACATAGAATCTATGTCCTCTGCTATGTGCACCAAAGAGCTAATAAAACCGATCTGAGATTACTTTCACTTTGCCCTAAACATGGTCTTTTTGCATCATTGTGTGCATTTATGCACTCTGCAGCTAGAGGGCGCAGCTGCATGTGATCCTGACTCTCCGACCGTGACATCCCAGGACATCTCCAGTGCCTACTGTTCTATCGCAGAAATCTACCTCACAGACTCATGGTACTTGTTGTACTTGTCATCAGTACTTGTTGTTACAATGATTTTAAACTTTATCAACTGCTGTATCAACTGCTACTGAGTTATAAAGTAAAAGATTATAACTGCCACAAATATTGTATATCTTACGTCGATGAAGGTTAGACATACAGGTAATAAGATACACCAAAAAGCAGTTACTGAAGCAACTGGATATGATTTTGTGTGTGTCACTGACAAAAGACACCAGATGGCTGTCTGAAACATTTCATGTCTGAGCATTTCTAAAATCATATCCAGTTCTTGAGTAACTGTTTTTTGGTGTATCGTATTTCTGATTTTTTTCATCTCTCAGTTTTGAGGACACAGCAGAAGAAAAGTGCAAAGAGTCCTTGGAGAGAGCGATAGAAGAATGTCCCACCAACCCAGAGGCGCATCTACTCATGGCCAGCTTCCAGCTCAGTAAAGACAACAGGGAGGAGGCCAAACAGGCGATAGAGAAGAGCCTGTCGCTATGGTTACCAGAGAGAAGTGATGCAGAAGATGAGGATGAGATGGAGGAAAACATGCCTGAGGTGTGAGGCACATGTAACGCTAGTTCACGTTTATTCGTTGGGTAACCTATATCCGTTGAAAGGTATTTGGGGATAACACATCTACAGACGTTGGTTTCAAATTGCAATACAATGTTTTTTCAGCATATTGCAGTTTAAAACTACCACCCATCGGCTTGATGCGCCTAAATACCCTGTTTTGAAAAACAACGGATATAGGTTACCCAACGGATAAAGGTGAACTAGCGTTACACGTAGTGGTTGTATAATGGAGGGCAGAATTTGAGAAAGATAGTTTCTTCTCGCTCTTTTATATTGTAGAGAACCTTAGAAACGTACAATGCAATGTACAGAAACATAGAGTCAATAATAGATGACAATGAATTAAAAGAATGACATATCACAAATTAAATGGCAATACAAGAATTCCTTTGCTGGAAGTAAAAATGCATAGAAAAATGTCATTTTGATTTCGGGCAAGTGAAAAGTTGGGTGGGCAAGTAGTTTTTTTGTGTACTTACCTGATAGGACAAGTGAATTTTAGAAAACTGTTGTGTTGTAATGTGTCCTAGGATCCTCCCCTGCCATATGAACAGAGAGTAGCAACTGCAAAGATACTGATAGAGCTGGAACTCATGGAGTCTGCTGAGAAAGTCCTGGCTGGGCTACTGCTGGAAGATGATGAAATTGTACAGGTATGCACCAGTTATGAAACATTTGAAGCAGAGACCTTCATCATTTTCTAATCAAAAGGATAATTAGCTAATGTTAGATCATGACATGTTGAAAAGTGTTTCAGATTTTGAAATGTTACTTTCCATTCATTAGGTGTGGTATCTTCTGGGCTGGCTCCACTATGTACAAGGGGAGGACCACAAGTCCATGGCCAGGGACAACCTACAGCATGCACTGAAGGTGTGTTATAAACTACACAAACCTAGTCCTACACACACACCTTTCCCAAGGGCACAAGATCGGTGGCACATCAATGCAGAACCTCTGGGTTGTGAATCAAACACCCTGACGATTAGGCCACACGATCCCACAAAGTTGTGATAATGTCCATAAAAATAACATTGGGCTATTCTGTACAGAGTGAACCATAACATTGTTCCTTCTCCATGTTAGATCTACCCAATAGTTGGCTGTGATGATGAAGACATGCTGCAGCACATCAAAGAACTGCTGGAGGACCTCGGTCCAGGGGAGGAGGAGGAGGAGGAGGAAGAGATGGAGGAAGAACAGGAAGAATTCACATTGGATGATGATGATGATGATGAAGACGAAGACAGAAGTACACAAGATGCTATGGACCATTGACAATATGTAATAAATGCAGTCGTCGCAATGCACTCTAATGAAGAACACAAAACATGTAAAAATTCTGAAATGATATATAAGAATCATAATTTCTACCTTACCTTGTTTGTTAGTGTACATTATAAAAGTGAAAGACATGTTTCATCATCATCATGACATGTTAAGGACAGAGAAAAGATGGAAATAGACTTTCTGATCAAACTTGAACCCTTGTCCTCCAACATCCACTCAATTATCATAGGTACAGGGATGGCATGGTGCACAAGCTGTCAAGAAGGCCACGAACAGGGTCATTTTGTTACAGGTGCAATTTTGTCACTCCCAATTCCATCTGATTAACTTGATGATGTAAGCTCACTTGTTCAGTGTTCTCGCCAGGCCTTTGTGAGCATATGGGGCTTTTCTGTTGTTTTGTAACAAACTTTAAAAAAATGAGATATCAAAATTTTTATGGGGCGGATTTGCCCAGATCCCCTACAATGCTCACCCCTGCATTGTTTACCACATGGCTTTGCTGGGCTAAAAATCTCCTATGCTGTGAAAAAATCCTGGTGAAAACACTGTTGTTATTGAGGAATATTGTTCCTTAATAAAGAGGGTTGATTTCACATTAGTACGGTATGTTGAAACTCCTATATTCTATTCTCCTGCAGTTGTCAGACTGATTAGACAATGTGTGTCGGCACCCTTTCGCATACGATAATCTCATTAAAACCCGTTTTTCAAGGTCTCAGTTCAGTCCTTCTAATTAATTTTCGCGGTTTTCGCGACGATTGTAATTGGCTGACGGAAAACCGGACCTTATGCCGTGGTGGTTCAAGAACTTGGCATAAAGTAATTCCTGATTTTTTCAATGTACTTTTATGTTCACGGTTTTCACGGTGATGACTGTAATTACTGATAACAAATAATACATTAGGCTTTTTTTCATCCCCACCTGTCGCTACAGTGAACATTTAGTTCCGAGAACAAGTTAAATTTTCTCAGACCGTGAAAGTTTGGTACCGAGATTGCGTCTCAGAGGACAAGCGCCCGTGCAGCTCCGGCTGTCTGCCTAGTATAGCCTCCAGCCACCAGATCTAGTTGGTCCGTCTTCTGGCGAAGCATCATGGCCAATAATGATAGGAAAGGCTGGTACCGACGTCTCAAGGGCCGGGCGCAGAAGAATAACCTCTCTTTCTATCTCCAGTTGCCCCACGTGGAAGCCCGCCTGGACTATCTTTCACTGGACAGTGAAAGATAGGCGGTCGTAGCGGAACCAGAACAGGCAGTACCGTTACATGCAGGGGAAGATCTAGCCTCTACCAGGCTCCACAGGTCGCTGAAATTGAGAGAGAATCAAGAAAGAAAAGACGCCGGAGGAGTTAGATGGCCGAGGAGTACAGTTTGCGACCCAAGGACATCAAAGACGATGGCCAATCTCCAGGCAGATTTATCAGTGGTATAAGATAGTATCAAAGCTGGCTAAGGAGTACAGCTGGCCAAAGGGAGTCATCAGCTATTCTCCGCAGAGGTTGAGAGGAGCGCGCCGGTAAATTTCCCGACTACTACTATATCTCCGCGACTCAACCTCTGCTTATATATATATATATATATATATATATATGGCGGCTTCACTTCTCTGGCAGTTTTTGATACTGATATCTTATGCTACCAAAGATCTGCTTGGAAATTAGACAGTGGTGACTCCCGACAGGCTCCTTAGGTTGCAAAGTGTACTCCTCGGCCATCTAACTTCTCTGGCGTGTTTTTTCTTTCTTATTTAGCCAATTTCTACTATTTTTCCGCGCCCTGTTGAGCCTGGTACAGGTTAGTAAAGATCTGCAAGGACTTCCGCGGCGGTAAGCTGACTCCGTGGCAGCTGCTGCTGGAGGCATGCTATCTTGTGTGCGCGCCAAACCTGGGGAAGGCCTAACTTGTTAGCTTTTGCTTTTCAACTTTAACCATTTTTTTTGTTTTTCAAGCTTAAACTCATAGTTTTTGTTTTTCAAGCTTTAACTTTGTGCCTTTTGTGTTTCAGCTTTTCTAAACAGAGCTTGATATAAGAAATAAATGTAATAAATAGGTTAAGTAATTCATGCAACGTTATATGATTCAAGTAATGACAGTCAATTAGTCACAACAATCCTATCTTCCATCCCAACATCTGCTTGGAGATTCGGGCCGTGAACGACCTTGAACAGAATTTCCCGTGTCCCCTTGCGCGACATTGAGCTTCACAGGTGCTGACGCTTACCCGTCCAGGAGGTGATCTCGAGGACTTGCAAGTTTGCCAAGAAAGCTGCACGTTTTAGCTAAACCCTGAACAGGAACAACTGAGCTGGGATCTAGAACAAGGTCTGTCGATATTTTATTCACGATGGAAGGAACCTACCACTAGCTGTGGCGATTTAATGTCTTTGTATTGTATTGCCTTAAATTACCAAAGAATATCCAGGTGATCAAAAACTGTCTCCACTGGGATCCACTTAACAAGTTTGAAAAAAATATTTTTATTGCATTCCATCATTTTACATGTATTTTTGCTTGGATATTTTCCAGATACATGTAATTGTAGATGAAATAGACTATAGTACCGTTAGTGCTTCTTCACATGAAAGCACAAGGCACTGTTTTCTTTTGGTCAGCGAACGTGGAGAAACTTGGAGAACGTGGAATTCGGTGGCCTGTTCAAATAGCTCTTTTCTTTTGTGATCGTAGAATGCTTAAGATGTGTTTCGTCTTCTGCCATGTTTGACAGGAATTGTTTGCAAGTTCTGTCACAAACAGGTGATGTTAATTTCTTGTACCACCCTTTCTCAATTTCAAGAGGGTGGGCACCGTTTCTAATTTTGCTGATTGCCGAACGCAGATCCAATTCTAAGTATTTTTCCATAGTTTGTGCTGTTTTGCAGGTCTTATGATAAAACCTTAGCTTACCAGTATCAATACTCAGGTTATGACGGAAGGTTTGAATATCAGAAAGTCTAGATCTTGTCATATGTCACATGTAGATCTGTTATCACAAAGTGAGTGACGGTTCTTGTGTCTAAAGACAAACCGTCACCGGTGACGGTAATAGGAGGTCGTGGATCATATGCTAATGATATCCTAACAAGCCCGTAGCAATGGAAACATGTTTTTCGTCATTCTAATCGCTTGAGACATTGAAAGTCGTCGAATGTTCCATGTGGAATGGCCTGCCACCAGTGTAACAAATGGTCTTAATGGTAGGATTTGGGGTAACTTATACGTCAATACGACACGTCTATAGTACTACGCTATCACAAGAAGCCAAGGACCAGGTTCAGTGTAAAGCTTGATGTGATCTTTATTACTACGACTGGATTAGGTTTAACCGGGAAGGGATGATTTAGACTAGCTTGATACACGTAATATAAGATGCAGTACCTGTACAGAAGTCGTGACTAGATGACGTTAAACTAAACCGGTGATGAAACTGTGACGGACGGAAGGCGCGCTCTGCCTCTCTCTGATCCGAACTTGATCTGGCGGCGCAACGCACCTTAATTATAGGCTATAATTATAGGTTATCCGTGTGTGAAAGAACATGTAAGCAATGTACGTCAAACGTAGTGGAAGACGAAACACATTTCATGAATGTCAAACTGCTCTCTCTATAATCACGAAAGAAAAGAGCTGTTTGAAGAGGCCATCAAATTCCACCCAAACTCCCTCACATTCACGGACATAAAGAAAACCGTTCTCCTTCTAACATCACAAAACCCACACATAATAGAAAAGGTGGGATCTTTCGTCTTCCACTGCCTTGGTTTTGTATCAAGCTGAAGATTTTTCTCGAAAGAGGAGTCGAACCCAATAACCCAGGATCTAGAGTTAGCTTTTACTAGCTTTAGACTAGAGTAGACACTTTTTTTTTTCAAATTAACTGGAGACGGGGCCAAGCAAGCGCGGCGGGGAGTGGTCAAGCTGACGTCAGGACGCACCCAGGGTCACGTGTTCTGCTGACCGTCCAACGTAATATGACACTTGCCACACCAATGACTTCTTTGGTGTTCTCCTATGACCCCATTAACGTGCCCGGCTTGCGCTTCCCTGCACCAGCGCGGCGAGGTAAAAGGACGGAAGCCGAGTTCAAGTCTGGGTATTCACTGTACATCATTACATGTGCCTCATCCTCTTTGCTGGGCGCGTACCGTACGCGACGGCGTCACACCAAGGACGTATATAACCTTGGTCTCACGAAGGAAAATGCGGATAGTAAACGTTAAAAACATGAACGGCATTCAGGTATGTACTGTTGCAAGCCGAAAATATTCGTCTAGAGGGTCAATTCAGCTTTCAAAACTCCTGGCACAGTTCAGCAGGGAGCATCTATATAGTTTTATGGTTATTGTGGACCCTGGGCACAGAAAATGGATCTTTAATTCGCACGCCATACTAATGCCCTGCTCCACCGACGGCCTGTGTGTCACCCGTCACCGTAGCGACTCGTCGCATGACGGTATACCGTTTTCATTGTAAAGCGTTTTTATTGGAAATGGACTGTGACAACCTCCAGTTTACTGACATGTCCTCCAATATTGAATTACAGGTCAGGTAAGAGGTATAAAGGGGGTCATCAGGCCACTCCAGCCAACACTGAACAGAGACGGTGGGCGTTATAATCATCCTGGCACTTTTGACCAATTATAGTCTTGATATAGTATTGGTTATCAGTATTGATCCTGAAAAAGGCAACAGTGGTCTTTAAAGATTTGATCCGTGTATACCTTTGTGTCGGAAGAAAGTTTAGCATTGTACTATGAATAGCTCTAATTATATACAAGTCGAATGTATGTATATATATATATGTATATTTACGTTACCTTACAAAACTTTCTTCAGCTCTGGGCGTCTAGCGGCTAGCCTCTACCAGGCTCCGCGGATCGGTGGTCTAACCTGTAAGGAGAAATTGGACAAACAGAGTCAATAGTACGCTAGGGGTGTCGGCCGGTCAGAGGACTTATTTCGTCTCAACGGAGGAAGTAACTCCTCTGGCCGGCCAACTCACCTGGCTTAATACTTACTATTGACACTGTTTGTCCACTTTCTACTTACAAACCGCCGATGCGCGGAGCCTGGTAGAGGCTACAGGACGCCTTGTAACGTCGCCATTTTGAATATTTGTTCCACCTGGGCAGTGATCCGCGTTGCCTTGGCAGTAATGCGTTTAGAATTAATCAAGTTTACTAGTAATAAGTTTACTGGTCCAATCCTTCAGCTGCAGTGACTCTCATTCCAGCCACAGACACGGCACGAAACAGGTGGGAACAACATGAGTCCACGCGCAGGTTAGTGTACCTTCCTTTCCATGGCTTGGTAAACAAAAGACGAGAACACACGGTGGTCTTGTCATGACAGTGCTTGTAGGGTGTGTGACCTGGAGGCCGGGGTTCCCGAGAGCCACCCCTAAGCCTGTTTGTGTTTCATAGTGGTTAGGATTTGGCGCTATCACCGCCAAGGCCCGGCGGGTTCGATTCCCGGTGTGGGAACCATTGAAAGACAAGATTAACATGGCTACCGGAATTCGAATCTGGTCATATCGCGTCATATGGTTATTTGCAAAAAAAGGTCATTTTCTCCACCCAAATAGCATGCGTTGTTTTTAAAGTATATATGTAACACGCAAGGTTACCAGTTTGTTTACGGTCACTTATGGCGGGTGCAGACTTCTAGGTAAATTGTGAAAAAAAAAGAAAATACTCTTGAGCAGGAAAGAAGTTCGTCTATATAATCTATGTGACTGGGCCTTATTTATCATATAAATGTAAGTTTGCATCCAGCAAAGCGGTGGACTAAAATGTCTGAAATGTCTGACAACTATTCACATTCGAACGCGTGAGATCGCATTACGTTGAATTATAGATGACCGCTGGGTTATTATCGTAATTCTAGACGGCTATTTCCGTCCCCTTATTCAAAATCCTACAAACTTTTTATTGATTGGAACATCGTCTCAAAGCCAATTTGGACTTTTTATGAATCCAATGTGATTTTATGGTATTTTAAGGAACTCTAACTTATAAATTGCAGACGTTTTTGAAGGTTAGACATCCAGGTAAGCAATATTCAAATACAATTCAATCTCTACAACTGGATAAAAACGGATATTTACTTCCGGACGTTTCGAGCGACATCCATCACTCTTCTTCAGCGTCACTAGAATGAACTAGTCAGAACAATTTAATACATTGTCAAGTACAGCTAACTAGAAAAACTGGTTTAACCACTAAATTGCAGACAAACAAGTGACTGACCGAGCCGGTAGTTTTCGAACGCCAAATTTCATTAGTGACTAAGCTGTTGTTGAAGTCAGGTGCACTGAAGGGCAAGGAAAAGTTGCACAGGGAATTTATATGCGGAAGGCACGGCGTGAGGAAGCCATATGTATACTGAACGCGTTTCAAGGCCAGTATCTGTCTCTATATAAGTAATAACAGCATCTAAATGCTTTGTCAATAGTGCATTGTGCGAGTTGTGGAACAGCATGCTTCTAGGAGTGACAAGATGACACACCGATACAAAGTGCAGTCGGCGTGGTGTTGATGTAAACATCTAATG
The DNA here is from genome assembly GCA_019207045.1 of Branchiostoma floridae x Branchiostoma belcheri. Lineage (NCBI taxonomy): Eukaryota > Metazoa > Chordata > Leptocardii > Amphioxiformes > Branchiostomatidae > Branchiostoma > Branchiostoma floridae x Branchiostoma belcheri. Next base: position 10,528,705 of record CM033034.1, read on the forward strand.
TTTACTTCGTTGATCTAAACATTTAATGTTTACATCGACACAATATTCACCATGCTTTCTCAGTGGACTACACTTCATGGGAAACTAGAGTTCCACGACTTCATACTACATGATATATACCTTTACTACTGGTGCTCTGTTGGCTTAAGACGGCCCATGGCCTGGAATAAAGTAGTATTCTATACATCGATCGTAACTTTTGATTGCTCGGTCGCACTACGATGAAACTTCACACAGTTTTAGTACTACTTTAAACACATTGAATACTTGTGATTTTTTTGTATTTGCCGGATTTTGGGTTAGAAATAAACATTTTGGTTAAAAAAAGTGTTGTTTATTTCATGAGTCTAGTCCCAGCTGGAAACAAGACTTTAAATCATGATATTCTAAAGGATGAAAGCCAACCTTAAACTTATCATTTTTATCCGCGGCTATTTTGTTTTAAATTAGGATTATATTGTTTTTTTGGGCCGAAAACATCAGAAACGACAATTTTTTTTCAATTTTTCGTTGAAAATGCACCATAGTCAAAAACATAAAATGATTAAACAAAATAGCCGCGGACAATTTTGATAACAAAGAGATAATAGGTAATTCTTGAGTACAAAAAAGATCAGTACTCTTATTTTGAGCTGGGGCTAAAGCCGTAAATGTCATAACTTGACCGCACAGACACCCACCAAGGATAAATGGTCCTTACGGTGCCTGTTTACGTTGAAAAGTTGCAAATAACCACAGGTTCGAACGCGCGTTCGGTTCGAATTACGAAATGGAACATCATGGAACACGTGTTCGAATTCGGCTGGACAAGGGAACACACGCCCGAACTCGGACACAAATCAAGCGTGCCTGGGCCGTCTTAGCTGAACAGAGTGTATTAATAGTGTCTGTCATGAATTATGCAAATAAGTTTCTCATGTGCATGATTAATATCAATTCATCATCTCAACCCAAATGATTGAACATACACAGTTTATGTTCAGAAAGAAGGCTTTAAACAAATTTTCTGATAATTTATATGCATATGAGGTCCTCATTTGCATTCAAGCTTTCTTTACTTTCAGTAACCGTCTGCAAACACCGGGCAATGCTGAGGGTGCTGTTGGGGGCCTGCCTGTCCGTCTTTGTCGTCATGATGACCTTTAACCTGTTCTTAATGAGGACGGTTCGGGCTCCAGCTGACCTCAGGTACATCCCTGCGGCATGGAGGAAGGGCAAGGCTGCGGAAGATGCCAAGTTTCCTTGGGAGGGGGGCGATCTTCAAGACGTACCGTTCGCCATGAAGAAGGAGGTCTTACAGTAAGTTTGTATCCATTGACATTAGGCCACAGCAAGTTAATTTTATGGATGACATCCCATGCAGAGTGCAAAAAAATAATGAGATAGCGCGAAAAATCACCTTAATCACCCTTGGGCTATGCTAATGCGAGACGGAGGTTCGCCAGGGTGATTTGTTGTGAATCACCAACTCCAGACAGAAGGAGTTGTACCATCCACACCGGTGCATGTCCCTACTCTTTTTCGAAAGGTGCGATGGGTTCTTTAACGTGTGGGGGCGTGGCTCTCCCAAAACACTGGGCCTCCATTTAACATCCTATCCGAGGGTGCCCCAAGCAGAAGCTATGTACTCATTTCCACCTGAATGAAGTGAGGAAAGTCGTGAAATTTCCCACAGGCACAATATCAGTGACACGGCAAGTTTTGAACCAAGAGCCTGAGCCCAACGCACTTCCGATTGCGCCACGCGATCTCAAACTGTTACAACTTTGCAGAATTTGTATAAATCTATATGTAGAGATGCAACATGCAAAAATACGGCTTACCTATAGACAGTAGGATGATAATAATTGTGCAGAAAATACCAGAAAAAAAATGCTAGGGTTAACTTTGAAAAGGACGATGAAGCAAGCAACTTACTTAAAATGATATATCTTGAGGTGGTACAAACTCTGCTGTCCAGGGCTGTAACTGGCCCCTCCCTTCAGAGGAGACCGGCTGATGTTGGGTGGGCCGCTATAAGCGAGATTTAATCATGCTATCTTGAGGTGAGCCGCAATGTGTTCATCATATCCGTTTTCCCACAGAATGGTTGCGGATGAGAAAAACTGTTCGTGCCCTGACGAGAACCCCCTAATCAAGCTCACTCTGCACCCCATCTACCACCCGCCGTCCTCAGCTTACCTGTCCGCCGTCTTCAACCAGACGGAACTCAGGGACGTCGTCAACAGGAAATACAGGGAGAGGGACAGACTCAAACAAAGGTGCTGCAAATCTTCAGCTTGATACAAAACCAAGTCAAGTTTGTTTCGCACGCCAATAATGACTCACAATAGGCCATACATACTGACTACCCTTCTGGGGTCACACAACGCATGACCTCTGTATGCAAATTACCTACCAGGAAGGCTATGCATATCACAAACACACATACCACATCAGTTGTGATGGTTCAAGTCAATTGGCGAAGGTATGGGGTTCCAAAGTACATGTATTTTCATATTGACTTAGAATCGGCAATTTGTATCTGTTACATAGGTTAGTAGACGAAGTCTCTAACTCCCAAACGTAGCTATTTCCTACTCAGTCTAAGCTGATATGATGATCTGATTGATACTTTGTAATACATTTCTGCCTTGGCTGTAATCTATCCATGCTGTTTTAAACAGTATGGATCATAAGGTGGTATCTCACTGCACTTATGGCACTGCGGGGTTCGAAAGATTATTCAATGAATTTCATGTAAAGGGCGAATTTTCTTACGTTTTGTGTATTTTGTTGCCTTCTAAGTCTACTTTTACGTATTACACAATATCTAAATTATAAAAAAATCGGCTCAAATAACACAACAGTGCCGCAGTGAACGAGCCCCGCAGTGCCGCAGCGGTGCCCCAAGTGCAGTGAAATACCACCTTCAGCATGATGAAAACGAACATCAGGACCACTTGTTGTTGTACAGGGCGCCTCCTCAGACTCCATTGCTGTTTGCGGACGGTCGGTCTCCCCTCAGCTACCCCACACAGGGGCTACGGGTCCAGCCTAGGAAAAGCACCATCATTCCAGGGTTAAAACTGCGTATACCAGACGAGAAGGTGGCAACATATACTGTAAGTACCGTATACCCTGGAAACCAGACTTTTAGCCAGGGCCGGCAGAGAATCTGTTCGGCATCCAAGGCAGGGCTCCCCGAGGACCTTAGATAAGCACACCGGCGATTTGTCATGCCGGGGGAGTTTGCCGGCCTAGAAAAGATTCTCTGTCGGTCCTGGGTAAACGCCTGGTTCCTAGCGTTTAAGTACAACCAAGTCCCTTTTAATCCTCCGTTGTGCCAGGCCCGGGGTAGCCGTTTAGGACTTGACTTTATTCGGGTCCACAATTAGCTTGACAATATACAGGTCCATTGTAGCGAACTCTTCCTTATCAACAAACATAACAGTACAAAAACTTGACAATTAGGAGCAATATACAAACCATACAATGTGCATAAGATTCATTGGTGATGAAAGATAAGGCTACTTGAAAGTTTATATACAATGGGTACAAATATCTAATAACTTTACAACTTCAAACCATGTAACTCAGGCCGATCTTTTCCCTGATTTCCCAGGTGGAATTCATCGCCAGGTTGGGGGTGCTAACGACCCTAGCGGACGTACCGGGAGTTGCAGTGGAAGGTGCAGAAAGCACGTACCTGTCCCTGACTGCCGATGAGCTGACTCATCTGAACAGACAGCTGCAGTTCATCGTCTATACCAACACGTACTTCGATCCCGACACCGTGGACTACGGTACGAAAGTAATAAAACCCGTTATCATACAGCCACTGATGACGTTGACCTATCAGAAGTCTCCGTTTGATGACGTCATGACGCCGTGATGTCATCATACAAGTGCCGCTGTTGTTAACAATAAGTTCAAGTCGTGAGGTTTTTGTGGCTTCGCTCACTCACTGATTTTATTTGGTAGTTGTAGCAAATGAGGCCTTGTGACTCCATGTACACCGCGGGGCGGGTCATCAACCCCTAATCATGTAACTGTTGAAGAAGATTATACTTCCCAGCTTGAACAAATCATCCTCACACTCAGGGTTGACATCGCGGCAAAGCCTAACGATATCACCCCTGACAAATCAGCCAGGGTATTTGGGTATTTGGCTTCTTGTTGTCGGAAGCTCGGAAAGGCGCCATATAAGGCGACTCATTAATATTCAAGAGCAAGATAACAGTACCGGCGTAACGTTCTTTCAGCGTCCAGACGTCTTTATCAGGTACCAAATTTAACATTTGTCGGTTCTGTGGGTATAGGGTAACCACGGCATCACCGTATATATGTACCGACCTAGCATACGATAAAAAAAACATTACCATCACGCAAAGAAATACAGATCTTTGTACACGCCGCGCCGTACGCTGTTTGTTCGAAACGTGCAATCCGGTCGCTGATTGGCCCGCGACAAATCAGGCAAGCTCATTAATATTCATAAGCAGGGCGCCCCAAATACCCAAATACCCTGGCTGATTTGTCAGGGGTGATATCGTTAGGCTTTGCCGCGATGTCAACCCTGAGTGTGAGGATGGAACAAATGAATCTTCTTCTAAGATATTATATCATATCTTGGTCTTGTGAAATGTATTTTTTTCTGATACTTGTGGTTTTAATAATGCCCTTTACTATTCTTCTACAGTGGAGTACAGATATGGTGGCTTCGTGGGGGTAATCCCGATTCAGATCCACTATAAACCCATGCTTCAGGCATTTAACTACGTTGGCGGTAAGTAGATATAGACGATTTGTCGGTGCATTATTAACACAGTTAAACGAAGCGAAAGTTGGTTTCAAATTTACATTTTGTACTGATGTCTTAACGTAAAGGTCCCACCACACTTATCGAAAAGAGTAGGGGTCCTTCCCGGAGTGAGTGGTTCAATCCTACATTCCTATGGCCGCACCTGGGGCAATTACTGTCGTATTGATGTCACCTGAATGGCAGCACGCTCCAGACCTTGCCATTTGGCCCCACCTATTTTTATCATGTCCTCGCACTTCAGCCCCTGGGATGAAAGAGTAGTCGGCCCACCCAATAACAAAAACAGACTGCACTCGCTACTCAAAAAGTATCATACAACACCTCACCTTTTGCTTTTTCCGTTTTCCATCTTTAGATGACATCGCCTCCAAGGTGACAGTAGCGACGAAGACGTTCCTAAGATACGTCAAGTTACGTCATATGATTGACAGCGTGCGTCAATTCTACCCCACCATCACCATCATCATCGCAGACGACAGCGAACATCCCGAAAAGGTCGAAGGTCAAAACATAGAACACTACACCATGCCGTTTAATAAGGTATGGAAGCAGTGCCTCTGTCTTGGGGTGCATCCAGTTGTAATTTTTCATTTTATTCACATATATTTGTTGAAGGATCGGGCAAAAAGTACAGTGCTTATTACAAACCGTCTCCTGAAAGCCGTTCAACTATGAATAAAATGAATAAATGGATAATAGATAAATAAAAAAATATTCACAAAAGTAACAATAAAAATTATAGATACAGCAACTGTTCTTTTTTTGGTCAAATTCCTGTGAAAATCAAGTATATCATTGGGGAATGGCAGATTGGTTTTCGCATAGATCTGTCACCACTTTTATTAATTCATAAATTGATTGATTAATTGATTGGATGATTGACTGACAGATAGATTGATGTGCAGAATTTCTGCCCAGCCCCTTACATTGCTTGCCTCCGTAAAGCTGTAAATTAATTGGCGAAATCATGATGCTATGAACTAAACAAGAGGCATATCCAGATTTGTCAGAAGACGACGTTGATTACATACCCAACAAATGGCTATTGCTCCAATTAATGAGCTCATACTACTTGTCCCTACGCTGAAAGCCTTTCAGTCCAACACTAGGTTCTCTTCAAACTCACATCACTATACTGTTCAATTGCTGGTTTCCAAGTCCTTCTACAACAACAGTTTCTTTCCCCGGACAGCCAAATTATGGAACGACGACAACTGACTGTTTCCCACCTGTCTACAACTTATCAGCCTTCATACAACTGTCCACCGCTATCTCCATGCACAATTACTTCCAACTTCTTAGTTCATTGCCTTGAATTGGTCTGATGACCTTGCTTTGAACAATCTCGTTAAAAAAGTAACTGAGTGTTCAAATCGTTCACCAACTATGTTGCCTTGTTACAGGGTTGGTTCGCTGGCCGGAACTTGGCCGTCTCCCAGGTGACCACGCCCTATTTTCTCTGGGTGGACGATGACTTCATCTTCACTGCGGAAACTAGGATTGACCTTCTGCTCAAGGTCATCGAAAACACAAACCTGGACATTGTAAGTTTATAGACCCGTACACGTCGTTTTGATTACCTGTGAAGACAGAGATATTGTTCAATATAGTAAAGTTCTTGAAACACAACCAAAGTAGTACTCACCTCCAACGTTTCGTTGTCTACCAGACACCATCATCATAGCAAAATGGCTGCATCTGCTTCTCACTGCTACATCGGCTATAAGTAGCAGTGAGAAGTATGTAAAGGCCATTCTAACTCTGATGATGGTGTCTGATAGACAACGAAACGTTGGAGGTGAGTACTACTTTGGTTGTTTAAGAAACTCAATATATTGAGTATTTACCAACCTGATGAAATTATTTACGGATGTTGAAGATATTGTTATTCTGTGTTTTTTTGTGTGTTTGAATATCGAGTGACAGAATGTGAGGCAGAAGATGGTGTAACCGGAGATTGACAGGAAGAAAAGGTTGGCTTGGCCCGGGTCCAAACCTCAAAGTTGGCAGGAAAATGCATAGAAGGGAATCAGTTCACAATATATATATATATATATATATCTATATTTCAGCCATACCATAGGTATAGTGAAATATATTGTATTCGTAATGTTTCTTTCTTTCTTTCTCCTGTCAAATCTTCAGAACACGGTATCTCCGTTGTTCCTCAACCGAATGACTTGAAATTTGGCACAAGGGTAGAGTGGGCCAATACCCTCGGGAGTTTTTTTCATTTTTTCCATATCTGTCTCTTAAATGATTTTATTAAGGTTTTTTGGTCATCTTAAGACCAAAACTGTATATTTGGGCCCCCTGTACCCTGGTATTATAACCGAATGAGCTGAAATTTGGCACAGATGTGCCTTGATAAGTCCCCCATATAGATTCAATATCAGTTTTGGTGTACAGTACAACAAAATGCTTATTTTTGCGATTTTTTGACCAATTTTTGACCAAAAAAGGACACTTTTGGCCCCTGTACCCTGGTATTACAACCAAATGAGCTGAAATTTGACAGAGATGTGCCTTGATAATGCCCCCATATAAATTTAAGAACACTTTTGGTGTACAGTACAACAAAATGCTTATTTTTGCGATTTTTTGACCAATTTTTGACCAAAAAAGGACACTTTTGGCTCCTGTACCTTGGTATTGCAACCGAATGAGCTGAAATTTGACACAGATGTGCCTTGATAATCCCTTCATATAAATTCAATAACACTTTTGGTGTACAGTGCAACAAAATGCTTATTTTTGCGATTTTTGGCCAATTTTTGACCAAAAAAAGGACACTTTTGGCTCCTGTACCCTGGTATTACAATTAAATGACCTGAAATTTGGTATAGATAGGCATTAGATACTTGGTAACAAGATTCAAGTAAAATTTTTGACATAAACAACTTTAAAATGATTAATTTTGGCACTTTTCTGAGGGGAAATTTGTTTTCTTTTGGCCTCCTGACGTGACCTTCCGTGACCCCGCACAGAGCCACACCTGTGCGCGTCAGCCGGAGAGTTAATTGAATCAAAGACCTAGCCAATCAGCGAAGAGGAGGCCAAAGGCTAATTAATATTCATAAGCGGGGCCTCATGATCCCGTATATAGCAGTGTTCCCGCCAGGGGGAGCAAAGCCCGCCTAAGGCTCTCGCATTTTAGACGGCTTTATATTGTATCAGTTCTTAGGGGCATATCTATGATAATCGCAGCAGTCACTTAACTTCTCTTCAGGAGTTTAGCGTAACACTGTTTCAGGTCAAACCGTCAAAGGCAACTAAAAACAAACTTTAACGTTACTGAGTTCAACAGTACTTATAACTTGTTATCCGAAGTTGAAACGCTAGCGATGGTATTTTCGCTGCGCTGTTAGCTCCGTGCGACTGTTGTTGACGGTCTTATAACGGTATATTTTGCACCCCTGTACCCTGGTATGAGTAACATTTGGTATAGATAGGCATAATATAGTTGGTAAAATGATCCAAGTAAAATTTTTGGCATAAAGTACTGTAAAGGGCTTAATTACAGCACTTTTTTTAGGGGAAATTGGTTTTCTTTCGTTCTCCATGCCGTGACCTTTCGGACGTTCACCCCACAGAGCCGACATCTGCACCTGCGTCTAGCCGGCAGGAAGAGTTAATTCAATTAATGGTTCAGCCAATCAGCGAAGAGGAAAGCGAAGGCTAATTAATATTCATAAGCGGGACCACACAATACGTTAACTTGAAGACTCAGGCCGTACAGACTTCTCGCCAGGATTTTTTCAAAGCGTCGGACAGGGGTCCGGGGGCCGCCGAATGTCCATGGCGGGGTCCAGGGGCAGGGCCACTGTGGGGGGGACCCAGGTGGGCGAAGCCCCCCGGAAGCTCTTGCATTTTAGGCTATTGAGAAGGCTTCTTTTATCAGTTTTTTTAGGGCCATATCTACGATAATCGTAGCAGTCACTTACTTCTCTTCAGCAGTTTGACTTTAAAATATTTCGGGTCAAAGCTTCAAAGACAACTAAAACCTCATAAACAACAAACTTTACTTAGCTCAACAGTATACAAAAATATTGTACGGGTTGCCATCCTTAGTTGAAGCGCTTATTTATAGCGCTAGTATCTTCGCTGCGCCGTTAGCCGCCGTGCGACTTTTGTTGACGGTCTGATATCCCTACGTCGCCGCCTCGCTGATATTCCCACGGACATGTTTCAAAAAAAATACCCAGCAAAAAACGCTGTTCTGCGTCAAATTCTATTCTATAAAACTCAGTGTTACAGTCTAAATATTTTGTAGAAGCACCGCTGTAGGAAAGAAGGTCCAAGCAATGTAAAACATCACGTAGCATGAAGTTCGCTGTCAACTGGCACACAGCACATGACTGTTTGAAACTCTAAGTCTAATCAACAGCCGTGTTTGATTGATAGCCGGCGGTCCTATGATGAAGTCGGCGAAAGGTGCGTTAGTTAGAAAATCTGCGTTTAGTTTTGATACGTAATTATAAGTTAGACAGTGGCGAGAATGATTATTTTCTCATCAATATTTCTCTTCAGAATTATTTGAACTTAATTGTACATCTAAACAATTGGCTTACCTGTGCAATGTTTATATGATTAATGATCAGTGTACTGAAATCATGTGTAACGTATGGCTCCTAGTCAATAGATCAGCATTTCTCTATAGTGACCACCTGTCTATAGTGGCCACATTTCCTAGTGCTGTTGTTGTTTGGCATAAACTTTGAACATTTAAATTGTAAGTAACTTTAAACTGCCAGAGTTTCAGCCCAATAAAACACTCTCAGCGCCAGGGTATGAACAGACTGACCAGACAGACGAAAATAAATCCTCGAACAAGGTTCAATCGTATCTTCCGGGTCTGGCAGGAAGTTGTTAAACTAAAATAAGAATAGGCTCGATGGTTGATTGCATACAAAGTAAAACAGTTTAACAGTTTTACAGCTTGAAGAAAACAAACGCTCCTACAGTACCTGCACCTGCTTGATAATTATTAAATCGTATGCCCTACTTGAATAAAAAAAGTTCATTGCAATAATAAATGTACCCACATCACAAGGAGCTTATACTTTTTTAAACTTACACCTAGTTATCGTACTGAAAATTGTTAATGACATTACATGAAGTCATTCAACAATTTTCAGTCATGATGAAAATTTTCTGAATGGAAGGTGTGATTATTGTCATTTTCTGAAAAATAGAAGCAAGCTCTGTTTTTACCTGGAGTCAATTCACAATACCAGTCCACTTTGGGGGATAATGTACTGTTAAGAGGATGTTCCATTTTTGCGCAGGGGTGATTTGGAACAGTCCAATGTTGCGTGGGAAGGGGTATGGCTGAAATATGCTGTATTTGCTCTTAAGCAAATGTCGGCCTTTCTAGTTCTATTTGCTTTTGGACAGACGAGGACGATGTGGCACTGCACTCGAGTTTTTGTAACTTATATTAACAATGCCACATACAGACAGAAGGAAAGTCGTGTAAAGTGCCTTTCCCAAGGGCACAACGTCGGGGGCACGGTGGGAATCGAACTCAGGACCCATAGATTCCGAGCCGAAAGCTCTACCAGTTACGCCACGCCCGACGCCCGACAAATATTATTGAATAATAAAATTCACAATATTGAATAAAACAGAATATTTACGAGAACGACTCTAAGTATTTAACGGAGGCATTATTAGATCTTTTCTTGCATTTCCTGTTCAAGTTTCTTCAGTCTTCTTCACGTTTTTCAAGATAAGTAGGGCACGTGACCTCAGGAATATGTGACGTAAGCTCATCAGTCAGTCAAAGTAGTGTTGTCTCATTCATGACTTTGTATTTTGTGTTCTTGACATCACTGGAATACACTTTGTGAATTTCTTTCCCTTCTTTAGGTCGGTGGCGGGGTCTATGAAGAACTCGGCATAAGAAATTCCTGGACACAGAAAATCAGAATCGAAGATGGCGACGAATTGGGAGACTGTATGTTCCAAACCAAGGGATATTATCACAAAGTTGAAGGCTTTCCCGAGTGCGTGGTCGCGGATGTTGTGATCAACTTCTTCCTTGGTGACACGGCCAAAGTCAGAAGTGTTGGATTCGACCCACAGTTTGCTAGAATAGGGCACGAAGGTATAAAGTAGCACTTCATTGCGTACGTACTAACACGCTTTAAGCTCATCGCTTGTAATCAGAACAAAATATCATAATGAAAATATTACGTTGTTTTCTATCTCAAAATGTGGGCTTACCGGGATGGGGACAGGCTAATATTGACTTCCATCAACTTTTGATCCTTTGGTGACGTCAAATATGTGACAAGTCATGTGTTCAGAATGATTTTGGTGCGAGCTTGAGAGGACTGATTTTGGTACTCTCCAAGCTGAGGTTGAATCGCGCAGATATAGTTGTAGTTGGTGGGGTGCCGGCGTCCCCTGGAGAGGGGGGCACTTTAGACTTCAGACGGCGATTTTCACATCATCACTCATATCGGAGGACCTATGGCCTACGCCTGACAAATAGGAAACGTTATTTCGTCAATGGCCTTGTTTGCTTTTCCTAATACCATCATACGGCTGATTTTATTTTCCAGAGTTTTTCCTCGATGGACTTGGGAAGCTACGAGTGGCGTCCTGTTCCCACGTCTCCGTCAGCCACACCAGCAAGATTCCGCTTCCATGGAAGAAGTCCAAACTTGACCTGCAGTACAGGTCATTCCGCGACAAACCCGAATCCTTCAAATACAAACAATTGTTTTACAAGTTCAACCTGAAGTGTATTCATCTGAACTGAGAATTGGCGGCTGGCTATTGTACACTAAATGACAATGGAAACTTCACGTGCTGCTTGAGTTTGACTTTATTTTGATCCACAATTAACCTCATCAGAGGCTATTCCTCCTGTGGTCACATGCATATTTACACGGTACATACGTACAGTTAAAAACATACAGAGACATACAAAGTGACAGTACATAGCAGATGTAGCATAATTCTTCATAGTCAATATTTACAGTCCGATACTTTCCTGCGAGTGATTTATACTTCTGAGTGAAAAACATGTCATCAGTTGTGAGTGTTGGCACTGTTTGTTTTGGGTTTGTCTTAACTGAAGACTTGAACTCACCATGGTCTGATTTTTTTTGCCATTGTACTTCTCGGTTGGCCTTGGGAGAGTGTTTCCCAAGTCAAAATTTTACCATCTACGTTGTGCCAAGCATGAAAAAATAGTTTTTGTTTGATTTATAATGATAATGAAAATAAGTTTATTGCAAGTTCAGGCCCGAAATGCAAACGAAGTAAAGAAGTGGTATGTATAATTGTATACTTAACAAAGATTTATATATGAATTAAAAGGGAGATAGCATATATTGTAAATCTAGCTCTACTCAAGCTATATGATGGCTTGATGGGTTTGACTTCTTTTCCGTATGTAGTGAGAGATGTATTGTCCAACATTTTCATAGATATTTAAGCCAGAAGATTGCTTTTTGTTTGTTTTATAGAATGCTATTTTTGACATACTGTCTGTGCATGTACAGTTTGATATGAATACTTGTTGACCGCAATGCTTAGAGTCAGAAACAACAGGGTAAATAGAATTGTCATCAAGCAGTAACTACCTCTTAACGGTAAACACACGTATCTGCAAATTTTCGATGGCTATCAGTCCATCTTGTTCACGGAGTGACCTAGTTCTCGCGAGAGTTGTGAGAACTAGGTCGTGACTTGCGTGAAACAACAGGGTAATAAAGTTTGCGAATCCTGATGTGTTTATAATATGTACCTTCTAGTGAAAAACCCAAAATGATTCCCATGTCCGGACCCGCTTTGTCTTTCATTAATCGGACAGTTGATGTGTGCTATTTTGCAATAAAATCTTTTTTATTTGAGGAAGTTTGTAGTCATTTTTTTATATTGCAGAATGGCTTTTGGTCCCATGTGAAAGAGGTAAGACATTTCGACTGAATCGAGGGCGGTGTCCCTATATCTCATTGCATTGAGGTTGTCATGGATGATGATGAATTAAATGACTTTCCTTTGGCGGTCACACCGCCCCACACCATGACGCTGCCTCTACCACCAAGCGCTGTTACTCTAATACTGTATGATATCGCTGACTGTTGCACGGATAGAGCCTTGCAACAGTCAGTGTGGCGTTCTGTTGGTTTCCTCCGTGCTTTGATTTGGCCTTCCAACAACCAAAAGGTCAAATACTCTTCTTACATGTGATAGAAATAGACTCAGATGTTCTGTATACTAAACATTACATGGTGATAAAATACGATTGATTGAATTATTGACACCCTTGCCCATGCCAACAAGATGATGCCATAGGAAGGAAAATTCACACCGTCACGCTTTTTGCAGCAGAAACGACGGGAAATATGACCTACCAAAGTTGATATCCCAAAATTTTTGTGCCGAGTTTATCAGTGCAAGATGGCGAGAAAATTAAACCATTCCTCTTAACATGTAAACTGTTCCTCTTAACATGTTAACACAAAGACCCTTCCCCCAAACAGTAATGAAGTCAAGTTAGTTTCGCACGCCAATAATGATTCACAATAGGCCATACCTTAGTACTAGTAGTGACTAGTAGTGACTAGTACTGACTACCCTTCTGGGGTCACACAACCCGTGACCTCTGTATGCAAATTACCTACCCGGAAGTAAAGAGAGGCGAAGGTGTCCAAAACAGATCATGACATGAAAAGAAGAAAAGACCACGTACCTGTCCACAGGTGAGTTATTTTTCTTTTACAGGTGACCTTATAGCTTTTTTTACCGTCCAAGAATGTATGAAATATCATTCTGAAAAATTCAAGTGTGTTTGTTACTGTTTTTTCTTCTCATGTGTACATAATCATGTTTTCGGCCGTTATTTCTTCCATGATAGTAAAAAAAGAGAGAGGTTTACTATAGATAGATACTAGACATAAGATTTGATTGAAGGAAAACAGGAAGGTGATATGCTGAAAATGATGCGTTTGAACTGCCGATGCTTGGTGGTTTATCTGTTTGTTGGCTTACGTTAATTACGTTAAGCCCCCCCCCCCCCACACACACACACACCTGTCGTAGAGGTAACGTTGTGTGTAATTTCATACCCTTCTCACCGTGTATGCATTTGTGACTTGCTTTATCTTAGGTATCTCGGTACGATTCTGATGCCGTATAATTTTTCAAGCTGACTGTGAAAGACTTACCCACTGACAAGGATCTAAGACACCCCTTTCCGTAAAAATACGGCAGAACTTTGCATGCATGCCTAAGAATCCACCCTCAGAATTTGCCATCGTACGAAGATCGTACTTCCGACGTATGTAACGGAACCCTTGGTAGATAGTTCTTGATTCAATGATAATCGTTTTTGTTGGTAGTTTGAAGTCTGGAGTTAGAAGACACAGTGAAACATTTGTCATTCACTGAGTATAACATGGGCTCAAGCTATCGGTCTCATGGTCTAAATCATTGGATATATCTGAAAGATAAGTTAGCATATCTTACATGAGTAACTGGAGTAAATTCTAGTATATGTTTATATTATGTGATGTTCTATATCAAAGCTGTGACGATGAATGTACATGTATGCCCAACCTGAGCCAGTGTATTGCGTGATCTTGATTGGGTGTGTTGCCTGCGTGTAACTATGTATTTTAGGGTCACTAACCTGGAGTAGTGAGAATCCGGTCTTTCCAGTACTTCATATACAGAGATACTAAGTTCAATGTCAGAACGGGAGGTACATTTGTTATACCTGTAGCTCGCATGATATCATGTCTTGTTGATGTCATTTACCCCGTCGTTGTCGATTGTCATTGTGATGACATTGTATTTCTTTGTCGATACTTCGAAATGGAAAATTCCTAATTTTTTTTTCTATTGAAACATAAGATGTCAGTGGGGAAAAGAGGGGGGGGGGGAGCAACAACGGAAAGGACGTCTTATGAAGTTGATGCATTGTCAGTTCATCATTTCTATTACCGACGCTGTGTGTTTCTTTAACCTCATTGGTTTTTCAATGTTGCGTTAAGTCATTAGAACGTCTTATCGTCATGTTTTATCCAGGTTTTGGTAGGATAATGCAATTAGCTCTCTCGTTACAGTTTGACTCTTCACTACTTGTCCTCACAACACGTGACACGATATTGTATAACATTGTTAAAGAAAGGCCGTTCACATTAAAGCTATGCACGTAAAAGGCGTTCCAACACAATAACATACTTTAGTAGTAACAGGGCACCACCAACAAAACGTCAACAATGGAGGCAAGAAACATCTTACGAAGACTACACAAATGATGTTATCAGTCGGTTATGAACTATCCACTAAATTATGCATTAGGGTCGGTCATTTATGAATAATTGATGGTTTTTGTTAATGCCTTCATTTTCTGGTATAGGGCGTGTTGAGACGGACACGCGGCATTAAAAGCCATACTTGTTGTACAAAACTCTAGATCTGCGACATGTCAACTGGAGATTCTTACATTCATTTACCACAGCAGGTACCTAATGATAACACAGGTGAGCATGGACGTACTTTTATGTTTTACTGCATGTAAGAAATCCCCAGTGTCACTGACGAAGGATAGTGGATAGTGGATTCTATCCGAAACGTCTGACCGTTTCAAAACCATATCCAGTTGCTTGAGTAACTACTTTTTGGTGTATCTTATTACCTGGATGTCTAACCTACATCGACGCATGTAAGAAATCGTTTGTTAGTATGAGCGCTGTTAGCTGGATTCTGTATTGCTATTCAAGGACAAACCAGCGTGGCAACAATACATGTCAACATAGAGGACGATTAGTACATATGACATATGTATTCATTATGTATTCATCGAGGCATGGAAAAGGTATTAGCTCCATAACAACTAGGCAACAAATGTTTTTATAGCAGGCGTGGTTTCCGCATGAAGGGTAAGCAATAATTATAATACTTGTTGGGCTTGTGGAAAATATGAACGCTACTTATAAAGAACACATGATATGAAGCATCTCCGTGCCTTGAGACTTTGTTCCCCATAACTTATGTGTATTACAAACGTGCATGGCATCGTTATCAGTGCACAATCAGCCCCTGATGTTTTGCTAAGTCGGATTATCCTGCAATTTATCCTGCAATTGCATATTTCAGTTTCCAAACATATTATATACAATACAACCATTTGACCCTTACACAATTCCCTTAATATGTATGTAGTCATTTTTCTCATTTAGGTGTGGTTGTCATAAATGATTATAGATTGGTGAAAAATGATTCGGAAGCATACGTTTATAGTTCCGGACCGTGAATTAATCTTATACATACATTAATATTGGCGTATATGGACATTGGAACGAACGAACATCATTCTGCATTCTTAGGCGAATGTCCGTTAGACCGTTGGTATCAGCACAAACGTATTTTCCGACGATCGATGACATATTTTTTTACAACGTGAGACACCTTTTCACCCGTCTTTCACTCTGTTGTTCTAGACCAGGGAACCATGGCAGAAAACTTTAAACCCAAAAAAATCCACATCGGCACAGACTTGATCAAGGCAGCCAAGTACCAGCTGGGGTTCCTGAAAGAGGTATGGTCTACCATAGAGGAACTCAACGCTCTTACTGATGTGTGCCTTATTTGTTATTGTAAATTTTGTTTTTAGTAGTGAAAGCAACTGTATGCTTTTAGTCATCCAAGATTGCTTGGCGTCTGTCTTAAGTATCAATTATCGCGTTATGCGGATTGTAAGGAAGATGCATGGAGTTGTCTCGTGTATGCATGGAGTTGTATAGATTGACCTACATAGGTAGATATATGAACAAGAGATGATAATAACATTCTGGTACGTTTGACCAATTACTGACGTCACGTATCCGCGGGATCACGTGTTAATAAGATCACGTGTCTGTAACTCTCGC
This sequence comes from Branchiostoma floridae x Branchiostoma belcheri, assembly GCA_019207045.1. NCBI lineage: Eukaryota > Metazoa > Chordata > Leptocardii > Amphioxiformes > Branchiostomatidae > Branchiostoma > Branchiostoma floridae x Branchiostoma belcheri. The sequence continues at coordinate 10,545,403 of CM033034.1, forward strand.
GAGCCTAAGTTACGTTCTGAAGTGATTGGTCATCATTATTGATCCTGAAGAAGGTGACGTTGGTCGTTGAAAATTTAATCCGTGTATACTTTTGTGTTGGAAGAAAGGTTAGCATTGTACTTTGATAATAACATCTGTGTACAGGTTGACCAACACCCGATGCTGTACGAGGGTCTCCATGTCGAGAACGCCATCAGGAGGTACGAGCAGCTGTGGCTGCCGCTGGTGGCTAGGGTTGGCACCAGGGGGATGTCCCCGCCTCTGGACGTCCACTGGGTGTGGCATGTGCACATGCTGGCGCCTCTGCACTATGAGGCAGACTGCAACAGCATTATCGGCAAGGTAACAAACACCTAGGCCTTCCTAAGGATGGGGATCGAAGAATTCGGCAAAAAAAATCCAGAAATTGGTCAGGGGAGTCAGTCCACGTTTAGATTCATGTTCCCCCGCGGCCGGCCAACTCCTCTGGTACCAAAACTCTCCTGGCAAATTATTCCCCCTGTAGTAGCCAGCGTAGTCAGTCTGGTAGAGACTAACAAACACCAGAGCTCGACCTATCCCAGATACGCTCCATCCCAGAAGCTCTTTTGTGATGGAAGCACATCTGGGATGCAACAAAGCTTCTGCTCTTCTGAAACGATATTTTAGATAACAAGTACCCCTAAAAAGTAATTCAACTGGATATATTTCAAGTAAATGATTTTTTAGAATTGGATATCATTTGTCAGGAGAATAACTTTAGGCTTTACATATCGTTGTTCCCTTGCAGCTGATAGACCACCACATTCCAGAAAACAAGTCTTCGTTCCAGAAAGGGCTACAGGCGGCGCAGGCGCAGTGGGACAGGGAGTATCCGTCTGAGCCGTTCCACGTCAGTTACATGATATTACAAAAACACATGTTGAAAAATTAAAATGTTCACTAACATTAACACCAATCAAATACACACTCTTCCTTTTTTAGTGCGCAATAGTTTGGTTTGTGAAATCATGACGGAATCTGCATCTGGCAGGTCATGTAGTGCAAAAAAAGGCGTCGTATGCCAAAGACGTGCATATTGTCGTAGCTCCAGACATTTCCGTCGTGTAAATCGAGTCTAAACTTTGTTGTCAAAACCGAAAGTAACTTAGGAGCCCTATTCTGCATACCTGTATATGTAAATGTTTTAATCTTTACATGTTAGAATTTAGATTATTCACTTGTAGATAGCCCACATACACATACACTTCATGTTAGAATTTGATTTTATTCATTTGTAATTTTAGCTTCATGGGCATGAGTCTGCAATAAAACATATCATTATTGTTGTGCCATTAACAGGTGGACCTGACCAGCCCTCCGCCCGGTAAAGCCGTGCCCACCGCTCCAGACTCCCGGATTTCTTACGACCTCCGCTCCGCCATCTCCCGTCAGAGGGTGTTCTACTACCAGGTGTCGCTTCCACATTTCAGGTGAAACACTACCAGGTGTCGCTACCACATTTCAGGTGAAACACTACCAGGTGTCGCTACCACATTTCAGGTGAAACACTACCAGGTGTCGCTTCCACATTTCAGGTGAAACACTACCAGGTGTCGCTTCCACATTTCAGGTGAAACACTACCAGGTGTCGCTACCACATTTCAGGTGAAACACTACCAGGTGTCGCTACCACATTTCAGGTGAAACACTACCAGGTGTCGCTACCACATTTCAGGTGAAACACTACCAGGTGTTACTTCCATATTTTAGGTGAAACGCTTTGATGCCCAAAACGTATGGCATTGTTGTTCAAATGATAAGGCTAATGTCAAAGGGGCCCTGCCAGGCAGTTCACTTTTCTTTGAACTTTCGGGCGTGACCCCTATCTGGCCCCTTTGGACACCTTGCGGCTCCTGGGGCACTTTGGGGCCCGACCGGGCCCCAGGTTGAATTTAAATCTGACTTAAAAGGAACCCGGGACCCGGTAGCAAATAGACGCCGTGACCTACCAATACGCGACAATCCAATCTCGTTGGGAGGTCTCGCGAGACTGTAATCTGGCCGCGCGCGCGCGTGATTTGACAGTCGGACGGTAACAGCCTTCAGCAGCCCAGCGGCTAACAATGGCTTCTCCCAGCATTGACTCGATCGAGTCAACTTCAGAGATTCGTTGACAGTGCTTTTATTTGGCAACATCCGCCGGTAAATCGGCATGCCATGAGCAGATAATATTGTTGTGAACCTATGGACTCGATATCGTGCTGTAAATTTGCAAATTTCTGGTCATTTTCACAATTTTTGACGGGCGGTTTATGCTTGCTTGTCGTGAGAAAAACGTGCATATAGGCGCGTCGCCTTACTTGTAGTTACTCGGATAAGTTTGGCTCAAGCCGTAAAAATATCCCACAAAAGCGTACAAGTACCATCATTGGATCCTTGTAGATCCAAATTCGTAAGAATTTCGGCGATTTTGACCGTAAATTAGTCGATGGCAACATATCGACTTTGGGAGTTTACGCGTACGTGAGTTGGGGAGGGGGGCGTGTTTCCGCGTATATGCGTTCGTTTTGATCAAGGCGGAGTCACTTTTCCGACTATGATTTCAGTTTTCGCCAGATGAAACTCCACAAAAACGTGAACATATCGATGTAGGGTCCTTCTGGGTAGAAATCTAGCATGGTTTCGGCGGCTTTGTGGCCGACTTTTTTGGTTAACGTAATATGTAATGAGTGGGTGTGTCTGCAAATGTATAACGTTTGGCATTTGCTGTTCTTTTTCAGATCAACGCGTCGCGATCGAAATTCACATCAGCAGGGAAATACTGCAAATCATATGGATGCAATAGCCGTCAGTCCAAGTGTGTCAGTGAAGAGAAAGTGCCAACATGCATCATATTTTTCAAGATCCCCCCAAATGTACTTGATGATAACACGTTTCTTTAGCACTGGGATTGTCTGGTAAAAAGACAGCTCGGAAGGGATAATTTCACCATGAACATGAAATTAGAAATGTGCGTTTTTTTATACTTTTTAACGGGAAATGTGTACATCTACTGCATGTATTTCCAGTAACGCATTCGTGTATTCATTGTGTCCCCATTCAAAGAAAGGACTCACGCTAAAATAGGCAGTCCAGAATAAGACATTTTTCTTAACAAAGGTAGACAGCAGTGCAGCACTCAAGACGTCACACAGGTATCACCACCAAGTGCAAGGGAATGTCTATTGCTTTAACTTAAATTGGGCGGACTTCGTTGTCTACTTTGGCAGGGATAATTTATTCTGCGAACGAATTAAAGTAGACTCAGAATGGCAGAAGAAGAATATCCCAATGCTTGACCACTTTCACAAAACAGCCATACTACCGGAGCTGTTCACTCAAAGAGCCAAAGGAGGTAAGAAACTCTATGGTATGTATGAAGAAAGACTGATTGTTGATGCAGAGTGTCCAGACCACTGCATCGGCAGAATACAGTGGACTACTATGTATAGCACAGGGAAGTGGACACCTTGCGGCTTACCTGTCTTAGGTCTGAGTAGGACGATGTCTCATTTGTTGCAAAAATTATGCCACACAAAAACAGTCAGAGATGTTGAAAGTTCACATTTTAGTACAATGTACATTTGAATGATTATGTGTATGAAACATTACCATTTCCCAAAAGTATTACTTATCGGATGCTTATTTTCGTCAATACTGTAAATGCTGTGAGGACTTGTCTATCATTTGGAAAAAACACTAATGATATATACATGTAATTATCATTTCTCAAAAGCATGAGTTGCAAAGCTCTACGAGATCGAGTAAGAACATATGTTAAGACATCTTTTATAAAACATGAAATACGGCTATTGCATCCATATGATTTGCAGTATTTCCCTGATGATGTGAATTTCGATCGCGACGTGTTGATCTGACAAAGAACAGCAAATGCCAAACGTTATACATTTGCAGACACACGTATACGTTACTCATCACGTATGAAGTTAACCAATAAAAAGTCGGCCACAAAGCCGCCGAAACCATGCTAGATTTCTACCCAGAAGGACCCTACATCGATATGTTCACGTTTTTGTGGAGTTTCATCCGGCGAAAACTGAAATCATAGACATAGTCGGAAAAGTGACCCCGTCTTGATCAAAACGAACACGGAAACACGCCCCCCTCCCCAACTCACGTACGCGTAAACTCCCAAAGTCGATATGTTGCCATCGACTAATTTACGGTCAAAATCGCCGAAAGTCTTACGAGTTTGGATCTACAAGGATCCAATGATGGTACTTGTACGCTTTTGTGGGATATTTTTACGGCTTGAGCCAAACTTATCCGAGTAACTACAAGTAAGGCGACGCGCCTATATGCACGTTTTTCTCACGACAAGCAAGCATAAACCGCCCGTCAAAAATTGTGAAAAATGACCAGAAATTTGCAAATTTACAGCACGATATCGAGTCCATAGGTTCACAACAATATTATCTGCTCATGGCATGCCGATTTACCGGCGGATGTTGCCAAATAATATCACAACGAATCTCTGAAGTTGACTCGATCGAGTCGATGCTGGGAGAAGCCATTGTTAGCCGCTGGGCTGCTAAAGGCTGTTACCGTCCGACTGTCAAATCACGCACGCGCGCGGCCAGATTACAGTCTCGCGAGACCTCCCAACGAGATTGGATTGTCGCGTATTGGAAACACCGAGGGGTACCCCCGTATCCGGCAGTTCAACGGGGCAAATTTGTGGCGTCGAAGCCCGGCCGGGGCTACATACCTGACAGGCACATGTGCAATTGGCATGGGACCTAAGTCTCTGTACGGTACTAGTGCTACAAATCACAGACTAAACGGAGTCATATTGGTCTAACCGCTGACGTTTCGTTTTGTAGGGATGACGGCTTTCTCGAAGAAGCGGTGTTGAGGTACAAGATGTTGTTGTTTTTGAAGAAGACGCACCCCCAAAAGTTCCTCGTTCCCTGCTACGACATGGATCTCATCTGGCATGCTCACCAGGTTAGGTTTTAGTCGGTATCTCTAATTACCGAAATCAACCGAAAACGACCGAAAACAGCCGAGAAAACAAAATCAGTCGGTCTTTTCAAGTTGGCAGCAAAATAACCATGCCGTACTGTTGTGACGTATTCATCATTTGTGTACGAAACATCTGCTCTTCAATAACTATTTCTTCGGTCTTTGCCAGAATGTACCAAACAGAATTGTGCACAGTTGCAATAAGCAACAGTCACACAACCGTTATCATTTCCTGTGTACATGGTGAACCGTTGTGTTAACTGATCTTTTCATGACATTGTGCAATTATGGATCTTTTCATGACATTGTGCAATTATGGAATTCTGTCAGTGCGGGTGTCCTCTCTAAGTGCCGGATCGCATATAACAACTGTTTTCGGATTATCATGAATCTTCCACGACGATGCAGTGCTAGCACAATGTTTGTGTACAATTTGATCGACAGCTTTGAAGCAAGGTGTAGGAAAATGTGTTATTCTTTTCTACAAAGATTAACGTCTTCCAATAATATCATTGTCCAGCACTTGCTGACGTCAGACATGTTCTACAGAAATTCTTTTTTCCAGAACTGTTATGACTTATTGTACAGGTAGAGATTTTAATGTATATGTATGTATCTTTTGTGTGTCTATGGGTTTTTAACCTGAAATAAAGAATAAAGAATAAAAAGAATTGTTTACAGATCAACCCAGTCATATACAAGTCTGACACTGAGGCTCTCCTCGGAAAGACATTCAACCACGATGACTCCGTGAACGACCGCAGCCCCGGGTCCAAACTCAACTCGTCAGATGAGCAAACTCGGTAATAACCCACCCAATCACCCAATGCTGATGTAGTTCCTTACTGAGTCCTAACTCTGTGAGAAGGGACTCAAACACCTGCGACTTATGTAGTCCCTCACTGATTCCTAACGAGAAAGTACGCAATCACAGAGTCTGTTCATTCCTTGCTACTACTGCTACATGAGCATAACCTGTGTACATTCCTTGGTAAACACTTTTATTTTTCGTTTCCGAGAACATTCCGGTCGGGCCCCGGTTTGGAAATGGGACTTAAGTAGAACTTATCGAAGAGTATGGGCCCATTCCAGCGTGAGTGTATCAAACCTTACAGTCTGACCGGTTGACATCTTGAAAATGTTATAGTCACCTGCTATATATATATATATATGTCAATTTTCCACAAATGTGGTAAATCCCAATGGTATTTCTGTAACTCTCTAGGGCCCTGTGGAAAACGGCATTTGGTAGAGAGTTCCCCGTGAGTGGCGCCATGTTCCGCGGCCCTCCCCCCGGCCGGGATGTCCACAAGATGTCTCGGGAGCTGGTGTTCGCCATCACCGTCAAACGGTGCAACGTCGTCGTTGAAAAAGCCGAAGTGCACAACGTACCCCCGGACGTGACGAAACCTCTGTGCCTGAAGATCAAGAGCAAGAAAGGTGCGTGCGAACACGGATAGTAACGCTAGTTCACTTCTATCCGCGGGGTAACCCATATTCGTCGTTTTCAAAGACAGGCATTTAGTAATAGCAAGTCGACGGATGGTAGTTTCTAACTGAAATATTGTGAAAATATCGTATTTTGAAACCACCGTCCGTCGACTTGATATCCCTAAATGCCCTGTTTAAAGAACAACGGATATAGGTTACCCCGCGGATAAAGGTGAATTGGTGTTACATTAACAATCATGTGACCTCAGAGGTATGACCAGCCAAGCAATGAACTGTAAAGGCTTTTTGTTAAATCACGGTTAAAAAATCTTCATTTCGGGGTGGCACCTTCGACCATTATATTGTTCCTAACAATCACTGCAGATTCTCATAGACATGATGTATCTCAGTGCTTTTGTAACAAAAGTTACAATTACCGTTAAACAAGACTAAACTATAGCTAGAAAATCTAAAAGCAGGCAGAAATAACATAGCAAACAGGACGTTTCAGAACAGCGACAGAGTTTGCAATCTGTCACGATACCTATTTTACAGAAACTATATCTTAAAGGATATACAACTGCGAGTTTTGAATAGCTATTTTAATAATAATGCGTTTTCACTGCAGGGATAAGTTATGATAATTGTATAACATGACAATGACAATGACAATGACAATGAAGTTTATTGCATATTCATGCCCTCCTAGGGCTAAATGCAGTAAGTCGCATACAAAGAGTATGATAAGTAAGCTATTCTATGTTCTACTTACGACTATATTTCTACATGCTTCCTCCCTCTTCTTAAAACATGTGAAGACGAACTTACAGAGTTCTTCTATCAAATCATAGTTAACTGATGTCATTATGTCATGTACATATACAAACTTATGTTCACGCTCCTGGACTCACAGATAGTAAGACTTTTATTTGTCTTCTCTATATAACATAGATAATGGCTGATGCATGCTGTAAAAAAAATGAAACAAGATAAACATCTAAGGAAAAGATGAATGAATGCTAAAATGTTAAGAAAATGTTTCCCTCCCAGTTGTAAAGATATAGAGAGATATCTTTACAACTGCACAATTACTATGTTTATTTTAGTTTTCCACCGTTTATGGAATATATATATATATATATATATATATATATATATATATATATATATATATATATATATATATATATATATATATATTCCAAAACGGGCCTGGCTCGGCAGGGCAGCTTTTGAGAACGACATAAGACATAAAGAGAAAATTCGTGGTTATTACATGTGTTTAGTGTATATTTTTTTCTTCTTCAAACAGCCCGGACGTTTAGAAATGTGCAATACAGATGCAAAAGTAGTTGGTTGATGTACGGCTCACCATGACAGAAATCGTCAGAATGCGATCTACCCATTGTTCAGGTAGTGTAAACTTGAAGCAGACACCCACTGGTGGCCGCCTCACCTGGACGTCAGAGTCACCCAGCGGGCTGAAGACGTTTGACTGGGGGAAGTCTACCCACCTCTGCACCAGGCTGAACAACGCTACAACATTCCAGTGCTTGGCTGGGGAGCCGCTCACTGGACACGACTTTGACCTGCGCGCAGCTGTCCATGGGGTTCCCGAATCGGGCACGTGAGTTGTCTCTGGTGTGATTTTAGGTCTCTCCTCTTCTCTTTGCCACTGTTCAGTGCGGAACGCTTCAATTTGCGATACATACTGTAGCATCTACGCAAGGTCAATTTTGCCCTTGTATGTGACCCTGGTACTGCAGCAGAATTACCTTTTTGTATCTATAGTCCTGATTTTTTGTGGCAGATAGCTTATGATGTAAAGAAGAAGTGTTTGGGCCCCCTAGCAGCTTTCTCTGGAACTGCAGGGGCGATTTTGTCAAAATCTTTTAAGGAGCATAACGGAGCATATGAGCGATTAATTTTCATGTTGTATTTTCAGCCGAATAGACATGAGGAGCGAGCGAACGGACATGCCGATCTCGCTATCGCTCGGGATCGTACCAAAGGAGTGGGGAGAGGTTCGCCTGACCACGAACTTCGGCACCTGGGCCCAATCTCCACTCTCCCCGGAATACCTGTCCACTCTCCCGCCCATGGTGCTGGGGCCGGACGGGGCCGCCTACACGTTTGAAATCGCTACTCACGAGTAAGGAAACAATATTTCACTCACGAACAAAACGTTTAAAAGAACTGATTTTATTTGTCACTAGAACGCTGTTAATGATGTCAAGCTATTAAAAAGAAAGACAAGTCTCGGACCTAGTCTAGTGTTCTCGCGAGACTAGGCGACTCAGTGAACAACATTTTGGAGGTATGCCTTTAAAACTGTTTGAAGAATATTGTGGTAACTAATATAATTTTGCTTTCAGAATTTTAGACGTGATGGGTCGCCTGGCCTTCAGGTGCAGAGTGGTACACTCCGCGGAGCTGAAAACCGCCGTGGTGCAGGTCATGTACCCCGGGCCTGACAGATGGGAGCTCACTGCCGAGGCGTTCCTCATCCGTAACGACACCGTACCAACCCCAGGACAGGTACGGTATCTTTTCAACGACATATCTTGTTTTCGCTAGGATGTTACGTTCATGTTTGCGCGGTGGCATATACCGTGATGATACATGCATCTTAGTCGAAAACTAGGTTAGAAATTGCTTTCAATTTTCATCATCTTTTAGATGACTAATTGGTGTGGACAACACCGATCGATACGTCGGTGTGATTGAACACGTACAGCCTTTCGGCCGTGTTAAGCTTTTTTCTTTCAATTTGGATCTTAGATGGGCACAAAACATGCGCATTTATGATGATTGAAAGACAGATTGTTCAGAAGTTGAACCACTTTATTCCCCGGCCTCTCCCCCAGCTGCGTGTCCCCACCGCCGTGCCCACCATGGAGCCTACCGACTGCGCCATGCTGGTCCGGAACGGCCACGACTGGGGCGTGGTCATCGGCAGGTGGGAGAACTTCCGGCGGGGCGTGCCGGGCACACCTGGCGTCAAGGGGGTCAGCGGAACACAGGATACCGCGGCCGTCAAGGGAGTCAAGGGCACCCCGGGGGTGAGGGGCAGGCCTGGTAACCTGGCCATCAGGTGAGCACAATAGTCTATATATATAATAATAGATACATTGTAGATGCTTTCTTTTTGCGTGAGAGATGAGCTGCAGTTGGCCTGAATTCCGGCAGCTGCATGCGCTCTTATTCTCCTGAAGTTAGAAGGTAGGACGCAGCGGATATTTACCGTTCACGGCTGGATTTAAGGCTAAGGTACAACTTCTACCAGGCTCCACTGGTCGCTGAAAAATAGTAGAAATTGTCCAAATAAGACAGAAAACACGCCAGAGGAGTTAGATGGCCGAGGACAACAGTTTTCTCCTAGGTCAATTAACTCCTACTAGGCTTTTATTCCTAACTTGGCCAAAATCCCCTATTCGAGCAGGTGCACGTGGGAGTCTGATAGAGACTAGCTAAGATACAGGAACCCCCAATATTAATCTTTCACCTGTAGTACTATGAAGCTTTCGAGCTCTATCGTAAAGACCTTTCTTTTTGCATCTCTGCGTCCACCACCAGATTCTACAACTTACAGACCGGTGAGGTAGAGAAAGCCGAGGCCACCCCGGGAAACAACTTCACCATCCGCCTGAGGAACCTGACGGTGGACCTGAGGACGGGCGAGGTGACGATCCCGCCCCAAGTGACTGACGTGGCGGAGGGCGTGGCCACGGCCTTCTCCATCGCCGTCATGTGGGTGCTGTTACAGCCGAGACCACAAGGAGGCGCTCCAGCTGCCGCACCTGCTATACGAGGGTCTCAGCCAGTCAAGTCTATGGATATGACGTCACTGTTGATGGTGGTCGGTGCAGGGTACTACCTGAATGCAGTCGCCCATCCGTCCACGGGTAGTGGGGATGTGAGCGGGTGTGGGGGGTGTGGGGGATGCGGGGGATGTGGAGGTTGTGGAGGTTGCGGGGGGTGTGGGGGCTGTGGTGGGGGCTGTGGCGGCTGTGGGGGTTGCGGTGGCTAACTACTTATCAGAAGAAATATATTTGTCATCCAAATCAATTTAACGTCTTCGGAGCACATTAAGATTTAAACTACACTGTTTCAGCGTGATAGAATAGAGTACTATTAATGCTCTCAATAAGATAATAAGCCTGGCATGATTTTTGTTTGTTTTGCTGTTGTGTCCGTTTAACAAAGTATTTATTATGTTAATTATCTGTGAGACATCTATATTGGATACATGTATGAGAAATGTCACAGTTACTTTACAGAAGTTGTAAAATATCATAGTTTGTCTTGGGTAGAATTGTATGTTTAGAACTCTACTATTTTATTGAATGAGAAAAGCCGATGATGCTGTGCCTTACTTCCGAAATTCCAAATGCATACATATATATTTTTCAAAGTCTGATTGTCTTCGAAAAACTTTAAATGAATCTTAGTTTTCATGCTAACCACGCGAAATAGCAACATTTTTAACATATTACGGAGACATTTGATATATTACATATATTACATATATCAAATATACAATTCATCAGCATTCCACTTATATATCTACAGTGTATATACTGTATATCAACATAGACGTCTGTTACGTTTTATGTGTGCATTGATGTTTGGCATATATACATACAAGTTTACACTTACAAACATTTTTCGGTTTCCTTGTCACAATGTTCTCCTTAAAATATCCATTCTATTCTATCAACATTAAATGCCCCTGTGTAAAGTCAAATTTCATCCTAAGTTAAACGACAAAATGTGATTTTGAGATCAGCTGATATCAATTTGCTGTTAGATTTAAATGCTGAAATGAAATATTTTACCTTTGTTCTGGCAGTGTCAAGGGTGAAATTCAAGTCGAAAGGCTCAGGAGGCAACTTAGTACAAAAGTTTAAACTTTGTTCCAACACAATAAGAAAACTCACCACAAATTTTCCGTCGAGAACTCCGACCTTCGTCAGATAGATGACTCGCTGTTCCGATGTTCCGGAAGTCGTCGGATGACGTCAGGCAACAGTGAATCATAAATGGCGGGAAGAAAATTTATGGTGAGTTTTCTTATTGGGTTGGAACAAAGTTTTAACTTTTTCACTATGGAATTTACCAACACAGATGAGCTTTCATTCGGATATAAGGAGGCAACTTGACTTTCTCGTCCCTCTAACATTATGACATTTTGGTCTGAAAAGTCTTGTCGTCGAGTCATAGAAATACTGTAAATGCATTTAAGTTCGCGGGGATTTAATTTCGCGGTAGCGGGAAAATGTACTTTTCGTGGTGGTTTTAATTTCGCGGTAGCACCATGCACTGCAGTCTCTTACTGTAATGGAAAAATGTTCGCGGTGGTTTTAAATTCGCGGTGAAGCGACCGCCGCGAAAACCGCGAACAGTAATCCACGTCGAACATTTCTGCATTTACAGTATTAGACTGAATAGAGGCGCCTCGGCTGGCCATGAACACAGTCATTATGTTACAACCCAGGAAGCTTTCTAGTTACGGTACGACTCCAAGAAACGTTTCACTGAACATATAGAAAACTTTGAAGCCCGCGAAGTTGAGTAATTTAGCAATGTTACCTTTATAGTCCACTTTTCTTCCTTCTCTCGCGAAAACGACTCAGTGGCCACTGGCCATCAATGCCGGTTTCCACTTTGGCTGCGTATCAAGGGCGCCACAACGCGGATTTCAAAGCTATAGCACGCTGGTAATATTGTCAATATGATTTTACATATGATATTTAAAAGTGACTTCTAGCAGCCAATAAGATAACTGCTTTAACTCGACCATGACGCCAAGTTGTCTAGGCCACTGGGTATTCATCAGCCAATCATTGTAGGGCTCAGGGATACATACTGGAAACGTACTGTATTGTCATATTCTTGCAGATAATACGTTTGTTGACACACTGATTCGCTGCTATAATCTATTGGACCAATCAGCATAGCGTTACGAAATCGACATCTGTTACTGCACTTATAATTCATTCCGCTGAGAGGCAGTGGCGTCCTTTAACCACTAGGAGCTGAGTGAGAGATTCTTCGGAAAAGCTTGGAAATGTTAGCAGGGGCAACTTGGCATGATCTACGGATTGTTTTAGCACATACAAGTGTCCAACTGATGCCGACAATTGGTAAACTCCAGATTCTGTTGATTCGCTGCATCAAGCAAGATCGAATGGGTAGCCCGAGAACCATCCTCCGTAGTGACCGCATGTTCAATGCAAGAGAAAGGATAGAGTCAGTGCTAGTGGTCACTACGCAGGATGGTACTCGGGCTATCAAATGGAGACTGCGTCCATGTAACTTTTCACGACACCAAAAGTTTAGGTCACACACAGCTTGCACCTGTATTTCCATCTCTTAGCGTGTTCTGTTGATAGCATATAATCCTGTATTACTTATATATGGCGTGTGACGAATCCATCAATTTTCGTATGATTTTGCTGAACAAATATCTAATATTCTGAACGCAAATGTCTACAGTTCTACCTACTTCTGTACTGCACATACCAAGGACGTTATACAAAGACGTCTTTGATCTGTGGACGTTATATAAAGACGTCTTTGGTCTGTATATAAAGACACAACTTGTCACAACTATCTCCCTCCTTATGAAAAATGGCTAAAAACATATCTAATGCTGTGCGGAATCAAACATTGGTAATGTACTAAATGTACCCTTTACCGTGCACTCTAGTACGAGAAATTACACATTAAAAGAAATATACCATAGGTGTGGTTATTAGGATTCATAATTATTTTATCTCAAGGCCCACATAGTATCCTGCAGTTTCCTGAAATACCAGCAAACACTACCATAAACGGCCTTGACTAAACGTTAGAAAATCGATTTGATTTTAAGATCGGCTACAATTTTTCACGGATGATTTGAGTGGAGATAAAGTTGTGAATCGTTGCTGCCTGAACATCAGATTTTCCTCCCTTAGAATTATTTATTCACGGCGCATCTTCTGTGAAAGGGAACAGGTTTATCACGGGACTTCCCGTTGATTATTGATATTGGATACCCCATAAATACAGGGATCGTTTCAAAATGTCATAGATACGCATAAGGAAATACGTTTGGTTTCGTTGTAGCTTGTTACATATTCTATGAAGAACAGAAATGCCCCATGTTCTACTATGTACAATAAATAACTTGTCACTACTGTTTGGTTGATGCAATGAATGCCCTTTGTTGATGAAAGAACATTTACGCTTTTGGGTCCGGTGAAAGATTGTCTATGGAATTAAGCTTTATCATTATGTATAATTATAGTTTTATAGCTTGATCAAATTTGCGGCACACAAAAACCGAAGACGTGATCTGTAGCTGCTACACTTCACCGAGGTCAAAGTGCCGATAATATATTACACCATCATGTCCATATTTTCCCTCAGATGTCAGTGTAAACACGTACTCCGATGGTAAGAACACATATGCAGTCTCCTTGAAGAAACACGGTGTGCCGAAACGTGAACGTTGAGAGGGTAATGCCGCGAGATCAAAACTAGTAGTCCGTGGCTGATATAAATGGATGCCATTTCCTGCAGGCGCCACTAGCCTTCTCTGTGATACTACGCACCGCTGCACCGGCAGAAAAGCCAATTTCCCCCGCATCCCCGATGTCCACGTTCGATTTTCTGGTTCAAAACAATGACATTAGTCTGGAAGTACATTTGCATATCGCAGAGCTACGTATACCCCCTCCCCATCGGCCCTGGCCCTATGCCCACGCTCATCACGTGGTCTGATGATCTCTGTCCCAGAGTGTCTTGGGGTACCTGCAGCGGGGAGTCGACAAGGCTTCTGCCTATCGCTTATCTGGAGACGGCCCGGCCGGTCCGTGTGGTGTGGACGGCCCTGGAGGATCGATAGATGTGCTGTCGTCTCTTTATTCTCATCAGAGACGACTCCTCTGCACCTAGAACCCACCAGCAAGGTAAGAGCCGTCCTTCTGTTCAACACAACATGGTGCTTCAGGTTCTGCTTTTGCTGGGAATGGCTTTCGCCGGGTATCTGCCAGAGCGCTCGGTGCAAAGCCGGGTCCCTCCGTAAGCTTTGATTGATGTAATCACTCGTGCTGTGTAAAAAGAGGAAGCTGAAACCTTTGTTGAACGTCGCTTTGTAATGAAGAAAGGCGCAGAAGAGATAGTGCGCTGTATAACGTATTTTGACGCAGTTTTAAAGTACAGAATTACACGGCGTACCTAGTACGTATACCCTAGCAAAGATCTTGATGCAACTAAGTCTCCTTTACCAGATAAATTCGCAATAAGGTCTCGTAAGACGTGCACAACAATTCATCACAACAGGCATGCAACGCCTGCACATACAATCAAGACGGCGGCTCAGGACAATACAACGTGTATGTATCATGCTTCTACCTGCGCCAACGTATGATGTCGAATCCTTTCAAATATATTCAGTCTCGCAACGCCACCCCCTCACCGGGACGTAACGCTAACGAGCTCGCTGTAACTCATGTAATGACCCTCATTTTTCACGTCTCGGCATGGACATCATCAATAATGTTGTCCTTTCCCTATAGGTGTTAAGTTGTTAAAATCAAGCCGTCAAGGTACGTTTTAAGGTACTGCATCAAATTTTGCCAAACATATGTTAGCATTGCATGATGGTCAAACAGGTGTTTCTGACCAGGCAACATATGATGGCGTGGGCTTCGAACCCCGGACGTTTGCTTCTTTGTGCAAGATGCAGATCTACACATATAAAACACAGTCTTCGCCGCACAGAGATAAGTCAGAAGAGCCTAGTCCTTTTGTTCATCAGTTATTCTATACTTTCGTATAACGTCTAAATGCGAGTAGAGTCTATACTCGGCCAGAGACACTGAAAGGGATAATCATACTCTAAGAACAGTAGACTCTAAGGATATATGCTGCACAGCAACATCATGCTAGTACCCAGTCAATCTGTAAAAGGAAGCAGGGAAACAGTATTCCGCTCCTACCAAAATATTAGTCTGTATGATTTATTGTCAAAGATACTTTGCCCCCCTCCCCATGCGACAATAACCTTAGGCCCCGGAAGGACTCTAAAAAATCAAAGCAATCATAAAATCCAATAGTTCTATAAATCATTATTACTACCCTCACTTTTATCATCTACCTGAGCAAGGTGGTGCGTGTTTTGTGAAAATGTAGCTTGAATGATAAGTGTCTACATGTAGACGGTTACGTCCAAACGCACAGGGAATGTGTTTTCCATCAACCTGTTCGCTGAAAATGTACACAATGAAACGCCAACAATTTCCTTCACAGCGTTGTTTTTGGAAAATGTAGCTTGAATGTGAGGTGTGTGCATGTAGACGGTTACGTCTAAACGCACAGGGAATGTGTTTCCCATCAACCTGTTCGCTGAAAATGCACACAAGGAAACGCCAACAATTTCCTTCCATCCACTGATAAGCACAAGGCGGAATGAGCGAGTCTCCGGTTTCAGGTGCCGACGGCAGAATCCCTTAATTTGCGCCCATGTTATCGTCCCAGTCGAGGCACAGTCTTAGTCTGATAGCGTGGATTTGCACAGTCAGCAAATACAATTGCAACGTGTAGATGCTAGTGTCCACATAGTCTGTGTAACACAAACTCTGCTGTCCAGGGCTGTAACTGGCCCTTCTAGGAGTCCGCTCGAATGTTGGGCGGGCTGCTATAAGCGAGATTTAATCAGGGTAATGTCCACAGTGTTTAAACGAAAAGATATATGTATTTGCAACGTTTGCTATATGCTCAGTCTGCTAATGCAAAGTCGTAGGACGAAGAAGATATGGAAATGGCGTGAACAAGAAAAGGAACAATGTCATTGTACATCGAGACATGCGTGGACTTTTCTGTTAGGTTTTTATGTTACACGTCAGTGATAGATCATAGTTATAGAGCCACGTATAATTCTGCAACGGTGATTAAACGTGTATAGAGATTTGAGAAGATTTATAGGCCCATTCTAGGTAAATCCTAAAATCACTTCTGGCGTTCTGAATATCCTGCCTTTCTACAGGTACATTTTACCGGTATTTTTGCTGATAGTCTGAATTACGTTTTTTTGTATCACATCAAATATGCGTAAGTTACTTTCATACATTTTCCCGCAAATTTCAGGACATTTCAGTTTTCTAGACTCCGATCCGACATATCATCTAACAGCATTCATATATCAACAGGCGTTTTCTGAAAGTCATATGCATCATCTAGATAAAGAAAAATCTTTCAGGACGCCGTGCGGGGGTTAATGGCTTGAACTTTGATGTTCACGTTGTGATGCAGTTTGCTAGCCGAACAGAAGCCAATTTCCAGACGGCAATTTGCATAATAGCAGCGATAGACTTGGTCACTAATGCCTGCCATCAAAAGGCAAAGAAGGCAAAAGTCAAAGAAGATAAAAGGGAGTCAAAATTGAAGCAAGTGAAATAGAACCGTTGTGCCATCATAAAATCAGCCAGACTCATAGAGCCATACCCCCCCCCCCCCCCCCAACAAGTCTTTCCACGCAGCAACGATGGTCGACATTTTGTTCATCCTACTCAATATATCTTTCGTACTGATCGTATTTCTCGGTGGAGTTTTCCATGACGACTTTGTAAAAAAATGCCTGTAAGGTTAACCTGTTCTTCCAGCCGATCATCCGTTACTTCCCGTGTTGCTAACGCCATGTTCCCGACAGCTTTCCGACAGCCAACGGGGGTGTGAGGCCTCGTGTGAACAAGAAACGCTGGCGCGAAGATAATTGGAACTCCGTCTCTGGGGAAGAGTTTATTATCACGGTCATTCAATATCGCCTATTCACACAGCCTTAAAACAAGGCTGCCGGTAAAACAGCACCAGTAAAACACATTAAGACGGTCATATAATCGAGCTACGGTGCAAACTACCCCGGTGGTTCTCCTCCTTATCAGTCGTCAGGTTTGAGAAATGAAAATAAAATTCATTGTTATGGTTCGAGCCGGTCCCCCGACGCCGCCGTGAGGTAGGATTGCTTGGGAAGGTGGAGGTATCAGTCATTCGCGTTTATGACCGAATTCAGCACTTCGGGCAATTAGAAAATGCCAACAGCGCTGTATATCGCTTCGCTGGGCAAAATTTCAATTCACATTCAGGGGGCAAATTGGCCTCTGCCCAGAGTAACATCTTGCCCCTACTGAACCCGACATTGCGTCGCACAAATTAAACTTCTAAGGGAAATAAATCATGATATAAGCTAATATTGCCTTGATAATAAGTACAGTACACGTTATTCCATTCGCTATTTAATAGCATTATGGCTCCATGGATCCAAAGAAATGTAGTGGGTCATGATTTAATCATTATTAGCTCATGATCAAAGGCAATGTGGCCGTTGACATCGAAGCACATATTAATCGCAATTAAACCCAAGGTTATCTTAAAATCAACTTTTATAGCCAGCTGTCGTAACTTTTGGCTTAGAAGAAATTAAGTTATCAAGAAGAATTTTATCGTTGATAGTTTAGGAGGCAAATTGGCATTATTCCCAGAGAAACATTTAGACCTTGCTTAAGACATAAAAAAACCTTAAAGGTAAGGGCATTTAAAGTTCTGACTGTTGAAAAAATTTGGACATCTTTTATATATGTGATAATTTAATGACTTTTGACAGTGGTTTGTGGTTGAAGTTTTACGCCTACTGGACTGACATACATTGGTCGTCATAATTGGATCTGCCCCTTAAAGATTAATAAAGAAAATGATAATCATCTCTAGAGAGAAGTGTTCCTCCCTTAAACAATATTTGATTCAATTTGTGCGAACTCGTGAGCGTGCTTGTCTCGGGAGATAGTGTTTCTTAAGGCTGTCAGTTCCGAGGAACCATCGCTGACAAAATAATCCCAGCACGTTTAAGGTAAAGAAGACGGTGGCAGAAAGTCGATGATATCTGCGGATCCCTGATGGAGTAACTGTAAGGGAATACATTACCCGGCTATGTTCAGACGGGAGGGATTGCGCCTTCAAGAATAAGACAAGACATACTGTGTCAAGTTCTTATGTTTTGCATATAAGTGTTGTATGATCGAAATATTTCAATGTGCTTGGTAGTAATATTTTATAATACATTAAGATGATATAAATTATTGTTTGGATCCAAAGGGATGTATTCTTCAAATCAAGAACGAATTCGAAGTTGTTAAATGTTTGGCGCTGGAATTAGGATAGAATTAGCACAATTCATTTCCGGTGATGTTGATGTCGACGCTGCAAGGATTCGTTCTGTGCCCACAACCCCCCTCCCCCTTACCGATGTCATTTTCTATCCGTCCACATGTTGTCCTTAGTGGCTGACTGCCCGGCTCTTAACATCACAAATGCCTACAGCGCACCGAAGCCCTGGATACCCAGCGGAAAGTACTACAGCTTCTACGGAAATCCGCTTCCATTTCTTTATGACTGTTTTTTGTCAAGGTAGAAATAATAGCATCTAGATACTGAGAGAAACAGAGTAATTGAATAAAATTTGAAGGTCACAACTGCGGTCGATGATATTAAGTATGGTTATGACGAGGCTGCCCAACATGGTAATAACATTGTATGTTTCAATCGGCGTAAATAATGATAACAATAATGATAAATTAACTGCAAGATCATGCGAAGGGGCTAACTGTAAACAAAGCAAAACAATAGTTTAATACGAATAAAATGAAAAAAAAATAGATTGCGGCTGGCAAAAGTTAATTCAAACCTATTTCTTTGAAGATGTTTGAAGGGTGGGTTTGCATTTTTTTCTACATGCAGAAGAATATGCTTTTTCTACGTTGCCGTAAACGGGTTAACAATAATACATGGCTATGAATTGAAAAGGTGGCAGATGAGATCATTGACAATGTAGTCTAAGTGTTGTGTATTCTTCTACGCTAGCACAGTTTCATTATTACACCGTTTACCATCAGACATCGCTTGAAAGGAGTTGTCACATGTTTGTATAAGTCTAATGCTTATCAAAATACGTACGTCAAATAAATGTTTGCCTGCCGTTCATGTATTCAATGTTTGAATCGCCGAAGAAACGCGGCGTGTACATGTTCGATCATTGCCAAGCCTGCGTCCCTTGTGTAGTCTTCACACAGCACACACTTTTGTACGTTCCATAATCCAGCTGCTGTAGCAGCAAATCAACAGGTCGTTGGACGTCAGCTCCTGCCAGAAAACCTCTTCATCAAAATGCCCTTCCGACGTCACACGCCGAGATGGAGTGCCGAGGTTCGAAACAGGGCCTACCCGAGGATCCTCCCATGGCAGATCCAGCACGCCCAGTAAATTATTTTCCTGAGAAAAATTAACCATATGACGTAGTTTGCATCCATACGCCGTGCTGTTGGGTGCTAAAAGGTACCGTCAAGTCTTTTTACGTGCGGTAGTTTATGCTGACTGCATCGAAACGCTACAGACAGCTTGAAATGCTCCTCATAGAGAGAGAAACATATACCCACGTTCGTCTTCGCAACCAGCCAGGTCAGTACAGTCTTACACCATCATTTTTTACTGCAAATTCAATACCCGTCTGTAGATGATTGCCCCTACCAAACAGCAATTACGTCAAAGAAGTATCATTAATAACAATTGTAAAGGTAGCATCTATGCTGCTACAATGTCTAAAATGTAACAATATCTTTATTGTTAAAGACAGACATGTACAGTTTTTGGACGCTGTTGCTTTCATTAAAAAGACCTTTATACTAACTTATTCATGAAGGACAGTGATGCCTGCAGCTGATTGTGAATACTCCAATGGTCTCCATACTGAGTCTACCTTTCTGCCCATCTAACCCAGTTGTAAACAGATATTCTCTTTATGGATATATCTTATTACCAAGGGATTCGTGGGCTCGCTCGTGAATTGGCAATGATCGATGTTGTCCTTGGGACGTAATCACTTGAAACATGCCTGACTTTGCACATCACATGAATAAAATATATCACCGTGTGGTGCATACCAGAGCTGCCCCTCCCCTACAGTCATTAGGCAACATTAACTTGATTTTATGGATGACATCCGCGCGCGCATTGATTTCTGCCTGTTCTAAACAAAACCTGTGATCACATATTACACAATAGCATCCCTGGTCAATCAGAATTTCATGCTTGCCAGAGGATCTGCTCTTCGGGGTAAGGGGGCACATGATTAGGGCATGGGGCCGCAGCACCCATCTTTAAAGAAGAATAGGAACATAAACATGATTGAACAGGCGACGATTGTCTCTTACAGTCTTACTGGAGATGGACATAGGACAAACCAAACATGGGAAGGAATATAGTCTTGATGTTTAGTCCTGTGGTTTAGAAGCATTTTTGGGCTGGATTTTTTCTCTCTTTTCGTTTGCCCGCCCGCATTAGTTTTGGGATCTCCAAAGTATGTCATCCATAGAATTAAGTCGGTGTGGTCTTAACCGTAGTTACCTTTGTGCTCCCGATAGTTCCAGTCGGGTGGTTTTCTACTCAAGTTTAATATGCTGCCTTAATCTTTTAAGGAAGGATTCTTTTCCGGCACGCTGTACTTGTAATGACTTATCGTCCAAGTCAGCAAACTTGTAAGCGGAGGTATTTACCTTTCATCAAAGTAAGATTATAGATGGGTGTCTGTATACATGCTGCAGAAACGTTGCACGCATCATGATTGTGAATATGATGATAAGCATCTTTGCAGACAAATATAAAGTGTTTTATATGCCACATTTGTTTTTCAAAAACAGCCTAGCAAATGATCTACTATCAATTACAATAATGATAGAATGGTACAACGAGGATGAAAATTACTCCAGATCGTAATCATAATGTTATATGAATATGATGATAAGCATCTTTGCAGACAAATATAAAGTGTTTTATATGTTCTGCACATTTTTCAGTAACGGCCTAGCAGTCAGTTTACTATCAATTGTAATAAGGATTGAATGATAGAACGATGATGAAAATTACTCCAGATCATAATCATAATGTTGTATGCATCATGATTGTAAATATGATGATAAGCATCTTTGCAGACAAATATAAATTGTTTTATATGTTCTGCCACATCTTTTTCAGCAAAGGACTAGCAATCGGTTTATTATCAATTGCAATAATGATACATGATAATGAAAATGAATCCAGATAATATTCATGATTATAGTTATGACAGATTATCACCTTCGTCTGCATAATACTACACTCGTTAAGTATACAGTTATTACGTTCCGTCTATGATTGTATATAACAAATGGACCATTATCATATTAGTATTCATATATTATTATACATCGGGACTTGTGGTTGAAGACTGCATCCTGTTATAGAACGGTAGATTGGTTTGGTTACAGGCTGTTTCGCAACAATGTCAGTTCGCAACCGTCAGTTCGCAACAAGGCAAGTTTTTTCGCAACATGTACAAATTACAAGTCTTTTCGCAACAAGGTACAAGTCGTTTTGCAACATTTGAATGTTATCAATTTTGATAGCCTTATAGTATTAGAAATCGTTTACGTATTCCTAACATAATTATACTCCTAACTGTGCACGTATGAAACTGTACCGCCCGGCGCATGAAAATCATCGGCTGTCAGGTCCATGCGGCCTCATGTTCCTCTGCCGCCGGGGTTGTCTTTCGCACCCGGTAAATTTTTACGCAAAAGGAGTATAACTATGTTAGGAATACGATTAGGCTATCAAGATTAATAACATTCAAATGATGCGAAACGACTTGTACCTTGTTGCGAAAAGACTTGCTTTGTTGCGAACTGACGGTTGCGAAATGACATTGTTGCGAAACAACCTGTTACCATTGGTTTAATTTAGTAATACATCTTGTATGTATGATGGGTCTCTCTCCAGTCTAATTTACCATCTACTCATTTTTGGAGCCCATATTATTGATTTTCGTTGTTAATCATGGCGTCCTCAGCTTTCGAAAATAGGTTTTCACCAATTTCATGTCATGTTCAGATTTTCTGGACGGATGGGGTAAGATTTTATTTTTAAGTGTCAACAAAAATTCCTCCCAGGGGAATATTCCATCATCAGTATGTGTATCAGTAATGGAATTATAAGTTTATTGCACATTTTTGCTCGTGGGCTAATTACATGTGACAAAGAACTGGCAGGTAAACATTGGTAAACAGTGTAGTAAGCGACTGCTCTGGCTAGTCTAAGCTCAAGTTCTAACTCTAAAATGTAACTTCACTTTCTGAGACAGTATAAGACGAAGGATCCCACCTTTTATGTAATGTGTGGGTTCTGTGACGCTGATTAAAAGAACATACAGTAACCATAGATCAATGCTAGTCGTGCCCACACATATACGATGAGGAAAGGGGGGGGGGGAGGCTGGCTTTTTTAAAGTTAGTTTATAAATCATCAGTATAGTCTCAGATGTTGTAATTACCTAGATGTTCAGCACGTCAACAACACAGTTAATCACACTAGGCAGTTCGTGTTTGGGAAGCAATAACTGCTGTTGGGAAATGTTGAAATATCTTGCTAGATTGGATCTGATTGGATCTTGATATAGTGCATCGACAAATCGTCAAATATTGAATGCAAGTTACGGTAAATCATCAAGTTACTTGCTGACTATCTTTTCAGTCCTTGCATGATAAAAATCCACAGAAGTAGCATTTTGAATACTGTAAAAGTCATTTGTAAATGCTCGTGGAATCTGGAGCAATTTGAAGTCATCTCTAAAGTGATCTACAATTGGCAATCATTTGTAATTGCAAGTCGTTTCCTGTATGATGTCGTTCAATTGCTAACAATGCTTTTATGTTTGGCATCTCTGGTGATCTTCATTCTGGCACGAACGCTGGCGCCAATCTCAAAAGTGCAATGTTAGAAATATTCGTGAAAAATATGTGACAAAGGCTTGAGCTTTAGGTCTTAAATGGATACATTTCTAAGTATCATTGAGACACCAACCCTTTTTTCTAGAACGTTTTTTTAGATAATCTATCACAAAATAAAGACCAAGACTCTTCACAGGATGTTCTGCAGAAAAAAAATTCGCCCTACTTACAGGATGTTCCTGCAAATGAGACTTCTTCTTGTACTATTGGTACTGACAGGAATAGATTTGTTAAGAGCCAATCAGAGAACGCCTTACAGCCCTTGATAATGATCCCTGACTCTGCTAACCCAACCCTAACCACTTAGACAGCCTTAACCTTAGGAGAATAGCCCTGTACGATGGTGCAAAAAAAGAACAAAAACATTACTACTACTGCTAAACCATAACAACAATTCATCAAATACAACATGTAGGGACAGAATGATTTAAACTAGTTCCTGTGCATTCTGTCGATGAGATTTTGATTGACAGTAGCAATGGCGTAAAACACATAACGATACGGTAGTTTGGCTTTCATCTATGCCAGAAGCACCCTACTCCGTGAGCTACATTTGTTGCACCGCAGGAGAGACAGACCATCCTGTTGACAAACGACTGCACAGGTCGTCCCGAGGAGCCGGAGTCACGGCAAGCGGAGATTGCGTCTCTCCGGTTATCTTGTTGCCGCTCCGCCGGGCTGAAAGGGCAGGCCGCCCGATTAATGGAGGATCTCCGTCACGGGAAGGTTGACTCGGTCTCATACGATCCCTAAAACTGGCGAGAGCAGTCTAATCTACAGTACAATCTTGTTGTAAGGCGGTATTAGGTGCTTACGTATAAGCCGTCCCTACGCCAGATCTTACCGTTCTACCTTGCCCGGAAGGTATCGGTAGAATAATGTGGCAGCAATGGTCCCACTACCGTTTTTAAGTGCGGGCCCCCAACGTGGGTAAGGCGTATTCATCATGATAGTGTTGAACCCTTGCGTGTCAAGCACCTGATGAATCAACAGTAGTGGGTATTTGTGGATCTCGAATCACCCCGGAGTGGTAAGTTTAAGTAGAAATCCAATACCGTCAAGCGATACTTGTGATAGCGTATCCTCGTGTCCAGGGCGATGCCATCTATCCAGCGTCTTTGGTGTTCTCATCGTGCTTTGTCAAACACGGCGTCACAGGACAATCCTGTGTGTTAACATTTCCTGTTCTTCACGCTGCTTCAATGGTAATGGTTATCAAATCGTGCACAGATACACTCACCCCGGCACCTCAAATAGATTTTCTTATCTTCAGAACATTGTAACGAGGTCCTTTATTCCTACGTCTGTATGTAAAGCTGCTTTATCTAGTGCCCTCCACGGAACAACTAGAAAGGGCGCTGCAATTTTCCATTGATTGCATGTGTGCGAGACCTTGCTTTGTTCTGAGTGCGCAGTATATCATCTGCCCAGGGGAATAGCTTGGAAGATAACAATAGGAAGCATTTGCAGTGAGCTGACGCATTTGCCTAATGCTTCTTCTCTACATTGAAACGCGAAGTGATGGCCGGGGATTACGGTAACAAAAAGCAATGATTGGAGGAACTCTGCAGGGAATGCACACGGCAGAACAGTGCGCTAATTCGGCTGCCGGAGCTTGGCGAGGATGCCTGGAGAAATTGCGATGATCAATTTTCCATTTTGTAAGGGAACATTACTCCCTTCAAATGTGATCATGAGCAGGAGGCTTAAAGATTTCAGAAAGCGGTAGAGGATTGCGGCAAATGATAAGGTGAAGGAAAGGAAGGTTGCATTGGCAGACAGAAGTAGATGGGTTCAAAGTCACAACAGAACAGAGATCTGTCAGATTCTGCGCGCACATTCTCCATGTAGACGGAATTCGGGCTTATGAACTTCATATCGTTTGAACTTTTTACGTGACCAAACATAACAAGCATTAGATGGATAGGAAAAATTATAAGTTTTCGGCTGTTTATTTGAGCAGCGATTACATGTACAAATAACAAAAAGACTATAATTTCTTGAGGTTGACCAGCATTGACTTCAAACTGAACTGTGTAGATAAGAAGCATTTGAATTGAGATATGAGCTTACCCGATGCACCGATACAGTAAGCCTATAACATTATCGTGCCGACACAATGATGTATTCTCAAAGTCTTTTGTAGAAGATAATTGAAAATAAGAAGGTGCTTACGGCTTGATAGTCGAGTTACACAAAGACAGCTAACCTCCAAAGCACTGACATAAACGAGAGGAGGCAGGGTCACTGGGCACGTCATTTACTAAGGGTGTTCTCTTCAGAAGGGAATGAAATCTGATCAAAGGATGATAAGGTTGAGCGAATTGAACGAATTATTCGCTGACCCCGAGCAGGAATGTCAGGATTTTGCTCCTTCTATCTCTTGAGCTACTCTGCCTGGTTGTCAATGTCAATACTCGTATGACGTTCCAACAAATCTAAGCCGATTGAAGTTAGGAGATTTGCCTGCACGACGCGTATTTTACTATATACAGCAGGAAATAAGAACCGTTTTGGAGATTCACTGCGATGTTTCAATGTTGGCACAATCAGCTAAGTTACGCACCAATGACGTGCAAATACACGACAGTAGGAGATAGATTGGATCGTGTTGCGACGAGCGCACGCACCATCACCACATGATGTATGATTCCCTCACGTTGCCAATGACATCCCAAAGAAAAATTACCAACCCAAGTTCCTTTCAAATGCGAGATTCCTCCTACCATGCATTCCTTTAGGATTGCACGCTGGATAAGCTACTATTTCTGATGGAACAATCCCATATCCCTACGAGACTAGACCTAGCGTTGTAGTAAGATGTCACAGTTGGCTGCTCAAATGGCAGATATGCAAGGCGAATGTTGCCGAGCGGCTTACGGGATCACACCGGGTAAGGCTTAGCAGGGTGTACGGTGTCGTGAGCTTATCCCGGGCACAGGTGGGCGAGGGGCAAGTCTTCATCAGTTCTGAAGGTCAGAGTCACAGTCGATCGACGAGAGCGTTACTTCTGCTGCAATTGTTCGCTGGATTGGTTGTAAGCTCTGTTGGGAAATTGCCTGCAGTGAAAGGAGGGGGGGGGGGATCTGCACCATTTGATAGAGCGCTCGATGGAGGGTCGAGGCCTCTTAAAATGCTATAACCATAAACGCCTGCATTTTCTGAGCCACGCGACTAAACTTTGGAGAAGTTCCATCGAAGGTGAAGATTGTGCAATAGAGTTTACCTCGTCAGACCCACAATACATCATGAGACAGCGTGAGGTGTGCAAGCACTGGACGCGTGAATACAATGGTTCTTAAGCGTCCTTGTGGTTGTATTTTCGTCGCCTAAAATGTAATACATCATTATGTATTATATCTTATCTATCAATGCCCAATATACCATGAAAATTATTCATAGAAATCATCAAACTTTCCTATCTATGAACGATCAGCCACATCTTCTTGTTCAACTCACCAAGCCCGTTTGTCTACCAGAACGTTGGGTAATTCATCTCCAATCAATATTACATGTTGTAAAATTACTGTTATCATCATTATTCATATCGATCCTTATCAGTTGTAAACTAACGTTAAAAGGTATAATAACGTTTTGTTGAAAGATTGCTTCCGTGTTCCACTGCCATCTGCAATAACTAATCCGATCGAGTCGTCACGTACGTACAATGAAGGGTTATGGTTCCTTTAATTTACGGAGCATGGTTAACAAATTGAATTTTTTGTTCCTTAAATTGGGAGTAACTCACAGGTCGGGGCACAATCTTCCATTTTATTACCATACCGACCATTCCACAGCGCAGATATGAAAGAATCTGACCTTCTTGCCACTTACGGTAAATCATCTCAGCTTAGCTCAAGCATTCTTGCCTATGGGATAAAGGGTGGCAGAACATATTTCACAACTTGGGTGATTCATAAGTAATGTTTATTGCAAAACCGCCTCATTTCTGTGCCTCAGTCGGTGTCAGAGAATGCTCCGGTTAAACCATTTAGTTTTATTGTCAGCAAATCTCAATAAATGCGTTATTACACGTGTGGCGTCACATATTAAACAACTTGAGTGATTCATATGTAATGTTTGTTGTAAAAGTTCCTAATTTCTGTGTCAGAGAAACTCCCGGTTAGATCAAACTTTAAATACGTGCATTGCATATTTAGTCCTATTGTCAGCACAACAACTCTCAATCTATGAGTCATTATACACGTGTTTTAAAAAGAGAGAAAAAATATTAGATATTGTTTAGCGGTAACAGAAATACGTGATGCTTTAGTTCATTTCTAACCTAGTTTAGTTTGAAATTACTGTATAAGTTTAGTTTTTCATTTTCATTCATTATAGACCACATGTGGTCCTTTGTGAATTTAGCCTACGGGCATGAACATGCAATAAAGATTATTGTTATCATCATACGTATGACTCCAATACTTCATTTTAGCCTTCCCAGTAAATACAAATATCAATCTGCTGCTTTATACGATAAATTGGAGTGAAAACCACAGATGCGCAAGGTGTGAAATTGCAGGTAATGACTTATGTATGTCCCTCCTATACAAACAACTCCTCGGGTCACAGGGTGGGCCAAGAACGGCAGATTTCATTTTCTTTTATCGATACTTAATATATCAGAATGGAGAGCATAACCCTGGTTATCTATCAGTGACATGCTGGATCCTTTGACATAACTTTTTGTAGGACAGAAGTTATTTGTTCTTCGTCCTTCGATAGAGAAAGTTGGTATCTTCTTTCCAAGATTTTCATTTGTTTTGTTTTGTTTTATCTACAAGGAATGTTTAATTGTGTGTATATCTTTAAGTGTATCATGCGGTCTGTCTGCAGTTGCTGGCAAGTGTTCGATTCCACCAAGCAGATCTCCAAGCAGATCCTACGGTAGCATAAGATAGTATCCAAAGCTTCCAGAGGAGTGAAGTCGGCCTCAGGCAGCCAAACACACTCATTGACCGGCTTCACTCCTCTGGCAGCTTTTGATACTATCTCATGCTACCGTAGGATCTGCTTGGAGATTACCAAAGACTTACTTGAACGAAGTAAATCGGGGCAATGAGGTCAGGGACCCCACTTAAAGTAATGTAATCTAGTTCCTATAATTAAATATCCGCCTCAGTAAATGTGGCTTAATAAACGTATCCACGGAAGAAAATTCCCCTTAATGAAATATTGCGGGAGTATAGTATTAACTCTGTATTGGTTCCTCGCACCTATGGGACATGGATCAGTACCACACCACTTAATTCATATGCCGGGAAAACTGCATTACCTCCTTCTTTATACTGACGCCTCCTTCCGGGCCAGATGGTCGTTTTACACAAGAGAGGATTCTCTCCTACACCAATTTTGTCTTTGATTTTCTTAGAGTACTTGTGGGGCGTCTTTTATTCCCAGATTCCATTCCACTCAGCCGAACTGTGCACAGCTGTGCCGTTCGTACAAAGTTATCGGGCGAACAATTTAGGAGGATACAATAAATTGCCGTTAAGTCGAGGTAGCAGCCGGTATGAGTGCACTAGTGCTAGTTCCAGGACATGCTGACGTTCTAAAGCGCGGAATTTCGCTAAACACGTCTATGAGCTCGCTGCTAAGAGCAAATATCATTATTGGAGAGATCATTGTAAAGGTCAATTAAAGTATATACATAGGTATCGGGGAGTGCATTTCTCAGTTGCACTTCGCATTCGTCCTTCAAGATATGGCTTTGAAGAGTCAATACTGGAACATCGTATACTTTTAGCTTTTTGAATATTTTGGGCCAACGACATTTTCCTTACTCACTGCGACAGGCCCGAAAATTGAGCTATCATCCAAATTGGCGGTGTATTTCATGGCGAAGGGACAATTGCAGATCCATTAGTAACTCAAGCAAGCCATGGAGACGGTTACACTTAAATTTAGATAGTTGGACCAAGTTTCAAAACAAGTTTCATTCCTTCCTGTATATTTCTTCACGAGTAATTTTACCCCATAAGAGCTTTGTAAAGGAGTTGCCGTTACTGCGAAGTCGGGCTAGATTTAGCATTACAGGCAGAAAGACGCTAAAAGCACCATCGATCGAGCTCACATTACTGCAGAGACGGAGCACGTGTTACTCCACATGAAAGCACGGCTTTGTCATATCCTGCATCATGTGTCTGAAATATACCTTCATGTAGAAGTATCGATCCGACTTTCGCCTCGCTTCCCTTACCACAGAATGCATCGATTGGCGACAGGCATATTTACCAAATGCTACTGCCGTAGACATGTTCCACGTTCCATTGCCATGGAGTTTACCATAGAAATACCATCGACTTGCTTGTGTAAGTCAGAGAATCACACTCCATCATTCTTTTAAAACTGTTGTTTGTTTCACCTTTTGTGTTAATTTCTAGAATCAACGATGTTTACTATTCAGTCATTTTAGTCTTCAACCATCTTCAGCTATATACTTCAACTATCTTTACTCTTTAACCATATCTACTCTCCAACCAGCTTTACCTTTCAAGCATCTTTATCCTTCAATCATCTTTACTTATCAACCATATTTGCTATTTCAACCATCTTTAGTCTTCAACCACCTTTAGTACTAGTTACACTTCACCTATCTTTACTCTTCAACCATCTTTACTCTTCAACTATCTTTAGTCTTCAACCACCTTTACTCTTCGACCATCTTTACTTTCCTACCATCTTTACCTTTCACACATCTTTACCCTTCAACCATCTTTACTTGTCATCCAGTGAGAGTAAAGAAGGTTGAAGAGTAAAGTGACCAAGGACGGATGAAGACGTGCAGATAACCTACGGCAATAGGTCGATTCCTCCTGCCTGTTACCTCAATCACTGCTGTCTCTTTACTATCCAAGGGAATCGATAACCATCAAGGTTTAAGATAAGTACTTATCGACCCTCATCATGTGTCAACAAATAAGATTCACAGAGACTTTTTTAAGGAACGGAGATGAGTTCAATAAAAACAAAAAACAAAAATGAAATCATAACATATTCTCTATCTGAGTATCCTGAAAAGCAGTCTCGTTATTTGCCTGGATGATTTCAGATGATGGCAATCCGTGTTTTACTTCATGGTGTGCCTTACATCGACGCCTCCATTCAGGTAAGCCCCAAAGGTCCCTAATCCAATCAGCGGGAATCCCAGAAGTGCGTATCTTTAATTTCGTCCAGAACCTTTGATTGCAATTTCCACCGGCGTTTACTACTGTTGATTACAGACAATTTGAACGTATTTGCGATAGCCAATGAGAGCAGAGGTCGTGGAAAGACCATGATCACCCTGGGTATGCACCGTTAGTTGATGGTGCGGGGGACCCGTGTAACAAAGAAGGCGGCCTTTACTACCTATGCTGTAGCCGTCTGTATCTGTATCTATATAGACGGTATAACCGCCCTTCGGCGTAACACACCAGCTTCGCAGGCACGCGGCGCGGCAGCAGCTGGTTATATTACCGAAGAACCCGTCACACCTAACGTGCTGGACTTGGTGCGAGGAACTAGAGGTATGGATAGTACGAATGTTTGCAGCTGGTTACTTCATGCTGTAGTGGACTGACTTATGGATATTGCGATCCAGTACGATGAACCAAACGTACTTATTGTATTCCTTTCCGGAGATTCTGGTATTTTTTACACACTAGCACGTCACAGGCTCCCGGGGGCATGCTGTGTCGAAGACTTATACATCAAACCCTAACAAACGACCACTTATCTAAGCGTTTCCAGTGTAGATGAGTATAATGTACAAACTTGTTAAGACTTCTTCACATCAAACCCAATGTTTTATGCCCTCATCTAAATTCCAAGCGTGACGCGTCCATTTGTCTGAAGCATTTTCCTCTTAACGATCACAAGGGTGTATTTTGTCTCCTCATTTGAAGCTCACTCGTGAACTTAAAATTCAGCAATTGTTTCAGAGAACAGATTACCCGATTTACGGATTTGTAAGGCAAAATCCCCCGCCGTTCTGGGTAATTGCCTCCGATCAATCGTGATTAAAAACACATCAAACGGAGTTGTGATTGACGAGACAAACTTTGATGTTCTTAAAGTATTCTGGCAATACTGAAGTTCCTAGAGCCTTGACTTAAACACGAAGCAGACTAAACGTGGTATCACACTGCACCTGGGGCACCGGTGCGGCACTGCGTGGTTGGTTCACTGCGGCACTGTTGTCTTATTTTCGCCGATTTTTTATGATTTAGATATTGCATAATACTAAAAGTATGACTTAGAAGACAACAAAATACACAAAACGTACGACAATTCGTTCTTTATCTCTGAAATTCGTTGAGTAATATTTTGAACGTGCCGCATCGGTGCCTCCAAGTGCAGTGAGATACCACCTAAGCTAGCATCTGCACCTTGCTATAACTGACTGGTGACTATGATGACTAGGTTCCATTAGTATCACAGCGTGCACTCGTCTGGCAGAGAAATCAACTCAGCAGAACCTGCCCCTGATGAAACACCCGTAGGTTAAGGATTCCTGTCTCCAATACTCCAGCGGAAATGTATTCTCTTTTTCCAGGAACACTTAAATTTGCCATGAATATTAGTGTTGTGGGCTGTTAAGTTATATTTGTTTCCCTTGGGGAGGCGGGATGTAGACCTCCTCAAATTTTCCAACTGTAACCATTTACTAACTAAGGTCAACGTTAGTTCACCTTTATCCGCGGGGTAACCTATATCCGAAGTATTTAAGAAACGGGGTATTTATGGCGACGGTTTCAAACTGCTGTAATTTGAAAATATTGCCAGAAACAACCGTTCGTCGACTTGATATCTATTACTTAAGATATCTTGTAAAAATACCATATAAACAACGGATATAGGTCACCCCGCGGATAAAGGTTGACTATGTGGTCATCAAATTGGGCGTTTGCTCATTTGCATGTTCGTGACGAGACAAATGCGACAGCAACCCAAAGATGAACTAGCGTTACATCTTTCTCTCTCTGCGAAAAACCGTATATGTACAAACGGGAGACGTTTAAAACAGATTTTACTTGCATATATGATATCAGTGATGTTACAAGCAACACGCGTTGATGTATACTTCATTACCCACAGCGGTAAGTGATAGACATATCACGTTTTAACGCACGTTTGCTGACAATGATGACTAACATCACCTGCCACAAGAGTTTTCCCGGGTGTTCGTTAAAGATTTCGTTACACAGCCTCATATGTGACATCCCATCAAGAAGGCAATATCATTATGAACATTGTGCCAATCAAAACATATCACACATTAAGATAAGCGCTCTCACACTGAAGGGGGCTTTCTTGTTTTGACAGAATCACCCCGTGTGAATTCTGAGGGAGCTCACTTTAATAGTCTTAGCTTAACAGGCAACATAGGGTTCGTCAATATCAGATGGAAATTGTAGAAGTGAATCCAAGTTCTAGTAGAGTTTTCAAACATATATAACAAAGTATGTAATGTAGAATCAGTTTGTTGCTTGGTATCTTTCAAATCATAATCGATTTGATCTCTGGCCTTCAAAAAGTTTAACCCTCACAAAACCAGATTTAAAGAATAGTCAATCTTACTTGCGATACTGCCTATAGATATTATATTAAAAATACAAAAAAATACAACAACTTTATAGTCCTAAATCAAGGCTTGTCCCCAGATACCCCGCTCAACAAATCGAAGTAGCGGCGGTATTTTTTTAAAGAAAGGAGCACATAGATCCCCACATGCCGTTTCTAATCAGTACCGACAAACGTTATTGATGGAACCTCATCCGCTACAACAAGCCCAGACTGATCAACCTGAGGACTGGGGAGGGGGGCGGATTGGGGTCCTCAGGGAAGACTTGACTTGTGGAGTCGCATTTAAGTTGGTATCTGATTGTACTTGGGGCACAGGTGCGGCACTGCGGGGTTCGAAAGATTACTCAACGAATTTTAAAGATAGAGAACGAATTTTCCTCCGTTTTGTGTATTTTGTTGTCTTCTAAGTCATACTTTTACGTATTACGCAATATCTAGATGATTAAAAAATGGCGAAAATAACACAACAATGTCGCAGTGAACGAACCCCGCAGTGCCGCAACGGTGCCCCAAGTGCAGTGAGATGCCACCTTAACATGAGTCTTTGTAAAGCCGGTATCTCACTGGACTACACCTGTTTGCGAAAAAAATGCGTCTCCTACTGCCGCCTGTAACACTGAAATATTGTAGATCAATTATATAAATATAAGCAATTAAGAAAATGCCAGAAAGCGGTGAAATTTATAATACCATATCTATGCTGCGCAACGCATTAATATTCTTTTATCACTGCAAATCTTTTTCCGATGCATTTTCAATCGTTGTACATTGGCTTTTAAATCAGTGATTTTTAATAACTCTGCGATTTCTAATAACCTTCCAGTATGGGCTTCATACAGAAAATCGTAAAGTGTAGAATCTGCACGGTTTAGTGATACGTGGACAGGACAGAACTTTGTGAAGTAAAGTTTGCGCACGTGGGTATTTTTATTCAGCACCTGTAGATAGCAATCCCCCAAAGTCGACACGCAGCGCCTTGGAGTAATCACTGTAAAGCCTGTGGAAATTTCAAGTCTCCAAAGGTTGACTTTTAATCCCAACTTCGGCGCCACGGTTGTTTTCTTATAAGTTTTCTTACATTACTAATAACAATTTTTTGATAACATCTTGTAAAGTTATTTGCATAGTTATAACCTCAGGACTGTTTGCACCCACTGAGGACGTATATTTTGTAAGATAATTTTGTTCCTTTCCTGTAGATAGGAAATGGGTTGTGTGATTCGTACACCCATCACGTACAGACGCACGCCTCGTTGGTTGTGGAGTAATTACCAGCGCGCATACTGACGCACTATTCCTCACTGTCTGCATGGGCACGTCCCGTGATCAAGTAAAAAGCCTGCATGACCTATTGGAGGGTCTGAGAAATTTCCATCCATGTACGCGGCAATCCGGCGGGTCCCATTAATGTTGCAGACAGTTTTCTTATCGGGATATTTCGATGTTTTTCAGTAGATTGTGATTACGTATGCCAAAGGACATCACTGTAGATGGGATGCAAGTAGAAGTCGAAATAGCCATTACAACGTCACACCGATGCTAAAAATATGTACAATGTTACCTTTTTCCCTGCACGTATGTGGGCAATATGATTGAGTATCAGGGACAGGGAGTATATACGTAGTTCTACGAGCGTATCTTTCAAGTCCGTATGTGGTCCGTATTGACATTTTTATGCGCAGTCGTTCGCACAATGCGCACTTCATACGCATCTCAATCGTTTTGCGTCAGTTTTAAGGTGGGTTCACACGTGCGTGTATTTTCGAGTGCGTATGAGGTCCAAAAGTCTAAGCCTCTACAAGTCTCCACATGTCGCTAGAAAAAAGTATAAATTTGACGAATATAGACAGATAACAGAGGAGTTAACTGGATTGCAAACAATACTCCTCGGCCAGCCAATTCATTTGGCATGTTATCTGTCTATATTTATTTATTGAAATTGCAGACAATGCACATTTTTCTACTATTTTTCCAATGACCTGTGGAGCCTGGTAGAGACTAAGACTTCCATATGGACCTCATACACACTTGAAAATATACGCACGTGTGGACCCAACTTTAGGTGCGCCTACTGGGCCGTATTGTGCGTAAGCCTACGTATCGAAAACTGGCTGAATACGATTGAGATGCGTATGTATGCGTATTGTGCGTGAAAAATGTCCTCATATGAACTTGATCTATACACTTGTGTGACTACTTCCCACGTCGGCTTACATCTGAGGAAAGCGGTTTGCATTAACCGGAACTAAACTGGATGTTTGAAGCTGTTAGAGGGCTGGATGTTGAGGTGCCCCCGTGGCCTTCTTGCAGCATGCTTACTAACTTTGAATAAGTACCTTAGATGAAAAGAACTGCATGTATCCATCAGAAGAAGGGTGCCAAACGTCGTCAAATACATGTTCATACAGAGCAAGTGGATTAAAGAGTGGAAAATCTTTGAACGTTACGGGTAAGGTTGGAAGAAATTGGAAAATGGCAAAACACGGTCTTGATGCAAGACTGCAAGTACAATCATGGGGTTATAAATTTTTATGGGAATAGGTAGTACACTAGACGTTAATCAGAAATGAACTTATATTGATTTCTTCATTTTTTCTTTGATAAGCAATAAAATGTTCGTATGTCGGGCGCCAGTTTTTCATTATATACTATAAATATTTATCCACGATGGGGGCTCGCTATATGAAGCTTTACATTAACAATTGAAGACATCGTGTTGTGCCGGTGGGCGGAATATTGCAGTACGTTCTGAGAATAATATCTCACACCCACTCATCGTGACCTCTTCTTCACACTGTTCAAATCCACCCGCAACTTCTTTCTATGAATTTATCACAAGTCATGTTTGATATTGATGGCCTAATTTCATTTGTAGCTTGCTGTGTACGTGTATCTGTATACAGTAGAAGCAGTTTAATTGCACACCCGATTCGCCAGCGTATTTCGTGCAATTATCGAAGTTACAGTTAAGCCTGGTGTGTTACGACAAAGGGCGGTTATAATTATACCGGTTATATAGATACAGATACAGTTACTAGCATCTGCACTACCACGGGATTTTGGGATTCCGTGCAATTAACAGGTGTGCGGTTATCCGTTGAGCAATTAAACTAATGTACATACATAGGTACCAGAAATGCCGTTGCCTATAGGGGTTCATTTAAGTTGCTGCAATTAAGGAGACGAAAAAATTCACATTCTGATTTTTTTTCTTTGAAATACGATAGATTGCAATCACCCCAACAGTATAAAGCGAAACCACCCGTAAGTTATAAAAGAGCAGTCACGCTACGCCTGACAACTGTAACCACAGTAATTCCGCTCGAACAATCAGGAAATTTAGGTCAAACACTGGCAGCTGTATTGATTTTTGCGTTCCTTTTGGCGGTCATTCAGCGTATAAGGATATTAGTATATCCAATCTGGGTCACCTTTTGTAAAGGTCAGTTCTGGCGCCCCAGATGTCCACTGGAGGGTCAAGAGATGGTCTGGTGGCCGTAGCACGGCCGATGATGAATGTGTGTCCTTTCAATTTGGACAGCCCATCTTACGATGTCGTCATGGAGCACTGTGCAGGTCACAAGGTGGTTAAAGCCAGAAACGTGCCATAGCCTAAGATTCTGATGAAGACTCTTTGTCTCGTAGATCGTTTATCAGATGCCGACTTTTTATTTCAGGATCACATTGTCAAGAGTTCTTCAGGGACATACTTGAGTATTGTAGATATAGGAAAGAACAGTTGCATGGCTACATATGCGCTTACTTTTAGCAAACTTTTATAGCATCTTTGAATGTGTGTGTGTGTGTGTGTGTGTGTGTGTGTGTGTGTGCGTGCGCACGCGCGCTTGCGTACGTACGCGGCATTCATAGGGTGTTACATACCAAAAATAGTCAAAGCATGTACGTGGGCACATATTTTGCCCGGCTTGTTTCTATGAAGTTACAAACAAGTATAAGTTGTCTACAATCTATCCGGAACTATAGTTCTTTCTACTTGGTCTGGTGCTATCTGTAGTTACTATATACGTAACGACGTGTTGAGTTTGACGAATGCCCCCGGCCACCTCCGTGCCATTAGTCGGTCCAAAGGTAATGACATTTGCATGTAGCTATCCATTTCGTAGCGCCGAAAGTGCTGGTATAGTCATCCACCCCTCCAATTTCCTATATCAGAATGTAGCTCCACTCCCCTGTGAAATAGACATAACACTCCCTCTAAATCCCCACACCCCTTGATCTTGACATGTCGATCCGCAGAAGGACTTTGTGCCAATATTCTCGGGAGAACTTATAGTACTGTAAAATGCCCATCGCCAACCAGCCCACGAAGACACAAGATCCCATCAGATCTCCCATATAACGTGCGCTTTGTACAGTATTGATCAAAGCTGTGTTTCCCCATAAGCTGGGGTAAATTGGGCGAATTTACACCGGTATTATCGTGAAGTGCTCTGCCTGATGATAAGGCCCTGATAACGTACGATGGTGGCCTTAGGAGAAGGTGCGCACACGTTTTATCACCTCCATGATGCTGTGTCATTAAGGGTCGTTACATTCCCCCACAGAGTTGTAAAACGGGAATCCATGCAAAGCATAGTCTTCCCACATGTTGTACTGTCTGTGGTACTGAAAAATGTGCTATTGTAAAGCTTCAAACTTTCCTCTTAACATACGTTACACAATGATCCCTACGCGAGGCCTATATACATGTACAAGTTTCTCGCACTTTTATCTTTCACATGAACTTTTTTCCATGGCATCTATCTCTCTCGGAAGACAATGGTAGGCAGACAGGGTGGGTTAGGCGACCTGGCCTGCGCGTGACCTTTTTAGGTTAAGGAGGGCTGTGCACTTCCTTTTCCAAACTCTCATGTATAGCGGATGCGTCATGCCCGAACATGCGTCATGCCCGAACATGCTTACATGCCTATGCCACAAAGGCCCGTCGCTGCCACTAGCTACAGCTAGGTACTAATTTACACCTGAGTTAAGTGAGGAAAGTCGTTTTAAGTGCCTTTCCCAAGGGCAAAAGATCGGTGGCACGGCAGGATTCATACTCGGGAACTCTTAGGCCTGAGCCTAACACGCTGCCGATTGCACCACGCGATCTCACCATTCCTACCTTATAGGTATCCAAGGCGTGTTCAGTCAAGGGGAATTCTAACGCCGAGAGGAAAGGTCGAACCTTATACTATATAAATCATAGGAAAATGAACTTGTAAGAAACATACGTTTCGTCTGTCTTATTCTAACACAGGCTTTGCTTTTGTGCTGCTACTTCGTTACACCTCAGAACATCTTTGAAACATTTGCCAAAAGAGTCAAGTTTGCACCAATAAAATAAGGCACTCGCGATGTCGGAGAATATAATGTTGTTTTTTTCTCCATTTTTCAGTGATATTACTGGCGCACTGTATTTCTATGCCCTTGGCATTGACAACATCAACTTCAAAGCTAGCTAAAGCTACCATGTCAAAAGCGACATGAATATTTAAACCCTATGCCTTACAGACTGCCGCTCGGCGCAATTTTCGGGAGGTTTTAACATGTTATGAACTCATTTATCAGAAAATTGTCTTATCGATCGGCGTTTCTCCTCTCGTACAGCTACCCTGATAATCTACGCGGGCCAGTTTTGTAGAGCCGCTCACGTAGTAAATCATGACTTTTGCGTTGTAGATCTTGTGTTCGCTACCGTTAGATTCGATCCATTGCCTCATAAGGCCATGTTGATTTGATCATATGGATGGCATCTTATGGGAATCCAATATCTGATGCGAGCGTGCGAATAGAAAAAGTTTGACAAAAAAGTTGATTTCATTATGAAATCAAAATGGTCAGGAAGGTGGAAAAAATAAATGAACACTCAGAATATAGAATATCAAACGATAGATTCTTTATTTGTGTTCTTTCACATCTTCTTTAACCTTGTCATGTTCTGTGACATTAGTATACGTTTTCCGGTATTTATTTTTTGCAACCCACGGCAAATATTTGCTTATTTTTAAGCCGCT
Organism: Branchiostoma floridae x Branchiostoma belcheri; assembly: GCA_019207045.1. Lineage (NCBI taxonomy): Eukaryota > Metazoa > Chordata > Leptocardii > Amphioxiformes > Branchiostomatidae > Branchiostoma > Branchiostoma floridae x Branchiostoma belcheri. The sequence goes on from CM033034.1 coordinate 10,584,263, forward strand.
ACGATGTAGAGCGTGGTTGAAAACTTTTTTTCGAAACGGCCGAAAATTGATGCGCGAGCGGATATGTAATCCATATAATCAAATCAACATGGCCTAAGTTAATTCGATTCAGAGATGAAAGTCCCACGTCCTGCCAGAAACTGTTTCATGTTACCGCGGGGTCACATTCGGCTCCGTCGTAAAATTTTCATACAAAAGAATATTTTCCTAACAGGCTGTGACAGAACCAACCGCTGACAAGGATCTATAACAACCTTTTCAAGACCGCTGAATATTGTAGGACACATGCACGACTTCCCCAAGAAACAGTTTTGAGATCGTACGGCGATCGTGGAACGAATGTGCATGTGCTATGTGCATGCCCCATGTTCTGCTTAGCGGTGCCCTAACATAATCGTACCTATATCAAATCATGTGTCATGTAAGCTTATCTGTGTTGGTATTGATCATAGAACAATCCTAAACTTTCTTCCAGCACTAAGACTAGTCTGAGTTAAGTCGTTAGTTGTACACGGATCAATTTTTCAACGTCTTCTTCTTCATGATCAGGGCACTCCAGCCATCACTGAACAGAGACGGTGGTCGGTATAAGCTTCCTGGTACGTTTGACCAATCGCTGGATCCGCAAGATCACGTGTTTATAAAATCACGTGTCTGTAACTTGCGAGTTTATGTTCTGAAGTGATTGGTCATCAGTATTGATCATGAAAAAGGCGACAGGGATCAGTGTATACCGCTGTGTTGAAAGAAAGTTTATCATTGTACCATCACATTATTGATTTATTCTTCAACCGCATATTGGCACGGATTTCATCCAACATGTATTAAGATACGAACCCAGGCATAACAGTACGACTGCTGGTAAAACTTCAAGTACAATACCCATACACCGATCATGTCCAAATCTGAACAACACGGGTTCTTAAGACAACAGCATTCTTGTAATTGTACTGTCGCAATATAAGACAATGAAATGCTTCATCAATTGAGTACATCACAGACGAAGGTGTCTCGAACTGCTCAGTGGTGCTAAGTGTCTTTCCACTGGCGCCACCTGCAGCTCATTACCCACCTATTAACTCCCTACAGTACTCATCCAGACTCATCATGATGTAATGGCTGCTATTGTACATAGTTATTAGGTTATCTTTGCTTTTAAAATACTTTTCATGATGAAGCGTGGGTGGTGGTGTTGGGTGGGGGGGTGTAATCACAGAAGCACGTATTGACACACGCGCCTACTACTGGACCCTGTAAGAATGTAGCAAAATGGGTCAATTAAAGGGTTTGACAAATGTTAAGCCATTGGGAGAAGGCCTAACATTTACCGCGACATTCTACCGTCCAATTTGGTTGAAAATTGCTCCAGGGATTGGCATCAGACTTTAAAGTAGTTTGACAACACATGGACGATGATATAACCAGAGGTATCAAATAGCTCCTGGCAACTTCGTTGAAATATTTTTCCCTTTGGGCTCGTCTGCTATTTGGTATTCTTGGCAAGATCTGTTGATGCCATTCAGTTGCGATCATAGCTGATAGCACCATTGCATGGGATACCTTTAGAGAGCCTAGCAGAAACTCTAGATGAAAAATTACGCGCCCGAAGAAGCCGATAATCTTAACTTTAGCGGAATGAAGTATCGTCAGATATAAATAGAACCCACGTCATAAGAAAAGACAGTTTGTAGCTTCTCCTCGCTGTCTGACGTCTACAACTACACGTAGTTATCCGTCACGCTTTATATGTGTGGTCATTACAATGTTTCACACTCAGACGGCATAAGCGTAGATTTGCGCTGCGTGTATTTTTAGAAGATGCAGTACCTTCCTGTATCATCCAGAGATGTCTGTATTTATGTAGCAAAATAGGACCACTGATGTTGAAAATCAACGGGAATTCAAATGTGTAACGTTACTGTTAATATCGTTACAAAGCGTTTATCATCACAATTGCACATTTTGCATATTGTTCAAATGTCATGAATGTATTATAGCATTATGTTATCTTATGTCAATTGGAAGCCAACGAAGACCTGATTAGGTATACCCGTTTGCTCGTTCTTGTTTTTCTTTCTTTCTTTGAATGGCCACACATGAATGGGTAGCGAAGAACTATTTCACCTGACGACATTTTGTTGTATCTACAGATATCTTCTAGTCCATCATGACGTCACAAGACAACGGCCCCACATCCGTAGCGTTGTCCCTCCAGGATATCAAGATTGACACGGCCTATGACCCCAACAGCCTTGCCTTTGGCGTAGACCTGGTAGGAGCCGCCAAGAAGCTTCTCGAGTTCCTACACCTCGTGGACAGATGCCCTATCCTGTACGACGAAGCCATCGTGTTGGAGGCTATCAGGAGATACGAACTGTTCTGGCTCCCCCTAGCGGCCCAACACGGAGGTGAACTTCTTGCAGCTCCGTTGGATATAGCCTGGATTTGGCACGTGCACCTGTTGGCGCCGTATTACTACGAACAGGACTGTAGGAATCTGGTGAACACCACGGTGGATCACAAAATACTGGTCGGACACGAGCGGGAGGTGGGCCAGCTGAGAGCGAAGGCATTGTGGGAAAAGGAATACCCAAACGAGCCCTTCGTCATCGGCTATCACGTGCGTCACAGCGACTTCAAGAGTCAGATATCCTACAACCTGCAGTTAGCTGTGGCCCGCCAGAGGGTGTTCTTCTACCAGGTGTCGCTTCCTCACTACGGTGACAACAAGTTCTTGGAGGCGGCCAAAGAGCGGTACAAGAAATACCTGTTCCTGAAACAGAGTAACCCCAAACTGTTCCTGGTGCCATGCTATGACTTTGACCTCATCTGGCATGCTCACCAGGTACGTACTCATTACGCAATATTTATACGGCCTCCCTTTGAGAATAACGAATTGTGCTCATATGCAAAGAATCTGTAAGGCCAAGCTGTCTTAATTTTATGGATGACATCCACTAGAGACCAATAGACTAATGCGCAAGGGGAAAGAAAGTCCAACAAAAAATACTGCTAAACCACAAGACTAAACATCCAGTCCATTCTTTACCAGGTTTTGTCTTATGTTAACCTCTAGTAAGACTGTAAGAGACAGCTGCCGCCATGTCAATTATCTTTGTATTGCCATTGCCGCTCCCATTAAAAAAGGCGCTGTGGTCCCATGCCCTGTCCGTGTGCCCCCTTACCCAGGAGAGCAGATTCTCTGGCAAGTATAGAATTCTAATTGACCAGCTATGCTATTGGGTCACATGTGGCCACAGGTATTTTAAGAACAGGCGAAAATAGATTCGCGCGTGGATAACATCCATAAAGTCAGTGTGGCCTTATATTCAAACCCTCGGTACAACAATTGTTCACTTCTACACAGAACTACCCGGCCATCTACAAAAGCGACACGGACAACATTCTCGGCAGGATGTTGAATCATGACGACTCCGTGAACGATCGCTCGCCGGGCTCCAAACTACTGCTGTCCGACACACAGACAAGACAGCTCTGGAAGAAAACATTCAACGAAGATTTCGCCCTGAACGGCGCCATGTTCCGAGGAGAGCCCCCTAGCGCTTTCCTCGTCCCTGCAAAGACAATGAACGCGTATGCCACCAGGCAGTGCACGATAGTACTGCAGGAAGTCTACATTTTGAATCTGCCCTCAGACGACAACTTCACGGTCAAGGTGGACATAGCGGGAGGCGGGAGGATTTGCAAACTCGGAGGATCTCACAAGTCTTGGAAGGGGAGATCGTCTGACGGATTGGCCAAGTTCCGTTTCGACACAGCCGTCCACGCCACGCTCAAGTTCGATGTGGAGGCCAAGAAGCTGTTTGTGAAGGGATTCCACGGGACGGCAGCGGTGCCCATCGCTACTGACCTTGTCAACGTGGCGGAGGAAGGTCACCACATTTCCCACAGCGCGGAGCTCATGGGTGAGGACGGGAACCCATCAGGGGCGACGTTAAACTTCACAATCAAGGTATGGTGTTCTTTAAGGGTTAATGACCCACCCTGAGGTGTATACATGGCATATAAGTATAATAGGACATTTAATGAAAAATCACCGAGTGAGCAACGCGAACGGGGTGATTTAATAATGTGGTTATAACAAATAACCAGAACTTATGACACCATATACATCGAGAAATAGGTGAGTCATTAAGGCAACTATCCTATCTATGTGATAGATGCAAATCCCTGAATGATACATAGATCCTTTGATATTTATCTCGTAAATTCGTCCAATTTCTGAGAAACGCATTTGAAAATTTACATTTGTCCTTTTGGTACGTAGATATATTACAAAGTTTGTTTTGTTATTCTGATTGGTTAATGTCCTATGTATCTCTTTTCTGACTGGATCCTGTTTTTTGATAGTGACGTTTCGATTATAGACCACTGGAGTGTCATTATAAACCCGGCTCGCGGTACTTCTATGATGTAACGGGGCCATAACCGATATAGAATGGGGGCTTCTGATTGGTAGATGTCCTATGGCTATACGAGAATAAGTGTTACGGGTATCAACCTCACTACGTATACATTAGACAATATTATAGAAGACATTTATGATCGTAGCACCCACGTTTCCTTTCAGGTGACGTCAATACGCAAGGGCCACTACCTTTTCAACATGCGGCCTGGACAATATGAGTCATCGAATGTTCCCGACATCCTTCACGGCCACATCCCACTGGCCCGTCCGAGCGAGGTTTCTAACAAGTGTGAGACAGCCGTGCATAAGTGAGTACCATAGATTATGCTAATTACAGTCTTATTTGCATAGTCAATCAACCAAACCATTCGTAAAATAGATTAGTTTCTTAGAATTGTTACATATTAGCAACTCATGTAGTTAAACTGTTTTGTGCATAAAAGTTGCCACACATTGTACCCTTTACAGTTGTCGTGCAATAAAATAAAGTTCTATTCAATTCATTGAAACAAGATGAAAAATTAAATCTTCAAAGACTCTAAATATTTCAAGGAGGTATAAGTTCTCGGAACTCTTGTTTGTAAGCCATTTATTGCTTAGAAAGGGGGTGGAGGTTGAACACTACACTATAAGTGCTTGCACAGCTGTGTTGCTCTAGTCCTATAGAAACGAAGATGGGCACCAACCAATAGACCGTATGATGTGAACACTTTAGGTAATGGATTATAGTGCTACTGTTAATTGTTCAGTGTTTTGGAAGCCGTGACTTTTCTTTCTGATGTTCCCGTATACGCGTAGGGTCTACCCCCGGATCTCAGACAGATGCGTCGCCTTCACCGTGCGCGTCATCCACTCACAGGAACTGATGATGTCAGCAATTCAAGTGTACGCACGTGAGAGTGACATGGCAGCTACTGCGCATCTTATAGGCCCCGACACACTACCTACCAGACAACAGGTCCTTTGCTTTTCTTTCTTTGTGCGTAGACCAAAAGAACGAATTGAAAATTGTACATATAGTTCCATTACCGAAGTGTTTACTCTCCTGGTAATACACGCTTTAGAAAACATAATACTGTAGAAGCCAGTAAAATTCACAACTGATAATTATAATCGCACACTTCTGTTAATTACACGGAATCCCCAAATCCCAAACCAGGTAACCGCATTATTGCACCACCCGGATAATTGCACGAAATACACTGGCAAATGGGATGTGCAATTAAATGGCTTCTACTGTACATGCCTTGCAATAGCTGCATATCCAACACATGACATATTCAGCTATGAGTATGAGATGAATAACATGAACTGTGTGTATAACCCTTACTGTAGGTCACAGACGAAGGTGCATACTGCACGCTGGACCACTCGGCAGGGGAACGTGCCATTCTCATCAAGGGGAAGACAGACTGGGGCATCTGTGTGGGGAAGTGGGAGGGTTTCCGGCCCGGAGTTCCCGGCAAACCCGGCATCCCTTCCATCGACGGCCGGCCGCCCATCAAGGGCATGAAGGGCATCCCCATGACCCCTGGGCATTTGAAGGTAACTGGGTAAGGCTTAGGTACTAGGTCCCGATTGGAAAATGGGCCCTGTTTGGCTGTTCACATGCTATTTTGGGACACTTTCGGGTGTGACCCTTACGTGGATACCTTGCGGCTCCTTGGGGGTATTTTTGGACCCGGTCGGGCTCCTGGTTAAATTTAAGACGGACTTAAAATGAACCCGGGACGCGGTAACAAACAGACGCCGTGACCTACCCCCGGGGTACACCGAGGGGACCCCCCCCCCCCCCGTATCCGGCAGTCCACCGACAGACAGCTTTGCAATTGGGGTCAAAGTCACGGGGCAGACGGGAGACATTACGGACTTATTGGTACAACTCTAAAGTACGATAATAATATGTACCTTGCTTTGACCAATCTCTGAAGTCATATGCCAAGCGTAGCTGGTAAAGGATTTCCATGAGTTACCAAAATATCTGCCAAAACGAGCTCGAGTGTTTCTGGCTGCTACTTGTCGATCCAAAACAATATGAAAATAATATCTGGTGTTTTTGCCAGCCAGTAGATACCCAATGTATTGAGTACTGAGGCTGATTATCGTGGCCGAGGCGCCTCCTCGAGCAACATTCTTCAGCATCAACAATTTAGTGTCCTATCCAAATATATAGAAACACGTAAGTAACAGGCTGTCAAAAGCCACCTACCTGGGGGTACGTCCATGCAAAACTCACATTGGCAGCGTAGTCTGAAGCATTTGAACACCACTGTTACAGAAGTATCTATCTAGTGATTTTGAAACTGTTTTCACACCAGCTGATGACCTTTCACCTCGATAAACAAGACCTGATGACACACAAAGTGCACTTACTTTACAGTCTACCGGACACTCCAAACATGGCTAAAAGCCCATTTTTCAGGCACAATCAAATTTCCAGAATCCTTACCTGTAACATCCAGCTTAAAATGCGCCATTTCCCAAGAAAAATACATTTTTGGGCCTTCTGCGTCGGCGTGGATTGGTTAACTTTGCCCCTTTTCTTGCAGGTTGGTTTCTACAGTCTACATGGAAAGCCGGGGTGGCAGCTGGCCGCACGGAGAGATAAGGGCATGACGTTCCAGATGGACTGCGTCAGCGTCAACATAACCAACGGGAAGATCATCATCCCCGCACACGTACGTCATAAACTTTAATTCTCAAAGTGGCATTAATTTTTTGGCGACGCTTCAGGGGCGGTGCTGATTAGTTCCTCATTCGGGACAGGTTGAAGGGCACTTTCATACGCGCCAGTAATGTTAGCATTTAGCCACGAACTGTAACTCAAATAAGGAACTAGATGCTTAATTGTTCCGGAATTCAATGTAGCTAATTAGCCCTGTATATTTTGTGTTTTAAATTTGGCTGGCAGACTAACGACAGTTTTGTAAAAGCTATAGCGACGGCATTCTTGCTGTTAAATGGTAAGTTTGCGGAACATTTGGAAAAATGATAAAGCGTTATTTCATTGACAAAAACATAAATATTGTCTTGTTCTTCAGGTGGAACACGTTCCGGAGGCGATAGCCCTCGCCTTTGCCATCTCGGTGTTGTGGGTGCTCTGCAATCCCAAGTCTATCCGCCAGACGCCGCAGGTGCAACACCACCACCATTCTTGTAACCAGTCACACTCTCAACAATCACAGAAGCACCAGAGTAACGCGCACAGATCAGGCGATCAAGACCAACGCTCTACAAACAAGTGGGGGTAAACTTATTTGTTCTAAGGCTAGCCTGATTTCTTTGGAACAGAATTCCTTGTATTTTACTTCCTGTAAAACAAGTTAACCCAAAAGGGTTAATTTGTTTTTTTCTATTTGCTTTTGGACTGACGAGGAAAGTGTGGCACTGCTCTCAATGTAGTATACGTAACTTATATCAACAGTGCCACATACACAGTACAGACAGAATTTTCCTTCACCTCCCCAGGTACCCATTTTTACACCCGGGTGAAGTGAGGACGGTCGTGTAAAGGGCCTTTCCCAAGGGCACAACGTCGGGGGCTCAGTGGGTATCGAACTCAGGACCTCTAGATTCGGAGCCGAACGGTTTACCAGTTACGCCACACACGACGCCGGTTCATTAGTTCTTTGCTTGTTTTCCAGCAATATGGAGTTTGAAACCATGCTGATGATCCTAGCGGCAGGGTACGGACGCCCCATCCCGATTTACCAGTACCCCGGAGCGGGCGCGCAGTGCGGGGCCTGTGGAGGGTGTGGCGGCTGCGGAGGGTGTGGCGGCTGCGGGGGGTGTGGTGGCTGCGGTGGGTGTGGCGGCTGAAGTCCTCTTGCTTCCACATCGGAGGTACTTCCTAACCTGCTGGGTCACCAACCCTACATAGTTTATGCCGGCGCTCATATTCTCCCTCTACACTGGAGTATAGGAGTGTCGGCGTAAATTAAACTAACTAGGATGGCTAGGCAAGCATCTTGGTACGCCGATGCTCGAACTAAAACAGTGTTGCACAGTCTTGGGCTTATAGTTACATGTAAATTGTCTACGTAATTTGATGAAGGGAAAAAATGGAATATGTAAAACTATTTCGTAGTTAACTACTGAACCTTTGAGTAATTGTGAAGAATATAAACAACCTGCTGCTTCCGTGAAGCATAAGCCAGACTCAGACGGTGATTGTAACATGACCAATGTCATAGAGTAATTCAATGAATGTTACTACATTTCTAAGTGTTTCTCATTGAGAAAGTGGGCACAAAGAAAAGTATGGCGGGGTGCCATAAAAGTCAATAGGCAGAAGTTAGTTCTGGTGGTCAATTTCAACGATTTTTCGCAATGAATGTTTGTATTTGTAGCAGATATTTCTTTACCAACCGACTCGTTTGGTACACTTTTGGTATCCGTGGACACAATTTTTCGAAATCTCAGATATCTTGGATGTCCAAGTCATGACGTGTATATCCAGACAATGCCGCGTTGTGTTTGTACAATGCTGTATTGTATTTCTACATTGTAAATGCCCTCCTTCTTCAACGAAACATTTGTCTCTGAATTATGTATACATCACAGCTTATACATATGATACGACGTAAACTTTGAAAATGCTGATATTTGTAGGTTCAATTGACACAGTAAACAACTTTACACGCTATTTTCGTACCCAACGTAAAGCTCCTATCCGCTGCCAACAATCTTTTAGTCAGTCCTTTGATCCTTCTCAAGATGAAATGACTGTACATCAACAGAGACGTTTCTGACGTTATATGTCACGTGACATAGTCTTTAGGTCATTTCAACTTGAGAGAAGGATCGAGTACTTACTGATCGAAATGTATGTTGGTAAGAGCTGTCCTTCTTGTACGGAAATAACGTTAAGTTTTTCTTTACTAAGGTGTTGATATATTGGACTTGAAAACGCATGGGCTCTACCTTTATTGTATAGATGGATGAAGGAATGATTTTAAAGACAATTGTACTGCTGGGGTGAAATTTTACTAATTCCGTTTGACTAGATTGATGTACAATGATGCATTTCTTGATGCCGATATTGTAATTATAAACCCATGGAGTAAAAGTGTCGTCATTAAAATAACACGGAGTTTTCTCCGTGGTAAAACGGTGTGTAAAACGTCTATTTTCCAACCATCTTTATGTAGCTTAATTTGAAAACACAATATTATTAAGCTTTAGAGATGATTGCGATTTTAACTATGTCAAATGAGGTGAATGTGAATCAATTAGAAATCCTATCGTTCGTGTCCTAAGATGTCCTTAAAATTGAACACCCTTCTACTAGCCTGATTAAATCTTGCTTATAGCAGCCTGCCTGACATCCGGTTTCCTCTACGGGGAGGGGCCAGGTACAGCCCTGGACAGCAGAGTTTGTGTTACACAGACGACCCTTCAACTATTTTAGAAACTTAAGGAAACCTTTTTTGTCTTCTGGACTAAAAACTACATGTATTACTGTTACTGCCCCTATTGGCAGAACAGGTGATTGATGAACGATTAGGTCTTGGGCAATTGCAAGTAACCGTTTCTCTTTCTCTTTCTCTCTATCTGTCTCACGTAAGTTCTATTCTCTAAACGACCATGTTATGATACGCAGATGTAGGTGTGCGGTACTATTTTTGGCAGCGCCTCATGAGTGGGGCCACTACAGCGCAGTGACTGACATCAGCGCCGCAGGAAACGTTATCAGCACCAGGATGAGAAACGGACAGACATGCCGAGCGGCAGTCTCACCTCCGCTGGTGTAGACCTGACAGGCGCTCGTCTTCGGCTGGAACGGTCCGGTCATCGGTATGGGAGCCCGCTCCTCGCCCCGGGGCCACTGGCCAATCTTACGGGTACAAATATACAGATGAGTACACAAGACGTCGTGAAACAAAGGAGCCAGTTTTAGTATCGTGCGTCAAAGATATGACAGAGAGAAAATAACCGCTTGTCTCGTAAGAAAATGGCAAGCGTTGAACTGACCATATTCAGCTAAAACTCTTGTCCCGCCGAGCCTGTAGAAATATATATACAGGATGCACATATATTGGTCCGGTGTCTTTATGGGTTTGGTGCATTTCTCAATTAAATGCGGCATATCGCAGCAAACTGCACTGATTGGGGTGGTAAATCTGCTGCAACAGCACAGAATAGATTAAGTTTTACTGATTTGATTAGGGGCCTTAATTTGGCAGGTAAATTCTCAGCAGGACAAGGGTTGACAAATGTTTTGTAAAAGATAATATTAGCAAACGCCGATAATGTTTAGACATTCATGTAATAATACACGATACGTCAAAAAGCAGTTACTCAAGCAACTGGGTATAATTTTGGAAGCACTCATCGTATGATTTGAAGATTCATCGTAATAGTAGCAAATCCTTTTTTATCACCCAATGATATCAGTGTTGGGGTCTCTAAAGACCGCCATCAATGACATAAAGCTGAGGTTGACTCACCGGGACTTGGTTCTGTTGATCCTCGCAGAAGAAGTAGTGGCTGGCCCGCAGCGCGTGCTCCTGGAACCGCTGCACCAGGCGGTCCGTCCAGTTCATGTTGTTCATAATCCACACGCTGGACTTCCCGGCCAGCTCGGTAGGCGATTCTACCATCCCATAATAACTATAAAAAAGAAGCGTTTGTTCAAGTATTCTAATCAGATAGCTTTAAACATTAGATTTGCAAAGGTTAAGAAGTGTGACAGGTCATTTGATTACTAGTATGTGGATGACATCCGCATCAATTTTCATGCGTTTAAAAAACGTTTTCAACCATACTGTAAATTGTAGAAAACAATTGTTCAAAACACAAATCAGCTACTAAATAAGAAAATGTATGCTGTAACTTGCAAAGAATATATCGGAAATTCAATTCCAAGGTCAAAGAAAATGGTGTTAAAGAACAAACATGAAGAATCTATTCCTCGGTATACCAAGGCTACTTGTTTTCCGGCTAAATTTTATTTGCAGGTTCGCATCAGTTTTTTGTGTAGGAGGGGGGTTCCCAAAGAATGCCATCCATGTAATCGAATCACCATAGCCTTATCATAGCTGCTTTGAAAAAAAAAATGCAAAGAAAAACGAGGCCAACCTTACCCCTCACGGACTGTCTCGACGCTAGCGAAGCGCAGAGTGGCGGCGTAAGTCGGCATGGACACGCACTGGGTCAGCTCTAACCGCGGGTAGTAGATGAGGAACGCCAGGCACATCTCACGGTACGTGGGCAGGCCGCCCTGCAGCGGGGGAGAGGTGTCTAAGGACTGCCCCGTACACAACATGGACGGGAGCAGTGGCATTAATAACTGAAGATCTACATCAACTGAGTCAATATCATGGTAAATTAACGCATATATTCTGTGCAATACAGTCCCTCAAAACCAAGATCACGAATTTTAATTCGAAATTTGCCATACGTTATATATAGCGAAGCCGTAATGCACTATCGCTAGCTACTTGTAAGTTGAAAAAGAATTACGTTTCTACACAGCTGAGGATGACATTGTTCGACAGCGATGTATGTTTAGATCTTATGGCTTATAGATATTGATATTGTGCTTATGTTATATAAGTGAGTTCCGATAAGGAATTCTTTCTACTACACTACAGGGGATTATTTTTTAAGACTTACAATGGTTACATGTGGACGCTTCATGGTCTTGTAGTCACATTCCGTGACAATGTAGTCTCCCTGGAAAAAAACATAATTCTGAGTGCAAAGCTAACTAAACGTTGGGCGTTATAAACTTCCTGGTCTTTGTCCGGTTGTTGACGTCACGCGCAAGATTACGTGCCAATAATATCATGGTTTGTAACTCTCGGGAGTTTACATTCTGAACTGATTGGTCATCAATATTTTGAATAACTTGCGACAGTGGCATGATCGTTGAAACTTTGATCCGTATATATATATATATCTTTGTGTTGGAGGAAAGTTACGTTTTGTTCTATGATAACTACCAACGCAGATGAGCTTACATGGTAAAATAATTTTTACTCAGAACTAATAGTACAGCTAGGTATGATAATCTTTGCAGGAATGTCCTAATGGAAAATCACGATCTTAGAATAACAATTTTCATTAAAAAACAAGAATAATGGACTCAAAATAAGACTGATGTACCTTCCTTATCTCCACCGGATGATGGAGGTATCTTGTCTGTTGGAAGTTGAAGTCGTATGTCTCGTCCTCTGCTATTGGCGGAAGCTCGACTCCTCCCCGGAAGTGACGTGCCCGGATGGCCACGCCCGCCAGATGGGAGTGGAGAATCCCACCAATCACAGTGATGGAGTCGACGGACTGAGCCGCCATTTTCTGATCATCATATAGATAGTTTAGTACAAGCCCTTCGGAGATTCGACTACGCATGGGCGGGCCACAGAAATTCTGTCAAAGGTTAAGGCCCCTGACAATAATCATTCTGCCATTTTGCATGCGTCCTTACGCAAATCGAAACAATGGTAGAGACGAGACTGTTAACATCTCAGGGGCCTCTACCTTTGACATATTACCTAGAATTCCTATCGCCCGCGCATGGATAGTCAAATGTACAAAACGGCTTATAAAGTTTACTCGTACCCATGTTACATGATTTATCTAAATTAGCTAATACAATCAAGCGAAGAAACAAACTTCAAAACGCGCACTTTGGTTAACTGATAGAATGTAGGATCATGAATAAAATAACATTAATCAATAGGTGACAAATCACTTTAATTACGTTGTCAAACCAATGAAAAAAGTCAAACTAATACATCATACCCCAGCGCAAATCAACACTTCTACGGGTGACTGTATTTCAAAGCAATCACCATACTAGAATGTATCAAAACTTTTATAAGAAATCATTGTTCTCTTTCGAAAAATGACGACCGAAGACTCTAGAACAATGACATAGTCTTCCAAACGTCTCATAATGATAACTACGTTGACGTCTTACATTTTCCAGGCAGTCGGGGTAGCAGAAGAACCTTGATGTGAAAGTGTTGGCCCCGGGTGGGACCATCATGTGGGGACCGCCGTCATTCTCCAGCCCCGTCTCCAACACACCCACGTCATGCTGCCGCAAATCGGTCGTGTAGTAAATACGGACTCCGGAGCTGTCGTAATAATCTGACGTATTCAAAAGCAATGAAGGAAAATTGTGAAACAAATCAAAACTGTATGTTACAGTCTTAAACTCTATCTGTACATAAAATAAAGTGCTTACCAACAGTCCTCTGACCCTTACCAAGTTGAAATGACCCAAAGGCTATTGAGTTGGTAAGTGCTTTATATAGAGTTTAAAATAGTAAAACAATATATTAATGTTAACTACCGTCACAGATGAACTTTAATTCAAATCAAACTTTGTTATCCTTAAAAGAACTGTATTTATGATTCAGGGCTAGCAATTTCCTTTGTCGGATCAGTAATTGAAGTTTATCAACTATAATTTTATACTTTTAAAGCATCATATATATTTTAATGGTATTGTCGCATAGCGAACGCTTGTCTTTCGTTTATCAGTATTTGTTCATTGTGCGTACCGTTACGTAAGTTTGGATTGTCGTAGTGCATTTCCAGCATGATCAGAGTGGGGTCGCTGTCTTCTCCGAGTGGCAAGCCGGCATCATTCGGGAGGGTGAAGGGCTAACAAAAAGTACAACGAATAGATGTAGCAACATTATATTTCCCAAGCACGGTTCTTTCAATGGAGAAAAAAAGACTTTCATTCTGTGGCAACATTGACAATTTAAGCTTTGCCTATCATAAAGAAAAGTTTGGATAGGAATTTGTGATTTTTACGCGTACGGCTGTGACAAGTTCCGCATTGATATTGTATACAGTAGTGGTGTCAGTACATTATATTGTGTGTGCATGCAAATTCTGAGACCATTACCTTTGCTATTAACGTACGACAAGCTGTATACAGTAGTATAGTAGTAGTGCCAGTACAGTATTTTATGTATGCATGCAAATTTTGGAACCATTGCCCTTGCTATCAATGACACTGTTACAATGTGGCTTATACTGTTACCCCTCCACCAACGGCAAACGCAGCCAGGATGCGGGAGTTGCAGTGCTCCCCCATTCCGGTAGAGGACCGCCGCCCGTAGCAATGTTCCCCCAGCCCGACCAGAGACTCGTTCGTCCCCGGCGGACAGAAGTACGCGATGGTGTGGTGCACCAGGGTCTCGTGCCCAGGCTGGACGACTTGTTCCCACTGGGAAAAAGGTGAAAGAAACCTTCGCTAAATAGAAATTCTCAAGCAACTGGATATGAGTTTGGAAACGGTTAGACGTTTCAGATAGCATCCATGCCACTACCTTTCGTCAGTGACACTGCATTCCCCTACGCAGAAGGACCACGGTCGTGTCGAAACTCCTTGTGGTCACATCTGCTGTCTAGTGCACTCAGATCAGTTACTGACCGCCCTGCTTATAAATATTAATGAGCTTACCCTTATATGGGCAGTCAGCCGTTGGGGATCGGGCGTAGGAGGATGGAGCTATGTAATACGTAACATGATTGGCTGATAGCTTCCCAGCGGCCTTTGCGAGATGGCTTTCGTAAACAGAAAGCCCAAGAAAGGCCTATTCTCTGATTGGCTGACAGATGGTTTGTGGCGACGCTCACAGTAACCGGGGGTGGCCCTTCAGATAGCAGGGTTATATAGGCGATTAGCCGGTTGGGGACCGTGCGTAGGAGGATGTGACACTGACGGTCAGACGTTTCTGGTATGCATGTATACATATAGGACCATCTACCTTTAGACACTGATGAAAGGTAGTTGATGCTACCTGGAAGTCTGACCGTTTCCAAAATCATATCCAGTTACTTGAGTACTTTCTATTTGGCGTATCTTTTGCCGACGAAAGAAAGGTTGGTGACAGATATGTTTATCTCCTCAACTGTGCCAACCAGAATACATGTAAAAGAATTACTTTCCATCAATAGAAACTTCTAAGATCACATCTGAATAAGATCGATGACGTGTCTGTAACTGTCGCGAGTTTACGTTCTGAAGTGATTGGTTATTATTGATGCTGAAGAAGGCGACAGTGGTCGTTGGAATTTTGACGTTTATACCTTCATGGTGGGAGAAAGTTAAGCATTGTACTGTAATTAATTAATTAACCACAGCCAACACAGATGGGCTTATTCACCTTGATAACGTGGTATTTCCTCCCGAGCATCGGCAATTTGAAGCACTGGCACCAGTAAGTGGTGTCCTCTGCTGGTACGTGAACCTGGGGGATGTAGAAAACACTACTTTTTAACTTCGCATTGTCGCGCCGTAATGAAATGAGTCTGGAGGCCACTATGGTTATTGTGTTCATTGGGAGCAGACTAAACATGCCACGATGACATTAAGTCTACAATAAAACGACAGACTAAATGGTAACGTTGCATGCAGGAGACCTTGCCATCTACTTTACAAAAAGATTGCTTTCCTGTGCTGTTTTATGTTCTGATTTTCCAAAAATACGTCATGAAGAAACCGAACCCCAGTTTACCAACAAAGCATCATTTTGTTTGAACAAGTTTACTCTTCAGAGCATCGCTGATTCTATTCAATGAAGCCTAGTGAGGCCTTAGGCTCACAAGATGACAGGAAAAGCAAACTTCAGTTTCCCTACAAGCTTGAGGTACCATCATTGCTGTTTTAAAAAAACGTAGTTTTCTAGTATATTGTACTTAGATAGTATAGACATGATGAAGTATCTGTGACGTACTTTTGACACCAGAATTTCCAACGTTTGCACATTGTCAGGAAGCGGGGTTTGTTCGGGGTCTTTGTCCAGTAACAACAGAGACTTAGCTCCACGGTTAGCGTCGTGGTAGGGAGGAGCAACATTCGCCATCGGGTCAGCGTCGTTCCACGCGAAGATCACACGTGAAGTCCCGTCCTACAGAAATGAAAAAATCGCCAAAAGTCGCCAAAAATCATCTAACAGGGACCAAGGGTGATGCTGAATGAATGAATGAAAGAATCATTCAAGAGATGAAAAGTGTACCCCTTTCTTAATCCGTTCTACAATAATGAAATAATGACTATCATTCTTTATCTTATCTATTGTTTATTTCAGACACCATGGCCCATACACGAAAAAAATTATGTACATGTAAAAACATGAATCTATTTAACTAAGAGGCGGCATCTTATGGCTTATGTACAATGTAAGTAACAAAATATAGTTTCTCCAAAACTGGCTCTTTGAAAAAAAGGTCAGAGTGTAGCAAGAGCCTAACTGTGTCATTCCATGAGGCGAGTCGCAAAGGAATGTTGCTTGTTGCTACCAGCTCCATTCCGGAGGCGTCGCCAAAAATGATCTGCAAGGGACCAAGGATGATGCTGAATGAATGAAATGATCATTCAAGAAATGTTGAAATTTGTACCTGGATGGCCCTGTCTTGTTCGTCGCACGTATCAAACGGCCTCTTGAAGCTGATGCTTGTATGGGTGCCGTTCTCCCACCCCGACAGTAATACCCAGTCCTGGCTTGTTGTGTCTATGGAAGGTACACCGTTTTCTGTGGCGTAGCGATCCTATTGAAGTGTACATGACATTTGGAATAAAGACGTCTTTCCTTTTTCGAGTAATGATAAGTAACTAACTAATATTTTTGAGATAGTAAAAGAGTGGAGATTTGACTTTTAAGAGATTTACACAGCTTGTGGTAAGGCTGGTGTTACAAAAAGAGTTATGTTAGAATTGAGCTTTCGCTGTGTACATTGAATAAAAAAGACGAGGAAGCAATCTAATTGGACAAGGCGCTACTACTGCTAACTGTATCTTATCAATGAAAAATCACACGTTTCCATATTGCTTATTTAGCTCATATTGCAGAAAACGTTCATCATGATTTTCAGCAAAACAACACACGTATATCCATTTTCCCTTGCCTTGAATTTATAAAATGAACACTGTGAAGTGTTCTTTCGTCATTGTTTTCACTTTCTTAAAGATGATCATGAAAGTTAAGAGGGATAAAACTAACCGTGAGAAAGGCGTTGCCATCTCCATCCACCCATCCAATGACGATGTCCGACTCAGACATACCCCCGTGCGGAGACAGGCCCAGTCCTACCCACCCGCTCGTCTCAACTTCTACCGAAAACGTCACAGATTTGTCCTTCTCGTCCACCGTCCAACTCAGCACATATTCGCCGTCCTTATCCAAAACCTCCCGTCTCTGGTACACGCTCGACACAAACGTGCCGCACAGGAGGACGAGGAAAAGGAGCTCGCACAACTTTCTCGCCATCTTAGTTAGAGTGTCCTGCTTCAGTCCAACTTCGTGGTGGGCTAAAATGAAACTCAGGGCGACCGATCGCGATAGACCTACTTTGTGGGACAACAAAGCTCTATTCACGCACACGTCACGATGTGCCAAGGTCTAATCTGTCTGAGCCCGAATGGAGAATTAAGGAACGCCATTTGGTTATTGCCCTGGCAGCAACACAAAATGTCATTATTAGTAAGGGGTATAGAAGACGTGAGGAGCTTAAGTTTTTCCTTCCCATATTTGTTACGCAAATGTAGTTTTGTAACCGTATCCCCAGTATATTAAAGTTGGGGAAAGGTGTGTGGATACAAACAAATTGGATTTAGGTTTGTTAGTTCCACGGACAAGGGAGAGAGAACAAAGCTTGTTAATTGGACAACTGAAGTTGAGAAATTCTAGTGAAATTCTGAACGCAGAAATACATATAGCCGCGACTTTTTTCGTTCTTTTTGGGTAAAACATGAAAACTCAAATCCTCGGCACTCGCAACAGAGTAAATGTGAACATATTGGTCTGTTATCCTTAAAGAATGCAATGGCATATTCCTATAAGACTATTTGAAATATCTAATATACACCTTTGGCACAAACACGGTATATTGTTAGTTCCCTCCAAGGGGGCGGAACACTGTTTTTGGCTTGTTATGTTTGAGAGTTGCCCTTGACAGCTAGACACAATGCACGTTTATGAGAATAGTTTCCCGGCTTTCTGTAGGTCCGGGCAATGTTAAATTATGTGTGTCTAACGCGCCATTGATAAAGACCCCCACGCAGCAGACAGGGATAGAAGAAAGGAAGAAAACAACTCGGGAACATTACGTCATACACGTAGGCGTCACTGAAGGCCAAGGGCGAATGTATACGTTTTATGTAAATCATGTGAAGAATATGATTTTTTCATGCACACTTTTTTTCTAAAAAGGCACGGATTTCTTTATAAAATGCCAAGAGAAGACGAAGCTTTCATCTGATAAACTAGGTTTACCGAATGATACATTATAAAAATCTTCCTAAAGAACGCCTTAATGTGTTGTTGAAACATTATCAATATCAAAACCCGTAGAAAAGGAACAAATAGAGGAGTAAACCGGCCAGAGAACTATAGGCGGCTAGGGAACAGTGCGCTTTTCCAGCGACACGGAGTCTGGTAGAGACTAGCAATACTTGGCGTAAATACGTATGCGAAAGGAAAAGAGGTGCTAATGTTCGGTACAGTAAGAAATTCTGTCGTGTCTATTTCAGCCACGCTGCACACAAGAATTGTAGATTCATGTATTTACCTGACGATACCGTAAAAATACATTACATAGAAGTGACTGAAGCAAGCAATATGTTGCTTAATGTATAAAACAAAACATGGAGGAAATAGTGTATGGTCACTTTAGTGAAGAAAGTTAAAGAGAACAGCTCACCCATCTACAACCAACCAAACACAACCAACCAGTCAAGCGAACAAGAGCAACTGTTGAAATTCAACAAAGACCAACAACAAAGTCATTCTTGTAAGTTTGATATTTATGACGTTTCATAAAACTGCAGAAGTACAGCTCACATACACTTGAGTATCTACATAATCATATTGAGATACTACTTAAATCTCCAAGCAGATGTAAGGTTTCAACTTACTTAAGATGAACAAAGAGAAAAACTGTATGTCTGTTCCGCGATCACATGTAAGAGTAACTGTAAAAGTGGAAATGTTTGCCATAGTTTTATATTCACGTTTTCTTCTCTGTGAACTTAAAACCACTGCAAACCCTTTTACAGTACATGTTAAACAGTGCATTGCAGTTTCAACAGTGATTTTAAAACCATCCAGAAAACCCCCATTTTCTCCCTACCACAAAATCAAATACCTGTGAACATTTAACTGAAGAGCCTGACCATGCAAAACTGTTTTGTTTGCAACAAACAGAAAACGTTTGCATATTAATTGCTTTCTATATAATGAATCACCATAATAAAAACCTATTGCCCTGAAGCTAATATTTGTTTTGCAAATATTGCCTTGTGATTACAAAATAACTTGTTATAAATAAGACAATATTGTATACATGTACCTTAAAACTTGATAATTGTCATGTATATAACCTGACAAAAACTCTGTTGTCAGTTTTCCATGTGCAAATTATAAGCAATACATTTTGAAATGATACTTCATTATAACATTTCTTACATGCATTCAAAACTGGGGCTATATCATCTTATATACATGTAGATAGAAAGGAGCCCTGATAACATTGCCTTTCTTGTACCTTATTAGATACCATACCATCTGCGCTGATGTAGTCCTATATTGCAGCATATCTACCCATGAGATAAATTTTATGGTTTCCCAGGAAATTTTGTAAAATGTTACCTCAATAAAATTGCCATTGCCTTTAACATGTGACTCATTACTGAATTTGTGTTAAAACACACCACATGGCTTACCATAATAACTTCAAAAATTGCCACTTTGCTCCATTGACTATGGCATACATCTTCTAGTTATGAAACTTTCACCATTTTACAATCCCAGGTAACAAACCGCTTCCTTATTGCACCCATCATATAACATTATACACTTTTGGTGATTGTCTTTCAATCTTTCAGACTCTTAGTACCTAAAATGATACAGTTTGAAAACTTTTGTACTCATGCATGTACAGTGTACTCTAATATAATGTCTTTGTTATAACAAATATTTGTGACAATAGTTTTGTTAGTTAGGAAAATGCAGAGAATTCAATAGCTTGTAAAATAGGTAGTAAGATTTCCCCACAATATTCAGTAAGCATAGCAACTTTCAAGACTAAAAATCTACAAAGTTGCCTTTTTAAAAGCCAGGAAATGATTTCACATATTCAAATAATTAACATCGTATCTGCAACACATAGTACAGGAGAAGTTGCTGGAAAGTCAACCCTGCTATAACAAAATGGAATGCTTGGCTGAACTGAAAGCACAATAAAAGGAGAAGCCTGCTAAAAAATGCTTAAAAGAACGACTTAAAACTTAGACCTTTAAGTGCCCTTGCTTTGCAATGAACAATAATTGTCATTTTTTCTTTTCTTGTTTCATTTTTCAGGTTGAAGTAGTAGTAACAAAGAAGATATAGAAAAGTAACCTGAATATCAGCCTGGGTTGGTTTACCTCTGCTCCTATACAATATACAATACTTCATCCTAACCAGACAATATCCTGGCATCAGATGTAAAAAAGAACAATAAAATGGCATACTACGTGACCTAGATACTAGACTGATGTACAGAATAAGTCACAATTATCAGGGCTTGAAGCCTGGCAAGACGTTCATCCACATCCTTGGTAAAGACGATTGTGTCAAGAATAAATCAGCACCATCTCTACATTTTGGTTGCCTTGGCAATGCTGCATCAGACATTGAAAGGTTGATGGAGCTCCAGAGAGACCAAATGGCATTTCATTGAACTGGTGTTGCACTACTGTATTTTGTTAAGAAAGACTGGATCTTAAGTGACAGTATACTAGACCCTGTTAGCAGCCAGAGCGTTCAAGCACAGATCCTCCACCCTCTGGATCACCCAGTTGATGTTTGGTCTCTCAGCCGGGTTAACCACCAGAAGGGCATTGATCAGGTCTAACAACTCTGCAGAGTATCTGGAGAAAAGGGGAAAGGAAAAAATGATAATAGCTTAGTCTTCTTCTTACAAATGCACTTACAGTCTGTGGATATACTGGTATAAACACATGCAAGGATTGTAAGTCATAGGTCAAGTCCAGTGTTCTTGTCAGGCCTGTTTAGCATAGGTGCCCCTATGCTATGATTTGGGACCTACGCTGTGATTTGGGCCCATATGTGTTTCAACCAGAGAAGCGGACTTTTCTGTTGTTTTGTATCTCACAAAAACTTGGCCCTCAAAATGCATGAAAAAGTGTTTCTGGGGGTTATCAATCAAAACATTTTCAAGAGAAGGATTCCCCCTGACCCACCGCAATACTCATGCCTGCAGCACATACCACATTGACTTTGTTGCACTGCCCCTACTCTGTAAAAAATCCTGGTGAGAACACTGAAGTCAGTAATATATTAATCAGTTTGATCTATACTAAATACAGTTCAATTGTGCTCTATAATCTATTTACTTACAATGATTGTTGGTCCTCAGGAAACTTGACATTTCTGCTGAGAACTGCTAATTGCACACTGTCTCCCTTCTGCCACACGGCATCAAATGGACCCTCCAGGTAAATCATAGCATACAGGGTACAGCCTAGAGACTGGGAAAACAGAGAATTTCTTGTTTTAATTTTAGCAAAAAAAAATGAACATAAGTTAACTCACAACTCTTGCTTAGCATTTAATTGCTGTGTGTTTCACAAAAGCTCTTAAAACCCATAAACAGTTTTCACTTCCTAGATGTTTTTCAAAAAATCTTTGCACATTTTTATCTTAGACAACTAAATCAAGTACATTTGCTTATGAACAGGCACCAGGTAAGGAAAAATTGACCTACCCAAATGTCCACCTTATCATCTATGATACAGTGACTTTCCACATGAAACAGTTCTGGTGCTCTCCAGGGCATGGTGCACTTGGCTGCTGCTAGATCCTGGAAAATACATTCAGCAATGTCAGACTTGTGTTGAGTGTTATGAGTCAGAGTGTCATGCTACCCCTATGGCTGGCAGACTACTTGTATTTCTCATGGCAAAAATACAATGTTTACCATGACATTATACATGTTAGACTAGAATGAAGCTTCAATTTACCTGTGTAACACTCAATTGCTAGAACATGAATGCAATATTGAGTTTGCATTTAACTACATGTATAATAGGTGATAGGTGGCGCTCTTGTAGGGGCAGCCGCGGTTTTGTACCTCTCCCCTGCAGGAACGCTTTTGTGGTGTCTTCAACCACTTATTTTCTCCGGAATGTGCAATATATATGTTATAAGTGTTGTGTGAACGTCTCAGGTCTGTCTTAAAACGTAACATGCTGGGCTTTACTGGATTATCGACGAGTTAGAGCGAATCTCCGAGACGGACTGTGTAAGCAGGGATAATGGCGGTCTCTGGTGTGATCCGTTACTCCCTGGACTTCCTCAGAAGACTGCGATGCTCCATGCCAGCTGTGGATCCAAGGACAAGCAAAACCATCAAGGACAGTCTCCGTTCTAATGGATTGCTGCGGAGAAGCAGACCTCGGGGGAGAAAAGCTGGGAGAAACATGGTACGTCAGATTTCTACCATTGTTGGCCATCGCCCTCCCTCCGGCTCCTTCATATGCAAATCTTACCAGCAACAATCACGCAGGAATGCAGATACTAGTAACCTCGTTAGCGTACGTCTGCTTCCGCCGAAACAAAAGAACACAGCAAGTCTCCCGTCTGTATACATGTGCAATGCCCGGTCCCTGATGAACAAGTTAGACGAGTTCGAACTCACAATTCAGCAGCACAAGGCCGACGTTGCCATTGTGACGGAGACCTGGTTTTCTACAGCAATGCCCAGTGAATTCCTGAACATCGACAACTACACACTGTTCTCTACAAGCAGAAAGGATCGAAGAGGAGGAGGGGTTGCAATCTACACCCACGAGGACGTACAGGCAAGACTGATCTCCCAAGTCCAGGTACCTCCAGAACTAGAGTGTGTGTGGGTATGGGTCCGACCCAAACGACTCCCACGTCAGGTGCCAACTATTGCAGTGTGCGGTACCTACATCCCGCCCAACTCGAAACACCAACAACTCCTCATCGACCACCTAATTAACACGGTGGACGTTCTGAAAACACTTAACCCGGACGTAGGATTGATACTTGCCGGTGACTACAATCGCCTGGACTACCAACCACTTGTCCGGTCTCACCGACTGGAGCAGGTTGTGAGTGCCCCTACCCGTGGAGACGCCACGTTGGACGTTATAGTCACCAACCTCAAGTCCTTCTACCTAACTCCTGAGGTCACAAACCCAATTGGAACCAGCGATCACAAAGCTGTCTGGTGGAAGTCAAGAGTCAGGTCACAGATGCCAAACAAGACTAAGCAGGTCGTCGTTCGTCCTCTCCCAGACTCCAGAATACGGGCGTTCGGCCAGTGGATAACATCACACACCTGGAGTGAAGTACTACAAAGCGACACAGTTGAGGACAAAACTGTGGCATTCTACCACACCTTGAACTCTGCTATAGAGAAGCACTTCCCGCTAAGACAATGCTCACTTCACCACAAGGACAAACCTTGGATGTCGGCCTTGCTGAAAAACCTGATCCACAGGAGACAACAGGCACACAATAAAGGTCACATGACACTTTACCGTTTCTTAAGGAACAAGGTTGACAGAGATTGTAAACGTGCTAAGAAAGAGTACTACAGTGACCATGTGCAGACGCTGAAGAGATTAGACCCGGCCGAGTGGCACAAACAGGTACGACGCCTAGCAAATCTCTCCAAACCAACTCCCACAGTTCATGTGCCAGGCGTGGATCCGACTGACATGAGCGCCATCGCTGGGGCCATTAACAATCACCTAGCTACCATCTGCCAGGCTCTGCCTCCGCTTGACTGGGACCAGCTCCCAGCATTCCTGCCAGCCACTCCACCGCCGCAGATTGACCCATGGCAGATGTACCACCGTCTGAAAAGGGTTAAGGTGACCAAGGCTCCAGGTCCTGATGCCATCCTGCCTACCCTCATCAAGGAGTTTGCGTGTGAACTTGCCACCCCGCTAACCGACATCACCAACGCATCCCTACGACAGGGCAGAGTACCACCTGAGTGGCGGGATGCGATCGTTATCCCCGTCCCGAAAGAACAACCAGCAGACTTGGACAAAATCAGACCTGTGTCACTAACATCACAGTTTGCTAAAGTAGTGGAGGGTTTCGTCCTCTCGTGGCTTCTCCGCGACATCTTACCGGAGGTAGACACCAGGCAGTTCGGGAACCTCAAAGGCATCTCCACTACCCACTGTCTGATAGAGATCCTGGACTTCTTCTACAAGGGTGCAGAGAGGAAGCAATCCGTCAGTAGCCTTGTACTGACCGATTTTAGCAAGGCATTCGATAGAGTGTGCCACACGACAGCCATCACAAAACTCGCTCAGATGGGTGCACGGCCCTCTCTTCTCTCGTGGGTGTGCAGTTTTGTATCGTGCCGTAGACAGCGGGTCCGTTACCAGCATGCACTGTCACACTGGGAGTCACTCACCTGTGGGGTGGCTCAAGGAACTTTGCTGGGACCTCTGATCTTCTTGGCCATGATCAACGATGCTGGGACACCGAACAGCGAGTACTGGAAGTACGTCGATGACCTCAACCTGGGTGAAAACCGTCCGATTGACGCACTTTCATCCATGCAGGATGAGTTAGACAGCTTGCAGAACTGGTCTGACAGAAACCACATGCTGCTGAACCCCAAAAAGTGTCTAGTTATGCAGATTTGCTTCATGCGTCGACCCCCACCAGCCCCAGTCCTTACACTGGGAGGTAAGGTGCTCACCGTGGTGACACAAGCAAGACTACTTGGTCTCCAGATTCAGTCGGACCTTGGGTGGGATGCACAAGTGGACAGTATGGTGACAAAGGGGAGCAGACGGCTGTTTCTACTGTGCCGACTGCGACAGGCCGGCCTTCCAACAGCTGACCTCAATGCCATCTACTGCGGGTACGTTCGACCGTTGCTTGAGTACGCAGCTCCAGTTTGGAATGCCGCCCTCAACAACAAGCAAATCAACCGGCTTGAACGCGTTCAGAAACGTGCCTGTAGGATTATGCTGGGTCGGCAGTACGTTTCATATCCTGACGCCTTGCGATCATTGACCCTACAACCACTTTCTGATCGCAGACACGACCTCTGCCTGAACTTTGCCAAGAAAGTCCAACAGTCGTCACGCTTCGGTTCATGGTTGCCTCCAACTCGAGGAGAACAGCATGGTAGACAACTCAGAAGCTCATGTCTGTACCCCCGACCCAGGGGCACTAGGCGTTACACGACGAGCGCCAAGCCTACACTGGCTAAACTCCTGACCTAAAGAACTGATTTGCAATTTGCATTGGACAGCAAACTTAATCACGACCAGTACGAACATGAATTGTAATTGTGATACATTTTGTAGTCCGATATTATCATATGTATATAATTGTAATCGTCAATGTGTAGATGGCATTTGTAAATATCGTAATTATGTGAACAGTTATACGTAATATTGATTGTGGCGCAAGTTTTACTGTATGAGTCGGCGCAATTCAGTTTCTACTGCAAGGCCGAAGTTTTTACCAATAATAAACCATTTACTACATAATCTCTGCATCCTTCACAGCAGTTCGAAAGAGGATGACCGACAACCATATCTGCCATATTGACTGAACATTTAATTGATCATGAAAAGTCATATTTTGGAGGTACATTGTATATAAATACTGTTCTATACACAGCATACCTAATAACTTCTCAATTACAATGACAAAACTAAAATAGAGAGAAGGGTCTTAGACATAGTAAACAAAGTAAAGAAACCTGCCTGCATTGCTTGAGCTTCTGCAGACCCTTTAATCTCCACCCTGGCTGGCCCCACAGAACCAAAGTCCATAAGGACAGGCGTGTCGTTCTCGTCTAACAGGACATTGGCTGGTTTGATGTCTCTGGATGGATTACATACATTAGTATTAACTTTCAAAACAAAAGGGGCACGTTCAGTTATGCCACTAACAAAATCAAATTTCACACAAAAGATAATGTGTTTTCTGTGATGGACTTACAAAACAAGAGAGAATCACTTGATAACACAATGAGGAAAAGCTTTTAATGTTGAAAAATCCCTTTACAACTTCGAGTAGTGATATCTGTAGTAACTGTACATCTGCATGTGTGGGCTACAATCAATCGGCAATGTAAAATGCACTAAAGATAAAAATACCAAAATACTACAAATACACATAAGTGCATAGTGTGGACATAATTTTCTGACAAAAATTGCAACTTTTGATCAATGAGCACTACATAAAGTTTCCTACTTCCCTACCTATGAGTGACAGGTGCGGGCGTGGCCTCGTGCATGGCCTTGACCCCTTCACAGATGCCCTTGAAGATCCCCAGCAGCCGGTCCTCGTGAATGTAGCTGTTGTTCTTGGCTGTCTTCTCAATCAGGTCTTGTAGAGACCCCAGCTGAAGGTTCAGATACAGATTCAAGGCCATTTAGAACACTTTTCCTATAACAAGTTGTCTTCTAGAGACCCCAGTTGTAGGGTCAGATACAGATTCAAGGCCATTTAGAACACTTTTTCTATAACAACTTGTCTAGGATCAGTAAAGCATTGAATTGAATTGAATAGCTAGCTCTTGCTCATACAGAGTTGCTCTTCACATTCTAGGAATATGACTCACAGCAGCAAAGGCTATTATAATTATATAAAGGACATAACAGGTGGGAACTGACAACAAGGAAAATACATCAGAGAGCCACAGAGAATGCTGTAGTTGAGTTATCTATACACATTATCACATGTTCAAACAAACTTACCTTAAAGAATGGAAAAACTATCCAGACGGATGTGGTCTGGGTTTTCTTGACAGTTGTAAACTCCTCAACCTAAACAAAGTAAAAACAGTTTGATATATCTGAAACGTTTCAGGTCCACTTCCTTTCAATTACATGTGTATAATAAAGATTGTGGAACCTCTAAATGTTCGATAGAATCAAATAGAAAAGCAATTGCCTATAAGAATAAAAAGCAAACATCTGAAAACCTTAATTATATTGGGGTGGTTGAACATTCTGCAGTACTCTGCTTCCTTCAGCGCCTCAGTCTCATCCTCCTTGGAATGACACGTGATCCTCTTTAGTGCAAAGAACTTCCCTGATTTCTTGTCTTCTATCAAATCTATGTAGGCATAGCCCCTGGAAACATAGAAAAATATGGTTTATTATTTAGACCCTATATGGAATCAGAGGAAGAAAGAAAAGGACAATAAACATCCTTACATTGTCTGACCAATCTTTGGATACATGTTTAACCTATCATGCCTCAGATTATTATTGGGAGGATCAATTTTAACAGTAGCAGTAGTTTTGGGTTTTGTTGTGTGTGTTCACACCCAAGATCTTATTAATAAGATTTGTATGAATTTTGCTATTGTGATGCCAAAGAAGCATGGCTCTTTTGGGCAAGCCCACTAGTAGTATTTTGCATGTACTGCAGCATACAGACCGACACCCCCTTCCTAAAAGCAGTGTGGTATAATCCACAGACAGCTGGTGCATGGTAAACTTATTATCTCAATAAGGGACACCTGTGCCTTGGCACTTATGTTTAGCTTCAATTGTTATACTGCATGATAAGCCTAGGGCATTCAAAAATTTACCAAAACTATTTCACGGAGGTATGAGCTATAATGATAGATATTCTATTAATTTATTATGTGTGTTTGTTTTTACACCCAAATTATAAACCTTGAGTTCTCACCCTTCTCCGATCCTTTCCTGCATGTAGAAGGCCCTGTTGTTGATCGTGACCAGGCCCTTGCTGCAGTAACAGCCCATGGTTGCCAAGAGTCCGCCAGTCCACCCAAGTCCAAATCCCGCCACAGCTGACTCTGTTTATGTTTTGACACGTGTACTTGTTGGTGGGAGGGGGGCAGACAAAATTACCTCCAACAGTCTAGAACTCTTTTGTGAGCTAAAACGGCGATGTCTCGTGCAGAAATTTATCCTACCAAGCTGAGAGGTCCCTTAGATAGTTGCCTTGTAGTCATTCCTCTCATTACTCATGATTTACATAAGAAAAAGCGAAAAGATAAAAAAAGTTGCGTCTTTTCTTTTCCCGGAGCCGCCATGTTTACAAGGAATGACGGGTAATTTGGGTCAAAGGTTAAAACTTTTCTTCTCGTGGTCGTGCAGGACTGTCGTCTGAAAATTTGTGAAATACGGTGATCTAAACGGAGACAGAGATGCTTGCTGAGCCGAGACGGCGACAGAAGTGGTCGGCTGATCCTCGCGGAGCCTCTTGGAGTAACGATGACTCTAAGTTTGGTCAGAAAATGCTGGAGAAAATGGGCTGGCAGAAGGTAGGCATGTTAGTGCACGTGTCTAATGGGGGAGGGGGGCTGAGTTTGTGCAGAGTTTTGGCACATCTCCTATGAACATTTTCACTCATTCACTTTAGTTCCGCATCCTACCACGTCGTTGCAAATTTTCGCAATTAGCAAGGAAAGAGGCCGTGATCAGATAGCGAGTAAAGATGCGAGTTGTAGATCTTTCTCAAATAAATTTGTATTGTCAACAAATTTATATGGCAGAAACTAAAATGTGAAAAAAATCATGTTCCTGATTTTGCCTAAACCGCAGAGACTGTGATGCCTCCGCGGTCAGGAGCTGGAAGGCCCACTCTTGCTCCTCCATCAACAGTTTCAAATTATGTATCCGTCTATCTTGTTCCTATAGTATATAACTTAAGTATAGCAATACAAGAATTAAGAAAGAACTACAGGTAAGCAATAAACATGAAGCTTGAAATTGCATAATCATCATCAGTCGACTGGCTTTGTTGGCTTATAATAAAAATAAGTTGTATGATAACGTGAGTAACTGATGCTTAATTGTTACTAAAATCAAATGTATTAACTTACTCTTGGTCCATTCCAGGGTAAAGGCCTGGGTGCTAAGGAGGATGGCATGACCCAACACGTGAAGGCCTCCCTGAAGTTTGACCAGACAGGCCTGGGGTGCAGCGCTGACCAGGCTGATAACTGGATCTCTCATCAGGAGGACTTTGATGCACTTCTGGCAGGTCTGAATGCCAGCCATGGAGCCAGTGGCAGTGGAGAGGTAAGAAGTCACCATGTACTATAGTGTGCACAACAAGCAGGCTTTTAGCTAGGATTTTATCATAGGGGGTCCATATATTTTGCCATGCAGCAAGCTGCAACTGAGCAAGCGCTCTAGGTGTGTGTATTGCAGGGGGTCTAGGGGAAATCCTCCTTTGGAAAATTTTGAGATTCATATTAAACTCTCTGAATGTGAAACACTATCTCGTGCATTTCGGTGCACACATTTTGTGGAATGCAGTGAAGCTACTGCCAGACAGCTCATGTGACCTAGTAGCATCCCCGATGCATCAGAATTTTATCCTTGTCAAAGAATTTGCTTGCCAGGGTAAGGGGCATCTTAAGGCATCCAGGGGGTCCAATTTCTTATTATATTTAGAACAGTGCGTCCAAAGGATGCGTGGACGCATGCCTGGCCAAAATCCTGGATCAACGTCATCAAGGAGGTTGAGAAAGAATTCTTTTTTAACCTCCTTGAAGTCATCTATGGCAAGCACTTATCAAAGTTGCTAAACATTGTAGAGTAACATTCATCATAGTTCCTGTGTTAGTGTCCTTATTGTAAAGTGTGTCTGTAGATATATAATGTTAGTAACTTCTAGAAAGTAGAAAAAAATAACATAGTGCTCATGGCATGATGATTTACTAAAACATATTCCTTTCAGGCTGAGTCTAACACCAAGACAATAAGTATAGAGGAGAAGTCCAAGTCTTCGAAGAGGAGGGTTCATTACCACAAGTTCACCAGGGGGAAGGATCTCTCCAGTATGAGTCAGGCTGACTTAGCTTGCATCATGGGTAAGAAAGCCAGCCAATCAGCACCTGTCACTCCTAACCAATCAGAGCCCGCCACACCCAGGAGCCAATCAGATGCTGAGGATGAGGACAGTGGTGCCTCATGTCCTCCACTGGCCAAAAATTATGGAGTGACCACCATCACAAAGTCACAGAGCATACAGGATTATTTTGCACAGAAAATGGCTGAGTTAAAGAAGTCACGGTCAGGGGGAGATGTTGAAAATCCAGTTGACAATTCTGAAGAAAAAAATTCAGAGCCTCAAGTTGAAAGCTCCTCAGAACGTAAGTCAAAGAAAAAGTCCAAAAAGAGAAAATACAAAGAGCAAAAAGACAATGTCAGTTCAGAAAGTGAGGGAGTAAAAGAAAGTACTTCCGCCAAAAAGAAGAAGAGAGAACGTAAAGAAGAAAACAATGATCTGGCTGAAATGGAAGTCACAAGTCAAGAAGACAGCCAGAAGGTAAAAAAGAAGAAGAAAAGGAAGAAGGAGAAAGAACTTGAAGTTCCTGAGCAGCAACAGGAAATTTTCAAGGAAGATGAAGGGAAACCAAAGAAGAAGAAAAAGTCTCGGAAAACTGTAGAGAGATCAGAAGAAGATGATGTGACGCAGAGTGAAAGTGTTCCGTTTGAGACAAGTGAAAAGAGCAGTAGTAAGGACAAAAAGAAGAAAAAGAAAAGTAAGAAGGCAAAAGTGCAAGAAGAGGATTAACTTCTTCACAAAAATGTCCTGTTATGTCACAAATTTAACTCATACACATGATTTAGAATTAGTGGTACATGTGTGCCTCAGTAATACATTGCTGTATCTCAGGGGTAGACTTGTTCGACATCTAATGTTTTACTTAGATAATTGTACCATAGAGAAGGGACCTCTATTGAACTTGTAATGAACTGCAGCATTTTACTATTCTCAACTTACAATCAGATAAAGATGTGAAGGACAATTAATTACTTGGAATACAGCATTTTGATAAGTATGTGGCTCCAAAACTATATACTTTTTATCAAATGAACTTGTTTTGAATCCAGTATACCTGAAACACAGATTCCATTCTTCTTGACTTGATTATCTTGATAGCCCCAAGTACATCAATTTGAATGTAGAGGAGAAAAGGGAATTTCTATACATTGGAATCTAAGCCCTGGAATAAGAATGAACTGAATGTGTTTCTATGGTGTAAAGTCTAATGACGGGGATGGATGAATGAGGTATTGTGTAATAAAGAGACAACTCAGAATCAAATAAACTTTTCTTGTATCATGTTTACTTGTCTTACCCATAGTAACCATGGCAGCACCAGACATGGATACAAGCACAATGCAGCCAATTAACTGTTTTACAATAGTTCATTATCCACTATTATATATAGCAAAGACAAACCCATTGTATAGTTCTATCTTGTGATGTAAATTGAGATACTAACAATGGAGGACATGTTCATCGCATGGATTAAATGATGTCTTAATTGAAGACGAAATTGACTGTTTGAGGAAGAGTGTTTAAAGAAGAGTCTTAATGAACTTTATGTACTTAAAATGGATCAACTTACACTGAATAAAATATTTGTATCAAGAGCACAGGTCTTGAGCATGTTGTCATTGTTCTGTGACCAACCCTGTATGTCCCCTATATTTTTACAACTACATACAAAATGTAAACATGACTCTTCTGTACAGGTTTTCTATTCCTGTTCAGAAGACTACTTTGAATGAACAATATCATCAAATGATGTTATTACTAAAAGGAAACAAACAGGCTACAGAAACACAACAATAACTTCTGCCTTGTTCTAGTAACTTCACATAGATTTGGATATACACACCTAGCATTTTTCTTGAGTACACAAATTTGTCTCGGCCTATTTACACTCATTGTTGCACATATTTCTGAAGCACGTTGTTGGATTTTTAAGAGTCTTCAAGTCTTGTAGGATGTTAAGAGTGACTATGGTGTACATGTACAATATTGTATCATGACCAGCACAATAAACAAGGCAATGCCCAATATAGTACTAGTAGTAGCAGCTGTAGTCTTACACCACATTAGATACACCATCAATGGCCCAATTTCAATATAGCACATCAGTAAGCCATACTCCATGGCACCCTTAATATATAGATATCTGCTCGTTTTTATAGTAGTTCAGACAGTGGTTCAAATAGGGGAGAAAACTTTGGAGAATAAACTTCTCTATAAATACGGGACTAGTACAGTAACCACTTCTCAACAATATGCCTCTTGTATTATTATTGACATTATCACAATACTATTGCATTTAACTTAATATAATATGTACATAATCAAATATCATATCTAAAACATTGATAGATATATTTTTTTGAAAAAGAAAAACAAGATAGTGATTATGCTATGCACAGAAGTACCATTAATTGATTCAACATTACATCGTACCTCAGCACACAGTTTACAACATACACAATTGCACAGTTGCAAACAATTAGTTTTTGACTATAGAGAAATTCACACAAAATATGCAACTCTTACACAAATGAAAAGGTCTCAAACAAGTAACCTGTGCAATTCTAAGGATTCTATGCACACACACACTCTTTGTGCCATGATGTATCTGTATCTATACAGCCGGTATAACCGCCGTTTGGCGTAACACACCAGCTAATGATGTTCAGACAGTTGCAGAGAAACTTTTTTAATAGTATACAATAGTATACATGTTCTGTACCTGACAACACTATACACTTAAGTCTTGCTTTTAGCAGCATTAACAGGACACAGTTACAGCTTTGGAAGTCACATCTACGAATAACTGTTTGTCTTACCACTGTGTTTCTCATTGACTGAAATACACACTGTGTATCAACACTACATAAATACAACAATACATCTGGTTTGCATTGACTTGAGCATTTCACAGAAACTAGCTATAAAAACTACATCTACACCCCTTCCCCAAACGCATCCTTAATGTTCTGGAAATGCCGGATGGCCAGGTCGGTGGGAATACTGAACTTGAATTCCGTGAGTCTGTTGAGAATCTGGAGTGCTGGGTCAAAGCTTGTTTTAGCGGTGAAGCCCCAGGGCTGGTAGTAACTGCTGATGAGCGGCGCGGTACGCACCACCAGACGGCACCACGATACGATCCGTCCCTGGTTCAGGGCGCAGCACACCCAGGCTTTCCACTCGGAGTCCATGCTTCGCTTCAGCGGGTCGTGGGTGCTCACGATGTCGTGGATGGCACTGAGGAGGGTCTGTTTGGCCGTGATGGCCGTCCCGCCGACGATGTCCAGACTGAACGACTCGGAAAGCTTGCGTGCGGGGGAGAGGTTGTACTCGCGCCCGTGCTTCATCTCGTAGTACTTGACGAGCAGCTCCCACGCGTGCATCTTCCCCGGGGGCGGGGGCTTGCGCTGCTGGAAGCAGAAGAGCGGCATGACGGCCTGGCTGAGGCTCTTGCTCTGCCCGACCTTCATCAGTCCGTGCTGGAACACGTCCCGCAGCGCCGGCGCCAGTTCTCTCCTCACGATGTTCGTGAGCTCATCGCGGCCTCGCACTGGGCTCTCCGAGGAGTCGCTGAGGTAGTCGCTGTCATCGGGAACGTCATTCCGCACCTTCGCCATCTCGCAGACGTTTGTGACGGCTCGGTCCAGCGCCCTCAGCAGTTCGTCAAAGTTGTACTCGCTGTTCCTGTCCTCCGTGGGAATCACGTGGTCGCGGAAGATGTTCCCGCCACAGCCGAACTGACTCACGGCAAAGATCTGGAGAACAGTCAGCGCCCGCTTCATGATGGACAGACTGGTCTCACGGATCTTCTTCTGTGCCTCCTGTGTCGTGGCCCTCAGGCGGGCCTGGCCGTCTTGTTTGGAAATCTCTGGACTTCCCGTCACCTTTCCTTTGATTTGTGGAGGAGCATTTCCTGAAAAATATAATCAAACAACAGTTAGACATCTTTACAATCCAAGTTTATTTCCATTTACAGTTCCCCTATGTACACCCCTTCTAATCCATAGATTTTGCTTTGCTTGTCTCACAATAAACATCTCTGATTCTACCCCCCCACCTTTTTTTGTCTATACCCTTGACCAGGGTGGGTGCACCCCTCCTAACCCACCCACCTTTCCTGGTCTCACCATGAACAGGTACACCCTCCTAACCCACCCACTTTTCCTGGTCTCACCATGAACAGGACAGGTACACCCCTCCTAACCCACCCACTTTTCCTGGTCTCACCATGAACAGGACAGGTACACCCCTACTAACCCACCCACCTTTCCTGGTCTCACCATGAACAGGACAGGTACACCCCTACTAACCCACCCACCTTTCCTGGTCTAACCATGAACAGGATAGGTACACCCCTCCTAACCCACCCACCTTTCCTGGTCTAACCATGAACAGGATAGGTACACCCTCCTAACCCACCCACCTTTCCTGGTCTAACCATGAACAGGACAGGTACACCCCTCCTAACCACCCACCTTTCCTGGTCTCACCATGAACAGGTACACCCCTCCTAACCCACCCACCTTTCCTGGTCTAACCATGAACAGGATAGGTACACCCTCCTAACCCACCCACCTTTCCTGGTCTAACCATGAACAGGACAGGTACACCCCTCCTAACCACCCACCTTTCCTGGTCTCACCATGAACAGGTACACCCCTCCTAACCCACCCACCTTTCCTGGTCTAACCATGAACAGGATAGGTACACCCTCCTAACCCACCCACCTTTCCTGGTCTAACCATGAACAGGACAGGTACACCCCTCCTAACCACCCACCTTTCCTGGTCTCACCATGAACAGGTACACCCCTCCTAACCCACCCACCTTTCCTGGTCTCACCATGAACAGGACAGGTACACCCCTACTAACCCACCCACCTTTCCTGGTCTAACCATGAACAGGATAGGTACACCCCTCCTAACCCACCCACCTTTCCTGGTCTCACCATGAGCAGGACAGGTACACCCCTACTAACCCACCCACCTTTCCTGGTCTCACCATGAACAGGACAGGTACACCCCTCCTTCTCGTGTCCGACATCTCCCCCGTTCTCTTGAAGAAACTCGATGAACATCTCCAAGTCTGTGATCTGTGTCTTCAGCTGGTGGATCACCTGTTCTTTCACCTGTCAAGTACAGACATATTATGATAATATGTGTAATACTATACAAGTAATGTTTAGGCCTACGTCACATTTCCAAACCAGGACCCGGCCGGTCAGCTATCGGAAATAAACAGTATGATACCAAAGACACCAAAGTACACAAGACGTAAATAGAATAGTCATGGGCATTATTTGAATGTGTATATTTTTACGTAACCACAAACGGCCCTGCTGGGCCCCGGTTTGGAAATGTGACGTCAGCCTTACTGACTGACTTACATTTCTTGTGAACAAAACTGTTTAGTCCCCATTAAAACTGATATATCGGAAGTTTATTTGCAAGTTCATGCCCGTAGGCTTATTGCAGAAATAATTAACTAACAACCATGCTGACAGATGACTCCCACAAAATGATTCAAAAATGGATAGACATTAATTTCACATATACACAACAAGTCAAAATGATATCCTTTATATATATATCTTAATAATTTAAAAAAAAACTGTACCTTGGCAGGGTTGACGATTTCCCCCACGGCGTTGTCCACCCTGTGCCGTAGCTCCTCTGTGGACAGTTTGTCCAGCCCGTCGATGTCCAGGTCCATCTTACTGGTCAGTTGGTCAATGATGACCTTTTGTTTCTCCTGCATGACAGCTGTGGGCATGTCGATGGCTCCCTCCTTGTAAGCAAAGTCTTCTAAATCTTCCAGTTGGTTCTGTAGGAACAACAGATTGGGATAAAGTATGGTTAGCGTATACATGTGTACAAACTAAGTAAACATTTCTGTGTCTGTATAGCCAGTACAACCATGTTTAGTGTAACACACAAAACTCTTGTTATATTATAATACTGAATGACCCGTTATACAGTTGCATGCGAAATTATTTATCCCCCCTCACATTTTGGATATTTTGGCAAAATGAGGAGCAATACAACTGCACAATACTATAAAAATCATATCAGGGATAGTTTATTACAATTCCAGATCAAAACTCAAGTAAATCTCAACTTTTACATTGCTGCTACTCACAAAAAAAAACCCAGTTATGAATGTGTTGTAATTAGTTCCAAATCAAACTGTTACACAAATTCACGTATCACGTAATTGTTCATCCTCGCAATTGTTGGTGTGCTGCTCTAGTAAAACCGTTCTTAGAAGAAGCAATTAACAATCATGCGTGATTAGCATGATGTATAACCCTACTAATGAGGACTCAGGAGCTTTGAAGCTAACGATTTACCTTGTAAAAGCACTAATGAACACCCTTGGGATGTTTACCTCAACTCATACTGAATAGAGTCAATTCCAAGTCACCGAGATGGTTTTGAAATAATATTTGTAATAAGTTTGAACTATTTTGAGTCAAAGAACATTTCAGTCACTTAAGTTCGAAATTGTTCAAACATTTCAAAATGAAAGTTTAAACATGTTTGAACCTTTTTATATTTGTTGGAACATTTGGGAAAGTAATGATATAATCATCTCTTTATTTAGAACAATTTTCAAACATCTATGTGTTTTTGTTACTGTTCCAACATGTTCCAACATTTTGTGTCATTTTTCCCTCCATAAAAACTTTTATTGACCCCATAAACAAAGCTGCTAAGCTTGGTCCTTTGTTTGGCTCTTGGTATTTTTAGATGTTCTTTAGTATACAATGGTGAGTCTTTTGTGAGAAGGTGGCAGACAGACATAATTTCCTGCACTTGGCAGGGATGTGTGAATTGCCCTCTTCCCAGCCCACTGACCCAGTTTCATCATATTGTTTCCATGTTCGAACATGTGATCACAAATGATGCATCTATGTTGGAACAGTTAAGAAACTAACAGAAATAATGTATTTGATGTTAGAAATGTTTCTAACATGTTTGAATACTATAGAAATATTTAGAACGTCACATAGATGTTATGAATAGTTCTAAACAGTTACTTATCACAGTTAGATTGTTACAAAGATTTCCAAAATGTTGGAACAAAAGGCAAGAAACACCCTCTCGGTAATATGGAATCGACTCTAGCTAAGGAAGTCAAGACAAGCAAATCAACAACTATTACAGTGCAAGTTATATTGGACTTATACATGGATAATTTTTTTTATCACTCATTCATTTTTATCAGTCACTGTTGTATAATTCTTGTACTGTTGAACTAGTATTTTTTCTATTTTTCCACAACTGTTCAAACCAATATGATTCAATATGCCTTACATTGTTAGGGTTCCTTACGGACACAATTGATTTCGTAGCTATGTGCATGGGGATCATGCGTTAAAGGTTCTATTTACTTTGCTACACAAGCTTTCAGGCACCAGGATACATTTAGAAGGGTAGAGAGACTATCCTGGCTTTACTGTATTGTATGTGAGAAGTCCTGTGTGACCACCTACAGCTGTGTACATACTTCGGGCCCCATTTCTCTTACAAATGGTCCAACTATGGCATTGAGGTACATGTTGTATAAGTGGGTCATTGAAAGCCATTGCATAAAGAATGTTTATACTAGGTATTCAAACCAGCATTAAGATAATAAGGTATAACTTGTTTTGTGTAAAGATTTCTAGCCTGGTATCCAACCATAATTGCGGAGAGGAGAGAAGAGACTTAGGAGCTATATATCACGGCTGGATACCAGGCTATGTGATTTCCTCAAAAGATTTAAATAGTCATACATGATATATAATATTTTTTTATGGCATAGTTGTAAAAACTTCAGATGGATTCATAAGAAATCTGGCAATGTTGACATTTTTAGTAGTCCAACCGTATACCTACCATTACAATCCTACGTCAACAGTTTCAATCTGTATTCAGTGTACACAATCAACCATCACTTGAGAGCAGCAGTGACATAATGGCCATACGTCAGCACTGACATTTGAAAGGAATCCTATGGCATTGCCAATATTATATAAGGGCTGGATATTTATCCACGAATAAAACCATAATCCCTTTTAGTGGGCCAGATTACGTCAACGGACGTTTACATACGTCATCAGAGGACATTTTTGACAGAAATATTTTTGAAACCAGGAAAGCTGCCATAAAACCTTGATGGCAAAATCTAAGCTTGCATTTCATACTAGACGTGTTTGTGGAGTAATCATACTAAAACAAGTTCTTCATAAAGTTTTGGCTATACATGTACCATATGTTCAACAATGTTTTACATCAGTTTTCTGAGATCTGTGAGAAGAGGAAGTCTGTAACTGTGAGATAGTTCATCTGTTTCCTTTTTGTCAAAGTCAGGAAAGGTAGCTAATGTTTAAGGTCAGCAGAGGCTGTGGCAAAAAAGGAACACAACTGCACCACATAATACATTATTCTTAAGATACAATTTAGATGGAGTGAGCCAAAATTTTCCAGACAGAGTGTCGGTTAGGTAATGTTTAGTCATTCACCAACACTGATGAATGTTCATGCTAGGACTTATCAACATTGTTGCACTAGTGGAGGGAAACAGGACTCTACTATAAAAGTCACTTGTCTTACCCATAGTTACCATACATGGCAGCATCAACCATGGATACAAGCACAATATATCCAATCAGGGCTCTAGCCAGCGTCGGTTTTTCCGTCATTTGACGGAAATTTGCTGCGTGTGACGGAAAAATTTTAAAACCAATCCGTCAACATTGACGCACAAAAATCCTTGGTTGAAGCTACAGGCGGCTTGGGGGCGCCGTCCACGGCCGTAAAAGCCACACACTGTTTGTTTTGCTATTGTTATTATTGTTGACAAAGTGTGTCAGCGCCTTTTAGCATACGATAATCTCATTAAAAACCCGTTTTTCAAGGTCTCAGTCCAGTCTTTCTAACTCATGGAAGAGTGTTTTCGCGATTTTCGCGACAATGGGAATTGGCTGACGGAAAAAAATTTCGAGCTGGCTAGAGCCCTGTATCCAATTATCTGTCTTACAATAATTATTATGATCCAGTATTCAAATAAATCATACAAAGAATCACCCATTGTACACTTTATTTTGCATCTTAAGTTGTGAAACCAACAGCTGAGGAGAAATTGGTTTCAGGGGTTAAATGATAAAGTGTTTGTAGAAACAGGGCCCTAATGAAAATCACTTAAAAACACCATAAAACGAGTTAGAAAATGTTCTGTAAATGGATAAAAAAAAGGGCATTTAACCACGAAGCATGTCAGCTACATTCCATGATCAAAGATCTAAGCCTGTCAACAGGCTACATTTATTGATTTTGTGTAAAGAGAATGGCTGGTGACATTGTTTCCCACTTAACATGATGAAATGTATTGATTTTATGGTGTTTTCAAATTAGAATAACTTCTAAAATGCTTCTCGTTTTAATATCTAACAGTATATCTTAAATATCAATGTCACAATCAATGGTCACAGACATATTGAATTTGACCATGACCTTCATTAAAGGAAGACAATACAAAGTGATAAAATTTAAGTTTAAAAGTTGCTGTTGTGTTTTTAGCTCCCATGCTCTTCCTCATTCAAGTGTTGAGTGCTAAGCAGAGAAAGCAGCATGTACCATTTGGTATGACTCTGCCAGGGATCGAACTCACAGCCTACCTAATGCAAGGTGAACACACACAGTAGAGAATGCCTTTAATTTCTGCACTATCACGTACCTTGAGTTGTTTGATCAGTTCCTGTTGTTTCTCGCGCTGTTCCAGAATACGGAACTCGTGTTCGCGCTCGCTCATGTCATCCAGGATCTGTGCGTCCTGCGTGACACAGCCGCGTACGTCAGGGCAGCCTTGGAAGGCAAACTCCTCCAGTTCCTTCAGGAGACCCTGCAAGACACGAAGAACAAGACATTCAAACATTATTCAAACATTACATTCATACAACGTCAGCACCTTAATTTAGGTTAAGAGTAAACAATTGCTTAATATATTACCAAACAAGTAACGTTAAATTTGTACTCATTTTGTACTTCTATTTCGGAGTTCAAAGTTGAGCGTACAAAAGTTGTGCCACTAAAGCTTTCTGTCATATCAGAAATATAGAATTGGAAAAAAGTTGTGTGTGACACCTAACGTTATCATTTATATACATTACATGTTGTATTTCAATCCATTAAATGTAACTCGAGTGTCCCCTAGTAAGTCCCCCACAAAGTGCTCCGAGAGGTCAAAATAGTCTAGAATATCATACATGAGTAAGATAAACCTTTGCCAGTTAACTCTTTAACCCAAAAAAGCAATGTGTCGCGGTGACGCAGTGGTAGGCAAAAAGCAGGTGTTTGGGAAAAGATTGATTTACATACTAACCAGTACTTTGTTGTGCTTATTCAGATATGAATTTTTAATCCAATCTACTGACGTCATAGTAGGCACCAGCCGTCAAATACCCCGGTTATAAACAGCAATCGCTTGTATTGCTAACCTAATTGTGTAAACTACAGTTACCTCCTTGTCGTCCGTAGGTGCTGTGACGATCTGCTTGAGTCTGAACTGTACTTGAGCGAAGTGCGTGGTGAGCGCCAGCAGCGAGGAGTTCAGCTGGTCCTGTTCCTGCTCCAACATTCGCAGGCGCTCGATCTCGCTCACGTGGGGCTGGTCCCCGCCCCCCTGCGCCCCCGGGGTGGGGGAGGACGTGGCACCCACGGGAGGCCAGCGCTCCACGTCCGGCTGGTTCTCCAGACTCAGACCTTCCATCTCCAGGTCAAAGTCTGACTCGTTTGAAACCTCCTCCATCATCTTGGCTCCTGGAAACAGAAGAAAACTTGAAGTTGAACCAAGGCGCTTTGATTTTGATAAAATGCTGTAGACACATTAGAAATAGGCAGGGGTGGGGTGAAAAATGCAGGTAGAAAATTTGAAAGGAAACAAGTAGAAGACAGAAATGGAGATAACCTGATTGGAGGTTTAACAATATTTGGGGAGGCTTTTCTAATTTCCTCTTTCCTTGGAAACCCGCAGAAATGGTAGTATGCAGACTGTACGTTGGAAACGCCCACATTCGAACTAGAATTTGAAATCAAGCCTTCGCTTGAATACTGTGGTTGTGTTCATCAACGTATTACTCGCAGTTACA
Organism: Branchiostoma floridae x Branchiostoma belcheri; assembly: GCA_019207045.1. Classification (NCBI taxonomy): domain Eukaryota; kingdom Metazoa; phylum Chordata; class Leptocardii; order Amphioxiformes; family Branchiostomatidae; genus Branchiostoma; species Branchiostoma floridae x Branchiostoma belcheri. Next base: position 10,625,646 of record CM033034.1, read on the forward strand.
TCTAAAGAGCCCGTCTACGTCCCTTGTATTTACAAATCCACACAAACACAAACAGACGGCCGCACTTCTCTGCCAAGTGTCGGAAATCCCGGATATATTTCTGTAGCAGGTGGTCGTGGCAGTAAATGAGAAAAATAACAACCTACCATAAACCCCTTCGTTTCTAGACGAAAAATAAGTTTCCTACCTTGTTAAGGATGTAGCTATCACGCGACAGCCTTTGGAAATGTCTGGACGTCGGTTAAATGTTGTTTTAGGACAGAAATTCGACATAAAAGGCTGAAAACTCTGGGTTTTGTAGACCATCTGTTCGCGTCTCTTCCAAGCGGTGATGTGGTTCTCTACGGCGCATGCGTAATGGTCCAGAACGAGGTTCAACCCGGAAGTCGGGTAACAGGTGGCACCAGTGCAGCAGCGCCCTCTGACAGAACCAATAATAGTGCAACAACAATGTTTAGCGAAATTTGAGACGATTGCCCCCTTTCATTTGCCCGCATTTCCATTTGCAAGTAAATTGTAAAGCTGAAAAGTAAATGACACTCATGTATGCAAAGAAATTTGTCAGGAAAATATTATCATATCCTACACTGGCATATTTGTTTATTTGTTCTACAACGTTATCCTTCGCGTTCGATATACTCAGAAGTTGAAAGTAAACAGAGCAACATGAAACTATGATAGAGTACTTTATTACATCTTTTCAAAAAATATACAAGAGATTTGAAGTTGCAGTTATGTCCCGTCGGCGCATTTTCGTGATAAGCCTTGTAAAACTTTTCTGTGAAAATCTACTTTATTTACAATGAAGACAATGGAAAGTAAGTTGTATTTTTGGTTCTTTCTTTTCAGTATGTGATAGTTACATCTCCATATCAGAAGAAGGAATGGCATTGTGTGAAGTTAAGACTTAAGTTTTATTGTTTTCAATTAATCTCTTCCGTACTGTTAAACGAACTTGTAGACAGTAGACAATGGTGGACAGTACTACTAGTAAGGCACTGCTGCTTTACTGTTACTCACTTTTGTCCAGCATGTCATGCAGTAGGTGTTTGTTAACGTTGTTGTGTCTCTGCGATTATGACGTTCTCTTTTCCTTGCCACACTAAGAGTTTACAGTCGCCGAGAAGAGGTGGTTGCTGGTCGGGATGGCTCTGCACAAAATCGTCCACCCGGCAATCTGCCAGGCCCTGCGGACTGAAGCGGGACACCCCGTACCGTACGGCTGTATGGACATTTCTGAGGCTATAGAGCAGCTCTGCAGCAAAACCGTCTTTGAACGTCAGCTGAAGGACGCAGCAACGGTAGGGACTGAGGGAAGCAGTAGGCTAGAGGGTAGCAGATTTGACAGAAATGCTTTTAGGCTTTGTGAACATGCAGGGAGCGAACGAAAATGCATTTGACCTAAAGTTGCAGGCTATAGTTGAATAAGAAAAGTGATATTAGCAAGTCAGTGTCTCATGATCTTCTCTCAAACAATGATGTTAAGAACATTTCAACGGAAGCGGACCTTTGGGGAGCGACCAAATCAAAATTAGGCTGGACCCCATCCTCTCAATTTCTTTAAACAAAAAAGGCAAAGCGCAATGTTAAAGTTACCTAATTTTCCCATGGTCACTTGTTTACCTATGCAGGAACTACGCTCGAAAGTCCGAAACAAGTGGGGCCATCCCATCATGAATGAGTGGATCACCGAGGACCATTTCCACCAATGCTTCGTCGCCATGAGAAAGGTCATTGACCTTCTGCCGTTCTCCAGTCCTGCCGTCAGGGAAAGAACCAGCATGCGTCTGTCGAGGTTTGAAACGGCGGATTCCATGGGTACGGGTATATCAAGCACGCAAGCGCACACACGCAGTCACACAGTGACACACACACATAGACGCACGCGCGCGCACACATACACACTCACGTGAACACACGAACACACATTCTAACACGCACAGAGAAAGAGAGGGAGAGAATCCTGCATCTGCTACTCAATATCGTCCACTCACTGCCAAACAACACTATCAATGGTGCCGAATGACGGCAACATATAACTGTGCTGTCCTTGGTGCTGACTATAGTACTTAGGCAACAGGTCTTTCCTTGGTGCTGAATGCCATCAACTGGGGTGTTTTACTAGGATTCAATCTTAGTTTCAGCATGGTGGTTTTGGTGGTCTTTATCACCACATGTTGACACACATACATGTCGACAGTCGATGGCCTTCCTTGTAACTTTGCTCTCCGTAGTTCATTACGCTCCTTTGCTGTTTCTTAAATGTATACGTTATACGGACAAGACGTTATAGTTTTTAATGCTGATTTGTAAATTTTGTGTAATGTATTGACGCGCAGGTAACAGGTATATCTTATTTCAGTTGTGTGATGCGTAATGAGTTCTATCATGTACACTTTCTGCTATCGATGCTGTGATTTGATGTTTTAATGTTTCCATGTTGTGTAGTATCCTTTTATCCTGAGTACAAATGTACCATCCTCCGTAGTGGGAGATGCCTCAGCACTTTCGCTTGTGGTTGGCAAGCGAAAGTACTGAGCCGGTGGTCACTACGGAGGATGGTACTCAGGCTAGCATCCTTTCTCTATCTTTCAGGAAATATCCTACTCAACCCCTATAACTTCTTTCCTGGTGGAGACAACGGACAAACTGTGGTGGTTAATTCGCAGCAACACTCATCAGACTGTTGTGAGGCGTGTGGCCACACTCCCTACCCCTCCCCTCCTGGCCAAAACCACCCCTCTACTACCAATGGGAACCACCCAATTTTGTATTACATTGAAAAGAAGGTACGTGGCAAAAACGTCAAGGAGGCATCAAAGTCGAGGTTTTCTTGGCTACACCTCGCAGGCGGAGTCACGATAGGGGTTGCTGTGGGGATCCTCCTCGCAAGTGCTCCTGGGAAGTGTGGTGGCGCAGTTCGTGACGGGTCCTTGCCGATTTCTCTCCTCAAGTTGCAAGATATGATACAAGCATACAGTCATCTCCGGTTTTCAGGCTGATATTATTTTTTGGGCTTGCAAGCAATGAGATGCACTGAACAGAGTTTTTCCACCAAACTTCATCTATGTACTGATTGCGTTGTGTCATTCATTTACATGATTTTGATTTTTACGTATCAGATGCATGGTGCAAATGTGATATTCTAAGTAATCTAACTTATCGACCGTTAACCGGAAAATTCTGTATCTGTATCTGTATCTATATAGTCGGTATAACCGCCGTTCGGCGTAACACACCAGCTAAATTTGTTTATGTGCTTGAACAGTTGTTTATTCACTGTGATCTATGTTTTGAAAGAGCAGAAGAAAATATTATGAACATTTCCACGGCCCTATACCTTAACCAAATGATTTACAACTGATCATTGATTTTACTTGTCATTGTAAATAAGGTCCTCATTTGCATGAATAATATCATTTAATTATCTCCTACGGGAGGGAAAGCCCATCCATTTCACGCAGGGCCAGGTAAGGGAGGGACCAGCCATTTCACATAGGGTTAAATATCTAAGAACAGGGGATCATCCATTTCACAGGGGAATAAGGGTGTGGAAAGAAAAGACCACCCAGTTAAGGGCCTGACAAGGGAGGAACCAGTCATTTCATATGGGGTAAATGATCTAGAAATTTAACAACTCTAATTCAAAGTTAACATTGAACCCATTGAGATTAACATAAGATTCCTGCGTGTGACATAGTAATTCGTGCCTAAGAAAGACTGAGTCCTATTATACATGGAAAGACGTTGTGCATCGCCTTACCCCGCCCGCCAGGGACGACAGATGAGGATGATGGATTTGTGCGTATCAAATAAGGTTCGCACGTTTTTGCATAGTGATTCGTGCGTATCACATAAGATTCGTACGAGTTTCATAAGGTCCGTTGCAAATGTTTAGACACACCTGGGGTAAATATTACTGAACGCTCAATTTCAAATTTTCGCGCCACGGCATCCTATCATGAAAGGTCAGCCAATCAGCGCGCGGGTAGTTGAGATCACTTCCGGTATCTGCACATCGCGCCAAGATGGTGGCTTACCAGTACTCGTGGTTTTGGAACGAGCGTTTCTGGCTCCCTCCAAACGTTACCTGGGCGGATCTCCGCAACACAGACGAGGTGCAGTACCCCCAGACCACGCAGCTGTACGTCTCCGTGGGTTATGCAGTCGTCCTGCTCATTATTCGTCTGATTTTCGAGCGGTAAGTTTGCACGGGGAGGGGCCCCACCCCACCCCGGGGGTGCGCCCCCCACGTTTTGAGGGTGTTTGATCACCTCTCTTCTAAAACATTCCCCATTGCTTATGTTCAAGTCGACAAGACGGCTCATACGATGGTGATAAATGTAGAAAATGTTGGTTTTCTTGTGGCATGTGCCATACGTGCACTTAAGCGCCGTTATGCTTAATAATTAAGACATGTGACGTGCCATCACGTCAAAAGACGTCAGCGTGGGTTGTTCTTCACGTGATGACGGCACCTCAGAAGACAGAAAGGGGAATGAACCCTCTCAGATTAAACTGTTAGGTGATGGACCCTGTACGGTTAGTTAGTTCAGTCTGGGGAAATCTTCTGGACAATTTCTCTGACCCTGAACAAGGCTGTGTAGAATTTACTATGTAGTGGTCAAATAAAGAGGAATCAATATCAGTATTTGGGCTATTTACAGTGCTGCATTGTAAAAGCAAGGAAATTGAATGGCCTTTGACCAGTATTATGTATTGGTGTTGTTGCATTTGGAACATTTTTACAACATGGACTTTAGTTGGAAAATGTTTGATCACTATGAACTGTGTTATTAATATTTTTCTTATCACAAGAAAGATGAATGGATAAATAATCATTTTGCCAGCCAGTAGGTACCCAAAGTATGAGTAATGAGGCTGTTTAACGTGGTCGAGGCACCTCCTCGAGCACGGGACCCCCGTTTTACGTCCCTCCCGGAAGACGATTTCGTGGAAAACTTTGTGAGGCTACAGCAATCCGGACGTCCTTGGTTGGTCCCCCATCCAAGCACTATCCAGACCGCGCATTGCTTAACTTCCGAGATCAAGGGATCGGGTGTACCAATGCGCCACAAATTGTTTTATATCACCCCCTTTGTATTGCCTGTATCCAAGTTAAATGACAGCACAATTGAACTGGTTTGTTTCAATCAAACAGCCTTTTAGTTTATTTAACAGGACTATTTGTTTATCTTGTTCTCAAGTAAACCTAATGTTGGCAGTCAACCCTCCCATGGGACAGTCCATCATGAAGGGGAGAGGGATGGCTTTTAAAAACTCCTGCACAAAGAGTTGTCATGGCAACAAATGCTGAAGATTACTGACAAAAAATGTATAACTCAAAAGCATTTTAGATCAAATTGGAAAAAAAAGCACAAACACAATTCTGAGACATGATACATTTTCCCCCTTGATCCATTTTGGTCTGACTCTGACCTTAAAAAACCAAATATGTCATATTCTCATAATCTTATGATGATCACATGTAGATTAGTTGCACCATCTAAATGTTGCCAGTGAAGTAAGAATGCAAGATAAAAAGCTGTACAGTCTTGCTAAAGTTATCAAGTATTTCTCGGCTTTACCACAAATACATCATGAGTAAGGACATTCCAATATGCTTTGTTATAGGATCCTTTGTGTGATCATGTGAAAAGCACACACCATTCGAGAACTACAGTACAGGCCCACACAGGGAAGTGTTGTGTAGAATAGATCTAGAACTAAAGACGAAGACGAACTAAAACCCAGAGGCAGCCAGGGATTTAAGAAGTCAACTTCAGAGGAAAGGAAGGACACTTAGATTTAGTTAGAAAGACTATGGTAGGCTTCTAAGATGCCATTTAGACCTAAACCATGTTTTCTGGAGAAACAGATGACATACATTTTACCTTGCTAACTAGTTCCTGAAGCAGAAATAACCCAGTCCCAATCAAATGTGGTGCAAATGTGTTATACATATGGTTACAGGGCCCCACCCTCATGTTTCTGCTCTTGCCTTGGATCAGTGTCACTGAAGCAGAGAGAAGATTGTTTGTATTGGTTGCAATCAGATAATCTTCCTGGGAATTATGTGGCAACACCTTTGGCACATGTAATCTATTTACCTTCTGAAATTCACAATAAAGAGACTGTAACCATGGTGTAACACTGTAAGAAGATTGCTAAGAAACAGTTAACTCAGCTGTGCTTTTGTTTGATCAGGATTGAAAAATGGAACTTATATTATTTATATGGACTTATGGCAAATTGTATTTGTAACCTAGCCAACAAGGTCCCTTAGTACTTTAATCTTGTTGTGAGAACCCAATAATCAGGTGTTATTAAAGCATAGATAGACAATTGACTTGAGTTGTTTTTAACCATCTCCCTACTGCCTATTGTAATATGGGTTTTGTGCCAAGGGCTAAATTAGCATGGATAGGGTTAATCATGAAAGTCCTGATTTGGAATGCCTGGATTCTTGAACCTCTCTAAAAATGGCATGTTCACCTTTCATGATTTCTTTAGTCTAGTAGCTTGTGTAGTCTTTGCTGTGTACTCCAATGCACAGCAGGATACCCTTGAAGTAGTCCAGTTCACAGCCAAATACAGCATTCCCCAGAATTTAGGAATGTCTCCTTGGACAACCTTCTCATGGGTCAAGTCTAGACACCAGAAGCCAGCTGATAACGCCCTTGTACTTGACATGAATACTGACCTAAGCCTTGCTGCCCTTTCTGAGATACTATTCAATTTTCAAAGATGTGTGAGGCAACTGGCAAAATTACTTGGCCTGGGTTCCATTTGATTGCTACAACATACATGTACCTGCCTAATAGTAATCATATGGTGCCCAGGCTAAAGACAACTAGAAACTGCAGACATTTTCAGCTATACACTTGTACAGAAATGAAAGGCTCTGTATATATATCTTTGCTGTACAAGACTCTATCTACATAACACAAGACTACCTGCTACAATGCACGTCCCATACATGTGTAAATGTATTCTACAGGTCAATTTAACTCATTGGATACTGCATTTATTTACTTTTCCTATGACTCACTATCATAGGTGGGTGGGGCAAGGGTGGGTAATATTGACAACAAGGCAAGGCTCCATAGCAATTTAGGATTACACGCAACAAATTGTTGAAATGTTGTTTTTCACGTCACATTACAATCAAGAATCACTCAAGATTTTCATTTATTTTCTTCAAATACATAAGTCGGTGAGAGACATGGATTCTTTTGAAAAAGGATAATCATATATTCATATAGATAATAATACTCTCAAATCAAAGTGCAATGATTATTGGCAGTGTGAACAAATTCCTTTGTTGTTTGCAACTGATTGTGGCATGTGACAGGCTGGCCTTCAACTTCAGTAACCTTACTGAACTTTAATAGTACCAAACCTTGTCCATCACAGAACCTTGGTCGACAGTCTCATACAGACTCTGATGACCTGATTTTGCACCCTTTCCAGCTTGCCTTTATGTCTCTTTGTATATGGGCCCATTGCTATTGCAGTGTGTGTATGTGCAGACACGCTACAGTTGGATAGATGTGGTGTTGAATGTTAATGCTCAGACATAGGATTTGATACGTGTCTACGTGTGATACAAGCGCAGATGTCACAGTTCTATCCCTATCCCTGACTGAAACACAATGTGCAAAATACATGTAGAATATTGAAACATTAAGTACCCTTATTTTTACTAATATTAGGGCACCATCCATTTGTACATTTATTTAGCCTGTTGCCTAATCCAAGAAATGTTGTTCCATTGAACAGATGTGCAGTGTTCTATCAAAAGTTGTTGTAAAAACTAAAAGAAGAATTCATTGTGAGCCATGATAAGTGAGCCCTTCACAAAGTCACACTATACATTGTTAATTTCAAATGTAGAAAGCGGGAATATGTTATGAACATCATAAGAGTGGCAAAATGTCATCAAGCCGCTGAAAGAAAACAAAAATGCCCGGTACTAAATTATTCATATTTTGAAATGTTGTATCAAATGTGGAATCCACAAAGCCTATTTGATATTGACATTGACATCCTTCAGTGTCTACCTTGCAGCTTGTTACACAAAGTGACAATACATGTACCAGACTTGAGTCATGTACAAGATTCAAAGCTAGACAGAAATATTGGTGTTCCATTGAAATGTTATCCCAGTAACAGATGGTCGGTTGCATTTCCCACACCCACAAGTAATAGGAAGATACATATTGACACTTACAAGCACCTGTTACTAGAGCAACCCTGTCAGCTCTGTGATTATTCAGTTGTGCTGAGCAAATGTGTGCCCCGCCCCCTCAGGGTCAGTGTAGCTTTGCATCTGCTTTTCAGCTCGTCAAAACAATACTGTAAAATTAATGCATTTAGGTTCGCGGAGATTTAAATTCGCGGTAGCAGAAAATGGACTTTTTGCGGTTGTTTTAATTTCGCGGTAGCACCATGCACTATAATCTGTAACTGCCATGGAAAAATGTTTGCGGTAGTTTAAAATTCGCGGTGAAGCAGCCGCCGCGAAAACCGCGAACATTGAACCACTGCGAAAGTTTCTGCATTTACAGAAATCTCTGACAGTGCAAGCACTGAGCAAACCGCGAACATTGAACCACCGGGAAAGTTTCTGCATTTACAGTAATCTCTGACAGTGCAAGCACTGAGCAAATGGAAGAGCGCCCTGCCCCCCTCCTTTTGAAGTGACTGCTATCGTCATGTTGATCATTCTGTCACTTTTCAACAGGCGAGGTCGGCAGCGCAAAACAACATTGGATCGCTTTGTAGCTACTTTTCAGCTTGTCAAAAATACTCTTTGACAGTGTAAGCATGTTCTACAAGCTTCCTTGAAGTATGTACAGGATTGAAGTAGAGGGTATAACTTAGTCTAAATTCTTAATCCTGAACAGTATTACCTGAGAGTAAAATGGGACATACATGTACACACGATATGGGACATGCATCAAAACATGACATAGCTGAACTGGTTCTGAAGTTGTCAGCTTAGCAGTAGCCAACAAAAGAATGTCAAATATTCCACCATGTGCCCTGGGGAAACAACACCAAATCGCTTTAGAAATGCCTGTGGATTAATACATGCATATCTCTGGCATGCTGAAGCACTGTGTGCGTTTTGTAAACATGCCTTTCAGTGTCCAAAAAACCAGTTTGGTATAATGAGTGACTAGAAGGTTTACTTTAAGTAAATGAATTGTGATGCCTACACACTTTTGTTTTAATTATACATGATATTGATATTGATTTCAGCCGTCCGATGATGATGATTGATTTTAAACTTGCTACATGTAATGAATTTAGATAAGCTTTGATTAAGATAAATTGGTATTTATAATTATTGCTCTCTTTGGCTGACCTGGTTTGGAAATATTTAGGTCAAGTAGTATTCCATTGAAAGATATGGTGTACATTAAAGTCATTATACTAACAAATTTGTATGGCTCATTACATTGTGTTTGTAGATGAAGGAATAAACCACAAGTGAGTGAAATATGGAGTCTGAGTGTGGCAATGTAAAAAATGAACTATGTATGTGAAATCCTTGCTAGAACTATTAGAAGAAGGACAACATTCAGGCAAGTTTAGTGAAGAATTCTGCTTGAAACTGTGGCAAAATGCTTCAGATCTCTGGTTGTGACACTTCCCCATGGATTGTTAGTGATCCTCCCCTGTCATATGCTCCAGGTATCAGGTGTGTGCTGGTAATTATCAGAAAGGTTAAACATTTTGAACCAGTATTGCTAATGGCTAGAAGCATCATATCGTATGTAGGTTGGATTGCCATAGTATAGAGTCCAGTAAGTGGCTTTAGTCTGCAGCCAGTGATCACTACCTCTGAAGGTAACAACCAATTAATTAATGGGGACTAAACCTAGTAAGACTGAGCTCCAGGCTAGGATGGCCAAATGTGTCTCTAAAACAGCAAGAGCTTCACATACCCACCTGCAATTTCCTGAAATAAATATTTCTTTTAGATTGCTGATTGAAAAACAAGTCAGTCCTGAAGGTGAAATGCAAATGGAGCATATACAAAACTGTACTAGTATATGCTGCTTGAACCCGTAATGGGAGCAAGACTTAAAACATCAAATTCAAGTTTACAAGAAAGTACAAAACATAAAGGAGTAAGAGTTTCTATTGAATGCAAACAGTCCTGAATGAAAATCTCCAGCGAATTGATGTTTTGTTTGTGCATACAATACTCAGTTTTGTTGAACATCTCTACATGTATATTATCCACACAGGTTCATAGCTGGACCTATCGGACAGAGTCTGGGAATCCCCGGCGAGCGCAAGTATGCAGAACCCAACGCGATCCTGGAGAAGGTTTTCACGTCCATCACCAAGAATCCCGACGAGAAGCGGCTGCAGGGATTGGCCAAGCAGCTGGACTGGAGCGAGCGACAGGTGCAGCGCTGGTTCCGCCGCCGCCGTAACCAGGACCGCCCCACCCTGCTGCAGAAGTTCAAGGAGGGAAGGTGAACTACTTTTATAATGATCTTTATTGATAGAACAAAAGTACAGCGACTTTGGTAAGGTAGATACTACCACTATATATCTGAACAAACAAGTGTATACAAATGAACTGCCTGCATGAATCTCTATGAATAAGTATCAATATATCAACATGATGAGTCTAGAGTATCATTCTCAATCTTTTCACTTGCTAACAATATTAGTAAGCAGAAAGACTGAGCCAGTGACAAAGGCTACTGCTAACTGTGATTGAGAGCTGAAATGGGTGGAACTGAAATGGGTTGACTGTACTTTTTGGGACAATTACAGCAGAACATGTCACATTTACAAATTGTTAACGTTTCTGTTGTCGTTTTCTCTCTGCAGCTGGCGATTTACCTTCTACACTCTGTCGTTTTCATATGCTGTCACAATTCTCAAGGATGTAAGTTGATTTATGATTGATATAGATATCAAGTTAGTATCAAGTCATACAATGTCGAAATTTTGGTACCACATAAGCAGGGAACTTGGAAAAAGCCTATGGCTGTTACTTCCAACCATTCAATTATATTCTATATGTGAGTGAAGACTGTATTTGACATATTTCTTCTGTCTTACTTTAGAAACCATGGCTGAAGGACATCAAATACTGCTGGTATGACTTCCCTGACCATGTAAGTGGGAGAAAATTATGTCAGTATGTTTGATAGACTGTACTTAATAATAAAAGATAACAGAGTGTCAAGTACTGATCAGGTGAGTTGTCATTAAAAACAGTTGACGTCAGAGACCATGAGAATCATTTTCACTTGCATGCATGGATAAGTGCACAAGAGAAAGAAAAAAAGAATCTATGACGCATGGGAACGTTTTCTCGTTTACACATGTACTATTGAAAGTAAGAAATGTTCTGCATTGTTGTCCTATTAAGAATTATCAAGAAATGTGTTTTTATATTCTTCATGTTTTGAAAAGGGTATTGATATTAATAACTAGATTTTTCTTCCAATTGCTTGTCATTGATTAGTATGAAGATTGCTAGATGAGTTATGTATCACCTTATGCTATGAATGTTATTTGTGCTGTATAGTATTGTGATTCATAACTCCTGTGGGAAATTCTGAGAAATAAGATTAAGGACATGAATGTCTTGGCTGTACATCTTCCAATGTACATGTACTAAATCATCTGTTGGGGCGAAGGGCTCCTCTTTGCCTTAATTTAATGCACAGTACCTGGTGGGCTTTTGAGATCAATAACGATATCATATTTTATCTCTTGGTAAAATCCAATTGAAATTGGAACGAAGGATTGTGGCCAAGTGTTATCTGACAATCTTTTGGCTATTGCTAGCTGTCTGTGTACCTTAAGCTCTACCAGCCTTAGGAACAGATTTGGAAGAAATTTTTAGTGTATGGCATACTATTTAACCCTCTCAACACTAGATAATTTTTTTTCCTGTATACCATATATGAGCTATAATTCCAGTCTATACAGGTGTCAATGGGTACTTTTTGTTTATTACTATTACAGCTGTTATTTAAAGAGCAGGCTAGGAAACTATATATTGATGAAAAGCTCACAAAATGGCCTTTCCAACAAAAGCAAAACAAACATCATACCATCAATCTGAGGACAACAATTGTCATGGAAACCAATCAAAAGCACATTCTTAACAGTCCCCCAAAAAGGTTTCACAAAAGAAAATGTTTGGCCAGGGGCAGCCACTATCGTGGCTTCTCGTGTTTAGAGTATTAACAGTTATAACTATTGTGAACAATCAATTCTACCAGAAAGTAACTTCATATTTGATTTTGGAAGATTAATTACTGTTGGACAGTTTATGAACAATATTTTTTGTAAACCTAGAATTAAATTTAGGTCCTAGGTATTCATATATTCAGCAAACTTGCCTGCAGGAAAATTCTAGATTTAGGCCTCCAGCCTGAGAAGCTTTTTTTTTCTAAATCAGAGGTATTTTGTTCAAGATAATAGCCCAGAAGCTTGTAACAAGGTTTCCTATTGTAAAATCTCTCAGCAATTAACAGTAACTGTTATGCATCTAAGAACAGTCCAGTATGATGTATTATTACAATTTTGATTTGATTTTCTCCTTTTAGCCTCTTACTGATGACATCACCTACCTGTATATCGTTGAGCTGGGCTTCTATTGGTCGCTCATCTTCTCTCTGTTCAGGGATGTCAAGCGGAAGGTACCCATATTTGGCTACGGCATTTTTAGAATGAATAGGAGCCCTGGAAAGCATATAAAAGTATAAGGCTTGTTCAAATGAATGCTTTGTAACTCTAATTGTGCTTGTTATTTGCTTTTCTATCTCATCTAACTGCAGGGTCTTTTGTGCCAGACCCTGCTTGTATTGAAAACAAATTTCCATTTTCGTCTTTTTTAAAGTATTTTCTGGACAAAATGGTAATGTGGATATCATGTGAAGTATGTCATATGTGTAGTATGTGTTTTTTGCCTATATTTGATTCATGTATTCCAATGATGAACAAATACTTCAAATCTGCTGTCCATCAATTTGTCTTTTCACGTCTTTTATTGTATGTGAATTGTATACTGTTTATGGTTAGGTCCCCAAATGATACTTTTCCAGCTGAATATAATCAATACCCCCCAACTGGGTAAGAAGAATGGCACACATGATTGCTATACACAGCGCAGTTAATTTTTTTTTTTCGTTTTTGTATCCTTTGCTACGAGCAACAAACATTCTACACTACCTGATTTTTTCTACTATAACTAAAACTTACTCATTCCCAATCTTCGGCATTGCATATAGTTTCTCACCTTATCATTCTGATAAACTACATCCTTATCATACATTTACAATTTTTTTTTAAAGTATACTCTCATCAATTTTTGTTATAGCCAACATATATTAACCAAATTGCTTGCTCAAATTTAATTTTATTCTTTTGTGACACAATTTTGATAAAAATCAACATTTTATATATTATAATTTTCAATGACCACACTGTTTTATGCACCAATTTTTATTCTATTTTTTTTATTCTCACTTCCAGTTATTTTCTCCCATTTTGACACTTTCTATTCCCTTGACGTTGTTCCAGGATTTTCCCGAACAAGTCATTCACCACGTCTGTACAATTGCTCTGATCTCATTCTCCTGGGTTGACAACCTAGTGCGCGCTGGGTCCCTTGTATTTTTGTTGCACGATGTGTCAGACATATTTCTGGAGGTACGTACACAAAGCTACGGGTACACGTGAGTAGATAGCCACCGCAGATCAATGTAGGATAACGTTTTTTTGTTGTGGCTTTGGCCGCCGTTTCTGTATTTGCAGGATTTTTGGCAGATGGTGGTTCACCACGTAGCGACTATCATGCTGGTGTCGTTTTCGTGGGTGGCCAACTTCGTCCGCATCGGAAGTCTCATCCTAGCCTGTCACGATATGGCCGACATTTTTCTCGAGGTCTGTCCCACCGCTTTCCTTTCTGTCTCTCGCTATCGTTGCAGTGGTTGCTGTTGCATGATGGGTAGTTTGCGTGCCCTCCTCCTCTCTAGCTTGCTTGTGTGGCATCTGTTACGACATGTAGACTTTCTGTGGACACGATAAGTATTGGTGGCTTGTAGTTAGGGACATGTTAGTGCACTTGTACACTTGCGGTTTATACACATGCAAAAAGGGTTCAAGGAAGGGATAAGAGGCAAGTTAAACAAGATTATATTGGGTAGCTACCAGTATGTTGTTTCAATTCAAAGTAGCATCTCTATTCTCTAAATTTGAACTGGAAAAGCTTGCTTGGCTTATAAAAGGCTGTATGCTACGCCTGCCCGTTGGGTACTTTTTGGAGATTGCTTAACTTAATGTAAGTCCACCTTTATTTGTAGGGAAACCTATATCCGGTGTTTTTAAAACAGTATTTACGTATGTTGGTTGCAAACTGCAATATTTTGAAAATATTCAATTTGAAACCAACGTCATCAGCTTCATATCCTCAAATACCCTATTTTCAAATACAACTGATAAAGGTTACCCAGCAGATAAAGGTGAACTAGTGTTACCAAGGAAGACTACTAAGAACTGAAATTGTACTATTCTACTATAAAGAAAAAGGATTTTCTACCTGATACATGTATATATACAGAATCCTCAATTGTATAAAAGTTGATACAACATGCAGTTACATGTTGGCACTTTATTTGTAGCCAGTTCTTGTGCCCAAAGGTATACAGGTATATATTGACATGTCCGTAACTTTCTAACCTACACTTCAACTTGTGCGAGGCATGATCAAAACGCTCTTGACTTGAAACAACTTTTTATTTCAGTCCATGCAGGTTTGTAAATGGGTTTTAGAGTTTCACAGCAAACTGCAATAGTCTGTGGTGACCTCAATGCACGCATGCTTCAATACATCACCTACTGCACAACTGATGTCATGAGTTAGCAAACTGACCTCCTTTTTAAACCTGATTGGTGGCACTTTGAGCTTTACATTGCTTACTATGAGCCTTGCCCTATGGACTACAACCCTGCTAAAAATGGCCAAGGTTACCCGAAACGGCTTCAAGGTCACCCGAAATGGCTTCAAGGTCACCATGATGACCTATATACTGGGCATAAAAAGGCTGTGATGGCAAGACATCAAATGTACTTTTTACCACATTCATAATTATGATTATGAATGTTTTAAATCATTTTTTCATGAAATTGCAAAAGCCTTGACTTTGCAAACAAGGTGGATTCAATGGCTTTTTGATCACCTCTCACATGTTGAATAACACAAGCCTCAATACTTAAAAAGCAGAAATGATACATTGACAGACTATCTTACTAATACCTAGTTGGGCTGTTCCATTAAGATCTTAATGGGGGTGAACAGGTTGGAAATTTCCTTTGATCCCTGTCATGTCATATGTGTTCCCAAGCCCCATCCATTTCAGCAATACATAAAACTATTAGTAGGCAATGTCAGAAAAATTTTCTTGTCGTGCTCACCCACCCCCTATCATACATTCCAATGGAACAGCCCATAGCAATTTCTATGTGTGACTTCATGAATTAACATGTAGATATTATTGCAATGATTTCCTAATTGTGTGCAAGTAGTAGTAGTTCTTTTGCATGTACTAGTACATTTTCATGTATTCACTATAACATGCATGGTGTGATTAACAATATCATTGTAATGTACAAACTAGGTGTGTTATGTATATAGCTATGCCTTACTGCTAGGGTCTCATAACATAAGCAAATAGTGACATTGGAGTTATGATTGTATGTTGATTTGAGAATCACTCAAACAATAGGTCACCGAAATAGACAAAGGTCAATGCTAAATACTAAATTGCTGAACGTTTATATGTGTTGCACAGATCTTTGATATTGCACTAAAATCTCCAGCCTAAAACTTGCAGTCAATTGCACATTGCTTTGTGTTCATATTAACCTGGATTATCAGTGGAATCTTGGTTATAATTATATTTACAAATATTACATTTTTGGCTTTGTATAATTGAGATTTTGTCCTGGGCTTTAACATCACTGCAAAATTGTACTGATTTGCTCTCACAATTTTTTTTATAACCAAGATTGCACTATGCCACTTCAATGTTGAATGCATGTTTCATATAACTCTGATTGTAACCTATTCTCATGGCTACACTACTTTTTACCCAAATATTTGTCTAAAACTTGTCCTAACTCCTCTCTGACTCTGATTCACACAAGCAAATCAAGTTTTAAACCTGTTCAGAATCTTTATTAGCAAATCAGAGATGAAAACAAATTAAAACATATTTCTGTAAAAGATCAAACTTACTAAAGGTTTGAAGTGCGTAGCCTTGTTAAGCTAATGTTGTTAACAAAGAACACTTTAGACTGCCTTATGCTTTGTGCCATTTCCTACTTTTGACTCTTCTCTTTTGCTAACCAGACAGATTTAATCGAGTGAGGAAAACTGTCTAAATTAAAAACTTGACAGTTCTTTTATATAAGATTGTCTTGTATTTGTCTGGTTTCTAGTCCATAAAACCAAGGATGAAACCATACTAACCCCCACTTTATTTTATTTTTTTTTTGGTACTAACGAGGACATTCTCTTTTTTTCTTTTGTAGGAGTTTTCAGTATAAACCATTTTCATGAGACCCAACTCACACAGATTGACATCTAGTATGATCTACTGGATTCTGTCTATACTGACCCCTCATTCTCAAAATGACAATTCTCTCCACAAAATGGAATGTAACATTTTGGAAAGGGGGTGAACAGAACCAGTAGAACTTACTAGAACTTACTAGAAGCTATCTGTTGTGGTCTTTGCTTTTCTCTTTGTGACATGACCTCCTCTTGGGATATGAAGCATACAAAATCATTTTTGAATGGTTGAAAGGCACACAAATTACTAATATGGAAGCCATATAGTCAAATAATTTAGAAAATCTAAAAAGTCAGAAAATAATTGCAAATTCTTCACAGTAATGACAAGCAGAGATTTGTGGAAATATAAATAAAACCTGTTCAGATAACTGCTACAGCTTGAAAGGTCTTTTCTCTGGACTATAATAATTGTGCCCTTTCTTTGGTGATCACTTTTGCTACATGGCATATCCCTTCCAGTTTGTGTGTTTTGTTCTATGTATCATTAACAAGGTAAGTATTGCTTCTGTAAGTTGAATGGGGTCCAAGTTTGTAGCGAATCAAGTTATCCAAAGTTAAAGAGGCCAATAAAAATAACTTAAAAACTGAAGTTCCTTCAATTTCAAGGCAAAAATCCATGTCATAGCCTCAACGTGTTACTGAACTAAAGCTTGGACCCATTCTCCATACATGAACTTTACTTCTCGGTAGGGGTGGCTTGGAAAGTGACCAACCATTCGTTGCTACAGTGTCTGACTAACGATCAGAAAACCATGAAATTTGATGTAATATATAACAAGTCAAGTTTGATTTGATAAAAGCAGTGATCTGTTACTTCAAGGTACACTTCCACAGGACATAAAAATTCAAAGAATTGTCTTGTTTTGATTTGAGATTTCCAAATTTACAATTCTTTGTGATGTACAATGTACTCAAGTATGAACCAAACTTATTTATTTTGCTGGATATCAAAGACTGCAAAGTTCCTATTATTAACCTCTTGGAATACACTACCAAAAATGATAAGCAAAACGACAAACTGCAAAACTTTTTTTAGACATTTAAGCAAAATCTTCTTATTTTTTCTTACAATGCAAGAAAAAAAATCTAGAAATTCTTGTTTTTTCTAACCAGATTCAACTCTTAAGAAATACAAGAATTTCTTTCTTCCAGGAAGATAAATTTTCTGTGAGGAAGCAAAACAAGATTAAACAAGAAAAGGCATTTTGTGAAATACAAGAAAACAAATCTCAAATTTCTCAAAAACTTAACAAGAAAAAATTTGCTTGCCCCATGGACAAGCACATTTTTCTAACATTTCTTGGGGACAGAATAATTTTCTTCCTGGAAGATAAATTTTCTGTGAGGAAGCCGAACAAGATAAACAAGAAAAAGCATTTTTGGTAGTGTAGGACTTTACAACTAAGAAGATGCTGTCAACTTCCAAGCCACGTTTCCATTGTATTGACCACTGTAGTTCTGCTGTTGTCACTTGATGTAATGTACTGTGGTGTGTGATTCTATACATGTGCAAAGTGCACTCTGACTAGTAGCAGCGACTTTACACATGTACTTCATAAATTTCACGTTCTATCTCTCCCTTGCTCTGGACATGACAGGTCTACCATGTAGGTTATCTATTTCCTCTTAGTCCTCTTACTATGGGTGTAGAGGGTTGATAGCAAGATAGTGTTGAATTGTCACCTTAGCACTTCTAACTGTAAAAGACCCTTCATAATTTTTTGGCCAGAGGAAAAAAAAGAATAGGAAAAACATAGTTTTATTTCTGCATTATACAACTGTAGTTGTATCGTTGGTAACAGACTAGTGGTGACGTTGATTCTCTAACCTTTGAATTTGTGCCTATGCATATGGCAAAATATGTCTACACTTACTTCAAATTTGTACTTATGCATGTATGTTATAGTTAGTTCTCTTGAGCATGGATATATATGATGTACATATGATAGTTTATACCTATGAAATGTCGAAAACTTGACCGAAGTGACAAGACTATTGTTTTCCAGCTCCTTGGATCAACTGTATCAAATGTATTTTAATTTGCAGGCCGCGAAGCTGCTAAACTATGCGAAGTGTCAGGGCCTCTGCGACGCCTGCTTCGTGGTGTTCGCCATCATTTTCTTTGTCAGCCGCCTTTTCATCTACCCATACTGGTGAGATCTAGAATTTTTGTACCATCTTCTTTGTAATATACCTGATAAGGTATTTTACGTGATACATTTTTGTTTCCAAAAAAACGTCAAAACCAACCATTCATCCATCACTATGTACGAGTAGTCTCTTTTTGCAATGATTTTTATCACTGTCTATTGTCACATATAATGTCCACTATGTTTCTATCATGTACTTGCAATTACTGTAGTTTAACTTGCAAATAAACTTTTATTGTATATTGAAAGCCTTCTTGCCTCTTCCCTCATGACCTCAATGAAAAGAGGCTTGCAGGCCAATTTGAGCTTTCGTGAAT
This sequence comes from Branchiostoma floridae x Branchiostoma belcheri, assembly GCA_019207045.1. Lineage (NCBI taxonomy): Eukaryota > Metazoa > Chordata > Leptocardii > Amphioxiformes > Branchiostomatidae > Branchiostoma > Branchiostoma floridae x Branchiostoma belcheri. The sequence continues at coordinate 10,644,740 of CM033034.1, forward strand.
AAACAAAGGTTCAAATAAACAAAGAAATGTAGTTGTTACCAATGTCACTTGACTTGATGTGGTGTTCCAGGCTGGTGTACTCCGCTGCTACGGACAGTACCGTTATTGCGGGGACGGGCATGTTCCCGGCGTACTACGTGTTCAATGGGCTGCTCCTCCTGCTGCAGTGCCTCCACATCTTCTGGGGCATCACCATCGCCAAGATGGCCTACAAGTTCGTCATCAGCGGAACTGTGAGGACGTCTCTTGAATTAGTTATTAATTCCAGAATGTAACAAGACATTACCCTGACCCTCGAGGCAGCACTTTTGATGTTTGAGGGTCAACATATAAAATGGACAGCATTTAATACATAGACAATGGGCATATACACATTTCTAACATTTATATACAAGACGTACTAAGTTACTTGGATCCAGGGCTCTTTTCTGTCTCTCTAATTGCTTTGGAGCTGATCTTGTTAATTTGGATATTAAATCTGCCGTTTTAAGCCTACGAAAATACATTTTCATCAATTTTGTGTCATGAAGTGACTGATCATGATGAGTGAAATTGTTTCCGTCCTGACAAGAAAATTTCCATCCTGGGGCAAAAGGACGGGTTCTGGAGACAGCCTTGCATGGAACACAAATGTGTGCAAGAATGGCAGTTGATTGATTTGAAAGTGTTGTCATTTTGAAAATAAAATTCGTTGTTGTTCTGTTTCTTTCCAGGCTGAAAAAGATGACAGAAGTGATGTGGAGGAGAACAGCGATGTGGACGAAAATGGCAAAATCAACGGCTTATACCAGAATGGCCCCACCTCGAACTCGACCAATCACGTTCACTAAGCAGTGTCTGGCAGCCAATCACAGCTGGTTTTACATTATCACTATGGAACTGTCGACCAACCAAAAGAGCTGTACTGTATTTTGAAACTTTGGTGTGTATGTTGTAGAAATCATGCGTAGCCTGGTGACCATATTTATCAGTTTAAAACAGAGACGGTTGCTACATTTCGCCTCTCAGAGTTATTTTTATAGGCATCTAAAAGGTGATGCAATTTTTGTCACAGGCAAGCAGTCAAGGTATTTTGTTTAAGAACATCCACCTTATGTATGATAATGTTGTGTATGTGTTGATAACTACAGTGTGATTCTTACAACTGAGTAAATAGACCATGTATTGTACTACAGGATATCAACTACAACAACTACTGCTAACGGATAATGTATGTAGACTACAAATGCTAGTACTGCTTGCTACAAGTATTGATATTCATAGTGTCATTTAGGAGCATTAAGTTAAGACAGGAGAAACAATGTACTTATGTATCCCAGGTGCCAGACATGTGTAACAACAATGTGATATTACCCAGGGTAGCCTAGAGGTTTGGTGTTTGAATTTCATGTGCTGTGAAGTATATGTGCTTGATTGAGTGAGTTACTTGTACATTTAGATGCAGGGATTTCTTTGGGTCTTTTCTGGAGACATCATATCATTGGCCATGCAGTGAAGATTAATCAGCTGTTACTTTTATATGCTGCAGGAGTTTCTTCCCCTGGTCTGTTAGGCAATAGGAAAGTATAGATGATACATAAACTGTCTGCATACTTTATTTAGCATGTGCAAAGTTAAACCGTCCCCTTAGAGACTTATGACCAGGTTCACCGAGACACTACCTCCATTTCACTGCCAAGAAATATCTCTTCCTTGGCTTCAATATCTCTTTTTCATTTACCACAATACTGCTGTGATAAATATCCTCAAACATGGGAACATTTGATAATTTCAATGCTGGAATAGAAGATAAGCTTACATTTGTCATTGCTTTGTTTGTGTGAGAAATTTATGTCCTTCGGACCAACAGACGCACTTACCACTGGAAAGACTGCTTGATTTGATATGAATATTGGAGCTTACTTGTTTCTCTTTTGCCAAGCAACTGGACAAAATACTGCTGTTGTAGATCCATCATGTGACATGAGATTGTGTTAAGTATTTATCATGGGTAGCTACATTCACATGGGTGACAGCCAGGCTTTCCTGTGGAGAAATTTAAGATATAAGTACTAGATTAGTGCATGTGTTATATTGTCAAGGGTATAGATGTTGGTAGTTAGTGTTGCATGAAGAGTTTTGGGTGACATATATCTAGCACTTGCCGATGTTTGTGCTAATCAAGGAAATAATTTAGTTGTCAAATCATCATGATAAGTCTGATGTATATATTAAAACTGTCAGTAACATGACTTCTCTCTTTGAAATTCTGCATTTGAAGCAATATTTCTCCTCATGTATTTAGTTTATCTGCTGCAAGCTACTAAAATCTGTTATAATTCCCAAATAACCTGATATTGGATTAATGACTATCGGACAATGTTGGAGCTTTCTTTCTGGTGTGGAATAGTTTTTGTTACATCAAATTCAATAGAAATTATAACTATGTCATTATTAGTGCACCCATCGGCAAATAGATTGATGTTTCCTGCAAAGTGTTGTTCAATGAAACTACAAATGATTGACTCTCTACATTGATGATGTGGGCTGCTTTTATCATAGTGTTGGTGGGTTTCCTCCATGATGAAGTCATGTACATGTAATTCGTACACGCTATCACCAAGACTGATGTGGTTAATTGTGATGAGGTGGATTTGTTCTCACGTCAAATACAATGTAACAACCTCTTCTTCCTGTCATTTTTCATTTAATCAGCTCTTTTGATGTCATTTGCTCTTAATGTCAATAACAGAGATGTTGGTATCCTCGTTAAATGAACTGAAGAAGAGAATACATTAGCTTGACTCAGTAGCAAACACTTTTAAGTGGTTGAAAAGATAAAATGCCAAACACTGTTTGTCAAAAGCATGTCAGAATTTGAAATTGCAGACATGGACAAGAGTGGAGTTCAGGGACCAAACTTGAAGGTATTCTCATTACATTTTACAAGTCGAAGGGATGGAATATCAGATTACAATGGATTAACATCAACCTCCTTTTGTGACCCCAGATAATGAGCTGTCCCATTTGAAGTGTGTTACACCAGAAGGGCGGTTATAGTGGCTAAACAATACAGATGTCCTATTCATTCAATGAAAACTATGTTGATCTGGAGATCATTGCCTAGAATGGTGCAATTATGGTATGCAATTGCACCTAAAAGAAATTGTAGTTATATTGCATTGATGTTTTTGCTGTGCATTGACATAAAAAGATACGCCATTCCAATGCACCTACCAATGACAACCTTGTTTTGTATGATCATTAAACTGTACTTAGAGTGGGTAGCCTGAGGCCCTGAACTATATTTCATATGTGACTCTACACTAAGAAGATGTACCAAACTTGTACCTTTATGCGCATTCATTTGTGTGATACAATTGAGATCAACAGTCTTTTTTTTTTACGTTACCAAGCCTGTGTTTGCGGTCAAATACTTTGGCATATTGTGAATGATCAAAAGAATACTTGACGGGAAACACACCATTTGACTACCAAAACTGCCCTTTTGTCAGCAACCGTTGGGTTGGAATTAAGTAATTACATGTCTTCATAGTTGCTCAGCAAGTTCGACTGTTATGCCTTATATGGTCAAAACGCTCCCTATTGGTTACTTCACCTCGTGCAGTAGGGAAGACCACAGAAGGATGCTCTCAAGGTAGCTTTACATTGTTATGTAAATCGCACACCGGCACTGTCATGACTATATATGGAAATTTTCGTGGTGCCTCCACCTTGATAAGAGACAATATACGTACAGTTCTGGCACGAGCAACAGGTACTTCCGCCAACTCTCCCCGAGAGCGCCTTCTATATCCAGGTAAAACAGCCTTTTTTATTTAACTTCTGTAACGATACATAAAGTGATGTTGAAATAGATACAGTGACATTGCTTGTTGTCACATTGAAATTGGTAAAATATTGACTGTGATGAAGGTGCATTAACAAAATTGGCATAGGTTTTAATCTCTAGGGCATGGGCGTATTATTTGTGTGGGTACTGAAAATCATTTTTTATGCCGCAGAATGTGTATCTTATTCTCATTGTTACTCCACATTCAAATCATATCATCTTAGGAAACAATGATACAGAGGGCTTATAAAGAGAAAAGTCAAAATTTTCAGACACCCACTCGGGAAATGTAGACACAGACCCCCCACCCCCCCACCCCACCCCCCGGCAAATGATATGATGACTTGTCCTTGACTACATAAAGGTCCTGCAAGGAGAATTGACTAAGAGAGCATTTATGTCACAAACTACGCTTAGCTATAGTTTCACTGAACATATTAGATGCTTTATTTTCTTCGATCAACATGTTAGCTCAGTAGTTACGTATCCATATGCAAGCTGTACCCACAACAAGTCCTATCCCAGCCGTCTTCTTCTGTGACAACGCTCTCTGTGACTGAAAAAAATGTGAAATTTCCAATAACTTATTCCAAACTGATCTCATGGCTTACATTGAAATGTTCAGTTTAACTTTCCCGCCACTAAAGGAATCTTTTTCTGGCCAAACAAAGTGTGCCATGTCGCACCACCGTTAGTGACTCATGTAGCCCGAGGCCAAAGACAGAGACATGTCTGAAGTTGGCCCTTGCTTGTCTGTCAGGGCGTTTACCTGTAAGTTTATTTATTAGATGACCGACGGTTACTGGTAATTCTCGCATTTTCAGCATTGACTGAAATGCGTAGTAGTCCTCTTGGGAACGATTACCTATATGTGTATGTAACTCCTTCGTAAAAAGGTACAATATCAGACTGACAAAAGCCTATCTTCGGAGTTTCCTGTACAGACCGGAAAGCAATAGTGAACGGCCTCTTATGACATGTCAGGTTTAGATAGACGTGATTGGCGAGTAACGTTTTTTTTTTGTTGTTGATATGTTTAAAGGATCAGAGAAAATAAGCAGAAAACATGTGTGACGAAGATGTTGCTGCCCTGGTTGTGGACAACGGGTCCGGAATGTGTAAGGCCGGCTTCGCTGGGGACGACGCCCCGAGGGCCGTCTTTCCGTCCATCGTGGGCAGGCCAAGACATCAGGTAAATGTTGCACATTTCTCTTTTGTTTACCAAAAACCACAATTCAAACTAGACGAACGCATTCATATACTGCTCAAATACACACATCATGCAATATCTATGCATTTATACGTAGATGTCATGACCATGCACGAGTTAATAATATTAAATATGTATTACATTGCTTCCACCAACCTCCAGGGTGTGATGGTCGGCATGGGCCAGAAGGACAGTTATGTCGGTGACGAAGCCCAGAGCAAGAGAGGCATCTTGACCTTGAAATACCCCATCGAACACGGCATCGTCACCAACTGGGACGACATGGAGAAGATCTGGCACCACACCTTCTACAACGAGCTGCGTGTCGCTCCCGAGGAGCATCCTGTGCTTCTCACTGAAGCTCCGCTCAACCCCAAGGCTAACAGGGAGAAGATGACACAGGTGGGTGTGCGGTCTCTCGAATGCGAAGGTGGCATTGGTTTTCCTGTTGTGGCAAAATTGCAATTCTGAACTGGACTTTCTTTGCCTACTTTTGCACAAACGCGTCAGTAAATCGCGTTCGTACATCTTCCTCTTCAGATCATGTTCGAGACTTTCAACAGCCCGGCCATGTACGTGGCCATCCAGGCCGTTCTGTCCCTGTACGCCTCCGGTCGGACGACTGGGATCGTGCTGGACTCCGGTGATGGTGTGTCTCACACGGTGCCCATCTATGAAGGCTACGCCCTCCCACACGCCATTCTACGTATTGACCTGGCTGGAAGAGACCTGACAGACTATCTGATGAAGATCCTTACTGAGAGGGGATACTCTTTCACCACCACAGGTGTGTTCACTAGATTTGTTGGGAGAAATGCTTCCTTGATATGCCAACACTATCATTAAAGCTATCAGAGGCAGTAGAAGATAAAATTAATGTATTCCACTGCTCTAGGTACTGTATATGCAGTAACTGTGGTGACAGAAAACGTGTTCAACCAAAACTTATACTGATGTCATCTATGCCATTTGTTAAGCTGAGAGAGAAATCGTTCGTGACATCAAGGAGAAGCTGTGCTACGTCGCTCTGGACTTCGAGGCAGAGATGGACACTGCTGCCCAGAGCTCCAGTCTGGAGAAGAGTTACGAGCTGCCTGATGGACAGGTCATCACCATTGGCAACGAGAGGTTCCGGGCACCCGAGACGCTCTTCCAACCGTCATTCATCGGTAAATTTCGTATTTATTGCACCGACTGGATGATGAAGCTTCATAGGCTATTAATTAATTCATTTTATTCAATTTACAATCATTGGAAAGAAGTCTTGGAATTATATGGTTCTTTTGTTTGTAGGGATGGAACAAGTGGGAATTCACGAGGCTACGTACAACTCTATCGGCAAGTGTGACATCGACATCCGTAAGGACCTGTACGCCAACACCGTCCTCTCTGGCGGTACAACCATGTTTCCTGGTAAGTCGCACTCATTGCAAACAAAATCATGGCACACTTCTTCCTGGGTTCCTGGTATACATAGGTACATAGACTCTACTTCACAAAACATGCAGGTACACGTAGGTACATAGACAAACGAACTGGGAAAAGTGATAACTAACCTTTCTTGTTGTCTAACATCACCTTGTCAATTTTCTCTTGTGGCTCATGTCGACATTGAGAAAGAAAATAAATGGCTTTTTTATTGCTTTGGTAATTGAAGATAAGCTGATAATGACAAGGGCAGCGATTGGTGGCATTGGCAGTGGTGATTCTGAGGGGTGCCTTTTTTTCTTGAACAGGCATAGCGGACCGTATGCAGAAGGAGATCACCAACCTGGCTCCTCCAACCATGAAGATCAAGATCATCGCTCCTCCCGAGAGGAAGTACTCCGTGTGGATCGGCGGGTCCATCCTGGCCTCCCTGTCCACCTTCCAGCAGATGTGGATCAGCAAGCAAGAGTACGACGAGTCGGGACCCTCCATCGTCCATCGCAAGTGCTTCTAAAGTTGAAACCTCCCCGTGTCGCCCTAGATTGCTTCAATTCCAGTTTAGCCAAAGTGTAGAATGTAGCCTCACGGTTGGGTCTGGTAAAGCTTTGTTCGGAATGGGAATCGCAATAATTATCAGCCTCTTCTTTCCCTGTTTCTACATGTAACAAGTCACTCTAAACATCATTACCCCTTTCTATTGAATAGTGACTTCGGGGTGTAGCATCATCTTCATTCATAACGACGTTCCCAACACATTCAGGAATGGCAGTTACCTACATCGACCCCTTTTGTTACACGGTCTTACACATTGAACATGTCGACAATGAATTTGAAATTCAAAAGCATCAGAGATGACAACAGTATTTTCTTAATAAGTTAAATTTGGTGGTGAAAATGTGAATCATATATGAAGGAATCACACTAAGACGTACCTGAATGTGCTTCTTGAGACAACCTAATAAAAGTTACTTTGATAAAATACCTACCTCGTAAAACTCTATGTGTCGTCCTTCACATTTTTATAATTTGGTTGACTGTTAGTCTCTGACTACATGCCTTAATCATCTGATTGTCCATGATATATGACATGCTACAAGTAAAAAAAGCTGTAATATACAAGAAAGTTAATACGGTCTTGATAAGCACCCGTTTCAGCCTCATTGTACAGGTCATTTACAAACCTCTATCCCCATCTTATAATTACCAGTCATCTTAAGATCAGTCATTTAGAGAGAGCAGATCTTAACACATACATAAATGTAACTCTGGGTACATTCTGATATATTACAGGTCCGACAACACTCGGATGAGAAAACGTGCCACTCCATAGCGCCCTCTAGCGCCACCTTTGTACTGAGCTATGCTTTATCTATGCTAAGATCATTGCATTTACCGGTGATCAGCAGGGTAGGCTTATTTGATAGATTAGGACATTTCAAGGCGAGAGAAACGGTAAATCATTATGCTAACTATGTTAAGAGTAAAATGTAACCCTAGTAAGTTCACCTTTATCCGCGGGGTAACCTATATCCGTTGTTTTTCAAAACAGGGTATTCAAAGATATCATGTCGACGGAAGGTGGCTTGAAACTGTGGAATGTTGATAATATCGTAATTAGAAACTACCATCCGTCGACTTGATATCCTGAAATACTATGTTTCTAACAGCAGCGGATAAGGGTAACCCCATGGATAAAGGTGAACTAGCGTTAACGTAGTTGTACCCAGTTTATCATAATTCTTTGTTTTATGAGTTCTTTGCACCCATGTCGACGACCCCGTTTTAAGCAACCCTTCAGAACAAATTATCAAAGCAGTGACTTAATTTGAAAAAGGGAACAGGTAAGTGGTATCTAAAAGACTGCTCTATTGTTTGGAACCAATGAGACAGTGGGGCGCACATGTCCTTAGAGTTGTTTAACAAGTTTAAACGTCACTCTATATATGGTCATATTGTGCTGATTGGCTACTAGTGCACGTTTAATAGGGGTACTCCTAAAGATGTCCCGAAGGCAACATTAAAACCATTCTTATGCAGAGTGTCCGTCTGCAAGGTGATGACCAAATACGGGCATGATTTTGTCGCTTCCACTTTGCCGGGAGTCAGTATACCTGACCGTGTGTCACGAGCCACTGTTAGTGTATAGTTCCGCCCGGCACTCACTGTCAACACCTTCAATACCCAGGTAAGGTACTACCACTGTTCGTGCAGAATTTTCTAGAAGAATATGTACTTTTGCTATTGTTTAAGTAAAGTATGTTGATACGATATAGTTAATTGAGCCATATATGCTGAGTTCATTATCTCCTTATACAAGTGGCATACGTTTTGATATCGAGCTTGTTGGTGCTTGTATTGTTACTCAGCTGATCTGTTACAAGTTTGAATCCATTATATTTAAAGGGCGATTGATGTTCAGAATAAAATCAGAATGTTGTAAACAATGATGAAAAGGGTAAAACGACAAAGCTTTCTGATTAACAAATCTCAGGTAATCTATCATGAACTAATTGATGACTTTACCACGACCATAACCCTTTCAAATACAAGTTAATATCACTTGATGTTTATTGTTATGCACAAACGTGCCTTTCAAAGGAATCACAGTGAACAGAGGGCGGTTAAATTTGACATATTTTTGTCAAGGTCATCTTCGACCAAATTGGACTGATCATGATTAAAGATGAATATGCTTGTAACGTATTTGAGATGTAAGCATGATATAAAATAAAGGTGGGTTCCTTCGTCTTCCACTGTCTCATAAAAAGAAGTCTGCCCCTACAAGTTACAGTTTAGAGTTAGCTTTAAGACTAGACTAGACACATTCTATACTGTTCTACACTACTTGTTTGTCTCCTTTCATGTTGCCTGCAGTTAGCCCTCGGGCATGAATTTGCAGTTAACTATTAGTAATATGATTTATGACTATATATTCGAAATCATATGGTGCCACACTATTACTACCGGACCCGATCTGAAGAAAATTCAGTTCGGGCCCGGTAGTAATCGGGAGGCACACAGCTAGGCTACTCTCAAGGTCTTCTGCAGCATTACAGATATGCCGACCCTGTGACCTTTGACATTAGTCCTATGATTGCCCAGAAGGGTCTTGACAATAATTAGAAATGAGGAATTTCTTACGACAAACACAGCATGTGCTTAAAGTTTGTCAAACTAGTTCAAAGCAAACTTTAACGAAAACTGTACTGATTCAATAGTCTTCCAAGTCTGAGAAAGATCGTCTATTAGTAATATAGCGAGTCTATGTGACCCAAGCTCAATCATTTTTCACATTTACCGGTCTTACAGGTTTCAAACAATAACCGACCACCATGTGTGAAGACGATGTTGCTGCCCTGGTTGTGGACAACGGGTCCGGGATGTGCAAGGCCGGCTTCGCTGGGGACGATGCCCCGAGGGCCGTCTTTCCGTCCATCGTGGGCAGGCCTCGGCATCAGGTAATTATGAATGTTGTGCATGTCTCTTTTTACCTACCAAAACCCACAATTCACAATACACTAAAAATACGGTTCATACTGTTCGAATCCACACAATTACATTGATATACAGAAAAGTATTTCTATATGACCATGCATCAGTAGAATACTAAATGTGTTTGTTTTCACCCATTGCTTCCACCAACCTCCAGGGTGTGATGGTCGGTATGGGCCAGAAGGACAGTTATGTCGGTGACGAGGCCCAGAGCAAGAGAGGCATCTTGACCTTGAAATACCCCATCGAACACGGCATCGTCACCAACTGGGACGACATGGAGAAGATCTGGCACCACACCTTCTACAACGAGCTGCGAGTCGCTCCGGAGGAGCATCCTGTGCTTCTCACTGAAGCTCCGCTCAACCCCAAGGCCAACAGGGAGAAGATGACACAGGTTTGTGCCAGCTCTGTACCAGCTCTTCTGAAAGGACCAAAATAAACTATAGCTACATGGACTTCTATGTAGTCCAATTGATGTGGATATTCTTTTTCGGACTTACCATTTTATACAGACAACATCGCCTTTTTTACCTCATCTTCAGATCATGTTCGAGACCTTCAACAGCCCGGCCATGTACGTGGCCATCCAGGCCGTTCTGTCCCTGTACGCCTCCGGTCGGACGACTGGGATCGTGCTGGACTCCGGTGATGGTGTGTCTCACACGGTGCCCATTTATGAAGGCTACGCTCTCCCACATGCTATCATCCGTCTGGACCTGGCCGGAAGAGACCTGACAGACTATCTGATGAAGATCCTGACTGAGAGGGGATACTCTTTCACCACCACAGGTGTGTTCACTACGTGTATGATAACAAAGTCCTGTAGTGGAGGATAAGTGTTAGTCTGGGTTAGCTTTACATGTAGTGTCATTATCACCATGCATCATCATCAACATCATCACCACCATCATCATCATCACCATCATCATCGGATGGGTTGTCGGTCATCAGCCAGGTCAGTAATTGACTTTTGCTCCAAGTTGCCCTCCGTTTACCCTACTAGTATACTATCTTTGTATGTGGAACTGATAGTTACCGTTCTGCTTTCCTGGTTCCTGGTTCATGCAGTAGTACTTAGCAGGTATTAGTTGCACATGGCTCGCACATGGGTCGTACGAGGACTTGTCCCATAAAACAACATGTCGCTGTCTGACTTTTGGAATAAGTGTTCATCTACAATCAGTGTACGCAGCACAAACCTCACCCACTATGTGTCATGCTCACAGCTGAGAGAGAAATCGTACGTGACATCAAGGAGAAGCTGTGCTACATCGCCCTGGACTTCGAACAGGAGATGGACACGGCTGCCTCCAGCTCCACTCTGGAGAAGAGTTACGAGCTGCCTGATGGCCAGGTCATCACCATTGGCAACGAGAGGTTCCGGGCACCCGAGACGCTCTTCCAACCTGCATTCATCGGTAATGTTTAATAACAACCCATTGTTTTAAAAGACTAGCTGTCCACGAAATTAAAACAATCTTTATGATAAGTATCATCGTCCATTGATTTTACACATTATGGATCTTGTTGACAATCAACTCAGTACCTATGATGATTCAATTTCATCAATCAGTACACAATGTTAATTTTCACCTCTTCATATCAGTCACCATGAAAACCCACATTCACAATCTTTCGCTACTTACGTTTTCGTTCGCAGCTTATTTGTCCTTTAAATGGCTTGCAGTAGCGCCAAATGTCAAACTATAGCACAAACAAACGTGCCGATTCATTGGTATGGAAACATAATCATTTTAAATAAAAGACATATTGTTCACGGTACTTTTACCTTGACAGGAATGGAATCTAGTGGAGTTCATGAGACCACCTACAATTCAATCATGAAGTGTGATATCGACATACGTAAGGACCTGTACGCCAACAGCGTCCTCTCTGGCGGTACAACCATGTTTCCCGGTAAGTAGCAGCTATTCTGAACAACATCATGACACAATTATTCATGGGGTTCAATGCCGCAATTACCCTACTATGTTGATAGTAAGTGATAGGGATCATTGAGCAAGTATCACAATGACATTAGCATTGCTGATTCAAATACAAGATGATTTTTTGTTATTGAACAGGCATAGCGGACCGCATGCAGAAGGAGATCTCTGCCCTGGCTCCTCCGACCATGAAGATCAAGATCATCGCTCCTCCCGAGAGGAAGTACTCCGTGTGGATCGGTGGGTCCATCCTGGCCTCCCTGTCCACCTTCCAACAGATGTGGATCAGCAAGCAAGAGTACGACGAGTCGGGACCCTCCATCGTCCATCGCAAGTGCTTCTAAAGTTGAAACCTCCCCGTGTCGGTCTAGATTGCTTCAATTCCAGTTTAGCCAAAGAGTAGAATGTAGCCTTACGGTTTGGCTTACCAAAGCTTTCTGCGGAATAAGAACCAACATAATAATCAGCACATCATCCTTTTATCCCTGTTATCTAAGAAGTTACTCTAACACAACTACCCTTTTATATATTGAATAGTGACTTGAGGGTGTAGCATCATCTTGATTAACATTTAAAATGACACGCCTTTTATATTTTGAAAGGTAACTATTATAAGATGAGTTCAATAAAATCACACATTGACCCCTGTTGCTATATACTGAGCATGTTGACAATGAACGTGTAATTCATGAGTATCTAATAGTGACAACAGCATTTGCAATGTACTGCTATAGACAACCCAATAAAGTGACTTTATCGAATGCTTTAAAGAGTGAAAATGATTTATTCTGCACGCGTGGGTATGTTACCGAACCATTTTGTAATGCTATAAATATTACCTCTTTAGTCTGTCGTACTTCCATTTATCAGTGACGATGGCGTACTGTCTTCAGTCCCCCACATGCTTAAAGGATAGTCCATAGCATAATGCATGACCATCCCAAAGTAAAAACTTGTATTCTGTGAGCTACGAGGAGTGATCAATAAGTTCTGCCTGAGCCTTATCCAGAGACCAGGTGCACAACTGTATCTTATAAAGCCCTTTATTGGTATACACCACATTAACAATCATTGTGGTCAGCACTTTCCGCTCGACTTCCTTTTGAAAACAAGCAGGTAATTAGGTATGATATAGAAAGGTTTTCTGTGACACCATGTTTGTAATTGAATACAATATAGCTGTAAACGCCAGGATTGTTCCGATTCTTTTTTCTACGATGTTTTTGTTTTTTTGCGCGCATGCACACATGTAAAATACCTTACTTTTAGCTATAGGCGACACTTCAGTAGTAGTAAAAAAAATCATAATAAAAGTGATTTTGATAGGAAATAGGTCAGTTCGGGATAACAGACTATTCTTTTGTCAGGAGTCGTCGACGCAGAACCAGTGCCGCACATGTCTTCCGACTTGTTCTGCAAGTTTTTGGTTACACCATATATGGTCATATTGTGCTGATTGGCTACTGCACAACATTTAATAGGGTTTATCCTGACGATGTCCTAAAGGCAACTTTAAATGCATTCTTATGCAAAGTGCCCGTTTGCATTCTCTTGACTATATATGGACATGCACCTGTTTTAGCACACGGTAACTTCTGCCACAGCAGACAACGTGCCAAGTCTCCCAGTGAACACCTTCGACGTCCAATACTCAGGTAAGGTATAACTACCCTTTTTAGTGCATGGTTTTATATAAGTATATAGCTTTGTTCCATGACACATCACTACAGTTAATTGATTTTGCCGTCGGAGCTGCATTATCTCTTATGACATACAGTTTCATCTCGGACTCCTTGTTGGGTGTCTTGTTACACAACTGATCTTTTGCAGTTACAGGCTCTCTTAAAGTTCATAACGCAAACAGGTTCTTCTTTTTCCCATAGAATGAAGTGAAGTAGCATTTTTCATCGTTACCTGAAGTTCTTTTCAGGAAAAAAACACCAGTTCATACTTTTTTTTCGCGAAAACGACTATCGCTGATAAAATTAAATTGGTTATTACTGGCTATTTCTTTTCATGCTTCATCTTGCATTTCACAATGTTTAGAGAGCGCTTAGATTTTCTTGGTACATTGTCTTATAGCCTAGGTCATCCCCGACCATTATCTGATTCTTGAAAAAATTCAATACTCAGAACAAAAGCTTATTTTTTGTTTCCGTCTTCACCTTATTCTACTAGTTTGGCCATATTCTATTCATATCATAGAGGGGTGATTGTGATACCTCTGATAACGTCCTTGCTCTGAGATTTTGTTTTACGACAAAATTTGAGTTCAGCTGATCACTGTCCATAACCAGGTTTGTTGGCGAGAAGGGGCGTGACATGGCCCTCTTGTGGCCCTCGACGCCACAGATATTTGTCCTGGGGCTAAAGGTTTGGACACCGGTCAGAGGGAAGGAAATTCAAACAAATGACATGTAAGATACCTAGAAATAGCAAAAGATAGCAAACTGCACTGTTTCTAGGGACGGACGACCTCAAGTGTATTCAAGCTAGTGTTCTCCGAAGATTTGGAACAGTCACTTATACGTAATACGGTCAGTCTAAGTGCCTGTCGCCCACTTTACAGGTTCCAAACAATAACCGACCACCATGGCTGGTGAAGAAGATGTTGCTGCGCTGGTTGTGGACAACGGGTCCGGGATGTGTAAGGCCGGCTTCGCTGGGGACGATGCCCCGAGGGCCGTCTTTCCGTCCATCGTGGGTAGGCCGCGACACCAGGTATGACCTGTTACGTTTATTGCCTTCTCGGAAGGGAGACATATTGTTTTTGTTCCATGTTTTGTCTTCTTCCGCTCCAAACAGACAAAACCATGACACTAACGACTTGATCAGACAGACGGCTGTCACTACGGTTATCAGTAAACATGCAGTTCGATTGCATGTGGCAGGATAGTGGGGGCTTGTCATTATACATATGAATTTGTTTGATTAAGAAAAGTTTGTTAGGCCAGGTCATGTGAGGGTAAACATTACATATTACATAATATATACATAGCTGTGTTATGTCTACATTATGCATACATAGCTGTGCAACTAAATGCTCATTTTTTTGTGTACATAAAGTACTTCGACATAATCATGCCCATAACAAGATAACTGTTGAAATTTGTTCACACTTGATTCTTCCACCAACCTCCAGGGTGTGATGGTCGGTATGGGCCAGAAGGACAGTTATGTCGGTGATGAGGCCCAGAGCAAGAGGGGCATCTTGACCTTGAAATACCCCATCGAGCACGGCATCGTCACCAACTGGGACGATATGGAGAAGATCTGGCACCACACCTTCTACAATGAGCTGCGTGTCGCTCCCGAGGAGCATCCTGTGCTTCTCACTGAAGCTCCGCTCAACCCCAAGGCTAACAGGGAGAAGATGACACAGGTGGGTGGGTGCTCTCTTGTGAAACAAGTGCTTTTAAAAAAGCTGGCATTTTGCCAATGTTTGCGTGTGTGAACGTTTTTTTCTAGTTATTAGAATGTCATATAAATAGAACAGAGTAACTAAACCTGATATTGGCGCATGGAGAGATTCACATATGTGCCTGAACTGCAGCAGATCTAGACGCCACCTGTTAAAATTTGCGTGAACTGCAGCAAATTTCACTACACATTGCCTGTTTTTGAGTGAGCTCTGTTGCGGGGCATTTTTAAGTTGTTTTTTTTAATTTTTATTTCTATTCGGCAAAAAACGAAGCGGCGAATCCGTTAACCAAAGAAATAAATTGGTGTGGCCAAATGGATGTAAAAATTAGTATTTTAATGGATGTAAAAAAGAAAAAAAAAGTTGAAAAAAATCTACCTCCCCGGATTCGAACCGGGTGCATTGGTTTAGAATGCGTAAACTTTACCACTGCGCTAGTGAGAACATGTTGAAGAAATGCCTGTTTTAACAGGTATACAAATGTTTGGCATGGATTGAACAGGTCCGTTCATCTCAACATCACAACGGCGACTACACTGGCCAGAAGGCATTTTGCGACTGCAAGTCGCAAAATGCAAAAAAAACAAGATGAACAATAGTGACATGGACTCCTTGGTAGTCCAATTGAAGTGGATATTCTTTTAGTCAGACTTACTGCTATACAGACTTACCAATAACACTGCCTTTTTACCTCATTTTCAGATCATGTTCGAGACTTTCAACAGCCCGGCCATGTACGTGGCCATCCAGGCCGTTCTGTCCCTGTACGCCTCCGGTCGGACGACTGGGATCGTGCTGGACTCCGGTGATGGTGTGTCTCACACGGTGCCCATCTATGAAGGCTACGCCCTTCCACATGCCATTCTACGTATTGACCTGGCTGGAAGAGACCTGACAGACTACCTGATGAAGATCCTGACTGAGAGGGGATACTCTTTCACCACCACAGGTCAGTTTACCATAACAAAGTTCAGAAGTATATCTATCTACCTATCTATCTATATCTATCTATCTATCTATATCTATCTATCTATCTATATCTATCTATCTATCTATCTATCTATATATCTATCTGTCTATCTATATATCTATATCTATACCTCTGTTTCTCTCTCTCTCTATATATATATATACACATATATATATATATATGTGTGTGTGTGTGTGTGTGTGTGTGTGTGTGTGTGTGTGTGTGTGTGTGTGTTGGATGCACTTTAAGTTGTAGTGATAGTATATATCACCATAACCATCACTTTCATCATCATCGCATGGTTTCTTGATCAACAACCATGCATGCCAGAAACTGACTCTGATTTCCGGGCGCTCTGTGTCCTCTAATGATCTCTGTATTGATGGCGGAAAGCTTGTCCTTGTCTTTCTGGCCATCTCTGTCCATGATGTAGAAGGTAGAGAGCATAAGATGTATGTATTCAACACAAAACCCCTCTCCTCTGTGCCGTGTTCCCAGCCGAGAGAGAAATCGTTCGTGACATCAAGGAGAAGCTGTGCTACGTTGCTCTGGACTTCGAGGGAGAGATGCAAACGGCTGCCCAGAGCTCCAGTCTGGAGAAGAGTTACGAGCTGCCTGATGGCCAGGTCATCACCATTGGCAACGAGAGGTTCCGGGCACCCGAGGCCATGTTCCAACCTTCATTCCTTGGTAACCTTCTAGACAACCTTTGAATTACAGTTTACATTTGTTAACCACCATTACATCGCTAGGCTTATGAGTATCAGGCGTCAGATTTACATTTTCGCTTTCTGCTTTTTTATTCTTAAACTTTGCTTTTCTTCCAATACAAAAGCTTAACATTGTGAGAACTTTCTTAAGGAATGGAACAAAATGGAGTTCACGAGACCACCTACAATTCAATCATGAAGTGTGACATCGACATCCGTAAGGACCTGTACGCCAACGCCGTCCTCTCCGGTGGTACAACCATGTTCCCTGGTAAGTAGCAGCTGTCCTAAACAAAATCATGGCACACTTATTCCTGGGATTTGATATGGTAATTACCCTAAAATGTTGATAGTTGGTGACAAGGGTGATGGTAACACTACAGGATTACATTTTGACATTGATAGTGGTGATTCTGATGAACGCTGATGTTTTGTCTCAGGCATAGCGGACCGCATGCAGAAGGAGATCTCCGCCCTGGCCCCTCAAACCATGAAAATCAAGATCATCGCTCCTCCCGAGAGGAAGTACTCCGTGTGGATCGGCGGGTCCATCCTGGCCTCCCTGTCCACCTTCCAGCAGATGTGGATCAGCAAGCAAGAGTACGACGAGTCGGGACCCTCCATCGTCCATCGCAAGTGCTTCTAGTGTCCTACCCTGACACAGAGTCTACCAAGCAAGACTATACATCAGCTGGTTGATAGGGATCAGTCACTTATGTCTTTGAACCTAAGTGATGCCGACTTTAATTTTACTAAAACATTGGGCTTCTGGTACTAAGGAAACATAACATAACAATTTTCCTCTATTGGAAACATGTATCTTCTCATGATTGTTTGTTTAACTGTGTTAGTTTGGATCATTCAATAAACGGCTGCAACATGCCATACCCATCCTCTGAGCTAGAAACCATT
Source organism: Branchiostoma floridae x Branchiostoma belcheri (assembly GCA_019207045.1). NCBI lineage: Eukaryota > Metazoa > Chordata > Leptocardii > Amphioxiformes > Branchiostomatidae > Branchiostoma > Branchiostoma floridae x Branchiostoma belcheri. Next base: position 10,662,664 of record CM033034.1, read on the forward strand.
TCTTTTACCACACTTTAAGGTAATAGTGTTTTGAAGACTACTTTGATTTACCGGATTGAGAATATGTTTTACACCTAGGGGACCAGGCTGGATACATGCTTCGAAATAGTAAAAGTACTTCCTTCACATTGGTAATGGTTTGGAAACATATTCATTGACACTTTAACTTCAGTCTGGATAATTCAAACCTGTCTCAGATATCTATTGAATTTGTATCCAATCCACAACCGTTTGTAGGTCCATATCGACCCATTTGCAATACAACTTGAGAACAGACAGTCGTGGCCGCAGGAAATGTATTTCATCCTATAGTAGATTCTGTCATCTGATATGTAGATGATGTGACCACTTATGTAATTTGGCCTCGCCTGACAAAACCATGTCCCATTTGTCAATGAATGCATTCCCGTGCGGAAGAAACAGTAACACATATATGTTACTTTATTTGTGTGCTGTACCTGATAGTGTCTCTGCAGTCAAAGAAATGATGAATGTTTTTGAAAAAGAAAAACAGTCCTATAAGGTAAACAGGTAAAATGACATTAAAAAAACTGCCCTTTTGCCAGGATTACATTAGCTGTAATTAACCGGTCACATGTCCTCAGAGTTGCTCAACAAGTTTGACCATCATACCATATATGGTCAACTTTCTGCCTATTGGCTCTTTCGCGCTGTTCGAAAGAAGATAAGATGTCCCGAAGGTATCATTACATTCTTATACAAATTATATACATGCGCTGCCTTGACTCCGTGTGGACATATTCCTGGTTCCCCCACTTCCACAACACAACTCCCCTGCAGCCACAAACAACAGGTGTCTCCACCAACGCTCTAGGCCATACCTTCGCTATCCAGGTAAAATATATACATTGATTTGTGGATCGTTTTGTAAGAAATTATACGATGGTTGTATTTATAAAGTAGTTTTTATTGTCGTCAGTTATAACGGATCTGTGTTTACTAGCGCTGGTATAGTACGTCGGTTTCTTTAACAGTTTTGTGTTTTTTAAGCTCTCGAGATCACTGGAGTTCCTGTTATGGTACTCAATGAGTGCCCACATGGATCACCTTACTTTCTCACGTGCAATCTGTGGCTCTGGTTGTTCCAACTCCGCAAACTTGATGACGGCACGAAAATAAGCGTGTCGAGCTTGAGTGTGTTCCCATCATGTTATGTGCTTATATGTTATTTGATAACAAAAAACAACAACTCCGCAACCGCGCCTGAGGTACCACATTGTTTCTCCCTTTAAAATGTTACCATTTCTATGATATCGGCGACTGAAGCTGCTAGAAAATCTTCAGAAATATCTTTTCCACCCTCTCGACTACTGGCGCACTAAGTCCCACGGGGACAAGTTTTCAAGTAGTAATACAACTCTGATGTGTCAATAGTGCATGTGTTAGACAACATCACATTTGGTTTCGTATTCATTTCTTCTGATAATTAAGATTGCGCGACAACCACCATTGTCTACCACCATTGTCTCACAGGGCTGAACCAAAAAGGAACGCCCATTGTAATTGCTATGGGACATCATTAAGCACTTGGGTATTGTCACTAGGTATAGATAAATGGAAAGATCAGATGGACAGCCTTAGTCGGATTTCTCTTCGTACATTTTGCTGGTTTCGGTAAAATATTGAAGTAGGTAAAACCAAATAAACCAAATTTGTTGTCTCCCAAGTTAGTGAAGCCTTGTGCTTGCATTTGTAAGTCGACTGTACTGGATTTTCGTGCGATAAAAAGTTCTGTCAAGGGGTGTACAAAGAAAACCGGTCCACTAGTGACATTTTATCACCTCCCGATCAGGTGAGTTGTCTAGAAGGGTGGTATCAAGCCAATCCTTGGACCTTTGACATCATATGACACTTCGACAGAACTGATTGGTTGATGGTGAAAAACTTCGTAGTATGGATGTTTAAGCGATGAAAAGTTCTGTCAATAGGGCGCACAAATAAAGAAATCACCCCACAAGTGACATTTTACATTTGTATCTCCTCCCAATTACATAAGTTGTCTATAATTGGGGCATAGCAAACCACTCCTGAGACCTTTGGCGTCATGTGACACTCCGACAGAAGGGCTTCGCTGGTAGAAAACCTCGTAGTCTTATTCGTACTTATCTAGGAACTAACGAATATAGGCGCAGTACTACGCCTTGAAACAGCCGTATGCCAACTTAAACACTGAACATTTTTTCCGTAGATCTCAAAAGAATAACCGACCACCATGTGTGACGAAGATGTTGCTGCCCTGGTTGTGGACAACGGGTCCGGAATGTGTAAGGCCGGCTTCGCTGGAGACGATGCCCCGAGGGCCGTGTTTCCGTCCATCGTGGGCAGGCCAAGACATCAGGTAAATGTTGCACATTTCTCTTTTCACCTACTAAACACCACAATTCGTACTGTTCAAAAACATACCGTTCACATTATTCAAATACACACATCTTACATTGATATAATTTATTTACATAACCATGCACCAGTGAACTATACCGAATGTGTTTTCACCGATTGCTTCCACCAACCTCCAGGGTGTGATGGTTGGTATGGGCCAGAAGGACAGTTATGTCGGTGACGAGGCCCAGAGCAAGAGGGGCATCTTGACCTTGAAATACCCCATCGAACACGGCATCGTCACCAACTGGGACGATATGGAGAAGATCTGGCACCACACCTTCTACAACGAGCTGCGTGTCGCTCCCGAGGAGCATCCTGTGCTTCTCACTGAAGCTCCGCTCAACCCCAAGGCCAACAGGGAGAAGATGACACAGGTTTGTGTGCGAGCTCTTGTGAAAGAATCAAGATAAACAGTAGTGACATGGACTCCTGGGTAGTCCAATGAATATGGATGTTCTATTTCGGACTTACCGTTATGCAGACACACCAGTAACAATTTTTACCTCATCTTCAGATCATGTTCGAGACCTTCAACAGCCCGGCCATGTACGTGGCCATCCAGGCCGTTCTGTCCCTGTACGCCTCCGGTCGGACGACTGGGATCGTGCTGGACTCCGGTGATGGTGTGTCTCACACGGTGCCCATTTATGAAGGCTACGCTCTCCCACATGCAATCATCCGTCTGGATCTGGCCGGAAGAGACCTGACAGACTATCAGATGAAGATCCTGACTGAGAGGGGATACTCTTTCACCACCACAGGTGTGTTCACCAGAGTTTGAAGATGCTTGTAGATGCTAATGCTATAATCACACTTAAATGACCTACCAACTGTACTCAACGTCGTTTTTTAGTGCAAGATAGAAGCAATAACAGCTTAATTTGCTCTTCCGTATTCACAGCCGAAAGAGAAATCGTTCGTGATATCAAGGAGAAGCTGTGCTACGTCGCTCTGGACTTCGAACAGGAGATGCAAACGGCTGCCTCCAGCTCCAGTCTGGAGAAGAGTTACGAGCTGCCTGATGGACAGGTCATCACCATTGGCAACGAGAGGTTCCGGGCACCCGAGGCGCTCTTCCAACCTTCATTCCTCGGTAATGTCTTTAAAACATCCCCTTGTTTCAAAAGACTGTTCACCAAAAAATCTTTCTGATAACTATCATCGTCCTTTGATTTTCCATTCATTTGATTTTCCATTCATTTGGTTTTCCATTCATTTGATGGATTAGTACACGATGTCAACGTATACCTCTTTGTATCAGTCACCATGAAAACCAAATTGCTCCAATACAATTGTACAAATGCTAAACATTTTGGGAACTTTCCTTAGGAATGGAATCTGCAGGAGTTCATGAGACCACCTTCAACTCTATCGGCAAGTGTGATATCGACATCCGTAAGGACCTGTACGCCAACACCGTCCTCTCTGGTGGTACAACCATGTTTCCCGGTAAGTACACAATAAAACGGCAAAGAAACATTTCCTTTGTATTCGGTATGGTGTTGTTAAACCAGCCGAAAGAAACAGTCCAACTTCTTAGGCTTAAACAAAACAATGTTTTTGGTAGCCGTCATTTCTTTGTACCATATCGAAGGTGGTTACATAGCTTTAACCCTTAAACTGCCAGAGTTTCAGCACTATAAAATGCTATCAGTGCCAGGGTTGGCTGCTGACCTCCAAAAAGAAACCCCTGAACAAGACCGAAGTCCCTAACTTCTGGGGTTCACGATCGTGCGCTACACGCGCGCAAAGCTGCTACTTCGGGGGAATACGTTATCCCGGATATATCCGGGCGCGGCACACAGGGCATGTATATGTGTGCCGTATACTAGTATATCCGGGCTTGGCAGTTTAAGGTTAAGTTATCATTTTTAGTGCTGATACGAATGATGAAAGAAGAAACGATGACATTGCCATTGGGACCAACGATATGTTTCATGGGGATCTTGGTTTATACTAGGCATAGCGGACCGCATGCAGAAGGAGATCTCTGCCTTGGCTCCTCCGACCATGAAGATCAAGATCATCGCTCCTCCCGAGAGGAAGTACTCCGTGTGGATCGGCGGGTCTATCCTGGCCTCCCTGTCCACCTTCCAACAGATGTGGATCAGCAAGCAAGAGTACGACGAGTCGGGCCCCTCCATCGTCCATCGCAAGTGCTTCTAGTGTCCTACCCTGACACAGAGTCTACCAAAGCGAGACTATACGTCCGCTATGAAGATCAGTTACTAACTTCCTTAACCCTAGTCGATTGATAACAGGTACCAACTTTGATTTTAACAAAACTCTATGCCGAAAAGACAAAACTGAAGTGTGTATCAATAAAAATGCACAGGGTATGCCACTGAATACTTTTGGTACGTTTTGTATCTTTTGTTGTCTTTTCATATCATACTTTTTGTTACTCCAAAGACCCCTCCCGGGTCCCGAACTGCAAATGCGACCTTTGCATTACAAGCGAAACCTAACATAACAATGTTCCTCTATTAAAAAAGATATCCACTTATTTGACAACATACTTAGTTCATCCGTGTCGGTAGAATTTATTCTGAAATTACAGTTTTATCCTTTTTTTTAGATAAATACTGGCAACATTGCTGTACACACGTTAACATATGTTACAATAAAAAAAACCTTCAATCTTGGCTGTTTGAAATGAATGTTTGTCTTTCAATTTTGTCATCACATTCCCAGAAAACGTACACATGTACGAAAATAGATGGATTGTTTGGAGTGGCTGCGATTTCTTAGCTGATCGTGTTATCTGAAAAGGGGGCGTTCTCAATTTTCAAAGTGAATGCTTTAACAAACTTCAACGGTTGCTTTCAACAAACTTTGTGGTCATTTCTATCTCTAAAGCTATCGAATGCTACCATCTTATGATGCCACGAGACATGGTCTGAATAATTGAACAAGCCACTAGGGGGCACAAAGCCAGACCACTTCCTCTCGGCATCACGAGCTGTCTACCACTCAAAAATCATAGCACGTTCAGAACTAGAAATATCAAACCCGGAAGTTCCGCTGCAGTACCGTACCGTACCCAAAATCTAACCGTTTCCAGGTCTCATTAAGACCTACCCACATACCGAATACCAATACAATCCATCCAGGCGTTCTCGAGTTATGATGGTCTTCTACAAACATACATGCAAACGCTACCCAAAATATAACCTTCTTAGCGAAGGTAATAACATCGTGTTCGCCTGTCGCGAGCCACAACATGTACATAATGCACGACTTGCCTGTAGTTAATGCAGGTATTTCGGTCTGCTCACGTCTTCTCACCATGTGACACCAAACTGATTAGTCTGGTGACCCTACAAGGGTTACTGCTTGTGACTAAAGGTGTTTTTACAATTCCTGATAAGCAACGCGTGAAGTAAACAGATTTAGAATTCATTCAGCAATCCATAACATGCACCATGCCAGTCAACTACAATAACTACAACATGTATATCAATTCGGCTTATACGTCGGAGCCGTTCAAATATATTGATAGACTGAGCTGAGACGTTAAGGATATCAAGTTGTGGTCGATAGTAGAGTCATTGGCTTAAAGATCAGTTCCTGAAACACTTTTTAAACTACTAGTAATGGTAGAAACAGACGGCATCAACAAAAGTTATTTGTTTTGTTCGCATTTATCGGGGGTTGTGCTCCCAAGGGTTCATGCACTCCTATTGCTGAACACTGTGGTGGAAGGGGATTTTATAATCTCCAAGCAGATCCTACGTTAGCGTAAGACTCAAAAGCTGCCAGAGGAGTGAGGCCGGCCTAGGAGTGTGTTTGGCTACCGGAGTGGCTGATGACTCCCTTTGCCCAGCTATACTCCTTAGCCAGCTTTCACATCATCTTATGCCACTGGTAAATCTGCCTGGAGATTACTGTTATCACTCATTACGCTGTACAAATCTTCGTTGTTTTTATTACCGTATAACAAAGTTCTCTGGACATAACGTCAGTACTTAATTAGAATTACGTATTCGTCAGAATTACGGATCTGCTAATAGCTAAGCATTGTTTGAAACGTCGGCTGCTAACCCCGACCAGACCCACTCCTGCAGGTTTCACTTCCCTTTCCGTATTCATGCATACACAAACGCGTGACTGATAATTAGGCGGGCGCAGCTCCAAAATGGCTGTTTTCAGGCAGGTGTATTTCGTGTTCCTTCTTTCTGGAGCACTAGTACTGTTAGCACAACTTCACGCCACTGACGGTTCAACCTCAACTCCGGGTAAGTTGGCGACATATCGTGGTCCGTTCTTGGGTTTATTTTACCCAGCTCGCATGTTTTTATCACCACAAGTTTGGTATTTTACTTGTTGAAACCAGGCACAATGGGGTACGGGGGGTCGGTTGTAGGAATTACGGTATGCTGAACATTTACCTGGAATTTGCTTCCTGTTTGTGTCAAAGCAATGCCAATTCTCGAAAAAAATAGATGATATTTCGTCCGGATTGCATTTGACGGGCTTACAAATTGAGTTGTAGGCATTTTCTATTATATTGATGGGGGTATTGTTGAATATAAATGCCAACATTGTGTCTTGAACGTATACATACAGATATTCAATACCTACTGGGTTTTGTAGGAAGCGAAAGTTCACTTCTTGGGCCTATTGAATCTTTAATGCCCAAGTTGTAAAAAATTGGATGAGGGCTTGTATATAGAGCCTCTCTATGGGTTAATGTACAAAATAAAATGTATGCATTGTATCTAGCTACATACAGGTGCCAATCACAATTCAATGGTCATTGGTTTCAGAAAACACTAACAATGTGTTACTTCCGGTTACACAAAAATCCCATTGAACGCAAAAAAAAAAGCAATGCAGGACATAAACACGTTAGAACATACATAACTCTCGCCGCGGGTACATTATAAACAAGACAAGCACGTACTAACAACATCAACCGCTAACTGTTGTGTACAAAATACAAAGGCGTATAAAGCGTGCAAAGGATTAGTAAAAACACAGCATTCTTGTACACCTTTATAGTTTCCCCGTAAATAACTTTATCAGGTGGGCAATTATTCATATAGTAAAGTTCTTTAGGCACAAACAGGGAGTACTTACTTCCAACATTTCGATGTCTATCAGACACCATCATCAGGGTAGAATACTACCCATCATCATGTTAGTTTTCTACCCTGATGATGGTGTCTGATAGACATCGAAACGTTGGAAGTAAGTACTCCCTGATTGTGCCTAAAGAACCTTACTATCTTCATAGTTTCCTCCTGCATGTCATTTAATGTACTGGGTAGAATCAACATGCTGTGAAAATGCCTGCAATGCATGAACTAACATGGCCTTAAAATAGAGTAAGTACATATTCTTGCAATCAAACATTGAATGAGAGCAGATCAGTTGTGCTGTTCTTGTCTATAACACTTCAAAAACCAATCTATAGTTGTCATGACCTCTAAAAATGATTGCAGGACTGATGATGTCATCTTCAAGTCGGTTGAACTTGACCCCAACGTTATCTCCATCACCATGGACACCACCAACACCGTCACTGGCGCCGTCTCCTGTCGCCACAACCACCCGGCTGTCAAGGTCATCAAAGGTGACGAGCAAGGTGTCCAATCTGATGTTTTCCTCATCGACAACGCTATCTGTGATGACGTCACCACCGACCACCGCAACCACACCAATGCTGACACCATCCGTGATGATGAAAGCACCGACCATGACAGCAGGGTCCAACACGATCATGTGGCCGTCTCCATCAACATCATTCTCCATGGCAACGGCAACCCCAAAGCTGATGCCGTCCTCAGCATCTCCATCCTCCGTAATGTCAACGAGCAGGTCAACTCCAACACTCGGATGGTCATCACCATCGGCATCATCCGTGATGTCACCAACACCGTTATCGGCACGTCCCGGGCCAATGCCATCAGCAGCAACGCTATCCAGTATGGCAGCATCACCAGCCAATCCGAATGCGACCTCGTCACCTCCATCGGCATCCATAGCGAAGACCTCGGCACCAGCGATGTTGATGACGTCACCGCTGATGGTGGCATCGCCCTGTCAGACGACATTGGCCTCAGCTACAATAATGGCGACTACTCAGCCACACGCCACACCAACATCAACAAACATGACGTGTACTACACCATTGGTCACCCCTACACCCACATTCATCGTTGAAACACAGAGTTTGAATCCGACCAATCAGCTCTCAGCTACGATCTCCATGCAAACCACATGGTCCCCACCAATCGCATGTAACGTCACGGCCAACATGACTGACGGGATGCCAGTTGCTCCGGGAACAAGCGTGGCATCAGTAGTGGGGATAGTGATAGGGGCCGTGTTAGTGCTGGGTCTGGTGATCATGGTCATTGTCGTGGTGACTAGAGCTGTGAAGAAAAGGCAGGCCGCCCCCGGTCGTGAGATGTCTTACCTGTACCTACTGGAGAATCTGGAAGATGCATCTACTTCTCTGTAGTTGCATCTACGTCTCTGTAGTTGCAACTTCATAGGTCGATCTTTTCGGTCAGGCCAATGAAGTTTCAATTGACAAAATGAAATTTTATGATTTTAGATTTTAGTTTCAAAAACAAACTGACTCAGCACTTGTTGCAAAGATTTCATTTCTCAAATTATCATGGATGCTCATCTGTGTTGGTAGTGATAACAGTACAATGCTAAACTTTCTTCCAACAAAAAGGTTTACACGGATCAAATTTTCAACAACCGCTGTCGCCTTCTTCAGGGTCAATACTGACCCCTCAACATCACATTCCTTAACAGCATTGATCCTGAAGACAGAACTGGTTGAAAATTTGATTCGTGTATACGTTTGTGTTAGAAAAACGTTAAACATTTCACTAAGGTTTCATTTCATTAAATCTTAGTTCCAAAAACAAACTGGAATTCATCACTTGTTGCCATGCACTAACTTGCACTGTATAGTTAGTGCATGGTGCACATATAGTGTGATGAAGGGTATGACCGTAAGGTTGTTAACCTTTTGTACCCAGAAAATAAATTATTACACATTTTAATCTTGCTCCGTAGTTTCAACACATGACATAACATCTGTGAATTATACATTGCTTTAGTCTTTGCCTTTGGTTGGATTTCATCTTAAAATTTTATTCAAAACTTGAGCATCTACACTACTCCAGATGTTTTCAGCAGAAAACACCTCATCATCTTTGGTGACATTTCATTGACCATTGATGTTGTTGTTTACTCAATTGTCAATTGCTATCTTAATAGCTGTAGCTGTTCTTTGATTGTTTTGTTACAAAGAGTTCACTGTGACTTGGTTCATTGGATTAGCCTGACAAATATGTGAATAAAGTTGTTGACTTGAAGTAATATTGATTTATAAAACCAATGTTAATACCCATGGCATCATTTGTGTTAGTGTCCAAGCCTATATATTCATCACTGGTACACATTCGCCTGGATGCCATCTTATTTAGTTTAGGCCTAGGGAAAAAATATCTGTTTCCCGACCTACCCTAGAAAACCCTGCTGACCCTATCTAATCGAGGATAAATGTATCCACAGATTTGTAACAATTATGCACAAAATCAAAGTTTGATATTGAAAATATGTGTACTCATGCATTTCAGTTATATTTTGTTAAACTGTATCTGTTGCATCACTTTGCTTTGGGCCAAAGTTTTAAAAATTCATTGCATTAGAAAAAGATAATCCATAACAAATGACCCTAAGATTTGAGGACTGAAACAGGAAACATAACATTTTTTCCCTAGGCCTTACCAAGGTTCCCACACTTGCTCCCTCAAAAAAGTTGTTGCAGGGAGTATATGAGAGCCACAGAAAACTTAGGATGACACCCAGGTTATGACTGAATGGCTTGGGCATGACATAGTGAATTCCTGGGTGGAAAGTTGTGCCAAAGAAAAATGTGAAGAAAAATATATGTGTAGCAACTTAGACACATTATCTTGACTGTAACTGTATCCGTTGGACAGTGTTACTGTGATATTGTTATGCTGCATGATCACTAGAAGATTGTATTGTTTATGGTATTGATGAGTTATCTGTGCAAAAACTTGAAGTACATGTAATATTAAGTAAGCAATTTTTTAGCATTCAGTTCTGCCTTGTACTTTACATTCAAAGAGAATTTCATATTTTAGAAACCCCCCCCCCCAAAATGCTGTAATCTGTAGGAAGTGCCAAAAGCATTATAAAGTTTGACATACAATGTATTGTGAATGTGTGATTCTTATTTGGTGGAATTCAAAAGCTATATTAAGTAGTGCAATCACATGTGTTAGCATTGTCACAACTACAACTGACAACAATCAATGAAACAGCAACGACCTTTGTAGGTTGGTTTTATTCCAACAATAAGATGTACCAAATGAAGAGAGCTGCTATACTCAATCTAAACCATGCTATGCCTACTCTACATTTCCTAATAAAGAACAACACTTAGAATGGTATGAATTTCATCATTGCTAACAGTGTAACAGAGACTTCCATAGCACTCGTTGCACAGGGGAGAACTTCAAACATCGCTCGATATAGAAAAGGCCAATCTGTGTTGATCCTTATACCATCAGATTTGATTTGAACGACCAAAAGAATGTTAGATTTTTGTATGCATGTAAATGTTACATGTTCATTCCTCTACAGTTGAGAAGATTTTCTCAGAGATTGGGGTGCAGGATTTCCACAAGAAAATGCCGCATAGCATAACTCATGCACTACTTACAGCTTTGCACTATTTCCCTCAACATCACATTCCTTAGGATACCTTCCTCAGCTAATGCATACATTTCCTTCTTACCTGAAAGCCATTTTAGCACAAATAAATGCAAACTTATCAAACTTGTGAATGAGACACCAAACATAGAGATGACACAACCATGTGTAACATTCAGAGTTACATGGACATTGGAAATCAATACTTCAAATAAAAAATTTGTAATACATCTACAAAAAGTACACTTTCCCCTTGGTAAGTCCTTTGAGTCTATGTACAAATGTATGTTGTGAAAGTCTCAATGATATAAAATGCATGATGAGAGCACTACAGTTGTAACAGCCAGGAACTGTAAGGTACTTTACAATTTGGGATGAGAGGAGAGCTATGTAAAACTATCTGTTTGGACAGAAGAGGGGGTGAACTATTGGAAGAAATGTGAAATCTGCGGTTTTGCATAAGGAACTTTTGGACTCTATTCCAGGTCTGGCAACTCTGAAAAACATTAGATACAGAAAACATCAGTACACGAATGAAATGTGGCATCGTTGAAAACAAAAAAGAACATGGAATACAACAAATGAAAGCATTTTATGACCAAACACACACCAACAAATTTAAGAATCTCAAAACTCACTGGATCAAAGACACAATCATTTCTGCCAAGTAACTTCAATGAATTAGCAAATGTTTTAATATTTTAAGATAATCTTACCTTCGTCGTCACTATCCTTCTCATCCTGCGATGAAGAGAAAAATTTGTCATTTCTAATGTTTAATCTAATGAGCAGCATAATACAGTAGAACTGATCGATGAGTACCAATTTTGCACCTTTTATCTGAATACGACATACTTATCTACTATCTGAAACCATGAGTACTAGTAGGTTGTTAATCTTTTGCTATCATACAGGTGAAATAAAACATACAAGACCCAAAGATGAATTTACGAAGTTATGATGTAAATTGTGAACCCAACAAAATGCAAACAAGGAACTCTTCTTCAGCTGTTCTTGGTGGACAAAAATACTACAAGTTGTGAATACAATCAAGAAAAACAAATGTCTTCACCGGGTTTATTAGCCAAACTAAGACATGTACTTACATCCAGATCATCCATGCTTGGCGCGTCACCATCACCTAAACCACCTCCGCTCTCTCCCATCTGTGCCATTAACTAGGTGGGAAAGAAAAAATGGATTAAAATAAGAGAATTTCAAGACAATCAAAATGCATGGAGACATGATTATTTCATGATTCATGATTGTCATTTCTCACCCTCAGTCAAATTATCTTAGATTTGTAACATATCAGAGTATCCAAATCATTTCATTTCATGTCTATCATACTGAACGACCTGTCACACCTAACCTTTGCACTTCTATAATCTACAAGTGTTCTTCAAACTATCCAGCAAAGATGCCCTTACTGTGATTGGTGATAACAAATTCCACTCTACAATAGTTCAAATTTTTGAACACATCATACTAGGATGGTAACTAGTGAGTCTTGTAATGTCTGCAAATAGAAAGCAGAAGATTATTGATGAAAAGAGAAGAGAAGTCACCTTTTCTAAGTTGGCATCTCTCTGCTGGTCTTCGTCATCTGAGTCATCCTCGTCTTTCCAGTAGCTGAAGTCTGTCCGCAGCCAGTGGAGCTACAGTTTTCACAAACAGAATTCTAGCGTCAGTTTTAATCTATAAAACACATACCGTATATTCTCGAATAAAGTACGCACCCCAATTAAAGTACGCACCCCTGATTTTGGACAAGTCTTAGACAGATCTTTGGGACTGAAAGGTAAAATGGAAAAACTCAAATAAAGTACGCACCCCTTCTCCACCAGTTTTGAACAGACCTTTAACTCAATAAATTCGAATTTATGATGTTTTCCCCAGGTCATTTTGCATAAAATAACCTGGGTTTACACTGTCATTGTCTCTATAAACTTGTGAATTGCCTGCTGCAAATTATAAAAATCACTGAGAACTGGTAGAAGAAATCAGGCAAAACCAGTTGTACAAGTCAAAGTCACTAACTCAAAAGGATTGTATGCAAATGCAACTGTTAATATGTAAATCATGTTAAGACAATTTCTTTGTTTCATGTTTAGACAACTTCAAGACAACAACAATGTGTATGTTTTGAAACAGTACTAGAAGTGTAGCTCCACCTTGCTTTATTTTAGGCTTTTCTTACCATTTATCTGTGCAGTAACCTCAAATAAAGTACGCACCCCAACTTTGGCAACAACTTGAAGCACCTTTTCAATTTTGAAAAGTTAAAAAAGTGCGTACTTTATTCGAGAATATACGGTAGTATTTATCTATTTATTCATTAGACTGGCATTACAGTCAGCCAAGGTCGCCCAACTAGCCATGGCTATTACAAAGGGCTGGCCATGGTAAGGTCTTTATACTTCCATCAAAGGGAGCAGAGTAGCATTTATGATATGAGAATGAGTAATTTAGGGGGTTAAGGTCTGCCATTTCTGATTGCTTTGTTCTTAAGGGTGCTTGCACAAGTTTAAGGAAAATCATTGTGTCTACAGTTGAATCCATTACTGTGAACATATCTAACCGTAATTTCATGCAAATACTTTAAGCTGCTACAGTTCAGTTCATTCTCTGAGAAATGACACCAGGATTTCCACAAATTCCTGTCCAGCATGACAGACCAAAGTTTTCACTGTGTACTGAAAATATTGAAAATTTTGTGGCCGTTTAATGTTCCGTTTTGGTGGCAACCATGAAAAGAAACCACCACAACACCATTTTCTTCCTATCACAAAGTTAATTCCCTGCAAACTAAAAGTTACGGTAAAGTAAAGTTTTCACAATATTTTTCTGTGGTATCATTTAGACTTGCCATCAGGTACTGTAGAACTGTAAAGAATTCAAGCTCTGAAGCTTCAAAAGTGAACAAAGATAATAGTCAGAACACATTGAAAGATGTATACACATACAAACCTTCATTTTTTCCGACGTTAGTCTGGTCCAATAGGGCCCTTTTTCTTTCTTCTTGATGAGAAATTTCAGACCTCTTGCTGTTGCATTGTATTTTGATTCCTATCAGATGGACAAAAAGACAAGAAATCTCAAACAAATCATGAAATATTTCCTAAAATATCTTCTGTTAAGTCCCAAGAAAAGTTTAATTGTGTACTGAAAACTTGGCTGTTTTACTTTAACATGGTATAAGGAAAAAATGAATCTGAGCTTACCTCTACGTCAACATCCTTAAAGAAGGTAATGTCGCACTTATAGTCCTTGTTTTCTGCTCCACCTTTTCCACTGCACAAGAAATTACATATATGTTATCATTATGAAAGGCTGGACATCCAGGTCAACAATATCTCAAGAAACGTTTAATCTCTAAAACTGGATAAGATTACTTCCGAGCGTTTCAAGTGATATCTACATCTTCAGCATCACTGTAGTCTGTAATAAACTCTGGTGGAATAAACAATACTAATAGTAATAGTAATAGTAATACAGAACATGTTAAATTAGGAAAACCAGTTGAAAATCTCAAAGTAGTCTGTAATGAACTCTGGTGGAATTAACAATAGTAATAGTAATAGTAATAGTAATACAGAACATGTTAAATTAGGAAAACCAGTTGCGAATCTCAAAGTCACAAACATGTGATGGTCAGTGACATATCAGTGACATGTACATGTCACTGATATGTAAACCATGTTAGGATAATGTCTATTGGTCCTGTAATCTCTGTATCTTATCCAGCTGTAGAGATTGATTTGTCTCTATACTTATAAAAGTACATACACTATTCACATACTGACTATATATATTCATAATGAAGGCTAACACATAGCTATGGAAGGGTCTGTGAGATGTTGCAAAGAACACTGTAATATGGCAGTTTTACTTGTTAACAAAACAGTGGCTCATATATTTACTCATATCACCAATGGTTGTCATTGTATAAAGATTTTAACTAGGGAGTCATCTGACCAATTAGGAAAAGTGTACCTGAAAGAGAGGCTTTTCTCGTTGAGCGTGACCTTCCTGTTTTTGTCGCGGTCGATGTCTTCTACCTGAATGGTGAGGATGAGGACGTCATCGCGTTGGGCCCAGTATACCGCGGGAGCTACAGGTCTGTACAAACACAGAAAAATCATGTGTCACCGTCACAGATATGCATCCTATATGTATGTATCCTCCTATACACACGCATTAACCAGAAACCAGGCACGTCTGCCCACCAACAAGGTAATGCTATGGAGTGCCTCCTGCTTTTGCTTTGGGTTTGACTGAAATTCTGACGCCCTTACCACAACTATATCCGCCCCCTCCTCAAACGACTTTACTTGACAGTGGATGTGGCCTAAGAAGGCATAGCATTTTTCTTTTTCCCATTTTGAAAGGATTTCATGGCCCAAAAAGCTTAAGTCAGTCAATCGGTATTAACATTAACAACTAAATTGTGGCAGCTACCAGTTCTGTCCAACTCGCGTCATTTTGGACCGAGGTGTTCGAAATAGAACAGGGGGAGGGGCTTATGGTGCTCGGCTGGATCGGTCCATTACACTGGAATGGATTAATTAAAATAATTGATGAGCAAGAAGCCTAGGTCAGTGTTCCTATAATCTCTTAACGAGCTTACAAATGAAAGTCTGTATATTTTCCCACCATCATTACCCATACCAAACCTGGAGTTGCAATAACTCACTGTAGTGATTATAAGTCGACATTTTTAAACAACAATTCGTGTTACAACAAAAATACAACCATGATGCATGAAGCAAGAAGCTTGGTAACTAAGGCTGAAGCCTTCTTTCCTGGATGCGGTATCAAGGTATGTAGTAAATCATCCTTACAGTTAGTCCTGATCATTATAAATCAATTCAATTTATCCTACAATCTCACAATCAAGTTTATCAATATTTCTTAGTTAAAAAATTACAAGTACAGGTGCGACATCTGTATCATATTACCGACATCAACAAAGACCGCGCACGTACAGCCATTAATTTCGTACAGCACGTACATAAATCGTGTCTTCACACAATGGCGTGGGAGGGGGGCGCACTAGAACTTGGGGAGGGGGGCAAGGAACATGCTTTCATCTTCTCATACCCGACCATGGGGCTACCTCCGTTGACACAAGTAAAAAACGACATTTCCCCCTCTTTAAGAAAAATCTAGAGAGCGGAAGAATCATAGCGCGTGCACTCTTTCACTTCCTTGACCTGAACGCGAACATGAGGAAATTTGGTCGCGGCCGACCCTCTCCCCACATGCACGCCATGCCACAGCGTCTCCCGGACTTAACTCCCATTTTCTTCCTCGCCCTGTCCATAACCCATCAAACAAAATAACAAATCGCTACCCAATGATTTTCTCTACCACTCTGTAGTAAAGTTTCGACGTGAAACGTTTAAACAGCAAACAGGGACGACGGAAACTGAAAAATTATTTTTTTGAATACTCACTTGTCAGCCATCTTTACAAATCCTGGCGCTATGAATGCTGGGATATTTTAGGGTCAAGCATTTCTCTGGAAAGTTCCAGGAATGTTGGATGTAAAAATTACAGAAAATAGCGAGGAAAATATTTTATTTGTGCAATCACCCCTCTGATTTGCAACTATGATATATACATAGTATACATCATAATAAATAGTTATTGTCCCGCATTTTCTTTGTCAATGATTCAAGGCAACACAATACAATACCGTTAAACATCGCAGTGTAGCGCTCTTGAACGGTCACACTAGTATTACCACAAATGTATAAAACTATGACAGGCACTTTTTAATTGTGCTTCAACGACATGCTAATGTGAGAATTTCAGTTCCTAAGCTTTTTGATAAAATTGCGAGTTGTTTCGAAGATAAAATGACCAGTCAAGGACCAGTGTTTATATGTACAATTTATTACTGTAAATGCAGAAATGTTCGCGGTTTTCGCGGTGGCCACTTCACCACGAACTTAAAACCACCGCGAACATATTCAATAGCAGTAAGAGACTACAGTGCGAACTTAAACCCACCGCGAACAGTCCCTTTTACCACTATCGCGAAATTAAATGCATTTACAGTATAACACCCTAACACGCTAGCCTGTAATAACATTTGCTTCCACCAGTACCACGCCATGTGGGCACATAGGAAGTCTAGGAATTGTGTTTCCGTCAGTCTTTTTATATACGTATACGAACTGATGGGTAAATACGAACTAAAGGGTAAACAGTGGGGTTCAAAATTGGCGATCACAACAAATCCCTCCAAGGACTACTAAAAATGAATAAAAACCAACGTTAAATATTCGAGTAAAGATAAACAAAAAAAAGCTTACTGATCGTCCTGGATGATTTCGCCTTCTTTCCCCATAGTCCTGCTGCACGTGCTTGCCGTCTATTCTCTCGTCCCGAAAACGAAGGCGTGGGCTAATTTATTCAGAAAGGCCGTGGCACTAGAGACGTCGACCCAGACTAGTGAATAATAGCAGAAGAGCGCCCGTATTGATGTAGTGTGTAGGACGCTGTTGCTTCCGCTAGTAAGTTCTCGTACATTCTACCGAGCCAGGCTGGGTTCCCTGGATACACCACTCATTTACGTAATCCCTCCCCCGGAGTCCTTATTTGGGAACTTGTGCGGGGCATCAGTGCCATCTATGCTGCTATGGAAACCTCAGTTTACTGCGACCAAGGAGCTTATATAGAGGCTCTGACAAGCTCCATGACCGGGCTCTTATTATGAATAGTTGTTCTTGATGTTGGCCTTGTTTAGCGTCTTTAATTCGCTAGACGTGGTCTCTTGGTGCTGGTTTTCACTTGGTTTGATCAAGGAGGTTATATGATATATAATTCAGCACGTTAGATGCTCGAGTATGATATGTAGCATCCTTGGTTTGATATAGTGTAATCTCTGTCGTTGCATCCTCCTACGCACGGTCCCCAACCGGCTAATCGCCTATGTGGGACTGTGGTCCCTCTGCGTAGGAGAATGTGCCGTTGACGTTGTCAATTTTTGTATTATCAAAGTGTCTGCTTGCACCAACACATGTACAGAATCTGTACATGTACAGAATTAACTAGTGAGATTATACAATATAACTCCTTTTGTGACTTGGAGGCCCTTTCAGAGGAATTTGAATGCACCTGTCGCAATCCCCTGGCAGTCCCATCACATGGGCAATGATGAAGTGCTGCAGTTGAATTCTAAGTCGCTAGGTAGCGCACTTGAGCGGGCCAATCGAAATGAAAAGGTAACTCGAGGTCATCCTTTGTGATGCATGACGGGATTTATTTTCAAAATGGCGCCTCGACTTTCTACATTTTGAACGTCGGTCTGCGGACTTTCGACAAATAGTTCCCAGGATTACAAGTGCCTCTCGTCAGAACTTCCATAGACCGCACCGTAAGACGTCCCATGTTAGACAGAAGTGACTATGCCACAGTTCAAAGACGCTTTCATGGTAAGAATCGTCTATGAATGTTTGCAATATGGCACAAGAACGCATACCAACTTTGTCGTCTGCAAAACTTTTTGTCAGCAAACAGTTACGACATACTTTTATGTATGTGTCTAGAACTGTGTCAACATATTCAGATGCCACGATGCCCGTGTTCTGGTATTCTAGAGTTCCAAATGGCGAAATAATGCTTATTTCCCTAATTTAAAGCATTCAGGGGATGAAAAATATGTGCAGGTGGAATTTGGACATCTATCGACGTATAAAAAAAGGCAAATTGTTATAAATTTGTAGTACGTTTTCAGATACTGACCAAAGGGATCGTACGTAGACACATCTCAGAAAATCTGCAGATAAACTCTTCTACCAGTAATTGACTGCTGCGACATTAGTTCTCAATGACGAATTGGTATGGAAAGTTTTATGACTAGTCTTTCGATTGTCAAACTGCATAGATACGGCATATTGACACAATGTCACATGATTTCGTGCTGTTTGCTTTTTAGAGAAAGCTAATACAGGAAACATCGGAGTAAAACGGTGAAACTTTAAAATATGTAATTACATTTCTTATAAAAACAAACCTCTTCCATCATGATAGTAAAGTTTATATGATTAATGGATCAGAATTATGTACACCAGGTGTGGATTTCCCATGAATATAATCAATGTTTTGATAGGAATAAACAGTAGCCTGTTGATCTAATAATATAAGGTAGCTGGGAATGAAGCAAACACATGCATACTAATGTTTCCTTCAAAATATATTTCCTTCCACTTATTATAATTATCTTTTTTATCTAGTTGTATGTCAGAAGCATTGTCTCATGTAAAATTTCTAGTACTACAAACATTAATATGTTTATCAATGTTAAGAATTTACCTTAAGAGGTACTCAGCCCAGTAACTGTGACCTCCATTTTATAACCACACCCTTCCATAATTCATATCAAAATACAGGGGTGTGCCCCTAGACTCATATCCTGTGTATGTAGCACGTTATATGAATATAGAAGCTGATCATATTAGAACATTCCGTTGGAACCAGTGTGTAATACCATGTGTGTGTCTAAAAAGGTCTCTGATATTTTCTTTCCTGCATTGAATAATTTGCAACTTAAATCATCACTTTCCAATTCATAATCATATTCTACGTAATAATCTATTTCAATCTGTCCATTATATCTTTCATTCCATGCAATTTCCTCAAATGTCTCTAAAATGTTCCTTTCTTTGCTGAAGTCTGTCCGGTAGTTATAGCTTTTAGCCATTTAGACAGGGTCAAATGCCTTTTAGAAAGCTTTTAGGCATTATTACATACGTCACTGGGACCATTTAGGTAAAGCTATACATCATACCAAATGTAGCCTTTGGACTCGGTATTCAGTTTGATCAATGAGGGGTTATAACAATAAATGCGCCAACCATTTAGCAAATTATAATCATAATACCTTTCTATATATCCATCCAGCATTTAGACATTATATGCAAATATGATTGAGTACAAAATTCTAGCTAAAAATAAAAACAGTTGATATGGAAAGTTAAAACACTGTTGGGAAATTTTATTCTGTATTTTTTTTCTGTAAAAGGGTGGAAATTGCAAATGGGGTCCAAAGACCAGGGGAAAGATCGTTTATCAGCCCTAATTTGATCTGTGAGCATTTGACCTTACTCTGACAGCTGTTCTATTGTTCTATGATTCCGTGCACAGCATGTTGTGACATGCTTTAATAACATTCTCATGTAGAAGGTGCTGTTCAACCAGCTGTTTTTCCCACGACCTGTGGCACTGTCTACCTTTTGTTCCAAAGGTCATATTTTTCAATGTGCCTTGAACTGTTGAAGTGTGGTACTTAGAGGTAACCATAGTAAAGGAAGAAAACAGCCATTTATTTCTGTATTGCCTCAACCCAAAGGCTGGCTTCATGATTGTAGACTTGGATTGTTGTTAGCCATTTATGACGGAGAAAAAATGAACAAAAAGGAGCAAATCTATTTTGGCGACACCTTATACTTAAGCAGTGATAATGGGAAAATACAGAACAAATGCTATAGATAACTATATATAAGTCTGCTCTCGTAAACTGTGTTTGTCTTGATTTTGCCAGCAAATCAAGATATTGCGTAGAGAATTACCAGTAGTTACAAACAGAAGTATGTCTACAGTCTATATGATAGATCATGATCAGATGAGGTCATTTTAGCTGGTTTTGTCAACATCAAACTGCATGGTACAATTGTACACATGTGTGTGTATTCAAGTTGTACTTTGAACTCAGGGTCTGAAGTGTAGAACTACATACCTTAAATTAGACATACTCAATAGTATTGTGAAGGGATCTTATATACAATTGTCATGGTCAATATCAGAAGTGCAATAATTTTTTTCTCTTTCAGCTTAATTTAGTTATTCTTATCCTGGGTGCATGTAGATTTAAAAATCTAGCAAAAAGGAATGCGTGCACAAAGGATCAAAAAGATAAAAGACATTTCCAAAACCTTCGCATACCTTGAATTATTTAATATCGATCTTAATTCTTAAGTTCTAAAACTACACTGTTTACTACCGGTATGTTTGACAAGTGAGACCAGACAAACACTCACTCATAGCAGGGCATTGTCGCTCAGACAAACAATCAGCTCTTAAACCATCATTGTTTTGTTTGAAGTAGGGGGAGGGGTGGGATGATTGCTGTACTGAATATACTTTCTCAGTCTTCGTCACTTAATAAATACAACTACGTTGGTGTCACCTTTCTGAGGATGAACTGAACTGAACTTCTCTATAATTCATTATCTTGTCAATCCCCCCAGGGCCATTTTGGCTATGATGAGCTGAAGAGACACATGAGACAAGCCAAGGAGTTCTGCAATGAGATTGGAACAGTGTTACATGAAAGGTTAGCATTATTGATATTCCATTCTAGCATCTAACAATGCCTCATTGGATAATAGTTAACTATGTATTAGTGCATGACTTTTGTACTCATTGTCTGTTTAGTTAAAATACAATATCATGATGTTACATAATCATTGTTGCATAGGATGTGTACATTGCATGATTGTATTTTTTAGTGCAATTTAGAGGGTCAGTCTTTTTACCGGAAAACACAGTTAAACACCGGAAAACACCGGAAAACACATGAAGGAGTGAATAATCTACTGAAATACAGTATGTTTTGATGAGTAAACATGACAGGTCGCTATGTTTTGCCACAGAATAATCTACATATGGCCCTGGAATGAAGAAATCGTCAGAAAATGCATGAGACGACGGGCCGGACCGACGCCACCCGGCAGCCATGTTTGTTTTCATTGCAGAATACATGTTTGTTTAGCGGGGTCTGATACTTTCACAACAAGACAGCTGATATCTACCGAATTTCAGTGCAAAAATCTATTATATATTGTTATATATATATATAATATATATGAATCTACTCGGATTGTGATAAGAATCTGTTTTCTGTATTTCTTAATAAAGCTTGCTTCTTCTAGCCGTCAACATTACATAATTTTGCACAAGCAGCACGTCCTGAGTCCGCCAAATCATTACAAATAAAGCGGTGTCCTACGTGCTTTCAAGAGTGTATATTCAGTCCACAGACACACATTTCCCTAAGTGGTATCTCACTAGATGTGGCAATTATACCCAGTATATCGAAGAAAGAAAACTATTATATTGTCTGCTCAATTTCTCCGCGTAGTGTGTACGTTGGGTCAACAATGGCGGGTTTTCCTACCCAAGCTATACCGTGATGCTCTAGCGGCCCGCCCCGACCCGGGCGGGACATACAATTTTTTGAGCGCGAAGACACACAAAAAAACAAAAAACTTTCCGTCCAACTTCCACTTGTTACGGTACTAAATCTACAGCTAGTGGTCCCTGTAAAGGAGTCTGGGAGTACCATTCCCAAAAATACAACTGTTTTCAACAGACAAACAAAAAACAAAAAAACTTTCCGTCCGACTTCCACTTGTTACGGTACTAAATTTACAGCAAGTGGTCCCTGTAAAGGAGTCTGGGAGTACCATTCCCAAAAATATAATTGAACACGGCATATTAGGACCTGACCCGATCATTTTGCGAATCAGCACTCTCCCCTCAACACGAATAGAACTTCGCGCTCAAAAAATTGTATGTCCCGCCCGGGTCGGGGCGGGCCGCTAGAGCATCACGGTATAGCTTGGGTAGGAAAACCCGCCATTGTTGACCCAACGCAGGGACCCAACGTACACACTACGCGGAGAAATTGAGCAGACAATATAATAGTTTTCTTTCTTCGATATACTGGGTATAATTGCCACATCTAGTGAGATACCACTTAGGGAAATGTGTGTCTGTGGACTGAATATACACTCTTGAAAGCACGTAGGACACCGCTTTATTTGTAATAATTTGGCGGACTCAGGACGTGCTGCTTGTGCAAAATTATGTAACGTTGACGGCCAGAAGAAGCAAGCTTTATTAAGAAATACAGAAAACAGATTCTTATCACAATCCGAGTAGATTCATATATATTATATATATATAACAATATATAATAGATTTTTGCACTGAAATTCGGTAGATATCAGCTGTCTTGTTGTGAAAGTATCAGACCCCGCTAAACAAACATGTATTCTGCAATGAAAACAAACATGGCCGCCGGGTGGCGTCGGTCCGGCCCGTCGTCTCATGCATTTTCTGACGATTTCTTCATTCCAGGGCCATATGTAGATTATTCTGTGGTAAAACATAGCGACCTGTCATGTTTACTCATCAAAACATACTGTATTTCAGTAGATTATTCACTCCTTCATGTGTTTTCCGGTGTTTAACTGTGTTTTCCTGTGTTTTCCGGTAAAAAGACTGACCGCAATTTAGACCCATATAGACCTATTAAAACTACAGTATAGTCACTTTCTTCTTCTTGTATGTTGAATGTGCCATCTCCTCTTTTCTCATCCTTACTAAATAGGGCAGAGTTGGAACAGGCATATGCCAAAGGTTTGAGTAAGCTGTCCACCAAACTTGCCAAGGCAGTTAACACTACAGGCGGGTAAGTTACACTACAGGGTAGGGTGTTGTGAAGATAAGGTCCTGTCCTCTCCTGCCTGTCATCATATATCACAGAGAGAGGAAGTTCTGGGGAAGTCCTTACGTGAGCTTATAATTAGTGCTTAAAGTTACACTGACTGGCTCGTGGTGTTAGAAAACATGTTTTGCCCACGTACACCTAGTTAAGGGTCCACCTTACTACAGATGGCCACATTACGTGAGCTTACTGCTTGAACTGGCTTGCAGTGTTTCAACACAACGATGATTCTAAGTTGTAATGGGAAATAAGGATGGTTTCAAGGTTAATAAGGATGGTTGCAAGATCAAGTTGAAAGAGAAAACATCAAATGTTCCTAGGACCTCCTTTTAATGATAGAGAATGAAGATTGTTTGAATGCCTGTAACATTTTTGACTCTTCTTTGTTTGTTAGTTTCGCATAACTGGTAAACTGCCTTTAGGTGTAGCACCCTGTGTGAAAATCAACTCGCCCCGAACGGTTCGGACCGGTCCGAGGGCAGCCCGAGCGGTCCGCCTACGTCAAAGCCGTCCGGCCCGCGAGGCTGCCAGTCCGAGCGCCGGGCGGTGAACCGTCATTAAGTGGTTCAGCACGTTCGGCAGTTCAGGACCGCCGGACGCTTCGGGCGCCGTAAAACACTTAGAAAAAATTGCCGCCGCCCTGCCAAATTTTGTCTAAGTCCCTAAATTGTATGAAGCCGTGCGACAGCGCCCCCTTCCGTACACTAGGCGCAGCGGCCAGAAGAGCAGTAGAGTCCGTAGGTGAGACTATTAGACATTGTTAGAGGCATGTTTTACGTCCATTATTACGGGGCAACAGCCAGAGCGGACGAACACTAATAGTAATAGCGTTGCACTATCGCCAGAACAATACAAAATGTACTATGAAAATTTAAAAAATTGAGATTTTTCTACCTTCAAATCTACAACTTTTCTTCTATATTATATTTTGGCCGCGACTAATGAATGGGTGACGTGTTTTCTTGTACATATATGTCACCACACACGGCTGTCTGAAGTGAAGAGTAGAGTATAATACAATACTCAATAGAGTAGCAAAAACCAACTGATGGGTCTTCTAGTAAAGTTTACATACACTTATAAAATGCTGTTCATTTTCCAATTTCCAGCTTACAATGTTGAGTCACCCTTTGAAGAATCTGCTCCGCTACTCGGTGCAGTTTTTCTGCATGTGCGAACGTTGCTCAGAAAGCCCGGCTGTCCAGTGTGCGAGATGATTTTGGAAAACACGGCGATCCCAGTTCCAGGCTGCACCCGCTGAAATAAACAGCGGGTTGATTGACATCCCGCCTGTGAGGCGCACGTGAGCGGCGCTCTGGTGGTCTTCCCACCACACATTGGCCGTTGCCATGGCGCCATGCTGGCGGCAGCCGTTTGATGTGTACAGTGTGGGACAATCTATTTACTGGCTAGCCAATCGCTACGATTTGTACGAAATGAGCCGGAGACGTCGATTTTCACTGCAAATAATGAGCCACATGATTGGTTGTAAGAAACTGAAACTGAAATCCTATGCCCCACTATCAAGTTTCTTGGAAATTCATCTGAATATGACGAGCCAAAACACGTTGTTCAACCACGTGATTAAGACAATGCCAAAATTTTCGCAGTTACATATTGCCACATTTTGTGACATAATTTACGTTGTGGGCCCTGTCCGAGTTTTATGGACGGGAAAATACGTCTGGGAGAACTGCGACAAATGCCTGTTTGTCTAATGAAGTCGGCAGGCTTGCTTGCCGACTTGCATGTCGGCTTGCTCTCTCCTTGCAGGAAAATGTTAGTCTCTACCAGTACCAGACTCCGGGTCGCTGGAAAACCGTAGAAATAGAATGAATAGAAGAGTAAGCCGGCCAGGGAACAGTACGCGACCTGCACAGTTTGGATTGTCCATCACGCCCATGCAGCGTTGAGTACGCGGATCACACCTACATGTTTATCCTCTCGACCATTATTAAAGGGTAATCTGCCACGAAGTACCAGTCTTTGTATCGTATCTCGTACACTACCAAATGCCGTGCATGCAGCATATAAAATCTTTATTGACACGACAAAAGTAAAGCGACTTTCGTAACGTCTATAACTAAACAGACATGTGAATATCTATAGGTATGAACAAGTCATTGTTACGAAGTCTGTTCTCATGAAGAATGAATATGTTTTAGTCCTGTTTGTCTCTTTATTTTTCTCTAGCGATAAATGAGAAAAAAGTCTTAAACACGTAACAGCAGATACCGCTTGGATAGTCGCAGTGGCATGGCGAATAAGAATTCGGCACGCCGTATTTCGTTTCTAAATCACACGAACGCTATATTGTCCGTTCTGCTGTCGTGTTTGATTTACTAACTACATTGCCCACGCCAATAAAATCGTTGTCTTCCAAGCGCAGTGTAATAAAGTACTATAAGAAGAATAAACGACAATGCTATTGTAGGTCACCCTGGCACCTGAGGTCTTCACCACACGACTCGGGATTGATCATGCTCGCACGGCGTTAAAACGGGCGGGGAAAAGTTACAGACCACCATTGTTTTCTGTAGAACTAAATATAATCTTTCTACCCTATGATTAAATAATTGTCTCTGGCGCTTTACAAATAAGACGACATTGAGTTGCGCTACGTTTCGATTGACTGTCATTGTACCAAGCGACGATTCTGTCCAAATGTGCAATAATACGGGAGATAATGTTGAAAATGTATTTAGCATCTTTATTGCCTTTCATGGCGTCCGGCATTATCTCGCCTTGTGGACAATACCTAACATGATTTGTGAAGTGCAATATTTTGAATGTTTCTCACTTACCAAAATTTCCACCATCGTTTGGAGTCAAAGCGCATGCTTTGGCCGGAAAGGAACTTGTGAGCAGTACCTGGTTGGATCACCTGTTGGACGACATGTAGCAGCGAGACTTCAATCGACTCTCTGAAAACGTGTTGAGTTTGACCAGTGATATTCCCCTTGACATTATATCAAGAAAGTGGGACTAAAAACAAGTACAGTGCTGTGTCACGCTGGAGTACGGTATCCAAAACAGGACACGGGGAACGGTTAGCCGAACATCTAACGCCACCATTTTATATGCATATTGTTGTTAGAAGCGTTAGAACTACTTTATCATTTTGACCTGTACTTAGCTTTAAGAGCATAAAAGTACAATAAAAATTCGAAAATATATTACTCGTTAGTCGAAGCGACGACTGGATCAAGAAACGCCGTGGATGGCTGCATCCAGCACGTTACACTTACAGAAGGAGAGACTATGCACTACCCGTGCGTCGCAAATTGATAGGGGTTGGGGATGGTGACGCACAATCTAGGGGTCAGTGTCATGTTCCCCTGAGAAATTTGGACGCTTCATCCTTCGTAATATGAAAGGTTAGACTTAGAGAACTGCCCTGGATCTGGCCAGGGACAGGCGGATCTCAGGACACGCAACAGTGCCTCCCGAACCGTTCTGAACGTTCGGACCGGCTATCACGATTATTGTCAGCAGGGTGTCAAGCTTGAAAGACTCCCCTGTCTGCCCCTGGCGATAACATGAGCATTGCGCGTGCGTCGCGGTCATTTCAAATTGAAAACTCATCAGCAAACCGTTTCCTGATGTCCTGTGTTATTTTTCCGCTTTTTAGTCTTATACTAAGGCTAAATGTACAGACTATCATGGATAAGTTGGAAGAGGTGTCGCGTGAGGGGTTTGTACGTTGTCGTTTCGGGTCAGGATGCATCAAACTGCCATGGAGAGATGGAAAAGGACTAGCAACACAAACAATTTGTGTGGAATTATGTTCTGGTGCTGTTCCAACCGACTGCCGAAACTTCCGTGGAATACGAACGGACTGGAATGCAAACATCCCTTCTTGTTCAAGACTGAACTGGTAAGAAACTGTTTTACATCGTTTAGCTGTGTTACCAAGTGTGTTAGATGTGAAATTATCAACAGCACAGTCAAAATCCTGGCTAACTGAAGGCATGTATTTTTTCCGCACTTACTGGGACTCCTGTGGGCTGTATTATGCACAATGTTGTTTCAGCGCCCATTTTCATGGAAACACAGTGGTATGATGACGTAATTTTCACTTGTTGCAGCAAAGAGGAAGTCACGTTTCCACGTACCGTTGCAAATTATATCATAAATATAACCTTCTCGGCGAAGATAATGATGTGATTATGATCGTCTTACAATTTCCGCATACACCACTGATCGGAGGTAATTTTAAATCCATGACGAAGGTAACGAAGTTGTTTCCTCAATGTCCCGGGTTTGATAAAACCTCCCTGGTTGGGGGCAACGTTCTCACGGGTCGGACATGTCGGAGCCAGGCGGATCTCTGGACACGCCACAGTAAATCCCGAACCGTTTGAACCGTTCGGACGGGCTATCGGGATTATTGTCAGCAGGGAGTCAAGCTTTAGAAACTCGCCTGCCTGCCCCTGGGGATAAAACCTGTGAAATTCCAGCGAATTTGTTTTCTTCTCTGTACTTCAGTAGTGTATCTTGGTTGTGTACATGCCCAATGCTGTGTAACGACTAAACGCACAGAACAAAGACTAAACTGTAGACTAAGCGTTATCTGAATTAGCACGTCAGGTGTCCATGTCCATGCTTCATATAGAGTAGAGAGAGTAGAGTACAACTACAACTGAAAAATATTAATATCAACGTTCCATAGAATTACTTCTCCTCACCATGGCATACTAGTAACTTCCTCCCAAGGACGTTATATCCATGTCCTCACGAGCGGAATTTCCTCGACAATAATCCTCCCCGTTTAATATTGTTCCTCCTTACCAACTTTTCAAAAAGCGTTTATTTACTTGTGCCGCAAGTAGTAAAGATTTCGCCTGCTATTCACACATGTGCCTTTGACGGGCATGAAAATCTATCAAGCGATGTGAAAGTTGAAACGTCTACGGCGTAGGTTAACAATAATCCTCTAGGGTGACGTCTTTTAATCTCTACTCATTCAATCAACATTGTATGATATCACTCGTGGTACTTCTGAAGCCTTCTGAATATCGTTGATTTTACAAAAGTTAATGAAATCACATGCACAATAACTATACACTAGAGACAAGCAGATTTTACATCCTATTTGCTTTGCTGAATAATTTAAGTAGATTCTGGACTTACGGCCGAAGCTCAAAGGTGCGGCCGGACGTTGCAATTGGTGATTTTGCCACCCTTCCAGAAATTGGAGACCTGTTGTAGTGTGACATTTTGATTCCTGCCCTACGAATCGGTCTGGTAGGCGGCTGTCCCCGGAGACCAGTTTTGCTGGGATTAGGACAGAAGGAAAGCTTTACGGGAACACCGGCCAGTCTTGTCAAAAGTCGCTTACAAGTGCGCAAAGTAAATTTACTGCCGAAAGATTCCAATAATAATTGTGCAGACGTTTTATAATACGGACAGCATGACACCCAGCTAGCGGATATATGGTTGCTAATTATTTTGTCGGTCGCCACGCGATGATGGACAGCGGCACGCCTCTATACCTAAAGTTTCGCGCTGTGTGGGTGTGGCCTAGCCACTGGCTCGCAAATTGATATCTGGATCGTATTTTCCCGTCTTTGAATAACTTGCTCGTGAAAAAAGGCAAGAAACACAAAGGAAATGGGTATAATGACGACATCATTCTTAGTGGTATTCCTGTCAATGGATGTGCAAACTGTGCCAAAAATTAACACATGGAACGTAAAATAAACAACAAACAACGAGTTATAGACATGTGCGCACTTGTCGGGCGGCTGTCCCAAAGGACCGGGAGGCTTCAATCAAGTGTGGGAGAGTTCAATTCACGTATGGGGGCCAGCACCTATATCAAAACTAGTCTTATTTTAGACACGTAGAATAATATTTTGTGGCACTAGATTAACATATATTACCATTCAATATTTAGATACAACTTTCTTTCAACAAAATACAATAAAGTTCAACACACACCAACAAAATGTTTGGCTTCTTCATAGGATCGTCTTCTTGTTTACGTTTGAGATGGGGTCACTGAACCCTCGCCGCCGCTGGGTGCGTAACGTGCCTAGCGTTGGCATGAATATATTAGGGCATTCAATGATGTTATAAATGAATCTTCTAGATTATGGACTTGAATGTATATCATATATAAGTGATAGTGTCTCCGCCACATGTTTGGTAACCACGCTTCAGTCGGAAAGACATCATGATCAGAAATCCATTACTTACGCTTTGTACATGGTTTGTGCGGGCAATCAAATGTTTCCTGGGACTCCGCACGCACATAACGTCAAAGTGAGGGCACATGTGATTTACATTGATTGTCTTGCGGCTGGTGTCATTCTGTAACTTCAAGCCGTCATTAATATTTTGTCTATAGGAGCGCTGGCGGCAGAGGGATGAATTGCATTCAAATTCTTTCTATTTTGTGACGGCATTCCGGCGGTTCAGACCGTCTGAACTGTTTGGGCAGCGATTTCCACCTCACAACAGCACGATTGTACGCATTTCACGGGTGTTTTGGAGGTACAGTTGCCATCTAAATTGGTGGTTCGCAGACGTCCGCAGACGTCCGAGCCGGCGCCCCGCGGTGCTCTGCACGCCCCCAGACGGTTCGGATCGCTTTGTTGCTATGGGAACCGCCCGTTCGGCCGTCCGGCCCGGGCGGAGCTGTACCGGCTCGAACCGTTCGAACGGCCCGCTCCAGGCCGCCGCCCGAAAGCGTTCGAACCATGCCGTCCGGGACCAGTCCGGGACGTAGTCCGGGCTAGTCCAAGCGGCCAATCTGGACCCTTTATGGCCGTCCGAACCGTTCCGCGAACTGTCGAGCGTCCGTCCCGTCCGACCGACCCGTCCGACCCCCGGACTATTGCATGGTTCGAACTGACGGTTCATGCCGGTTCGGCCTAGTCCGGGACGGGCAAATTTTCACACAGGACCGCTTGTCAAAGTGTGCCAAAAACACACACAGATTTGGTGCACCAGTGTGCCAACATCTGCACATTTGCCTCCAAGCCCCATGAAATTTTTGTATACAATCTTGAAAAGAAACCCATGAACTCAGCAGTACACTGTTTACAGAACCCTGATGACAACATGGACATGTGTGGCCACAGAGATGGAACTGGAGGCTGAAATGCACAGGTTGGTATAAATTTTAAAGCTCTTTTGTAAAAGATCTGGGATCACTGTCACTATGATCGTTATCTAGACCAACTCTCTGATAAAAGTGTGTTTTAGTATTATTGTTAGAAGCAGAACACCATATATATAGTTATATCATGTATTTTTTCATGTATTGGTTTATGATAATGCTTTTTGATTCATTACAAAATAAAAAAAGCCCTGACTGACAAGAATACGTAAGAAGCAAAGCCTTTTCTATGCTTCAACTCCTTAATAGAGTAAGAACATTGCATGTATGTGCACAATGATATATGTTTAGTAATACATTTAGTTGCTTACATTTGACACGCATTTTTGTCTACTTACAGAAACCTGTCATCAGCTCTGAATGAAGATGCCTGGAAGCCTCTGAAAAGTTTCATAGATGCCCAGTCAAAAACAAGAAAACCTGTGAGTTATGTTACACTTAGTCACGGTTTACAACGCATTAGTCACATTTGAGTTCATGATTGTAGAATAGAAAACCATCAATAGACAATACCTGTAGATCTTATCGTTGTGTTGTTGTCGTTGTTGTTTTCAGATGGAAACAACTGTAGAGAAAGCTACCAAATCCTTGGGAGAGAGAATAGCAGAACAAAACAAGGTATTGGTTTGCCAATGATGTGCTCATTGCCAGTGTTCTTTATCAATGCATCGAGCAAAACACAACAATAGAAGCATGTTTTAGTCATCTTTGTTATCACAGTTGGGCTGTTGTATATCTAACTCAGATAAACTGTCCACACTATCCCTTCAGCATGTGATATCTCTTCTCCCCTACTTCAGATGAAGGTGACGACATATCTGCATGCCAGGGAGAATGAAAGGCTACAGGAACAGCTGGATGATGTCAACAGTGGCAAAGGCAGGGTCTTCTCTGAAAAGGAAATTTCCAAGGTGAAAAAGCCTGGACTGGGCACGGTTTTGTATGATTTTTATACCAACTAGAGAACACCTCTTCAATACATTGGTTTACCTCGTATTGATCTTTCCCTCATCATTTTTGCAGTGGGATTGATGGTTAACATTTCTACTTGAAATCTGCAGTTTGTTAGGAAACTGTCAGGGTTATTTGTTCCTATCAGAAATTCAGGTGAAAAATCTTTTAAGATCCAGATCTTAAGCAAAATGTAACTATTTGCCCCTTACATTTAGGCCAAAACCTATAGGAACATGTAGTACCAAACAAGTGCATTTAGTTAGCACATTGTAGGGCTGTCTCCAGCTTTCAATTTTTTCAATCCCACTCATTTTTTGGGAACCCATGTTGTTGATTTTCCTTAAGGTTAAACGAGTCATTTTAAGCTCATGAAAATAGATTTTCAACAGTTTCATGTCAGGAAGTTAAGATTATTGGGACGGATAAGGTAATATTTTTTTCCGTCTCAACAAGCAAATTAATTTTCCGTCTTGGGACAAAGGGACAGGTCTTTGAGACAGCCCTGCCACATTGTATCCTTTCAGGCAATGATTTTCTTCTTGTCATTCCTGGACAGCTGAACAAGAAGAAAAAGAAGGCAGAAGACAACCAACAGAAGAGTGAGACAGAGTACCTGGATCTGGTGGTTAAAGCGGAACGTTCCCGCCATGACTGGGAAGGCTCGGCCTACAAGTGCTGTGCCCTGATGCAGACCCTGGAGGAGGAGAGGATAAAGTTCATGCACGAACTTCTCAACAAGTACAACACTTTCCTGTCAGACATGGGGCCCAAAATGGTGCAGGTAAGACTAAACTTCTCAACAAGTACAACACTTTCCTGTCAGACATGGGGCCCAAGATGGTGCAGGTAAGACTAAACTTCTCAACAAGTACAACACTTTCCTGTCAGACATGGGGCCCAAGATGGTGCAGGTAAGACAACATGTTTACATGAGGTAAATTGCAAATATATATTATAATAAGGGCTAGATATATCATTGACTTAAAACATTGACTTGACATTACTTCTTCATTGCATCACATGTCACTATTAGCGCCAAAGGATGTATTAAAACTTCTGTTTAAGCAAGGACCTGATATAACGTCCTTGGTTTAAGTTACATTAGCTTTGAGGTGTTATTTTCAGAAATGTAACATACTATAGACTATAAGTTCAGGTAACTACATGTACATTATGTTTTATCAACAATTCTTACATAAGATGATCATATTATCTTGTGAACCTTTGATCCCTTAAGCTAGCTAAAAGGAGGATACATTTGTGTGATAGGGTAAGTGTGAATTATGACATGTGTAATATACTCAGATGTCACTCGACTAGATTGAGTAGTTGACTATGGCAGGGCTCGGAATTCTTTTTTGGGATTAGGTGCACTGATTCACCCAGCTTAAAAAATTGGGTGCACCAAAAACTTTTTGGGTGCACCACTTAAATTTAAGTAGAATGTAAAAAAAAAAATAATAACAAAACTTAGTTACAAGCTATCAAATTCGTAAACAAGTAACATGACAGACATTTTTATTATATTTCTAACACTTAGAGATGTCAAGAATATTATGTATACTACTATACTCAATATCTTTCCATACATAAACCTAAGAAAATATTTGGGTGCACCCTGTGCACCCACTGAAAAAAATTGGGTGCACAGTTCCAATTTTGGGTGCACCTAGGTGCACATGCACCCAGTATTTCGAGCCCTGCTATGGTAACTGCAAATCCTATTTGTTCACCTGAATAGAGACAGTCCAAGAAAAAGACACATGTTTTAAAGTATCTATGTACGTACCGGTAGTTTTCGTGTTTTTTTTTTTTTTTTCAATTCATACTTTGTAGTACTTTATAATGTTGTTAGTACTAGTAAATGAACATTGTGAATTTGTCTCAAAATCATAGAAAACAATCTGTATAATCTGATATATAAAAAGATTCAATGATAGCCAAACTATCCAAGTATCAAATGATATTCAACAAATTCTGTTTTCATAATTGTTCACAAATATGATTCCTATTATAATATCATTCTTTGCATGAAGCAACATAACCTAGTCTAAGAGGGGATTCCACATTTGTGAGTATATATTATATAACATTGTTTTGTTTCCCCCAGAGTTGTAACAGACTGGGAGAGTCGGTGCTATGTGTGGACATCAGTGCTGATATAGCCCACATGATTGAACACTACAAGACTGTGGACTATGTACCTGAACAGTTACTGTATGACTGCTATGTAAGTATGTTTAACTTACTAAACTGTCTATAGCAGATACAGTGCTCAATATACACACTAGTCTTGCAATTGCAACTGCATGTTGCTTGGTGCAACTTGATTTTAAACTTTAAAGCCAGGTAGTGCAGTGCACAACCTGAAATGTTGCTGCTAGAATTAAGTATTTCAAGCACTGCAGACACATGTACATTATAAAATATTACTCAATAAAATCAAGTACAGTATTAGTAAGTCATATACGATACAAGATTATCATGATAAATATCTTGCATGCAGTTCCATTTAATGTATCATATGTCAATAGAGTGAATAGACCAATTAAACATGTAAATGATATTGTAGGAGTGGTTACCAATTGAAACTTAATTGTAGAATTCTTGTGGTATTCTTGTGAACTAAAGACTATTCTAGCAAGTGCTTGACAATTTTCAGATTTCAGATAATAAGAGCTAGTTCTGATTTTGTCCACAGGAAGAGGACACCACCAACACAATGAAGACAGAGAGAAGAAAATCTGCCCTTCTGAGGAAGTTACGCAGACTTGACACAGAGATAGATCGGGAGAAGAAGTCGAGAGAAGGTTGTGTCTTCCACCATGACTCAAATTTGACATTCTTTTCTCTGTCCTATTTCTATAATTATAAGTAAAGTGACTCACTCTATTACTGACAATGTAGAAATGTTCGAGTATGCAATCACAGTTAAGTTATGTTGCACATACACATTCTTTTTGATTTGCTGTTTGTATACAACGTAATCATTTCAATTTTGTCCTAATCCCTTCTCCCTTTGAGGCACGACATCTAGTCATGTTCCTTCTAAACAACATTTCTTCTCTGCCTTGTTTAGAGGTAAACCTTTGATTTTAAATTAATTTCTTTTGATTGTATTTCAGTTTCACTATTTTCATATTTATTCCTTAATTTGCCTTTCTTAGCATCTTTGCTTAAATTTCATTCTCAACATAACTGTCAACTTATCAGTACTGTTAATCAACATGAATTTCTGTGATTTCCTTTCTTAATAGTACTAAAAATCACACAACAAGATGTATACAGATGTTAAAATCATGCTTATCTAAAACAAAGCTTGAGATTCATGTTTTGGTGCACTCAGCTTTATGCTCGTAACGCAGTCATTTTGAAGTTTTCTTGCATGATGTCCACTAGCTACAGTAACACTGTCACCTACACCTACTTTGTCATGTAGTAAACTGTTGTGGTGTTATGGGAGATTAACAGCATTTCTGAAACACACTACTGGGGTACATGAGTCTTGTTTCCACCCACTTGTTTCCCAGACAGTAGGGTATGTGTAGTCTGTATAACACAGACTCTGCTGTCCAAGGGTGTAACTGGAAAGATGTTGGGTGGGCTGCTATAAGTGAGATTCAATCAGGCTAGGGTACATGTATCTCAAGGCATATTTTTACATGTATATCAACATGTATTTGTCCCTCAGGTGTGCAGCACCTCCACCAGGTGTACAGTGACAGACCAGGGTTTGCAGACTCTGAGGCTAAAGGAGAGGTCCATCAGCAGTTATTACATGTAAGTAACCACCCAGATTAACATTATAAGATATCAAACTCAAATCAGAGAATCAAGAAGGCTTTATCAAATGATAACCGGTGCAATGGCCATGTAGGTTCAGTGATTGCCTTGCATTCAGTAGGTCGTGAGTTTGATCCCTGGCCAAGTCATACCAAAGACTTTAGAAATGCTGCTTAGCATTCAGCATTTGGAAAAGAGTTTTAGATGAACACACACCACTACCAATAGACTAGCCCCCTGCTTTAGTGATTACACAAAGTGGTGTGGCCCAAGGGCTATCAAAATGGAGAAGTGCACCCCCTTATGCACCATCTGGTGCAGAAAGGACTTAAACTTTGTCAAATGATACCAGAATTCTATATGCAAAACACAGTGTATGTCATTGACTGTGATTGCTGAGTTTCAAGTCCTTTATATCTTGTTACAACAATGTTCTCTTTTCCCATATAGTTGAATGCCATGATTGACCTTCTCACAGTCAGCCAGCACAAACTGCAGTGCACACTTGCACTGCTAGAGGGCCACAATAAACCAGAGCATCCCCTCAGCCAGTATATAGAACAGCATAGGGACAAACAGGTGGGTGGTTCATGTGGTACAATGTAGACTGTTATTCATCTTTTCAAGGTCTAGATAAATCTCTATTGTTCTCCATGTTACAGTGTTGCAACTAACTTAAGTGTATGTAGTGAATGTTAGACATCCAGGGAATAAGATACACCAAGGTGTTGGGAATGGTCAGACGTTTCAGGTAACATCCACTATCTTTCCTCAGTGACTGAAAGGAATCTGAAGCTTAACAGGTATTGAGCCCAAAACTATGAATTGATACTAGTATGTCATGCTGATGATGCTAGCTGAAACATCTTGACAATTCACAAAATCTATCCTGAGTAGCTTTAGTAACTTTCTATTTGGCACCTCCTCTGTGAAAATTCAAGCGTCCGAAACTGTTAAGACGGCGTCTACAAGCGTCCAAAGGCGTCTGAGCGCGTTTCAAACTCTCTGGACGCGTCCTTTGCCGTCAGAAACGGCCGCGAACACATCGTGAGCGTCCGGGCCGTTCTGTCAGTTTTTTTGTTGGACGCCCAGACGGCTGAAAGACGTCTGAGACGGCCGTCTGAGACGGCCACTGATGGGGCTATAAAATACTTAGGAACCCGACGCCCTCAGACGGCTTGCGTCTGTCCTTATCCCCACGGGAAACATGACGTTTTAACTTCTGCACATGCGCCAATTTTAGCGGGTGAATTCGAATTTCAGACCGTTGAACAATCCGGCGGTTGCAGGACATATGTTCAGAAGGTGACTATTTCTGTGGATTTTATGTCTGTTTGTTAAAATTTTGCTTAATTTTTGACCAAGGACATCACGTCTAGAAGTAGCAGTTGATGTTTCTACGACATTGTGCTGAGGTTGGGTTTACGGCGATGACTTTATTCGTTATTTATACTAAAAAAGAATGTACAAAAATTATTTGTCGTGCGCCGACAAGGGGGATAAATCATACTACTTACCTGAAGCAACTGTGAAACGTAACGGACAGGAGAAATCACAGATGCCGTCAAAAGAAGCAGCGTCCTTCCGTTAGCTGACTGTCGATACTTTGCTGGCGCCGGTAAGTGAATACTCATTTTATTCTTATTTTTGTACAACATGTTGTTGCAAAGTTTGCCGACGACGGTTGCAAAGTTTCGGTGCCCTCCCCACATACGCAAAGGAATGATAAAATTTAGGATCTTACTTTGATGCCACAAAATAAAAAGACTTATGAACACGTTGTAAAATACTTGTAAAAAATATCTGTGGTTTCGATTAAGAATGATAATGCTGTTAAAATGTAGATTTAGACAACAGATAATGAGATAGCACCTACCGATTTTGCCGTCAATGAAATCGGCCCTCCCAACTACTAGGGGTTGGGAACTTATGAAACGGACGAATTTGTTTCGCTACCGCGGAATAAAAATGACATATGAGCTTTGTAGAAAATGTATTGCACATTTACAATGTATCCAGTCTTTAATTCAGACTATTGTGATTAAAATGTACGATAGAGAATTATAAAACGTCCTGTATTCACCCTTGATGTTATGTGGACTCGTCCATTATGATGTAACGTGTGACAGTGCGGGCGGCACGGCGGCACAAAGAGCCGCGGACACGATTGAAGGTCGGATTGAATTTCATACATGTAGCAAAGTTTATCAAACGCCGCGAAGTATGTCTGAATTTACGAAGAAATTTGTTCAAGTTGCGTTTGATTTTAACTTAAAACCTGACGGCCCGGTCGTGGGTGGTCTTCTACTGCCTGGCTGAATATTTGTTTGTTTGGTATGTGGCAACGCTTGTCCCAACAGGCCATAAAATTATAGCCGTGACCGGACGGCGTCAGAAACGGCGTCCGGGCAGCCGTCTACGCACGTTCCAAATTAAATGCACCGGCCCGTTATGAGTTTCTACCGTACTGCCTGACTAACTAAAACTGTGTCTTGAAGAAAAAATATTTTGCTAGAAGTTTGGCCCAGATATTAACCTTTAATGATATAGCGATGACTGCCTCTTGGCCTTTCATTCCATTTTCTGTCGAATTTTACGATCTGTACCCCCCGTGGGAAGGCGTGGTGGAGGCTACCGCCCGTACCAGCGGCCTGGATTACACCGTTTATGCCTGTCGCAATCGGCGTCCGATCCGTCCCAGCAGCCTGGATTACGTCATTTACGTCCGTCGCAATCAGCGTCTGGTCCGTCCGCAGAGACGTCTGTTCCCAGCGGGGGGCCCGCCCGACGGAGCGCGGGAGCGTCCGGCTGCCCGCTTTCAGACGCCGTCTCGGACGTCCCGAACGTCCGACCGGACGCGTCTAAAGTGCCAATCTAGACGCGTCCAAGCGTTTGTTATGCCGTTCGGACCGTCTTGGACGTTTCGTCGGGCGTTCAAAAGCCCGTCCCATGCCGACCGCCGCCGTAACCGTCCAAAGCGTCCCAATAATCTAAGACGCCTTGGACGGTTGTCGCAAACGGCGTTTCGCCGTCTGAGACGCTTGAATTTTCACAGAGGCTGTATTGTACTTTTAAAAGAGAAGGAAGGACAGTCCAAGAATACACAAAAGAAAGGATGGGTAATGTTTTGTTTTCGTAAGTCCAGATAAAGTAAAATTATATTCATGTACTGTGAAATGAACAGGGAGGAAGCTTGAAGAGTTTAAGCCTCTTAACCGCCCCTTTATTTGACTTATCCTTCTCCCAGCTGCCAAACCCCATAACCAATAGAGCTTCAGTGTGCTAAACCTGTTATTGAGAGATACCAGTGAAAATAATTATTTGTGTACCATATAGGAACTTTGCAGACAGTTGGATATATTATGTTCTTTGGCGCCTCTTTTTTCCTCATTTTTGTACCTACTTGTTCCCCTGGCTTGCAGTATGTGGGGACTGCCAACGTTCATCTGAAGAGACTTCGGCGCCACTCTACAGGAAGCATGCTTCTACGGAGCGATAGCATGTTGTTTCAGGCATTAAACGTCCCTTATGTCTTTTCCAACAGCACCTTTTCCTGTCCATTCTCTGCAGCTCTGTGCAAACCATTGTCTTTCTTGAAGCTCTTTCCATTCTACAGTCAAATACTATCACATGGTATTGTCATGTGAGTGAACAAGATGCTTTACATCGTTCACAAGTGAATGATACCATTTGATATTATTATAGACATTGCAGTGCTAAGTTGGTGTTCATCACAGTAGTTTGAAGTGTGCTGCAATTGTGTTTCTGCTTGACACAGCAAGAGTGTTTTTTTAACAAGCTTAAGTCTGAACGCATTCCTCAATTTGAACAAGGTTAAAAGCTCCTTGATTTGAAGAAAAGGAAGAAAAGGAATGAAATTAGTGCCATGTAAAATTTGGCATATTTCAACATAATGCAATGGCAAATATCTTCATCTTACGACACGAAACAGAAAAGCAGGGAAAAACAACTTAGCTCTGCAATGACAGACATTACTAACAGTTTTAATTAATACATGGTGGCATCAAAGGTCATTTTTCCCTCCTCCAAAAATACAGAGAAGTAGAGATGGTACAGACTCACAATACTAACAAATGGCATAACACGGTGACTGCAAGGTACAAAAAGCTACTAAATATCACCATTTTTGTTTTTTATTTGTTTGTTTTCAGGGGATTATGCACAGTACACTGAGGATTCCAACAGTCATCACCCTCGGAGCGACAGCCGGCCCCCCACAAGCGAGTGGAGTGTCCCACAGACATGCCACGTTCATGCCACAGGGAAACTCTGTACCCATGAGATCTGAACCCACCAGGATGGAGACTAACTCTGTAGACTCAACCTACGATGGCTACTCAGGTAAACAGCCTTTGATTAGGCAGGCTGGAGGTTTTCTAGAGTTGTCTAAGGATGGCATGCTTTTGTAAATACTGTGCAGAAGTCATTCATAGAAGAAGAAAATTTTCATGTGAACTGAGATAGAAATACTCTTCTTATCCTTGTTACCTGAATGATGAATTACGCATTGTAATTACAGTAAGATGTGAAATACACAATACCTAGAACTGATTCATACTCAAAAAAATGTATTCTCAGTGTAGAATGTACTGCAGAATGTACTGTTCAATGCTTGTTTTGAAGACATTTTCATGCAAGTAGAAAGCAATACTGTCTCCTGCTAGAGAATATTGTTTGTTCTGTTAACATAGACATTAAAACCACTTCATAAGCCTGTTTTTTCTTGTTACAGACAATGAGTTTGATGATGGTCCTCCCGAGGTGATATGCCAGTGTAAAGCACAGTTTGCCTTTACCAGTAATGAGAAAGATGAGATATCCATACAACCAGGTCAGTAAAAATACATCTCATTTACACCTCAGCTCCCTGTCTTTCCCTTATACCAGTAGATAACAAACTCTCCACCAGCAATTTCACTAAGATCTATACTTGATTATGTAAACTTGCAATTTCAGTAAGAATGATGTAACAAACATGAGGGTAAGTCTAAGCATTACTATAATGTTAATAGTCTTAATTCGCAAGCCATTGGACAAAACAATTTCTTTTACCAGACAAATCTCTAATTGATGGCAAAGTGTTTCAACCTTCATGATTATGAATGCTGTATGTGTCCAAGTATTATGTGTATTACTCCTGGAAGAGTAGTTGTTGCATTGATATGTCAACAACTAAAGGAGTCAATGAACAATAAACAATAAACTATATATTTACAGGAGACATCATAAATGTACATGAGAAGCTTGAAGACGGCTGGTGGTGTGGGGAGTTGAGGGGGCATACCGGCTACTTCCCAGCTTCTTATGTAGAAGAACTTCCTACAAGACATGCCAGCTCCTCAGAAGTGTAACACACAACTCTTGCAGCACTTGGGGCTACCTCTATCAACAGATAGATCAAAAGTGTGGTTAACACTAGCTGTTTGGGAGCATCTGTAGCCAACACAGTGAAACTGTTGTGCATAGCTGCAGGCATTTAGTATATTACTATTGTTTAGGATAACACAGTACGTTGCCTGTAGTAACATATCTACAGTTACTATAGTACAGATGTAATCATGTTTCTCATTTTAACATGGTTAGAGCAGCTTGATTTTGCCTAGGTTGTTTGTAAAGAATGACAAGCTGCCATAACATGATTACATGTACCTCATATCATTCTCAAATAAAATGTATCCTTCTCACCTTCAAAATACTGTTCCTATCATCGTATTGAGTATCTGTTAACCAATAGGAAATATTCAGACAAGTTGGCTAAATCAAGCTGGCTGTAATGTACATGTATGGGTGTCTAGTTATAGTTGTGATATCAGTTGCTTTTTAAATTCCAACATATCTGTATATACTGATTTATGAATTGTTTGCCTTGTGATCTGAT
Organism: Branchiostoma floridae x Branchiostoma belcheri; assembly: GCA_019207045.1. Classification (NCBI taxonomy): domain Eukaryota; kingdom Metazoa; phylum Chordata; class Leptocardii; order Amphioxiformes; family Branchiostomatidae; genus Branchiostoma; species Branchiostoma floridae x Branchiostoma belcheri. Next base: position 10,704,064 of record CM033034.1, read on the forward strand.
GTGTATTTGTGTGCTAATCATGTGGAAACTAACATTATTTGGATTAACGGGTGATTTTAATTAATTTGTGCATACTCAAAGTTTTAGGGGAACATGTATATTGTAAATGAGCAAAGACAAGATATCTCCTTAGTTGTTGTTTTTTTTTCCTATGGAGATAAAACAATTTACTTTATTCAGGTCATAGACATATATGTGCAATTATCCAATTATACTAATTTAACATACTAATTAAATACTAATACATTTAAAGAGAGATTATGTTTTCAGCTTACCTAATAGTTTGATTCTCAATGGGCCTTGAGAATTATGTTCTTGAGAATACCAAATAGTTTGAGGGAAAAGGTACACTAGAATGGAAGTCAACCTGTCTTATTCTGTCTAAGTCTTTTTGAAATTTCAAAAGAGGCATGTACATCATATATCTGCCATGTGGGGTGTTGGAAATTTTATTGTCTTTCTGACTTAAAACTGCCATTTTCTTTGAGTGGAACAGATTTGCTGCATTAGAATGTATATACTGAATTTGATGTACCAAGTTACTAACTGTCACTGTGAAAATTTTCCAATCATTTTTACCTTCTGTTGAATTATGTAAGAAATATATCATTCAATTATTTATGCAGAAATCTAATTTGTAAAATGTTTAGTTAAAAGCTCTGCCCTTGAGGCATCGCCACAATATTCATATAGGAATATGATATACTTTTAGGCTTTTATTCAGCATTTGTGTGAAGCTTTAGGATTTTAAATTTGCTTGCATTTGTTGCGTTGCTGTTTTTCTGGTCTCTAAACAGAGTATGTTACTATAGACTGGACCAAACAGATAGTTTTTATGCATATTCTAGTATTCTTAGTAGTTCGAACGTGTTGCTTTAACAAAATCATTGCCTATCCTTTCCATGTAATGTGTTATGTACAATATGTACAAGACAATATGGTTTGAGAACAGATTGTATGTTCTGAAAATCTGTCACAAGATCATGTGTTTGTTAACCTGAGGGGGGGGGGGTAAAAATGTGCCTGGCTGCTGCTTTTAGACAGCATATACATGTGTATTGCCTTTTACTAACCCAATGTTAGCCTCCATCGCAGACTTCTGGAGGGAACACTGGATGCGACATAGCTCCCTTTCTAGGTATTGAGTCAACCTTAGCCCATGTTGAACATTGCAGATCAATGCAAATAATGAGTGCCGCCGCTCCAAATGTCTGCGAAGGAGGCTTTGGCCAATGTAAAGTTTTACAGGGATAGCAGCAGTGGGGTGACATGTGATTTGCATATTACCTTACCGCAGGGGAGGGAACTATCGTCAGTTGTTTATTTTATCCAATCCTATGTGTGGCAGGCCAGTAAACTAAATAGGATGGCACTCTGGCTATAGGGTAGTTCTAAATGTTTATATACAAATACACAAGTCTTCATACTAACATGAAGGACAATCATGCATCAATCCTAGCTGTTTCAGGACAGGCTAGAACTGGAATTATGATTGAACTGTAAGACTAGTATGGGTAAGCATTGTAGATACATGTACATCAGTGTGCCTTACTCTATCTCTATGCCATAACAAACTTGTATGTGATTCGGGATCTGTTACCTTACACTTCTATGAAGTGTTGGATCCAGTTTGTCACTCTTGTGATCTATGCAGAAGTAATAAACCATCAGAAGTTTATTCACAGCAAGTCTTTTATTGATATATTATTGTACATGAATGGTCTACTTCCTACAACTTACAGTACATAAAATATCAACAAAAGTTTTTACTGATTCGAACTCAGTAAATGCATGAAATGAGTGGGCAAAGCTAGAAAAACTCACTTGTTCCTTTTCATTTGAGACAGTCTGGCATTAGTTATCACTTTATCAAAGAAGACATCACTTTTAAGTGTCAGAGCATGGTGGATGGGGTTGTGAAAATAGAGGAAAAATATTCCTGAAGGTTTACACATGTACATTTCCAGACGATCTTTAAATCTAAATTAAGTGTAATAGTATCAACTTGAAGGGCAATAAGTTGTGAAAGTTACATACATCAGTCCTAGATTCTACACTATTTACAGCCACGGAGGAATATCTGTAGAAATACTCCAGAGTAGAAGAGATACAGCCAGGTATCCAGCTGTATTACAGCTCCCGAGTCTCTTCTGTCCTCTCCTTTTTGCAGAGAGGACAGAAGAGACTCGGGAGCTATAATACGGCTGGATACCAGGCTAGAAGAGATGACAGCAAAGCTACACCAGCTGTTTGAACCGTTTCCTCATGGTCTGCACAAATGCTGACAAGTTGTTGGTGGTGTTCAACTTGGCCACCAGGTCATCAAGGTCAGCGACCTTGGGGTCACAGTCAACCACTGTGGAACAGAAGATGAGTTAAATAATCTTAGTTACTAAGTAATGATAACGAACAAAGAACTAGAATTCATCAAATTCAAATGTATCTCACAGTTGAATCCAATAATATGTACAAGTGTGTGTATATCTCACTGACCTTCGTACTTGCTATCGACCTTCAGTGTGAAGACGAAGGCTCTGTCCGGGTTCTTAACATCGATGACTGTGAATGCAAACTGCAGCCTTCCCCCTGGGGTTTACAGTCATACAATGTATTATGAAAAAAATATTTCAAATTTCAACAAGCAGTTTATCTAACATAAACGCACTTCACACATTGCAAAACAAGCATACAAATTTGCATACATTAAGTGTAACCATAACAAGGAATAGAGCAAAGGTTATAGCTGTTTTTATTAAAATGTCAGGTTTAAATCTACAGTATTGAATTTTGCATGCTCAATATCAAGACACTGAAAAAAGAGGCTCACCATCCAACTTTCTGAATTTGAGTCCCAGTCTGTCCTTAAAGAAACCCACAGCTTTCTGCAGTTCGTCCATTTTCTGCTTGGTGACTTTGTCTTGAGCTTGTATCACTGCAATAGAGCAACATTGTTCTCAATAATTAATAGTATTGTACATATATCAGGAATTTGCCTTTACTTGTTGATCTTCCATAGTGCAGAGTTTTCGAGAATTTTAAGTTAAAATGGTGCATTCTGAGGGGCAAAATTACTGTCAGAGAGGTCACACTAGACAACTATGACCACAAATGACCTAGTAGTGGCATCCCTGGTCAATCAGAAATTTCATTCTTGTAATGTTAGAGGACCTGCTTCCCAGTGTAAGGGCGTGTCAAAGCGCATGCCTGACTAATAAAAGCCTGACACCTACACTCCTTTTCCTTTGCAATCTGCTTGACTGATGTGCCAATCATCCCCCTTAGCTCCGCCTCCTGTTGGCCCATCTCCTCAGTCTGCATCTTCACCTTCTCTATGTCCTGTCGGGCAGTCTGCATCAAATCTATCCTCTCTTGGAAGGCTGCAAATCAACATGACAGTGGTAAGAGTATCTGTATCTATATAACCATCTTTTGGAACAAACTTTTATTACTAGTTTTAACATGTCTTGGTCCAAAGAGGTTAAAAACTCCTTGCTCGGTCAAAACCACTGTTTGTGTTTCAAAATACAGTTCTAGTGAATAGTCACCTGGATTTGTTAGTACATGTACATTGTACATGTTTGTATATCCTAATAGCTAATTAAAAGTTACTATAGTTTCAGAGATGAAGATTTTAGATACACGTATACCACAAGTCAACTCATTAAAATGTATGATAAATTCACCTTGTCTGTTGGTCTCTGCCTGCATCTTGAAAGAGTTCACACTTTCCTCCAACTTGGAGATGTCAGCTGGAGCAAGGAAACATTTAATAAGATTATGGCAACTTTTCAAACATTTCATGTAAATGACTTAGTGATTGGAAATGATCTGCCATGAGGGTTGTCATCCAGGGGATTCAAGACATGGGAGAAGATGATGTTGTAAATATGTAAAATGAAGGCAGAAGCCTATACTGTATACCATGCGAAACTATTCCCCAGGTGATGAAATGCCCACGAGTGCACGAATCTCATCACATGATGATCGGAGTGCGAACAGCGTTGGTGAGCTTTACTACCAGCCTACAAGACACACTAAACATTGAATTTGCTTCATGGCTTGCAAGCATACTTTTGACTCATACAAATCTCATCACGCCAGGGGAATAGTTTCACATGTGCAAATCTCAAACTGGGTAAGAGGATGAGAAAACTTGGCAGTGATAATAGGATACCAGTCTATATAACAGTTACTGTAACTAGATCCCTCACCCCTGGCCTGTGCCATGCACTCTGCATGTTTCTGCTTCTGTTCGTCCAGGTGCTTGGTGAGCCCGTCTCCTGTCCACTTGTTCAGCAGGGCCTCCTGCACCTGCTTCAGGTTCCCGTCCAGGTTCTGTAGCTCTGTTCCCAACATCATGGCGCAATCTCCATATGAAGGAAAACACATTGCGTTCCAATCCAAAAGTGTTCCAACTTAAAGAAATCTATCTTTTTTATCTAGATCTTGATTCAAATGAAATCACATGAGGTGGGAGTCCCCCAACTAAGGACGACCGGATTGCTGTAGATGGACCAAGCATGGTCATTCCACGAAAACATAAAACGGGGGTCCCGTAATCGAGGTGCCCCGACCACGTTAAACAGCCTCATTACTCATTGGCTGGAAAAATACACCTGATGATTACTATCATTATTTGTATTACATATCATGATCATCCCAAATCACATATACACCACGTAAACTATGAGTATGACAATCCCCTTTGATAATCGTCTTATAACTTTTTTTTTTTTTTAATAATTATATACAATTCGATTTTGTAACTCTACATAACGAGCTAGTAACAAGTGCAAGGAGCCCCAGGAGAAATAGGACAGTAGTATCATGGTACCAAGGCTAAAACGAGCTATGGTCCAACAACAACATCAAAAAAATAACACATTCAAGTATACATGAACAAAATGACGTTATTTGCCATTTGTCCCCCAAAACTTGCTTTCAAATTCAGCTACACTAAGTGTTTGATACTTGACAAATTTATGGAAAATACAAAGTACAAATAGGTTGCATAAGTATCAGTGACTGTAGCTCCTGATACTTTTTGTACATTGTTTCAAGGTGTAATGTACAAATAGGTTGTCATATATTTAAACAATCAGGAGCTACAGTCGCCCCCCTCCCCACAACTTTGACAAGCAGCCCGAAATTCAGTAGAATTAGTACAACGTTTACAATTTTCGGCAAATCAAGACAACAACCTATTGTTCACTGGCCCTTCAACTATCATGCCTACCTTATAAGACAGAAATGATGAATCTTGACGTAGTTTTCCCACGCAGAAAGAAAGTTTCTACCTTCTAGTCGTTGTTTTCAGTTTTCAAAACGGCGCCAGTACCAATGGGGTCAAAGTTGACCAATGAAAAGCTAGTAAGTGGACCTGTCCCTAAATTTTTATCTTTTTTTCGATCATTTATAATTGAAAGATTCTTAATGATTGTAATTAATGATATTCATTCATAACCTACACACAACGAGAAATTATAATTTTAAGTGATTTTCTTTGTAATCTGATATTTTCCCGACATGCTGTTGGGTGGTCTGTGATTACGTCATGATCTTGCGCCATTATTATTTTGGGAGTTCCGAGTCAGACTTTGACACGTCTTGCCTCAGTTTCTGCTGAAAATTCTCGTCTTTTCTACAGCGGCACACCACCAGCGATGGACGACGACGTCCTCACAACGTTGAAGATTTTGATAATTGGTGAGAGTGGCGTAGGAAAATCCAGGTTAGTATTTTTTAAGTGTCGGAATTTCAACAGACTTTTGTTGTCAACAAAATTTTAGTGGGGCGATGTCCGGTTTCAAAAACGTCACAGTTTTGGCGTTTACAACAGAGTTATGCGTTTATCTTAATACCTATAACCGGCCCGATTCATAGCACATAACATACACGTATAGCACGTACCACAGATATATTATAAAGTCGTTGTTCTTGATATTGATAATTATCTGAAATAATGTCTATCAAATCCTGATAAACAAAAATTATTTTGTGTGATATTTGTTTGTGGTGCAAAACTTTACTTTTTTATGGCTCAGTTTTGGGAAGGAGGGAAGTGCATCATTTATAGTGTGCTCATTTGGAAAGCTAAGTGTTTAGAACATATAATGATGTAATAGGACGTGATGCTCTATTTGAGGGCCTTGTCCAGTATTCTATTGAGATTGAGATTGAGATTATAAGACATGACATGACATTTTATCATCATCATTTTTGACATTTTATATCAAATTATATTCTAAGAAAACTCTGTTTCCTTCCAGTTTGTTGCTGAGGTTCACAGACGACACATTTGATCCAGAGATAGCGGCAACGATAGGTGAGACACAGCTATGAATAAAAAAACATAAACTGTCTTATGATTCTATTTTCAATATATGATACATTTCACTTGTCAGTGTCACCATCTGCTAGTGCTATAGATTAATTACCACATCAACATGAATGGCATATTGATGAGGCATTGTTAGGGGTGGCATATGGCAATGAATATTATTACAGTGCTGCAACTGCTTCATGTACCATGTTGCAAAAACCTTTTTGTTCATGCGAAACAAGTTGCAGTGATCTATAGTAAGGCATGATTGGATAAACATACTATGTACAGTGAGTGATCTTCCTACCCTAAAAAGATGTAGGTACAAGAACCAGCAGTAAGTTGTGAAATTTCATGATTGAGAGTGAAATACTGTAGGGTCAGAGAAGATAAGATGGAAATGTGGAGCTTTTCAAAAGTCATTACATTGGACAGTCTGTTATCATATTCATAACAGTTTTTTCCTTCATGAAAAATGGGTGGTTTGTAATCATTTATTGTGCTTGTTGATATGTCTTAGTGTGTATCTGCAGAGTGGCCACAGTCTGCTTAAATATAAGACAGAAATCATGAAATTGGTTAAATGTTTTTCTTCTTGATTGCAGGTGTTGACTTCAAAGTGAAAACCCTTACAGTAGATGGAAACAAGGCAAAATTAGCAATCTGGGTGAGTGTTGTTTCTATAGTATATACAGAACTTTGCTACCTACTTCTCTGTGTGTGGTTGGAAAGTTGGAGGAAGGTGCATATGGTTTACACATGGTCTTGTGCTAGTCCAACTCCAAGGGACAAGTTGTGAAAAGTGCTCAATAAAAAGTTCAGTCAATGCTAACTTTTGACATGCTGTAATGTAAATAGTACACTTACTGTCATTAGAGAAGGAATGGGCGAGAGCTGAGCATGTTTGCAATGCTAATTTGTTTCTAATTTTGTTTATAGGACACGGCTGGCCAAGAAAGGTTCCGCACACTCACACCAAGCTACTACAGAGGGGCCCAGGGGGTTATTCTAGGTCAGTACCCAGGAGTTCCCCACTTTTTTGTGTGTATATACAAATGTATATCCATACCACTTAGAATTAGTTATCACCTATCTCATAGAAGTGGTATGTTTTCTTCAGCAGTGGTCTTGTCACCTCTTTGTTTTTGAAAAGGATAGTACAAAAATTGTCAATTCTTGGTGTTAACAATTGTTTTGTTTCTCTAGTTTATGATGTCAGCAGTAGAAACTCCTTCAACAGACTGGAACAGTGGCTGAGCGAACTGGAAACATTCTCCACCAAACAAGACATTGTCAAGATGTTAGTGGGAAACAAAATAGACAAGGCAAGTACTTGCACAGAACTACTAAAAAACATCGAAATTGCAGAAACATTACAGCATATTTTCTAAATGTGCAAGTTGTTATGATACTGCAGCAATTAGATACAGTAAAGTGTTTCTGTACTGATTCTTATGTTAAAGGATATCAGCAGTCTGAAGAATTTACTTTTATTTTATTATATCCCCCATTCAGGATAAGAAGGAAGTTGACAGAAACGAGGGACTGAAGTTTGCCAGGAAACACCAGATGCTGTTTATCGAGGCCAGCGCCAAGACGAGAGAAGGTGTCCAGTGCGCCTTCGAGGAACTGGTGGAGAAAATCATCCAGACGCCGGGACTCTGGGAGAGCGACTCCCAACCTAAAGGCGTGTCGTTGACAGATACAGGGTCTGCTGCTGTTAACAGTTGTGCCGGTTACTGTTCACTCGTGTAGACTTGTACAGGGGGTATAGCCTCTACCAGGCTCCCCAGGTCGCTGGAAAAATAGTAGAAATCAGCCAAATAGACAAAAAACACACCAGAAGACTTTAGGTCCAAACTGTCCTCCTCAGCCAGCCAACTCCTCTGGTGTGTTTTGTGTCTATTTGTTTTGTGTCTAAGTTTTACTATGTTTCCAGCAACCTGAGGGGCCTGGTAGAGGCTACAAGGGGTAGTAATGGGGGGTAGGGGAAGGGGTGGCTTCTCAAAAGAGCTACACAGCTCTGTTAGACAGATAGTAAATGTTATAACAGATGTACGTTTAGAAATGTTTTTGCTTAAGTGCATTACTATTGTAAATTTGAACACTTAATATTTGTTAAGCACTGCCCAAAGGAATACAGCGAAATCGTGAATGTTAAGGAATTTGTCAAATTGAAGAAGAATATGGTGGCATCAATGAGTTATAACTATAATACTTCAATGTAAAAGTTTGAAACAGAAACTCTGTTTAACAAATTTATTGTAGAAAGGTTTGCTATTTAACTTTGTGCACTGGCAATGTCCGTGTACTAACCACTTGAATTGGGGGTGCAAAATGTTAACTTCTATTTGGAGCTACATCTGCATATTATATTGTATTTGAGATTAGGATTATGTAGAATCTTATAGAGCAACTGTACATCTGCATCGTCCTTAGATGTGTATTATGTAAAGCATACATACATACACAAGGAATGGATGTTAAAAGAAACATTTTCTTCCATCTCAATGAACTGCTGATCTAATACACTTTGGTCGTAACTTAGAAATACTGTCTGTCATATTTGAGTTACCTAGAATTAGTAGAAAAATTCCCAACAGCATTGAAGCTAGTACCTTGTGTGCAAGACAGGTACATATTTTTAAAATTCTTCTCCAAAAACTAGGGGATACCCCTAGTAGTTCAAGGGTTGCATAGATTGCAAAGTTGCATAGATTTAGCATAGAAAAATTACATGTGTTAAGAGGCCAAACTATTTGGAAGGGACCAAGGATTAGTGGAATACATCAAAATACAGTGCAAACAGAATTACGAAGTGATATGATATGAAATGGTATGTTATTAACTATCCGTATGTGATATAGCATTTGAAATGTTATCTATTTGTTAAACCTATGAATAAACACAGGTGGAGACTGCACAAAAATCTTCTGCTGTTGGGTAGTGTGTTTTTAAGGCTTTCAATGTTTGTTGTTGCAATATTCCCAAGGCTTGATAGTTGACCAATCCAAAGGTTGAATACTAAGTCTTTTGAGTGTTGTGGTGTTTAGTAGACTACCTGTGGTGCATAGCAACTTTGCTTTATCTCAGTATTAAGCTGAAGTTCATTTTACATGTATATCATTATTCATCATCATCATTGTCCATTCCTTGTTATTAATGCTTATTTTATGAAGACTTCAGCTGATTTTATGTTAGGTACTTTCTTTCTTTGTATCAAGGATTTATCATATTAGAGCTACATGTTCGTGACACAATGAAAACCACGCTATGGTGAGTTGCTTTGCTTTTTTTCTGGTAAGACAAATACAAATGTGTAAATTGAAACTGCAACTGTACTTCACCTTCTTCCATGTGGCCATAGAAACTTTATCAACAAAGTTCGTTTTTACAGTCTTTACACAGATTGGACATGTAAAACTGGTTAACATTGTCTGCATAGACCATATTTTAACAGTCCCTTCGCTGTGTGGTCTTCTTGGTCAGTTTGGGGCTCTTCTAAATGTTGTAGGATACGGCTCTCATATCCAAAACATTAACCTGGTTACCAAACCCCAGCCCGATCTCAAGTATCTATCGTGCAGGGGTCTGGCCGGATGGCATAGGCCAGCTTCTCAATTTTGCCCCTTATAGTGGGAAAAAAACTCCACCAGTAGAACAGCACAGGATCAGCAGGAGGTAATTACACCCCTGCCATGATTGGTTAAAGACCCCCAACTGTAATTTTTGAATCCATAACAGTGACCACTAAGTACCTGATTCGCTACTGTGATAGCCTGCTGACCAACTGTGGTGTGTTGTAGCTCGCTACCTGTGGTGTGAGTGGTCATCAATCCTAGGTTCTCCTCCCTCTGATCAAGGGCCTTCGAGAACCTTTCTACAGCCATCCTGCCAGACCCCAACACGAAAGATATTTGAGGTTGGGGTATGGTATCCAGGCTAACAAAACATTGAGTGCTAACAAGTTATAAATGGGTGCTAGCCATGGTACTGATTACCTGGTTGAGTCCATCAAACAAGACACACAATGCCAATAGTTATGAACTTCCTGGCACTTTCTACCAATTGCTTTTGACCAGTCACCAGTCATCTGCAAGATCATGTGTTAATAAGGCAAATGTGACTGGTCATCAGCATTGACCCTGAAGAAAGCAAAAGTGGTCATTGAAAATTTGATCTGTGTCGATCTATACGGTAGTGCTGGAAGAAAGTTTAGCATTGTACTATAATTGTAAATGCTTTATTGTACTAGAAAATTTAACTATATCAAAGAAATAGGGACAGAGAGAGTGGAATTTCTATAAACACTTGGTAAACTATGGAAACAGAACTCTGTATCTTGGATATTAGGACAACCAAAGTACCAATGTAGTTTTATTAAACCTTACCTTTGAGCCACTGGTGTGACAAAACTCCACGTTTCCAAACTCCATATTTGCTACAAACATGATTACAATGTAGTTGGTAACTTCATATATTCTCTCATCTAAACTTCCTGAGTATACATTTTGAATACATAATATAAAATATTACAACTCCTTTATGTTAGAGACACAAACCTGTAGCTGGCACCAAATGTGTGAAACCAAACAAACTTACAACAATAACATAACCATCAACAACCTAAAGTAAAATCAGATACAGCTATTTTAGTCAGGAGTGCATAGTTCAACCAGCTATGAAACAAAAAGGAGCTACATCATCCTTTCCAAATACAAAATTTATCATCTTCAAGTAAGAATAATACAATCCCAAAAGAAGAAAAATATATATCACTTTATGTAAATACATGTACCAATATAACGTTACTCTTCTTCATAATCCGAGGTTCATAACCTTTAGTCCCCTAACTAAATATACAACAAATTCCATGAAAATTTCCATACTATAATGTTTAGGCTTTTACAACTTCAACTGTTGTATTAAACCAATGAAAAGTATACACCATATCTTAGAATAGTAAATCACTTCAAATATAATCTCCATAGCTCCACATTCATCAATATCATTTGACATTACAACATGTCAACATAGATCAAGAAACTAATTTGCATGTTTGTGAAACCTTTGTCGATTGCTGACTGAGAAGGTTTCACAAACATGCATATTATCTACTAGTATATCTGAATTGGAGGGCACTTCGAAGGGCACAGCCCACTAATACATTCTCCTCATTTGTATAGGAAACACGTCAGAAAAAGGCTATCAAAAGTCACCCTACTGAGGTTTAGCCCATGGAAAAATCATAATCTAACTTCTGAAGTGGTCATCAAGAGATTTTGAGACATTTTGTACAGCAAAAGTGTTAAAGTAGTAACAAGTCTTACTCTGGTGACCTTTCACCTCTCTAGACTAGAAATGAAAACATAAAACTGCAATTATTCTAGACTGTCCAGAACAATCCAAACATAACTTAAAGCCTATTTTTCTTAGCAAATAAAATAACCGAAGACCTTTTCTATACAGCCCTTATTTCCAGCTCAAAAAATGCCATTTCCCAAGAAAAAAAGCTTCTTACACTTATTTTAAGCCATGTTGAATGGCATGAAAATCCACCCACTGCACATGCCTCTAATTTTGACCTTTCACATGAGAACCACACAGAGGTGATATGTTGTCTCTGGAAAGGTAAATACAGTGATGTCAAACCTGTATTAGTGGCAACCTCTGCATAGCAGCCACCTGGTCATAGTAGACACTTTTTGTCAGTCTTTTGGATTTTCCCATTGACCTAAGCATGAGAGAATACATGCAAATGAAAATACGTGTATTTGAAACCCAAAAAAATACCCAACAGCTACTACTGCACATAAAACTCATACGCCCCCAGCCTCTGTGTCACCCTGTTGTAAAACTCCATGGTCCAGGGACAAGTAGGGTTTTCTGGATAAGGCTTATCAAAATAATTGGCCACTACTGCTGGGGTCTTTCCTGTGTACCACTTGTGGAACGCATCATGGAGACTTGTCCCAGACACGAGATAGTCCGTCCATGTGTACCCGAACGACGTCAGCGAGTGGATAAAGCACGATGGCAAGAAAATCCCATCTTTTTCTGACTTCCTGACTTGGGATGTGATTGCCAGGATTTTCTGATGAAACTCCTCCAGTTTGTCCTGTTTTTCGGGGGGGCACTGTTCAGGGTGACAGCGCAGGTGGTAGATGAACCACAGGGACCAGTAGTCATAGCCAGAGTTAGCAATGAACATGGGAGTCTGGACGTACTTGTAGGCATACTGTGCTATGTAGCACTGCCATTGCATCTCCTCCGTCTTGTCTTTTATACAGTCCTCGTCCACACCACCTGTAGGATTGCAACACAATTCAGACATGGGTCAAAACAGTTTCAAAGTAGAGCAATCAACTCCAATCAGAATTGTTCAACAGATTTTGCTGTCATGATTAAAAACATCAGTAGTACTTCATCATTGATCACCATTTCTGTCCTACAGTCTATAGTGTGCAATATTAGGTTTAAAACAATCAGTGCAGTAGGCTGGGACTTGAAAAAATCAAGGAGTACCAATAGAGGCCAAATCAAGGAGTACCAGTAGATGAGTGGTAAAACTGTTGACTTTAAGTAGATCGCAGCATTCCACCCACTGTCATCATTAATACTTCAGAAGTAAGAAAGAGTACATGTCAGTAAAAAAGTTCAACAGCCTATTTGAGTGCTATGTTGTATGTAAACAGAACTGAACACTTTTCATACAAACCTGAACAGTTCTGCATGGTGAAGGAGCGCTGGTACAGGGTACGGATGTGTTCTTGTCCTGTGATGTTTCGCGTGTCGGGGAAGAACCCAGCGTCCGGCAGAGCGTGGTACGTCACACGTGCTGGCAGTCTGGATCTGACATAGTCCGCATGCAGCATCACAGCTACCCCCCCAGCTGCAAACAGACACAGTCTCAGTTCAAATGTTAAACTTATTACAGTTTGTAGAATTGTTTCACAATGTTCTGTAAGATACAGGGGTATACTCATTCTATACATGACAATCTGATTTCCAAATTCTCAGAGACAATCTTGCTCCAGATGAGAAACAATACAGGAAAAACTTTGCATCCCTTCACAGATTAAAACATAGTTCTATGCCCTTCATATCACTAATTCACTTTACACTTCCAAACACTGAAACAGGCACCTGGCTGAGCAGTTTGCGGACACATAAAGTACATGTATATATATAATTGTTGTGCAATAAAACTAAAACTAAACTATAAATGAGAACAAAACACACAAAACGTCAAAGAATCTAGTTGTGAGCATAATTTGTGTGCTTGCATATATTTGTTGGCATAAACTTTTTTGTCTATCCTCACAAACAGCCTGGCTGGGTTTTATGGCAATGTATCTAGCATTACATTTAGCAATCCTGGCCAGCCTACCTGACACCCCACTCAGGATGACCCTGTTTGCCTGGTCCAGTCCATGAGCCAACAGGTGGTCTAACAGCGCCTGCAGAACTCGTCTGCCACGGAAGTACAGCTGCTTACCCTCGTGTACCACTACATCTGTTCTGTTACCTGCATGGGGGAGAAACAAGCATCATATAACCGGCTTAGTTATACAGTAACAAGAATTATTGTTTACTCTATGTAATAAGGTAAGTATGCAATAAATAAATGTTAGCTTTGTTATTTTGAACCAAGTACTGGTCAAACCTATCTATCTAATGATTCACATATTCAGCTCACTGTATGATGGGATGTACAAATGTACTAGTAACTTTTAAACAGTATTGGTATATTAGGCTGATGTTACTTGACCAGTGGTTAGTGACACTGCCTCTGGATAGGGAGTTTGAATCCTGGTCATTGTCGCTTATACCCCCCTCACATTAGGCGCGATTCGATCGGACGACGAGTCTGCGAGTTCTAATTTACGAGGAGGCATGACCCTAATGCTGATAAAGAAATGGCAGAGTTCCCCCTTCCCGTCAGGGTCATGCCTCCTCGTAATTTAGAGCTCGCAGACTCGTCGTCCGATCGAATTGCGCCTAATGTGAGGGGGGTATTACCCAACTACTGAAAAGATGGACTTAAAGTCATGGTCCACTTTTCTTTGTTCTTGTTGAAAAGAACTAGCCAATTTAGAAAAACAACACCTTTTCAGCATTCAAAATGCTATCCTAAAACCATGTACTGTACTGTTGTACTGTCTTAAGCAGTAGTCTTGATGATGGGCATTCCTACCTGCAAAAGAAGCCCCGTCACAATACTTCAACATGGCCACGTTCCAGTTGTAGAAGTCTGGGTTAACTGAAGGGGAGTTTGACAGGAATCCATCGAACCAGAAATTCCATTTGAAGTACTTGGATGAACCCCAGTTTGTCAGGCTTCTTTTATAACAGTCAGGGATGTCCCAGCACCAACCCCCGCCTTCCAGATAGATAATCCAGTTCTTAGTGCCTTTCCCTGTTCCTGCATAAACATTGTTGATATAGAATTATACATTGATTTATGTAAAATTACCGTTGGATCCAGAATGCTTCCAGAATGGCAAGCTACCGGACTCCGGCAAGCTACTGGACCCGGCAAGCTACCGGACTCCGGCAAGCTACCGGACTCCGGCAAGCTACCGGACTCCGGCAAGCTACCGGACTCCGGCAAGCTACCGGACTCCGGCAAGCTACCGGACTCCGGCAAGCTACCGGACTCCGGCAAGCTACCGGACTCCGGCAAGCTACCGGACTCCGGCAAGCTACCGAACCCGGCAAGCTACCGGACTCCGGCAAGCCACCGGACTCCGGCAAGCTACCGGATTCCAGCAAGCTACCTGACCCGGTAAGCTACCGGACACCGGCAAGCTACCGGACTCCGGCAAGCTACCGGACTCCGGCAAGCTACCGGACTCCGGCAAGCTACCGGACCCGGCAAGCTACCGGACTCCGGCAAGCTACCGGACTCCGGCAAGCTACCAGCTACCGGAGCCGGCAAGCTACCGGACTCCGGCAAACTACCGGAGCCGGCAAGCTACCGTAGCCGGCAAGCTACCGGACTCCGGCAAGCTACCGGACACCGGCAAGCTACCAGCCGGCAAGCTACCGGACTCCGGCAAACTACCGGAGCCGGCAAGCTACCGTAGCCGGCAAGCTACCGGACTCCGGCAAGCTACCGGACTCCGGCAAGCTACCAGAGCCGGCAAGCTACCGGACTCCGGCAAGCTACCGGAGTCCGGTAGCTTACCAGGTCCGGTAGCTTGCCGGCAAGCTACCGAACTCCGGCAAGCTACCGGACTCCGGCAAGCTACCGGACTCCGGCAAGCTATCGGACCCGGCAAGCTACCGGACTCCGGCAAGCTACCGGACCTGGCAAGCTACCGGACTCCGGCAAGCTACCGGAATCCGGCAAGCTACCAGACCCGGCAAGCTACCGGTTAGGACTTGCTCCTTTTTTGATATTCGTATATGCATAAGCAATGTATCCGGAGCGCCACACAGGGTTGTTGCCCATATACACTGCATATTTGAGCCATTTGAGGTTGTTTGAGGTGTTTTAACAGACCACTGGTATGAACGATCGGAATCAGTGATCAATCCCCCCTCAGATCTTATTCATACCAGGATTTGCAAATGAAGATTAATCCTGTGCCATGGGTGAATTATTCTCAACTCACGTACCATGCTACGAACACCCCAAATCTTAATATCACTTTCTCACCTCTCCTTAAGTAGTAGCCTGGAGGTGACCCATCCAGACACACAGCACCTTGAGACACTGCTTCATCCTCGGGTAGAACCACCAGGTCTCCGTAACTCCACATGTAATGCAGGACTCTGGGTCTGTAAGGGTAGAATGAAGATCAGATACACTAGTTATATTATAATACAACAATGTATACAATCATCAATCGTATTTTCCCAGAACTATCGTAGAGTGGAATTTGCTATCACCAAGCACAGTAGGGGCATCATCTCTGGATAGTTTTGAAGAACGTTAGGTGTGACAGGTCCTTCGGTGTAATAATAATAAAGCAGCTGCTGCCACGCCGCGTGCCTGCGAAGCTGGTGTGTTACGCCGAAGGGCGGTTATACCGGCTATATAGATACAGATACAGATGCAGAATCTCTTACTGCTTGTAGTAGATGGGAAGAATTGTTACTATAGGACTGGAAACAATCACCTGAACCTATTAGGCTATTGGAAACAAGAGTTTGGAGACCTCATGTCTCCATGAAATATTGTGAATATGCAAATTAATTTCATATTTGCATAATCTGTGCTTAGTTATGTGCACCTTTGGCTAACTTACACAGGTCACGAAGTTGACACAGGCACCCTCTTGGCCCTTATATAATAGTCGTTAGGCAAGTGACACCAATTATTTTTCAAGGCTAATCTCATATCACATTCATATCTTTGTCACTTAAAAACCCCAATACTAACCTTGGTCCATGCTGTAAGGCTACCCACACCAGGAACAGCACTGTAACCATAAACACAGCCTTGTAGCGCATGTCGTAGCGGAAATGCACCAGGTACCGCCTCCAGGTGCAGTTGCTACCGGTGGCTGTCCGACAAGCAGGCGGAGCCTCGGTAGCCATCTTCCCGAGCGCGTCTCTGGTCTGGTCCGGTGTGTGGTTACTGTGCGCGTGCCGAGAACGAGCTGAGCTCATATCATTATTGGTTAGCTGGGATATTCTTATAAACTCAAAGATTGATTTTCAAAACATAGTTGTCACGTTACTTTACAGGGGTAACTTACGTGTTTACGTGGAGGACAGACAACAAGTGCTCCGCCTCCTCCCCCATCTTAAGGTTCCGGGTCGGAGTTCAAATTTGGCGGAAGGGTGCAGTGATAGGCCGGAAGTGCTTAGTCACGTGCTTAGTTAAGTTCGCGGGGATTTAATTTCGAGGTAGCGGGAAAAATGACTTTTCGCGGTGGATTTAAGTTCGCGGTAACACCATAGACTGCAGTCTAATACCTTGATAGAAAAATGTTCGCGGTGGATTTAAGTTCGCGGTGAAGTGGTCGCCGCGAAAGCCGCGAATATTAATCCACCGCGAACATTTCTGCATTTACAGTATCTCCTAACTTTTCTTCGCAGACAGGTCCAGAATTGAAAGGACCAATATGATCGATTCAGGCCATCATCGCCAGCACAGATTCAATTTCCTCCAGGCTAGCCAAGGCAGCACTTAAGAGCTCTTAGCAATTATGCAGCTAACAAAACAAGGAGTACTATATAATGCGGTGTGAACAATGTTATAATTGATTGCACAGGGCATGATCACATTTCAGTCATGACGTTGTTGGTTTCATGATGTGTGATGACCAAAGCTATTTAAGCGTTCTACAGTTTGAAAGTCTGACAAAACATTTTTCTGGAGTCGTCAGAGTCGCGGAGGAAATGGTATTCAGTATAGCGTATGCTGGGTTGTTTTCTGCCGCATTTGACAAGAGGCAGCGTATGGTAGGATCGAGGCGACTGTCCCACAGGCAAGGATAGGTAAGGTGTAATTACGCTGCCATTGTTAGTGTTTAGTCATTCTCTGACTTTGTAACGAATTGATCATGAGATAACATAAAATGGCCATTCTCTGTGGAAGATAGGCTAGACCGAGTACCGGTTTAGTTTGGATGGGAAAACCTTACCAGATCCTACCACAGTCAACGATGTGCTATCTCACTTTATATGCCTGATTCGTGCTAATTTCATGTCGTTAGCTTTGTCTTGAGCTGATCATAGATGTTCATCGCTCTATTGTAAGTTTATCATATACCATATCATACTTGCTTATCATTAGTTTTTGGGAGCTGCTATAACTAGTCTGACTGGGGTTTTGTAGGATGCATCTTTGGCCATGTGTTTCGGTACATGTTTTACATTGTCGATTTACAACGTACTTTTAGACTGGTCAACGCCAATGACCAGTTTAAGTTGGGGAATTAGGATTTGCTATATGCCCATGATTATGATTTTCACCTATAGGCAAGCAGAGGTTATGGTCAGGGGGAAAGAAGTGACAGTGATCGAAAGTAATCACGAAAGTAATAAAGCGGCCACGTCTGCCACCCCCACCATAACCTCTGCTCAGAGAATAACAGAATTATAAATGTAAGCTTCATCTCCTGCTTCCTGCAGTGAAAATTTTAAAAACATGAATAATTTACTCAATACCAGACACTACCTTGACATTGCAGACATTGTGACCGGAAAACAAGAGGAAATCAGATAGGTCAAGTGTACAAAATCTGATTTGTTACCAGTATCCTGCACCACTCAGGATAAGGGCATTTAATGCAATAAGAGTCCATCGCGATCGTAACCAATAAAGGTAGCCTAACCTTGTTCCATGATCTCGGCAATTGCATCATCCCGCAACCTATAGTAGTATATTGCTTTATTTCATGTCAGCCCTACTTCTTTGATAAGAAGTAGGTCAGTGGGAATGTTTCATTGTATTAAACTTATATCGTTTGGCCTTAGGGGGAACATGGCCTCATTGTCCATCCAATGTCTTTCAGTGCCCCGTTGAACCACTACAATGAAAGTCCCAAACCATGGCAGATTTGGGTTTGCCATTGTCTTCTACTATCTCCTTGCCTGTACCACTTCAGCACAATCACAGCCAGGTAAGACCATGGCCATGCATTGCTATTTGTCTGCATCTTATGCCAAATCCAAATGTAGTGTGTCAGTTTGGGGAGGCTTTACTAAACTGGGCTGAGGTTTCAACTTTTGCGGGCGTGGCCACTATCCAGCTGTCTAACCAATAAGAATCGGCTTTACCTAAAAGAACCAATTCTTTGATTGGCCGGGTTAGAGGCCATTGCTCACTTGTGCCGTCTCTCTTTATTCATCGCCTCTTGAACATCAAAACGGATACATGTACACTTTGCAGGATTGGCAGCCCCTACGGACTCCTTGCTCTACTGCCCGTCTCCGGTTCATCTCGACAGCGACAACGGGACGTTCAGCACTCCTCTGTACCCTCAGAAGTACCCTTCTGATGAACACTGTGTGTGGGAGATATCGGTGGACAGGTCTAGAGTCGTACAGCTGAAGTTCCACACGTTTGACTTGGAGAGCGATGATCTCTGTGGGTTTGACCGTGTCACGGTACACGAGGGAACTGGAGCCTCACATCGTCATTTAGGTGAGATTCCGGAGTTGTCGTACAGGCAGAAGAGAAGCCAGCTGAAAATGTGGTAGTCTGTGGGATATGGTGGTGTAGATTTTGGTCAGGAACGTTATCCTTTTTTTTACAGAACTGGTGTCACAACATGATATACATAAGATAATCACATGGTTCTACGATGCCATTCAATGATAATGCAAACTTACACGCATGTTTAATTTATCACTCTTAATTATAAATGTATGACTTGTACGTGGATTTAATAACTTGCAGGTACATTTTGCGGCAGTGACGTCCCACCCCTGCTTAGATCATCTGGGAACTCCCTGACTGTTTCCTTCCGGTCCAACAGTGTCGGGACGCACGGTGGGTTCTTGGCAGAGTACACGGCTGTAGAGAGGGGTAAGATGTTTTATAGTATAGCTTATTATTTCATTTTAGCCACTGTACTTAGTCCTAAGTCACAGTACCCAACCGTGACCCGGCCGGGCAGCTTTCGGGAACCAAAAGTATGATATGATATACAACAATCTACACAACACAAAGAGAAGAGTCGTCAGCATCATTTGACATATTTTACGTACATGTATACATTTCTATTTTTCATTTCCACAAACAGCCCAACCGGGCCCCGGTTTGGAAATGTGACGTTAGACTTGATATGAAATATTGTGATTATAACAGGTAACAATACAACACATTACGTCTCAAACTTTCAACTTTTATAAGTAATACCATGGAGTCAAAACATTTTCCTACTGTTCATCACGTTCTAGAGATAGCCAACTGCTCCGAAGGACATTTCCAGTGTGACGGAGGGGCGTGTATTAGGTTCCACCGGAGATGTGACGGAAGCCTGGACTGTCTTGACGAAAGTGACGAACAAGACTGCGGTGAGTACATAAATTGAAATATCCATGTTTCTGAACATATATAGTATGAAATAAGAAGAACAAAGTCTTGAGTAATTGCTGTCTTGCCCACAAGCTGGCAATATGACTGGTACTGTTGAGATGCAGATGTATCCGCTTTTTATTTGTATTTCGATGCTTGCCATTTAATACTTTTGTTCTCCCTTCGTGAGCACTTACTTGTTGCATTTTATAAAGGGAGAGGAGCTAAGTTCTTTAGTGCCAACGTTCATACTTTTTTCAGACAGTACTAGTGTAGTACTGAAGTCAGGGGACATGTTGTAAAATATAATAGTTCGTTATATATATGTGTATATTTGACGTAATCTATTTTGTTATTGTTTGTTACCATGGTTACTTACACACTTCATTGTATCATTGATTGTAATATTGTGAATGAAGAATAAAATGTGGAAAAAAAAACTTAAAAAAAAAAAAAAAAAAAAAGACTGCGGTGAGTACATATTTGACTTCTTTGACTTTCTTCCAGTAATCTGACAAAATATTTCACAGGGTGGCCACATATTCAATATCTTGAATATGGAAGGCCAAATAAATACATGGAAGGAACAGCTTGCCACTGTAATATTCAAGCTAGAAAGTCACAGAAATCGTTTTAAGATTCCTTAAACATTTTAACAAGGAGATGACATACTAGTATATTGCACTAATTGAGTATTGCACTGTAACTTGAAATATAAATGTTATCAGTAACTTTTTTCAGGTTGTAGACCAATGAGGAGATCGTCAGCCTGTGCGGAGTTGCTAGGTTACGAACAGGTGTCACTGCCGAACATGTTCGGCCATCATCAGCTGTCAGATAGTGACGTCATGCTGAAGAGTATCGTCATCAGCACCAGGGACTGTTCACACCCACAGCTCAGGGTCTTAGTCTGCGCCCTGGCTGCACCAAAGTGTCAGATGACTCGGTACGTATTCACACCACACTGTATACAGTATACTGGTTAACGTTACATATTGTACAACTAGATCGTCTGATTAAAAACCTATATTACACGCTTGACAATAGTAAAATGTAACATAGTGCGCAAACAATCTACCCCTATGTTATGGAGTGATGTGACTTCTACGGACCCCATGTCTAAGACGGACTTACGAACAAACTGTTCACACGCTGATACTCTAAGATGAAGTTTTTATTGCTCCGTATAAAGATTTTTACAAACCTTTTAATATCACCATGTAAATAGCTGTTAAAATGTTTTTCTGACTCTAGTCAGCAGCTTCCGTGCCGGTCGCTCTGTGAGGAAGTGTACGACCAGTGTACAGAGGGGTGGTGGCTGCCGCCGTGTGAAGAACTTCCTGACAGGGACTGTTGGAACGTCAAGCCGACCACTACTGAACATGGAGAAGGTAATTCGGATCTGTCGTAGCAAAGTTGAGGACAAAATTCATCCAAATAAGCCCCTTGTTTATTGTTTATGTTTTTATTAACCCCTTGTCGTATGATCTCCAACAGCCACTCTTTTAGGAGCAACATCCCACAATTACAAGTACTAGCAATTGTCATACAAAATACCATAAAAACACTGAACAGACGTCTTTTTGACCCACTAGCTATAGCAGTTACACAAGCAACGTTAAAATAATTTTTGGGGAACGAATTTTTACGGTAACTGATTGAGACGTTCTGTATCTGTATCCGCCGATATAACCGCCCTTTGGTGTAACACCAGTTTCGCAGGCACACGGCGAGGCTGGTTATATTACACTAAACGACCCGCCACACCTAACTTTTGCATATCTATCTGCAAATGTTATCTAAAACTATTCAGAGAAGATGCCCCTACTGTGTGTGGCAATAGCATATTCCACTCTACGATAGTTCTGGGAAAATAACGTTTGGTACTGGTAGCGACTGTATATTTTCCTGACCCTACAGACTGTTACCACGGACGCGGCATCAACTACCGAGGACAATCAAACACCACGGTATCGGGTACCCGCTGTGAGAGGTGGAGCGAACAGAGGTCCATCCGTCCCTGGGACTACATCTGGGCAAACCTGGAGGAGAACTACTGCCGGAACCCTGCTGTAGACCCGGGCGGGTTCACTCAGCCATTCTGCGTCACTCAGAACGGTTTGGAGGAGTGCGACATTTTCCCGTGTGGTCGTCATGGTATGTATAACTATCGGTTGCTGCTAGTTATTGTATCTGTTCAACTTATCATGAATATAAGAAAAATAAAAGGTTGCCAAAAAGTAGTTACACAAGCAACTGGATATGATTTTGCAAACAGTCAGACGTTTCGGATAGCATCCTCTACCTTTCATCCAAAATTGTCTTCGTTCATATAGGATACAAAAAACACTTTCTTCCAGATCATTTCACTGACGAAAGGTAGTCTGACCGTTTCCAAAATCATATCCAGTTGCTTGAGTAACTACTTTTTAGCATATATTATTACCTGGTTGTCTAATCTTCATCGACGTATAATAAAGGGTTAATGACCCGCCCTGATGTGCATATGGTGTCATAAGGCCTGGTCATTTGCTATTACCACCGAATGAATTCACCGAGTGAGCGAAGCTGTTCGATTTTCGTGCTGTGAAAATCCGAGTACTGTGCGACAGGCGCTGTCCTTGGTGCTGAACTGGCGGTTCCTGTCATGTTGTTGGATGTCCATCGCTCTTAGCCTGGTACCATACGGATAGTAGCTCGCTCCTATGTTCGCTCCTGCTATCCACAGCAGAAAAGCTACATATACAGTTTATAATGAATGTCAGAGCTAGAAGCTACTGTATATAATATATAATGAACGCCGGAGCGAACTACTTTCCGAATGGTACCCAGGCTATGCAATGACAACTTCAGTGTCGCAGCCCAAATTCCGAGGCGCATGTCCGCCCGCACATCCGGCACACAACGGCGGTGCTACGGTTGTGTCTTTTCTCCTTTCGTGGGGTCATTTTTCGTACTGTGTGACAGGGCCTTAAGCGTCCTCAGGCTCTGTCTTTGGTACTGAAAATAAGGTTCCTGTCATGTGGGGTCAAGTTATCACACACGTGCTCTTGTGTTCCACAGACCAAGGCTGTGAGGATCCTGGCGAACCCGTGTTTGGTACCAGGAAGCCCGCTAAACGGTTCTACAAGTTAGGAGAACGAGTGACGTTCACTTGTCACAAGGGTTACAGGCCATTCTCTACAGACACCAGTGCGACCTGTGAGCGTGCAGACAACAACAGTACCCGCTGGTCGACCGGGAAACCAACGTGTGAAGGTTGGAGGACTTTCTATGTTTTGTCCTTTTCTGGAACATATTCAGCAATATAGGTAACGCTGCATTATCATTATTAAACATACATGCTTTGCAATGATATCAGCCGTGTTAAAAGACAGTGATGGGGAACGGATGGGGAACATATTGTTTTTCCTCGTTTCCTATTCGTCTCCAAATAGATAAAGTCAGTGACCAGCTGGACTGGACGGCTGTCGCCAAGGTAACTGATAAAGTAGAAAGTAGCAGGACACAGATGAAGGGACTGGTCACCATAGATATTACTGTGTTTGAGTAAGAGTACACAGCGCAGGATTTTGTTGGGCTAGATTATATAGACCATATAAAAGTAAAAATGATGTACTTATTTACATATGTTACCTTACTACTTTGGTTCTTTGTTGTTGTTTTTCATCCAAGTTGATAACAGGCAGAAACTTCTGGACGAGCTTCTGTCACGGAACACGCTGGGCCATGGTGACAAGTTGCACCCGCCAGGAGAGGTCGATATTCTATTTCGGGCATACGTGCAAAAAATCGTCGAGATGGTACGTCATGTTTCTACTTCTAAGCCATTATGTACAGATACATTCCGCACAGATAACATTTGATCATTTCATTCACGAGATATTCTGTATTCGTTGCAATTTGTAACTGATCGTAAACCATCAGGATTGGTTTCAAGTTCACTTTATTTTGGTTTTTGTTTGTTTTCTGTTGATGCTAAATCGTATTGTTTCCTGTTGACTTTATATCGTTGTCTATCTTAAATTGTATCTCAAGCAATGTATAAGTTTTCTGTATTCTAGAATTGTTGTCTTAACTGTCTCTTAATAAACTTTGTAGATTACATCTGCATGTGTGAATTAGCGATAATTCAGATCATGATTTTTTTTTAGATGAAGCCTGCCAAATGCTAATAAACTTCTTTTGACTTTTACTTTTAGGACGAGAAGGGGGAACAAATAGTAACCTCTACCGTTGTTCAGTTCGTAAGTTTATCTATCCTGTGTTTACTATGCTCTTATAACGGACACTAAGAAGAAGCTTTTGTTAAATCCTTGCAAATGTACATGTGGTACGTGTATCTCCTTTCATTACCAGCAGATCCATTTCAAAAACCTACCAGACACGTACGTACCGTACATTTAAAAGGTTTTCTTTTCTATTTCCTCGGCCTCCGACACTTTTCGCCCTTCCTTGGGTACACGTTCGGACTTAGCCTTTAGATTAACCGATTATTTTGTTGGTTTGTTCCAGAGTTGGGACGATAGAAAATTGATTTGGAATCCGGATAGTTATCCTCCTGATGTCACTGAACTCTACGTGGACAGCCATGAAGTTTGGACGCCTATTCTGACTTTATCAGGAGAGTAAGTACCCCAGTGCAGTGGATCATTGTATTATGACCACTGATTTAGGTAAAAACAGGATGTTCGTTGACATTGATGATGTCGAAAGTAGTATCTGGTACATTGGACTTGGCATCGATGTCGTGGTGCAGGTGCTTCGCTACGTTTTCTGAAGTCACAGGAGCATAAACATGTCAAATCTCTGTCCCAATTTGAAATGATATACGTCATTACTCTTGTAGAGTCTCGCGAGATGCACAAAAACGAGGCAGTTGTAAGATTATGCCCATATATGGGTGATTTGTTTACCCAGTGCGCATGAGGACTCCAGGTACCGCATGCCCCGTTCTGCCGTGAAGATCTCCAGTACCGGACGCGTCACGTGGGAGATTACCATGTTGGTGAGGGCAAGCTGTACCCTGGACCCGTTCTACTTTCCCAAAGACACCATGGAGTGTGACATGTGCTGGAAACCCGCAGAAAACGAACACATCGGTACCCATTATCTAACTTCCAAACATTCATTTTGATTTCTGACTTAAGAATCTTTGAAAATAGGTATGACATTTGGAGAATTTATCAATATTCTTGATTCTAATTACGGCGGCCATTTTGGATTTGTCGGGGTCATCCGGGGTCATTGTACCAAAACGAGGCTAGCCTGGCCATGATTGTATACTGCAGTACAGGTAGACCATCTTCAGTGGTAGTTTTGCCCCTCTAACTTGAAATACTGCAGTTGTCTTCTAATGTCCTGTTTTACTTGTAGTGTGCGCTGCATCTGGAGACACCGACAATGATACATCCTTCCTTGACTGCGACGGAAGTTCTCTCACAGAGACCGGGGAGTGGAAAGTGGACATCTCTCTTCTAGTCCAAGATAGAAAGGAAGGTTGTCTCCTCTTCCAGCTGAAGAGGGGCCATGCCTACCACATTGCCGTAGTGGTTTTCCCCTGTGTGGTACTTGCTATGCTGATGATCATCACATTCATGATACCCATAGACAAGGGAGACAGGATCGGGTTCGGAGTAACCATCATCCTGTCCATGGTGGTGTACCTGGTACTCATCACCGACCATCTGCCGGTCAAGGGATCTCTTCCGGCTCTAGGTCAGAGAAATCATGTCTTCTTCATGCTTCGATTGTTGCGAAAAATGTTTGCATTTTGGCCAAATATTACAGGAATAAACAATTACTAGTACGTTTATGAAGGTTAGACATCCAGGTTAACAATATTCAAATACAATTCAATCTCTACAACTGGATAAAAACGGAGATTTACTTTCGGACATCTACTAGACTAAGTATTTGTTTGATGAGATTGTCCGAAAAGTTTCTGATCTCCACCAACTGCCATTTAAATCACACCACTTTGTAAGACAATTTCAAATTTCAACATGACGTAGGGAAATAACAGAAGGGGGTGTACGAGCAACCTCCATGGAGGAGATCTGCAGAGCTCCATACAGCTTGCATGTACAGGTCTGCCATAATACCTCTACAGAGCTCTGCGAACCTATAGCTACGGAGTTCTGCGAATTCGATGGTAGGTGTCTCCAGTTCAATAAATACCTCTCAGAGCTCTGCAAAAAGCATAGGGCTCTGTGAACAAAATCATTTCTATTGTTGAATTTTGAAGTTGAAATGTTGCCTCTACAGCCCAGTGGATCGTGCTGTCTATGACGATGATGGGATTTTTCCTGATGGTGACGGCTGGCATCATGAACATCCACGGCAGGGACGGGGACCTTCCGCCCGCAGTCAGAACTTTCTTCCTGGTGTTCCTGGCGAGGTAGACTTTTCCATCACCTCGGAAATAAAACATTCAATTTCCTCTGCGTTTCAGATGACCTTGCTTTTACGAAAACATACATGTATTCGTACATATGTGTTAGCTTTGTGAGATCCCCATGGCGTAATCGGCAGCGGTCTGGGCTCGGGCCCACGAGGTCCCGAGTTCGAAACCTGCCATGTCTCTGATCTTGTGCCTTTGGGAAAGGCACTTTAAACGTACATTCTACCTAGCTTCGGATAGGGCCGTCTCTCGGATAGGACGTTGTCTTTAAGACATTGTCTTTTATATCGTACTTTTCGCTCGGCTGTCCGGCCATGCCCCGGTTTGGAAATGTGACGTAGGCCTAAGTTCATGTTACATCAGCAGAAAGCTATGGCCTCGTTACAGACAAGTAAAATACTAATGTTCAATCTTTTCTTACAGAATTCTGCTGATGGGAAACCTCTTCAAGGGGTTACAACGGTACAGACATGAGTCCCGCAAAGGCAGCATGTACAGAAAGCAGGGGGGAGAACGCCATTCCTTCCCATTCACACGGGTGGAAGAACACAAGCGCAGGGCACTACGAGCTGCGAAGGATGTCCGGCAACCAGACCCGACAACCTCGAAGACTGCAGACGACATCTCCGCGTCACATGAGTTACAGAAGAGCATCAACGACCTGAGTTTTAATATTGACATGCTCCGGTCTGGTATTGCCGCTATCAAGGCTACTGACCCAGGGCTAGCTGAAGAGGATATTACTCAGTACACCATGTTGGCACGAGTTCTGGACAGGATGTGCATATTACTGTACGTCATCATTTTGGCTGGATCGGTGCCTTTTGTTCTTTATCAGAACTGAACAAAGTAAGAGTCAAAACTAGCCTGATGTCGTGAACATGGAACGGGAAAACAGTTGTCGATTGACCGTCTGTATCGGTTCGTTTTTTTAAAACAGTATTCTCTTCCAAAGATCTAAAACATGCTAAAAGAAGGAGTTTCAGGCGTAGTCAGGTGTCGTAAACTATAACATTGCATCATGTAAATTCAGCATAGGTGTAGAAAAGGCAAGACCGCGGCACTGCCAAACTCTTTACAGAAACTTCAGATTATTGTTGTCTTGTGGAAATATATGAACCAAAGTACACTATAAAACACGAATGTTCTCTTGTCCTATACGAGTACAATATGTACTATTCTGTACTATACCTACTATAAGACTATGCGATATGAAGTGCAGTGTTGATGGAAATTTGTATATCAAAACAATTGACAGCATCCTAGATGTCATTTTATAAGATGTATTGTTCCTATTCTGTGTATCGAAATTACACGTATTGTATACAAATCTGTGTAATACTAACACTAACCATTATTCAAAAACTGAAGATGAATTGCACGATCCTCCGTGGTTGTGCTTTCAAAGCTATAGACACAGTCCATCTCGCCTTTCGGAACAAAGGGAGGCCGAGTGATTTATAATGTGCTGGTGACAACATTTTCCAAGTTGTCGAAGTATTTAGGCTTACATACAAGCTGCCAGTCTATAGCTAGATTATTAATTTTGCACGTATTTCTTACAACAAGCTGGTCACAGAATTACAATTTGTTGGCAAAGGCTGGCTCTCAACAAACCGCATTGCAATGCATGAAGTTTGGCATGCAATCGCAACGTGGCGTCTCGTCGACATTCTCGATCATTAACAATGAGCAAGTGCCCTTTTAAACCGTTAACCAAGGAGGTTTTTCAACCTCCTTGGTTAACCTTTAATCCCCAAGGTACGTTTAAGTCCAGACGCCACTGAACAATACCAACTGTCTTATCTTCTAACTTCTTTATATCCCAGGCCCCTGAGGATAAGAGCTAAAAGCAATTGGGGGTGATTCAATCAATATATAGGTCAGCAAGCGCCTCAGATAGCAAATGTATCCGACACAATAGTAATGGGAAATGTCAGGACTTGCCAGCGGGGGCGCGCTCTTTGTTTGGAATGTCGTCCCAGATACTAGTATACTACCGGTGGAATCAACCATTCCTATACCCATGGCGTTGCTATAGTATGTAACGCTAGTTCACCTTTATCCGCGGAATAACCTAAATCCGTTTTATTTGAAAACACGGTATTGAGAGATATCAAGTCCATGGACGGTAGCTTCAAATGACAATATTTTCCAAACCACCGTCTGTCGACTTGATATCCCCAGATACCGTGTTTTTAGATACAACGGATTTAGGTTACTCCACGGATTAAGGTTAAGAAGCGTTATATATCGTGGGCGAGCAATATGTCAAGCATATTTCAGGAGGTCTTCTTTATATATACATTGTATTATAGAACAAACTTCAATTCAACTGTAACGCATTTTTCTACGCTTATGTCATGTCTTGTTATGTCGGTTATTTTGACTTTTCAATTGACCCTGTACATATTGGCAGAATGGAAAAGCAACTGTAGACGCAATATACCCACGCCAATAAAGGAATGATTACAGAAATTATTGTGTCATACCTCAATTAAGCCTCTTTGAAAAGGTTTCCTCATTCCCACATAATCTTATTATCATTCAGTAATCTCTATTCAATGTGTAACAAACGAGAAATACCATAAATGTAATCCATTAAGCTTCTAGCCACTGGAGAAGTTGTATGCAACGAAACCGGTTTGGCAGGCTGAAACTGGAACTATGCAGCTCCATATGTCTTACTAAGGGAAGACTGCGACGCGATAGATGTCGGTTAGCTGAGGAATGAGTCCTCTCTACTATATACCATAAATGTCATCACTAGTTTGCCAGATCCCAATTTATTACCAGAGGAAGTTGCATTAAAGGTTTGATAGGTACTATCTAGTCTTCATGATTTGGTATCCCGATTCTACATAAAAAGAATACAAACCTCTGTAACGTCAGAAACTAGAACGGCAAATTTGGACGTGAGCCAAACTATCTGACGATCCGACCCTACCTACCCTCGTGAAAAAGACCTCCAGCTATATTTTTTCCGTTCACTGAATGCTATGAAACACAACACTACTTTTCACGTGAGAAATTGAGAAGTTATCGCTCAACAATTAAAGAATCGATCACAGACGACAATAAACAAAGGTGTTTGCATGTCAACATCGTTGAAAATCGGTCCGCCCGTATTATGTTTGAACGGTTCAGTAAAACTTCACAACGCCAGCGAAATGTTCCGTTAACTTACACCACAAAATGCGCAGAAAAGTCACCCATGGGTCATCTGATCACAAAGTACGTTTCTCTGACGACAACAAAAGGGGAGAAGACTTAATCCTAGTGTTGTAGAGTAGACTACTAAGTACTATACTGTACAAAACAGGGGAAAACAATGTTAACGTTACGGAAATGTGCCAATCTACATGGATGGATGGCACATATTGTCAAGGAATCAACACACCGAAACCATATATTTGTGCCGTGAACATATTTTTCTCACATGTACGGTGTATAAGCCCCCTACAATAGACCATGCTTATGTTCTAAGTGTCCCTAACAGAATTGTGCCGTAAACAGATAGATCATGTTTCACAATATTTGCGGACGTGCTCCGCCTTGCGTGTGCCCTTCTCACCGCATGGACTGTGAAATAATGACCTATAAGAATCATTCAGAGCTACAAACCGTTAAAAAAATTCCCCCTCTCCTTCAAATTATGGTTTAACCCTAACTGTCCAGCCCTGAAAATTTGGACGGAATGTCCCTACAGCTTTAAAGGCATACTACGCAGTTTTTTGCGCTCAAATTTGAAATATTCTAGAATTAAGAAATATCAGATTTACTAATACTTTTTGTCACTTTTTGACACTTTTGTGTCATTATTTCACGTTTGCAACGTAAAGGATTAGCCTACAAACATTCCGCTCTAGGCACCCTGTAACCTTGTGTCCCCCCAAGTTATACCCTCCGGGTCTTGCTTGCCACTGGTAGGTCCCCCGGGGTGGGGTAATCAGTTAGCACATGCATGGCAGACTGCAGATAAAGAACACAATGGAGACCTTCTTTGGAAACACCTATATCTAATCATTCTAAAATAGCATATATATAATCATGAACTTATTAGTCTATTTCGTAGGATATCAGCAAGCTAAGGTCATATTCCCTTCAAAACTGCAAGAAACCTTGTACAGAAAGCTAGTCTACTGTACTCAGAGGAACTGTCAACTGGCCCCCCACTGGGAAGCCAGGCTGATAAGCAAGAAACAA
Source organism: Branchiostoma floridae x Branchiostoma belcheri (assembly GCA_019207045.1). Classification (NCBI taxonomy): domain Eukaryota; kingdom Metazoa; phylum Chordata; class Leptocardii; order Amphioxiformes; family Branchiostomatidae; genus Branchiostoma; species Branchiostoma floridae x Branchiostoma belcheri. The sequence continues at coordinate 10,734,976 of CM033034.1, forward strand.
CAACACACAGAGGCAGTAACCAGCCTGTGCCCATCTGTTTCTTGGAAGATCACAATTTTTATACATCATGCTTATGTGGTGCATTGATGTCGCAGCATCTCTCAATGAATATTGGTATGCAATGCTATAGGGTTGATTGAACTAACAATGTAAAGAAAAAGTAGGAAAAGCTACTTTTTGTTTTGTTCAAAAATCCCGTAGTATGCCTTTAAAGTAAAGTGGGTCGATAAATGTTTTATAATGGTTTCTAAAACGTTGTCTACAACATAACAAAATATAACATCGGTTGTTAACGCATTGGATAAAACACAGACGGCCTAGACAATACACGAAAGAGACGACTGACCGTGTTTGACTGCTATTTGGCCATGTCAAGAACACGTTTTTGACAGGTACATTGTCGTGAGTGGTTGTGGAGATCGTGGCGAGTGCTTTTGAGGTGTGAGTATTGTCCTTGTGCACACCGCGGAAAGATAGGAGGGGGCACATCCACGTGAGGGGCCATTCCGTGTCATGGTAACAAATCACTTCTTACGGATTAGAATTATCCCCAAAGATTACATGTTGCAGCTAATTAAGCGGCTGGGATGATATCTTTGATACCATGGCGTCTTGTATTTCTATGATCAAATTCTGAGGGGACAGCGGACAAAGATGATGAGATTTGTGAATGTAGAGAACCCTCTTGTCGATCAAGCGGATATGGGTGCAGTCCACCAATGGTGCGTTCGCCTTGCAACTCAAGTGTGGGACTGAACAGCCCTTAACTAACGGGAGTTGGACGTTCTTTTATCCCGCCACGGTGGCACTGAGACATTTTACCTGACGACACACCTTCGTGTAGGTGTGGATACAACCTTAACGTGGGGTTTTCACCCTGAATACGGCTTCTTCGACGACCCTATATGGCGATGACCTACTTCGGAGTTCTCTTATCATCCGTGCAACTTTATCGGTTATCATTATCCGACCAATTTCCGACAAGGTGGTTCGAGGCAGTGCAGACCAGCTCGGACCAAGTCGTCACTAAGAAACTATCTCCACGCATCGCAGCCTTGCGCCGAGGAGGTAACTAAAAGGCTCGGGGCGTATTTTTCAAAACATCGTCCCGTGTGATCAATAGAGCAAAGGAGTCACCGGGCGAGGTCCCGGCCTGCTGTGTAAATAGGGGAATAGAAAGTGCGGCCAGCTGTCGGAGATGTGTACACTGCCGTGAGTCATCTTCGAGCAAGAAAAACCATTTCGAGAACACTTCATCTTCAGTTGTCCAGAACACTGACGTGCGGCTAGCTTCGGGCTGGTATGTCTGATCGCAAGCCGTAAGAAACTATCAGAGTGTTAGAGCAAGTGTAGGAGGTGTGCGTTTGTTAGTTCCGGGTAAATATATAGTGAGCTCTGGGACGTGTAGCTAAGTGTGCACCCAGGTGTTGGACAGTGTTCATCACCGCAGGAGAGGAGAGACAGTAAACGGAAGGTTCGGCAATCCTCGCACGGCCCGACGTTACGGCCATCTGCCGCTCGGCGTGTGGCGGAACTTAACGAGGCGACCGCCGTACTGCCGACATCTGCCGACGACGTTAACCATCAGGGCACGGAAAGATCGCCCGGCACCCGGGAAGGACGCTACCGTGCTGGAATTTTCTGTCTCCGAGCGACGCTGAAGGGACTCTAGTCTGCTTTTGTTCCAAGCTTAGCCGTTTTGTCTGATAAAATCCCTCGCTCTCTGAGGTATTGTGAGAAGAGGCGAGGTCGGTGACTTCACTCCACAGGTGGTTGGCGACAACTCTATATCACACCCCTACATTTCAAATGGACCAGTCCCGACCTGTATAGAGTGATTGGCCCGTGTAAAGTGACCCCGTCTGTGTAGGGGTGCGCGTTACAAGAAGCTAGTTTGGATACTGAGAACACGACGAGACGACGGCACCGTCCATAGGAGGTAAGGTGAGGCGTGGGTGAACTATAGCCTTGTTTTCCACACAGCTGCGCAGAGCTGAGGTTGACCACAGTAAGGAAAACGGAGTCAGGAGCGTCAGACGACAACTAGAGCGACCGTAATCAGCCAGTCGGACCCACCACCGCCTACTCGCGACACGTAACCCACGGTTTTAACGAACTGATCACAGAGACCTGGATGGTTTCAAGGAACCGTTCGTTTCAACGGTAGCTGAGAAGCTCTTAGTTTTTCACTGAGTACAATTTCCAGGCTGTTTTAAGTGAGAAGATTCTGAGACTGCGAAACTACAAGACTGTAACGATACAGCACTGAACTGTGCTGTATCCAGAGGCTGCAGACGAACATTGGTGGACATTTTCCCTCGGGACAGACGAAAGACAGATCGATCAGACGACAGGACAGAGCATGTCTGTGAGAAGCGACACATCCAGAACGACTTCTGACGGGAGCAGTATCACCATGGACGACGTCTCCTCGTATTGTAGCTCCACAGAAAGTGAGTACAGTGGTTTCTCTGTTTTAGGCGGGGGGTTCTTAGTGTTTACTGTAAACTTAGGGGAACGCCATACCTGTATACATTTGTTAAGCTTTTCTTTTGATGTGTTGCGAGTGGTGGTTGTTGCTCCATGATTTTAAATGATGTACTGAACCTAAACGTTTCACATCTCTGAAGAGGTACCGTGTTGCAATGTCAGGTGCGGTTATATCCCGATCGCTCTATCTTTCTGATCCATCAGGTAAAGTTGTGTTTAACGCTTCAGCTCACTCCTATCCCAAAAAGATCGCACTTTTCGGACGATTACGTATAAAATGGCGGGGAATTTACAGTGAATGATGAGCATCAATCGCGCCTTTCAAAACAATTCTAGGAACTCACGCCTACTTGTTCCGACGTCGCAGCGATTTCTTAAGTGGGTCAAATTTCCTGTAGATAATTAAATTTTCTCAATCTCGTGTCAAGAAGAAAGTAATCATAACAAGGTATTTGTTACAGGTAATGGGTCCTTCGATATGGCAAATGATATGATCTATTACATGCATTGTGGTGCAACATTTGCGCGTATTGTATGTTTGACACCTATGAAAGATATGCGCTTGGCACGGAAGGATTGGGACACTTCGATGGCTCCAATTGTTTGATGCATTTTTTTGGGGACTTCAAAAGAGGTCTGCATTAGGTGCTATACTGTGTACACGTGCGAGAATGCGACCTTTTCATTTTGACTACTACGAAACACAGAGGATGTAGTTGTCCTTTGAATTGGTGTGAATACGTCACACGGACGTCAGTGTAATAAAGTCTTACAACAACAACACTAAGACACTTAAGTCTGTGAATACGGGAGTGTGTTCTTCAGTTATTAACATTGTCTGCATGTGCAAAGACAGTTGGCCATCTGGGAACATACTGTTGGAGCATGAGAAGCATCTGAGACAACATTCTCACGAGGATCTCTACAACTTGACAGGAGTCGATCGTTTTGTTTGTCTTTACAAAACTACCGTGTGTGACATCTACAAAGTGGCGGGGTATTGTACCCGAAGTGTTGTAACGATATCCGAGATGACGTCACTACCAAGTGCGGCAGGGGATGTTTACGTCGCACCAGGTGAGATTTGTCATGCACCTGAGCGGGGTGCCGCAACAATGGGCATTGTCAACTCCTGACAGACCCTACACATGACCTCTGACATCGTGACGTGTCATGTTTCGTGTCGATATCCTCAAGAGTTCAATGTCCGCAAGACTCAAGTGTTTCCGTCTGAGTTTACACCCAAATTACGTCACTAAAGACAAGAGATATGGTCTTATATTGCACTATGGTCTGTCAGCATGACACAACGCATTTTATACACGTTAAGAAGTTTGCACTTCGTGCAACAATAACTTAAAAACATGGAAAATCATGGGAAAAAGAAACTTGATCTTGTCCCAGGGAAATGTCCGCTACGTGGGGGTCCATGGGACGACTTATTGATAAAATGACCTTGTGCGACCGCCAGAATGACCTCTGCCAACTCCCGGACATTTGTGGTCTGATGTTGACCTTTAAGTCGTCTCATAAATTTCACACCCTCCGTCAGAGCCCATGTTTAAAATTCTATCCCGCAGACTCCGGAATAGGTTTGAACATGTGAAAACATGGAATACGTAATAACAAAATTTGAAAGCTATTGCAGTCGTAGGGAGCCATTTCTCATTCTACAACTTTCTCAACAATCATAAAACAGTAAAACTGTCAAATAAACCAAATATTTACGTTGCGTGAACATTATGGCGGTGTAAAAGCCCACCATAAGGTGCTATCAGACCGTTTCTTTGCTTTTCAAATTCACGGCCGTGGAGAGAAACATCTGGTGAGGTTAGAGTAGGACTGAGTAGGCGGGTGACGTCACCACATAACGGTAAATCTCGTACTCTACTGACTAAACCGGTATCGAGCTTGGGTGAGCCTGTAGTACTGAGAACGGGTTCTGAGAAAGGCTAGAGAAAATTTTCAACTCTTTCTTCTGATGATAGTACGTAGTTATTCAATTGACCTACGCTTTCTTTGATTTTAGGGCAATTTGCTCTGTCTGCGCGCACAACTTGCCGTTTTGCACTGCGTTTGTCTCCTCTCTCTCTCTCTCTCTCTCCCTCTCCCTCTCTCTCTCTCTCATAGTATCATACACACACATACACATAAAAAATCATGAAAAACATCAAGCCCATTTTGAGTTGTTTGTGTAGCATTGTTGTAATGTAACTTTGTTCGACATCAACTTATTAAACGCCAGTGAATGAACGAATGAGCTACTATGAGAACTCAGTCATAACCAACAAAATTCAGCAGGCAGTAAGGAACTCTGCATCCTTTGAAATAAAAAGTACGAGACTTGTTGGTATTTCAAAGTCCAACATGACAAAGGCAGTAATTGAAATGGATCATAAAAAAGATGATTCAAGTCCCTACTAAACTTTTCAAAAGGAGAACACTCATAAACAAACACATGACGCCAAAACTAGCCAGGTTTTTGGACACTCTATTGTTGACATTTTAACGACATTTTGCATACGTAACAAGCAGCTCTTGGTGGTTCGAACATTTGCTTTTATCTGAGGAAAGTGACATCTGGCAAAATATTGGGGAAGAGGTCTGAGCCTGTATACCCCCTGGAAAGTTTGCAGCACGACAGCTGAGTAAAAATCGACCCACCGCATTCCTTTCTTAAGGGCTTATTGCGACAGCTGGGAGACTGTGGAACGGTTGAACTTCTGCGTATTATGTAATTTTTGGGGGGGTTGACTTACAATGCTGTGTCTTCATAAATATGTAAAATGTAGATTTAGTACGAAGGATGTGCATTTACAGAATACAGCTGCATACTATGAGTGATTCTTGAAAATTGCGCAAAATATACCATTCTTGCCATGTTAGTTGTATTTCTAATGCTGTACACAACAAACGGTCTTCAACTCTTTTGTGAAGGTCGGTAGGATCCAATAGAGCTTTGTTCCCATCCTACCAGGGTAGCTGTTGGTCTGAACTCTGTCAATCTTCCGCACAACAGACTTTACAGAGTATTGATTCACCAAGACCTTGGGCGCCTTCAAGGCTAAATGGGTCTTTGTACAAGCAAATACTCTCTCATTGTACCCTTGTGCCCATGGCAGTGAAAATGGTACAGTGGTGAACTTGTAATTCAGTGCATTGTGAGTCAGACTGCAGCTTTTGTTGGCCTAAAGAATATTTATCGACGAGTTTTCCATATTGGGGACATACTGCTTAAAGTATAGGTAAAAGGTGTGTTAGCGCATGCACATAACTAAAACTTATATCTAGTCTATATGTGTTCTATGAAGCTATAAGTATTTATCTCATTTATTGCCTTACAATCAAAGGTATTCAATCGAAAACCATTTTTACATGTGATAACGGTTGCCAAAACGCATCATTTTTCACGAATTCATTTTCAGTACTAAATAAAACTATATTTACCACTACTCTAACTAAAATGATGAGAGTGGATTAATGTGATAGCACCCCACTTTTCAATCTATAACGGTTTTTGTACTTAAAATTAAGATCTAATTCTAGATGTGTTAGATAACTTCTGTTCTATGCACTGGTACAAACATTGACATAGGCGTTTCCAGTATAACGGTTTTCTGGCTGAGGGTAGACACAGTCGTCGCCACTACATTTCTATAGCCGTCGGGGAAAAAACGGGACATTTGCTTGTTCTTCATGAAAAACGCCCAGTACAAATTGCTCAGGAGAATCAATACAATAGATACCTACATTTTATAGGTCAACATTTGTGTGAAAACATTTGATTCTGACCGCCGTGGTTGACCTTGCATTGTGTCACTCCCACCGGCAATTTTGTCTGGAGTCGTGGGGAAAATTGCCCCCTATTCAGTCGTATAGCCAGTGGTAAGTGCTCACAAGACCTTTATACAGCATTTTAAAAAGAAGGGTCATAGTGGTCAGTGTTGGCCAAAGCGGTTGAAATTGGACCCTTGCGTACTTTGAACTTCCCTGTCCCGCCCCCATTCTTTCAGTTCAGGAATTCTGCCGGCCCCGTGCCCCCTTTTTGGTCCCGAATTGACCTCGCTAAATCGGAGCGTGGCCCCGGAAAGACCCTTGTTGTGTGTGACGAAACGTGGGTCAGCCCGCTGGATTCAGTACCGTGTTGGTCGTCTGTAATTAAGCGCCATTTCCCGCGCAATTACCCTCCCCACGACACCTCACACACAAAAGGACCGACACTTCAAAAATCCAGATCGAGTATCCACAAAAAAGAGAATGGGCGCCATCCATAGGTAGTCTCACACCTTTGATGTCAATATATCATTTGTAAACAACTTGCATCTGTCTCTTTTGAGCAGTACTGACCAAAAGTGACCATATGTGCAGTACTTAAAATTTACTGTAAAACAGGAATTGGATGAACTACAAATTTGACTTTCGATCGACAGTTCGACAAATGCAAGAGCGCTCTAAATGTTTTGACCGCTGTTTAGGGATTTCGCAAATCTTTTGAGCAGTACTGACCAAACATGACCATATGTGCAATCGTAGATACTTAGATTGTACTCCAAACAAGAATTAGATAAACTACAAAATCGACTTTCGATCGACAATTCGATCGACAAATGCAAGAGCGCTCTAAATGTTTTGACCACTGTTTAAGGATTTCGCAAATCTTTTGTGCAAACATTGTCTAATCCTCCAAAACGGCGTACAAACAATAAACATGTTCTTCTAAGCACCGCAAAACGGTCAATACACTGCACCTGTACACTCTCATGCGCCAGAGAAACCTTTAAAAGATTGAAGCCCGGTAGCTTCAAAAGTACAATTTGCAATGTTTGGAACAGGTGGAAAAATGGCAAAAATAGTTTGCATTAAGGCCTTTGGAGTGTGCTGCTTTTAAAGTACTTTATTTTGAGAAGGTACATAACTCTAGTTATAACAAATAACTTTTAAAAACTATCTATTAATTTGTCTATTTTAATACATATAGGTCTTTGGCCATGGCCAAGATCGACCAAAATGCATTTCCATCGAACAGGCGAATACTTATGCATGTAACGGAGAGGGCCCTACATTCGCCACTTTTTTCTAAATCATACTTTTCAAAGGTGAAATCCAAGAGTCAAGGTACGTTTTTTATCAAAACTTTAACGTCAAAAATAAATGAAACCGAAAGTGGCGAATTTACGGTACAGTGGCGAATTTAGGGGCCCCTCCGTTACGTATGTTTTTGATATTATGCTCTGAAAATACTCATCGCAAGAAGTTCGGCGACCATGCAAAAAATGTCCTGGTGTTATTTGTTCCCGGCGTGTTTTCAACGTCCCACCATCTGCTGAGTCGTGCACGCGAAACGTGTGCCGTCCGGACATGATGATTGAAGACGCAGAACGTTTTGACGGAAATTGAAAGCGAAGACAACAACGTGGAATCACGTGGACACACACAGAGCGCGCAGCTGCACACTTCTAGTCAAAGAACTGTGTTTCTTTTCATTTCAGTATTATATTCTTTAGATGTGCAACGAAGGGGTTAACAAAAACAATTTTCTTTTACTTTCCGAAATTTACATTTTAAAAGATGCCTACTCTACCAGCACTTCCAACATCACACGATTAGATTTTATTGCATTGCATATCTATAAGAACCGTAAAGCATTTTCCTTGTTTTATACTTATACTTAAAAACCTAACAGAATGATTCAAATAAGGATTTTGCTTCCTTTAATCTCACAAATCTTCCTGCAATCTACTTTTTAAAAGATGGCTATTCTGCCAGCACTACCTATAACAGCGTTACCATGCAATTGCAATGCGTATCTATCATCAGAAACGTAAATCTCTCCTGTACTTTAATTGTACTTGAATAGCCAACAAACGCATTCATACAAGAATGTTACTTTTCTTAATCTCACGAATCTTCCCATGTGTCTGTATGTCCAAGTGATAAGATAAAGTAGGGCTCTTAACTTAAGAAATGCAGTCATGCAAAAGATCGGATTGAATAGTCTATCGCGTGCTCGCACAGCGCCTGAGATAAAGATGGAGCGAAGATTTTCTTGATATCTTGATCTTGATAGTAGAAAGGTAGAGGGACATTTTCTTCAAACATACATACGTGCCAGACAAGAAAGTAAATGCGGGCGAGTTAGATGTTTTACGTGGTCTATTGTGCATCTGCCGGTAAGGAACTACAAAAGGATAAATGCGACACTTTCACATGTCTCGGATTACGGCGATGAAGATTACGGCGCATTTAAAAATGTATGTCTAAAACGTTTCCTAGTGCCATATAGCTTTAATCTGCACTTCGAATTCTCACCCCAAACCTCGCAGACTCAATACGAATAAGAAGAAAAATAACATTACTTTGTTCTATACCTAGTGCAGCGGAAGAAATGATTGCATTCACAAAGTCACGTCGGCCACCTCACATTGTTGCCCAAATAAACGTCTGCTCAAACTATTTAGTACATGTATCAAACCTATTATATTATATGGTTGTGAGATTTGGGGTAAAGCTTATTCAGATAGCAGTTGCCCAGCAGAAATTATACAGAACCGTTTTTGTAAAAATGTTCTCGGTGTACATAGAAATTCAAGTAACATAGCTAGTAGAACAGAGCTTGGAATGTACCCAATAGACATAGATATATCCATACGTACAGTTAAGTATTGGCTGCGCCTCAAACAGTTGGACTTCTCAACACATCCCTTACAAGTAGACGCTTTACTCTGTCAGCAATCTATACCGAGTAACAGCCGTAAGAAATACTGGTTACAACACGTAAAGGAAATTCTAGACAATACTGGTTACTCTTACCTATGGAACTCTATGAATTCACAGCTAGACAATAAGCATATATGTACATCGTTAAGAAATAGGTTAGAAGATATATATATCCAGACATTTTCTCATAGACTGTCCACAGATAATAGTAAGTTAAGATTTTTCAAGAAACTAAAGAAGGGATACTCAATGGAAACTTATTTAACGTTACTAGATAAATTCGAGGCCAGATCGGCAATGTGCACATGCAAACTTAGAATTAGCGCCCACCCCCTTGAAATTGAGAGAGGGCGGTACAAAAAGCTACCTGTGGGCGAAAGAACCTGTAACCATTGTATGGCAAAACCGGTGGAAGACGAAATACATTTTATTTCTAACTGCCTCTCTAACGATCAGGAAAGAAATGAGTTATTTGAAGAGGCATGCAAATTCCACAAAAATTTCCAAACGCTTACCGACGAAAACAAAACTATAACGCTGTTAACGTCACATAATTCACGCATCATAGAAAAAGTGGGACACTTCGTCTTCCACTGCTTCCAGAAAAGAAGTCAAACCCTAAATACGTAGATTGTAACTCTCAGCAGTCCATATCATTGATAGAATAGTCACTCGTTTACACTTGTCACCATTGTTATCTATACCAAAGTATTTCATTTTATACATGTTTATTATATTTTCTGTATGTTTCATGTTGCAATTAGCCCTCGGGCAAGAACTTGCAAATAAACTTCAATAAAATGGCTTAAAAGTGGACCAAGTTCGTGCCCTGTCCAAACCAGGTGCCGAATTCAGGGACATGTTGTTTCAGTGACTCTAGAAGTGTCGCCGACGCGAAGCGAATGTTTTTAGACACACGCAGGTAGGGCAAAAATAGAAAAAGGATAAAGACATGTGTTTTCAGCATACACACTTACTTCAATACTTTGTGACTAGAAGCCAACCCTCAATGACATACAAGTCAAACATAAAGTGTTACATAATTGTTCTACAGCACAACTTTTCAAAGGCTGGTGCAGGGCTGTTTGTAACTCAATCTATTTTTAAAGTGTTAAAAAAGCTGGAAAGGAAAACAAAAAGATGACCTGTAGATCACAGGCTTTGTGTAATCAATGTGTGCACTGTGCTTTAATGGGGTCCTATGATTTGGTTCCACATATTACAAGGGTTCAACTGTCAACATAAAGTGTGTCAAAAGATGCTACATTCGGAATAGATTACTTTGTTCGCTTCCCAAAACCAGATGCATACGACTGTGAAAAAAATATGGATGTAGATTTCAAAATCTTTTCATAAAGATTACGTTTGTTATATCAAAACGCATTACTTCTCCTCTAAAGCCATCATCGTTGATTTTTTTGTGGCTGTATTTTCAGATATTTTGTTACATCAAGGAAGCGTTATTTTATCATATTTCATGACTCCCGAATATCATCTCAATCCTATATCCCTCCAGACTGCATCAGTCTAATTATTTTCCCCTCACTCCCGTTTGATGTGCCCGTAATGCGCGTGTCCCTCCCGCTCAAAGCTGCAGGATTCTCCGCCAGATGGTGGCACGAGTGTTTCCTGCACGCTCTAATCTACAGCCACAATAGAAACTTTAGATTGGCGCCTCTGCAACCGATACATCAACTTCAACACTTCACCCGCCACAAAACTCATCTATCTTCCATTTCTACGCCGTTTGAGTTCTATGGGCACATTTGGCAGCACGTACCCAACCCCTCCTCTAATTTTAATGACTAGAGCGTGCACCGCCTTTCTTTGTAAAGAGTAAAAATCGTTCTTTCTTTCTTCAGCTATTATTTCTGCTGCCGTTCTTTCGAACTGCTATATATCTCAATTGTATCCACATGTTGTAAGAAACAACGTGCCGGGAACGTTTTCATGATTTCATGGTTTAAGGGCCCGTTTTTTGTTAGAGTTTTAGTTTAAGAAAGGACACAGGTGCAGGCTATGCCTCCTTTGTACTTTATGTTAGAAATTCTACACGGTATACGTTCACTCAAAAGCAACGTATTTTCTGACTTTCTGAGAAAAAGCTGTCGGCCATGTTTTATTTCATTCATAGGTCCGACGATTTTTCAAGAGGGGAACATTTCTCAGGCTCTCGCGTTTCTTTTCACCAGTTGTCTTTATTGACCATGTCACCCTTGAAAACGCCGCGAGTACATCACAAGTGGCAGCACTCCACTGGTGAGAACAGAACTCTTCACGCACTGCTCGAAAAGTCCGCCATACCTTTCCGTGCTCTTGTTCCCTTCGTTCCAACCCGATAGCCAATACACAGTGATACATAGATATCCGTCCTATGGTCAGTTGGAAACAGAATTAGCAATATCCCGCCTATTTTTCTCCCATCATGAGTGCAATCACCTTAATCGACCTCTCGGCCTTAAGAGGATAGAGCAGGACCAGTGTCCTTTCACTGCGGTTCGGGATCCTATTTCGCGTTTTTAGCGCGTCAATGGGGCATCAATTGTTGGCTCAACAGGCAATTAGAGGCGTAAACGTGCTTAAAGAGAGACGGTGAGTGGTGTGAAAGTTCCGACTTCAGGAGCCCTTTTTGTTGGATATTCGATCCCGAAGGCTCAAACCCGACCTGTGAATGGGGAGCTAACTCGGCATTCTTTCCCTGTAGAATATATTTTTATCGGTCTTCAGATTACGACGCGGTAAACGGAACTGTCGTGCAACATGTGTGGCCGGAGTGGGAAATCCGGTAACATTTTACACTACAAATACGTCATAAGGTATTGAACTGTGACCACCAAATAGTGAATACTAATACGAGAAAGCTACTAGTTACGGGAACATTATCGGACGTTTTCGTGTGTACAAAATTGCTTTCGGTACTCATACAATGAGATTGAAAAATAAAAGACTTTTATCGAGCAAAATATTCATGCATGCCCATTCAACAGTGCGATTTAGTGAGAATGCAGTCTTATAATTTTGCCTTACTGCATTTTATACAGTTTGTATCCTCTCTACATTATCAAAGAATACTCAAAGAGTCCATCTGATTTTGCACATAGCTTTATTCAGCAAAACGGTGGCATACAGTGTCGTGTTCAATACAGACGGCTCAAATATCGAGAGTGTCGAAATAAGAGAGAGACAGATGAGGTACAGCCATTTGGGCCACTTGAACGGGAAGTAAGAAATCTCGGTGTCTGACGTTACATGATGCTAACGTGAGTTGTCATGCGCCATATGGGTGGGACGGTTGCTGTAGCATTTAGAGGGAATCTCTCACATATCAGGTCTAATCCAGACATCAGCTGCTTGCGTTTCTTCTACAAAGCACCTTACCGCTTACCGCTTACCGGTCCCTTGACCGGGGTGGTCGTGGGGGCACTTAGCAGCTGAGCACACCTCCCTCCATCTCACCCTGTACAAAGCACCTGCCGTTTGTTAAAAATAATCCCAAACGTTACCACAGGAAATCATTAATAAATAAAACCTACTCATCGAAATTCTCTGACAGGAAATTGTGACGTATATCTACACCAGTCTCTGCCATCCCATTAGCAGACTCTCTCCTGTCTAGTACCATTTTCATCATCTCCCGGTCGCGACTTGGACAAAACTACAACGGTTGTATATGGCGCCATTTTGTCTGGTCGCTTGTTGTTAGTAATAAACCAGCGGTATTAAATCTGGGTTAACCACACTTTTTCCATCTATTTACCAGTGACAGTAGGTTAACTTAAGCTCATCGACCACATGGATTACCTTTTCACTTCCACAAACAAAAGTAGCGGAGAAAGTCCAAAATTAATTCCGACTTTTATTGCCAATTTGATCTAGATCTGTTTCCTGGATGTAACGTTACGTATTATGCTCGCCGTATAAGCGCTAGGTCTCTAGACAGTAAAAGCGACCCAGTAGAAAAAGAAATGGTCAGCAAAAGTGTATTATGAAAAAAAAAAGACGAAGGCCCAGAGAGCCTGCTATGAAGCCTACCGGCCGGCAGTACAACCGAACCTGTACAAAAAGAAATGACCAACAAAAGTGTATTATGAGCCAAAAAAGACGAAGGCCCAGAGAGCCTGCTATGGAGGCTGCTAGGTGTCAGTGCGGCCGCTTCCACGGATGGAACCGAAACCCCGTCGCGGATGGTACTGAGGAAAGAGGAGACAGGTTTTCTAAAGGGCTGCGGTTAAATTGAGTTGTCATGGGCCGTATGTGACAGGGAAAGACAGTGTCCGGTGACAGCGTGTACAATAAAGCTACAGCCATGGCAACGGTTATAAACGTGAAGAAAAAGATCTAGTTTCAACAAAAGAGCTTAGAGTATGAAAGGAATCGAAATAGATGTAAATTGATGTTATAAAAGTACTGCAAGCTAACAAATAAAAATTCCCGATCTTCCATAGACCTCTAACATCTGCTTGAGGATTATCATACTCCACACTTTCAATGGAGAATGCTGACTAAGAATACCCACGCTTAAACCTCTTACCTTCAAAATAGACTAACAAAGGGGCGAAATCAGCTAGGACCACACGCGTGGCGCCTAAAAATACTTCTGACTTTGTCTGAACTGATTCCTGGTATCTTTCGGTAAACTTTAGCTATACAGATTCCTGGCACAACTCTACTTCACTGTTTACCTCTTAGATTTATTACTGTAAAGAACCGAGCAATGCCTCTTAAGTTCGGTAAATCTCGGCAAACTCCGTAATCCAACATGAAATGAAAACTGGATTTAGAAATGCCGAAATACGCCAGAAAATCTCACACTTCCATATAGCGTCCGTTTGCCTCTACTAGCACCGTACTTTACCTAAGCAGATTACAACGTTGTCACGTACTGAGGATTATATGCTGATCGCTTGGCGAAGTTTTCATTGTGTCCAAGTAAAGCGCTTGTTGACAGCTCTACTGGCAGAACTGTAGCGTGGAGGAAACACCATTTTTGTCTCGCATTTTTTTCTGCTGAGCCGTACTTTTGTTAAGTCAGCCGCTCTACGCTCTCTTCTTGAGGACTTTCGGTCACCAAGGAGACGGATTACTTTAAATTCTTGTGCATTGGCTATGCAAGGTGGAGTGCTGGGCATTGGTTGAGTCAGGGAGAAAAGAACTGTTTTGCAGGACCACAGCGCGCAGCAAGATGGCGTTTTATCTAAAACGAATTGTTGACGTTCGCAACAACATTCTTAGTCGAATGAATCTGTATGTTGGTGGTTAAACACATGTTACTAAAATAGTTTTGCCCAAACTCTCATCTTTTCGCAGATAGCTCTCGGTCTCTCTCTTCCCCCTTCTCTCATTTCCTTCTAAAGTAAAACTCATTTCACGTTTAGTTCAGTAGAACGTCCCTACACTTTCATGGAGGGGGGCATCCAATGTGGCAACGGAGAAGTATAAAGAAGAATGCATATCAAACTTAATCTGTAGATATGTTCTTCCATGCTTGCCGAACAAAGAAAGCTTCTGTCCTTCGAGACAAAACCACCAGGTTAATATGAAGTGATCCAAATGCTTCCTCCAAGTAGTTTCAACCTGACAAAGTCTATTTAGATGCCGCCATCTGGCAGAATACTGGCTCAAATATTTCTGTGTGGAGAGACAATTGTCTGAGTTCAGTCCTAAAGGCGTGATTATGGCTTTACTACGATGAAAAATCGTGCATGAAATGTCTTCTCCATACACGCCCCCCTCCCCACGCACACAACCACATGTAATGTGCACATAATGCTCTTTTACGTGTCAAAAATAACTGATAGGCGGTACTCTACGAGTCAAAAGGGCTTAATAATCCGCTTGAATGATTTACTTTCCGTAAAATCCACATCACACGCTTACATGACTATTTAGAAATCCTGCAGGTGCAGTAGAAAAGTGTGTTCCCGCCTCGTGGAAAATCGCAAATTGTAGAGTTACATGCGGGTATTGTATAGCGAGGTCGTGTAGGGGGGCCCTAAGAACTCTTGAACATATGTTGTTTAGGGGATATGTTGCTACCGGATTCAAAGGTCGAGGAAACGTTAACTTTCAATGGCACAAAAATATTGAAGAAAATATCGAAGCGTTTGCAACTTTTAATGATTGTTTTCCCCCTTTTGTAAAAGAGTCCATATTATAGCCTGCGATCGAGAAAACATAGCAGCAAAATTTGAACTAAATTAACAGCCATTCAGTCCGTATAATAAACGCATGACACTACTTGTATACGGAGTGAGTGTGCACCAGGCAACTATGGACATAGCTGCACTAAGTGGCTTTCGACAACGTGCAGATATCGCCGTGCCCTGTGAACATTAACACCTGCCTATTTTCCAAAGTGAACTTTGATTTCTAAGTAGTACACACGGCCGACTACATAGTATTATAAGAAGCAAAATATCCTCTAAAATGCACGCAGTCCTATGAGTTGTATGCTCACTATCAACCGATATCACAACGTACTAGACATAAAAGAAATCTTAACTGTCGGACGGTTGACGCATCGCAGGCAGGTTTCATTGATTTAAGCGGCCTTATGAATTTTTCATCGTCTTTACTGATACAATGAGAGGCGGCAAACAGCGAGAGGGAACAGATTTACAACCACCACTTTAGTTTAGAGAGCGGGAGAAAAAGTGGCATGGTGTTCCAAGGTATGGAGGGGATGTCGTGGATAAAGTACGCCGTTTCTGACGATTCTGCGTCAAAAGACAACCGGAGAGGGCGTGTTGAATTTGAGTCGTCGTCAGGAGGTGTTAGTCGCGAATCGCCCCCTCTTCGCAGCGCTGATGTGAAAGGTCTAACCGGTGCGAACAAAGCAGTTAATCGTCCGGAAGGTAAGGTCTTAACTGGGTCAAGAAAACGCGTGCAGTCAGCTACTAATGGTCTATAATGTTTTCCGTTTATTCCATTCCACTATGAGACGTGTTTGCCATTGGAGTGAAAGCCTATGTAGGCAGTTTACGACCAAACGACGTGGCGTGTGAATAGTTTTGATGCATAATGTAGGAGAAAATGATCAGGTGTACGAAAGGATACTCTGTGCGACGCGACACGTTTAGTGCTAGAGTTAGGGCACTGCGTTCATTTCAGAGCTGTCCACATTACTTTCCACTTGCTCTAAAGACTTTGCTACTCTCTGTTCGATAGATAAATTCAAGTACATTCTGGGAGGCGATAATCCACATTGTGTACAAGTAGGAAAATATGTCCACGATTGTTTATACCGTAGAACCAATAGTGTAAATGACATGCTAGACCCTTTATGTTGATGTATCCATACTTATAGATATCCATATATAGATGTTTAGTTGTACTGTAAGTAGTTGTTATACATGTAGACCTTACGAAAGTCGCTGTACTTTTGTCGTGTCAATAAAGATTGTTATTTATTCCCGATTTAGTTGTTGGGTTCAAAGGATGCATTTTTCTACCGCGAATTTTTCCCTGGCGACAGGTCAACGTTTTGTTCCAGTGCTAAGATCTTAAACATATCGTGAATTTATGCGATTTACTGTGAATCATATGCCTTCTATGATTGACAGCATACGTGAGGTCTTACCTCTTATTGTCTAAAGCAAGCCTGGTACCGGGCAACCCTTTCTGTCACAGTGCAGTGTGGTAACCAAACAAAGTCATAAAAGTAGCTGAAATGTTTCCGACTTAAAAGATAACAAGAACAAACATAGTGCCTTAGCCCCAGACGCATGACCTCCCAAGCAATCCAGGTGGTAAATTTTAAGTGCACAATGCATGTCCCCACTTTGAATTGGACATCTCTGTAATTACATTTGTGTAATTTCTGCCAGGCTTGTTGGATTGGCAGATAACATTAACAATGTCATAACGGGCGGCAGGTAAGGCCTAATGTAAGCTTGGCAGTCTCGGACATCCTACGTTCTAGTCTGCTAATGCTTAGGTCACATTTCCAAATCAGGCCCCGACCCTGGCTTTTTTAGAAAACGAAATACTAGTAATGAAAATGTATACCTAGAAATGTACACAAATCATGTCCACGACTCTCCTTTTGATATCATATTTCTCGCTCCCGAAAGCTGCCCGTTTGGGCTCCGGTTTGGAATGTAGGCATACCACGTGCGCGTTCTGTGACTATTCGTCCACCCTAAGACCTTGGAAGATACGATTGTTACATTTTTTCCAGGCAGAAAGCGACACCACCGCGGCCGGCTAGCTTCTTTAATGGTACGATCAAGTCACATATTGTCTTGTACAACATTACTGATGGTGTTTTCTTGTCGTTACTCAGGTACTTGTGAGAGCGGGACGCAGGATTCCCTAACTCCCGGGTTTGCGGACGATCCCGAGGGCTTCTCCCGGTTTGAGAACAAGTCGGGCCTAGCGGAGGACATGAAACTGTTGGCCACGATGCCGGAGCTGTATGACGTCACATTCTTGGCTGGGGAGGAGCGAGAGCCCGTGTACGGCATCAGGGCAATCCTTGCTGCGAGAAGCAGGTGCGGCTACAGTTTGCAATCATTTCGCTAGAGGTCCTCGTCTGCAGTTCAAAGTCATTCTGATTGAGTTTCCATTGGGCACGTGTGATCATTATTATGCAAATTATTTCCCGCAAAATATCAACATGCAAATTCCTGCATTCCTTCGCTTGGACATAGATCATGATCGTATTTTGTGGGGATGAAATTATTTCAGAATTGTCGTTCATGCACAAATGGTTCAAAACGGTGTCAAATTGTCAGTTTTGACACCATGTAGGCTTAACATAATGTCCAATAAAAGTAAAAACATGAACGTTGCCGGCAGGATTCGAACCTGCGCGGGTAGAACCCAATGGATTTCAAGTCCATCGCCTTAACCACTCGGCCACGACAACCTGTTGTAATGTTAATTTTCATCTGCACGATCGTCCATGTCATTTCCATAACATATCGCATTATAAGGCCTACATCACAGTTTCAAACCGGGGCCCGGCCGGGCAGCTTTCTGGAACGATAACTATGATATAAAAGACACAAACTACACAAGACGTAAAGAGAATAGTTGTGGGCATTTTTCTTGTATATTTTTACGTATACATGTCTATTTTTCGTTTCCACAAACACCCCGGCCGGGCCCCTGTTTGGAATTCCGAAATGTGACGTTAGCCATAGTTAGTGCTGACTTATGTCTAGTCGTAATATCAAGTCTACACATTCTATCCTCTTTCAGAAGTAACTGTCAAGATAAACCGTGTTGCCATTTGCCGAATCAAACGTAATGTTCGTTATTTTTAGATATTGCGTTTGTAAAGTCTAACGGAGATCGAAATAAACAAACAAATAAACAAACAAACATTTCCTTTGCAGGGTTTTCCACAAGTTACTCTTCTTGACATCTCCCAAGATTCGCAACAAGAAGACTTCGAGACACTCGGGCTCCTTCGCCAGAATATTTTCCAAGCTCGGCAGCAACGACAACTTAAACATGAACTCACCTGACGTCATCGAGGTGCCCGACTTTGACCCGGATGTGTTCCGTGACCTCATGGAGTACATCCACACGGGATGCGTCAAGCTGCAACCGAGGACGCTCATTGGTAAGGACTAATTGACCAATGAACAAGCACGTGGATCATGACAATCAAAAAGCAATCAACGTCAAGTAAACCGTGTCAAAATAGGCGCGGTGACCAATAGACGAGCAAGGAAAGGCCGAAAACGAATAAGAAAATCGTAACCTAAACAACCTTTGCGATATGCTTACATTGTTTTTATTAAAGTGATAAACCTTCCATAAAGAAAAAGCTGTGTGTAAATCTAAATGTATTTATGATATGATGAATATTATTAGATTTCATTACCTAGCCTTCACCAGGCCGTCCTAAGGGGGTACGGGGGTAGTAGAATTCGGCAAAAAAAAAAAACAACGGGAAATTGGCCAGAAGAGTCAGTCCACGCTATTAGATTTTAATGTTGCGCGGCTGGCAAACTTATCTGGTAGCAAAACTCCCCTGGCAAATTATTCTCCCTATAACAACCAGCATAGTCAGTCTGGTAGAGACTACTAATCATTATGATGCAAATCAAAACATTTGCCGAAAGAAAACATATTTGGCTGGCATTCTCAAGTACAGCAACTTTGTTCTCATCAATAAAATAGAATCACATTGCAATTTCAATTCTTGTATTTTTCTCGTAGGGTTGATGAACGCTGCCGAGTTTTACGGGTTGGAAGAACTGCGGCGGGCCTGTATCGGGTTCCTACACTGCTGTATCAGTCTCGACACCGTCTGTCCACTACTGGGCTCTATGGAGAAATATGTGCACTTCAAGTCAACGAGGTCACTCATGCAAAAGGTAGGTTAAGTAACCACGGAAAAAAGTTTTGGTTTCGAAGGGTCAGTCGAATCAGCTTTAGGTCGTCTGATTTTCTGCGCGCTTACAACTTTTGAATAGTGAAACGTGTGTCAACATTTTGTTGCTACGTTCAGGACGAAAATGTTACGAGTTTGTTGTTTGCCCGCGCTCATGACCATTTCTGTCGTTCTTCAACAGGTGCTGGAGTTTGTAGACGACCACGCCACAGACGTGTTGACGCAGGCGCCTTTTGCCATTCTCCCTGATCACGTGGTCAGGCTAGTCCTCTCGCGAGATGTTCTGCAGGCAGACGAGGTCACAAAAGTAAGCAACCGAGTTGACATTTGTGCGACGTCGACTTTGGACGTTCTAACACTCCCAGAGTAACATTAACAGTCCCAAAGTAACACTCCATATGTGGTTGAACTGTTTGCATGCACTAGAAGTTGTGGAAGCCAATATTAAGTGTCTGTCAGCGTACCAATTAGGCCTACGTCACATTTCCAAAATGGGGCCCGACCGGGCAGTTTTCCTGAACAAAAAATATGATATAAAAGACACTAAAGAAACTACACAAGGCGTAAAGAGAATAGTCGTGAGCATTATTTGTGAATATTTTTATGTAGCATTTCTATATTGCGTTTCAACAAATAGCCCGGCCGGGCCCCGGTTTGGAAATGTGACGTTAGTCTTAGTGGTAATATTTTGTGTGCAACCTAACTTTTGACTCATGAGGCCTTTTCTGACATTATACTCTCCTTCCATTTTCTGCAGTTCCACGCAGCTCTCCGCTGGGCCCGCCGCTACAGCGACAAGCACCCTGACATTTCCGTGAAGGCCGCCATTTCCCCACTGCTGGACTACATAGACTTCAACTCCATGTCCGCCATGACACTAATGAAGGACATCCGGGCCACGGGAACTGTCCCGGATGAAAAACTTGTTACTGCGCTTGCGTACCAAGCGGACCCTGCCAGCGTGGAGTCCATGCGCATGCGTAACGCGGCGAGATCGCCGCGACGTAAGCGGAACAATGTGACGTCACAGATGGCGGCGCTAAGCATGTCAACGGACAGGTTAGATGATGACGTCAACAGTGACGTCGGCGAATCGGACAGTGGAAACAGCAGCAATGACCATGATGACGGGAGCTTGCACTACTTCTAGAATATACAAGTGAAACACGTGCGGTAGAATCAGTTGAAAGACAAGAACAAAGCGATCTTACCATGACATGGGAAGGAAAAGTGACGCTCAACGAATGAGGGACCTTCAAGAAAAAATGTGGAAACCTGTACGCTGAAGAACTGAATACTTCAATAGGACTAGTCAGTATTCAACACTCAACATGCCCCCTACCACTGTGAACTCCAACTGCAGCACACGATACCAAGTGTTTAACGAAGTGTTCTTCTAATACAAGGAGGTTATAATAAGGACTAGACCGGTACACATCGGGAAATCCCATAAGAAATTGTTATGGATTCAGGTGTAATCTCATTGTTTGATGGTTTGTCGACACTTGACAAGTGTATTGCAGAGACGTGACCAATATTTACTGTAAATGAATTTGTTTCACTGTATCCTATTTTAGGAGCAGGCAAGCTCTCCTAACGTCATTGTACATAGTGTATATGTCTCTATTAACTCCGTAAAATGTAATAACAGTATTGTAATATTCAACTAACCACAAAGGTGTCCTTGAAAGCTGTAATGCTCTGTCAGTGTGACATCATATTTAATCGTTTTGTCGATATAATATTGGAATTTGTCCCATCAAGTTGTGGATTTTGTCAAAACATGATGTACATTTTGTACCTTTGTGTATGGCATGGTTTATTGTGTATTTCTGTTTCATACTAGTATCATACTGGGTGTAGATTCATACATGAAATAAATTCAGGCTATTGCCTACAACAAGGCTCCACCTCTGAGGCATTGCCAAAAACAGAATATATACAATTAAAGCATTACTCAGTTCAAGTAATTCAAGGAAATTCAGCATGGTGCAGCATACTGTATTGTCATGTTGCAATTTAAATAAAGTCAAAGAAATTCAGTGTCATCCAATGCTATTTAATATGCAATAATTTGCCACCCACCTTACTTCAATCAAAGTTCGTAAATAAAGTTATCAAAATCATGTTTCAAATCATCCATTCATCAACCAATTCATTCATTATGTACAGTCTTCTGATAAACAAATTGTTTTCACTTCAACAGAAAATTGAATGTGTCCCATAAGTCAAGGCGAACAGGGAACAAACCCTATGGGTTACTGAAAACCTTTAGAGCTTTGTAGCTATACAGTCAAACCTGTCTATAGCGGCCAGTCAAGGGACCGGACAAATTTGGCCACTATAGACAGGTGGCCTCTGTATAGAGGTGGTAACTTGTAGATAAAATACCCAAGGGACCGACAAAAAGTGGCCACTATGGACAGGTGGCCCCTCTGTAGAGGTGGCCCCTAATACAGGTTTGACTGTAGTTCTAGATACAATACAGATTCTCTATACATATTCACACAGTTTTATAGATTTTTTCTAATAATACAGATATTCTCTGATTCTAATTTGAGAACAAATAAAGAATTCACAGACTTTTAAAAAAGTCTGCAACCTCTAGGGCACAATATATAGCACACAGGCTAAACCTTTAGAACACATAGAATATAAAGAAGGTTTATAAAAGACAATGCCCAAAATTAGGAGAAACAAATATATTGATACTATAGGTTTGTATCTTTCAAACAGTTTGGGGAAAATCGAACATAACACACTTGATACTGATGATCTAGTCAATGCCTAGTCCTCTACAGCACATGTGTCTATCTTACACATGGCTGCATTAGCAATGGGGAATGCCTTGGTATTGTAGTGGAAGAGCCAACGGTCCTCAGCAGGGATGTACTCAAACACATTGCTGAGTCTTCCCATGTCCCTGTACCCCCCTACCACCCAAATGGAATCACCCAAGGCCGCGGCGTGGACGGTTCGGAGCTTCCACGGCATGGGAGCACACTGGCTCCAGGTGCCATTTGTAGGTGAGAAGACTTCGCAGGTGTCCAATACAGCATCTGAAATCAAACACAACAATTTTTAATATTTCAATAATTGTAGACATCCAGGTTAGGCCATAGCAAGTAAATTTATGGATCCTCTACAGACTGCAAAAATAACGAGATAGGGCAAAACAACAACAACATTTATTGCCTGCATTCTTAAAATAGACACCTTAAATGTTGTAACAAGAATTAAAGGGACAAAACATGCCATCACAATCAATAAGGCATTGGGGTAGTAAAAGTGACACTAGTGTGGTAGAATACACATCAACAACATTCCAACAACACAATGTTGTGATATTATCAACTGTATCAGAGATAAACATCACCACTTAACCAGTACTTTCATAATGAAGAAAAAGATGAATTCTTACTGTCAGTTGACAGCCCCCCTATGGCATATATGCTGTCATTGAACACCACGACGGCATGACCCTTCCTCGCTTGGTGCATGGAAGCAACCTCAATCCACCTACAAACAAAAATGTAAGCAGTTAATGCAGCATATAGACATTCATCCCAACTTGTTGGTTGGTTGGTTCAATCATGTTATAGAAATATTAGTACAATGTACATTGTACTTGCAGGTCTGTCTCCAGGACCCATCCTTCTGGAAAGAAATTTGCATGTTGGGACAGAAAATAACTTTACCCCATTCATCCCAAAATGACATGAAACCGTTGAAAATGTACTTTCATAACCTTAAAATGACACATATAACCAGGAAAATCAATGATATGGGCTCCCCAAGAATGAGTGGGACAGAAAAAAACTTTTAAGCTGGAGATAGCCCTGTTGTATCTATAACCAAATTACCTACAAAAGGGTAGGTAAATTGATAAATATGAATCAGACAGCTCCAGAAAGTGCTGCAATCATGAAATCACACTATCTAATCTACAGACATTTCCTACCTTTTGGTCCACTTTGGGTTGCATTTTTCACAGTTTCTGAGGATCTGAGGGTTGCTGGAATTGCCAGAAGCGCCACCTATCACCCAGAGATAGCCCCGCAGGGAGACCATCCCATGCTCATAGCGGCCGAAGCTCATCTTTTCAATCCTCTTTATCCTCTCTGTGACGGGGTCCAACTCCTCCACTAGATCCATGCCTGACATCCCTATAACAGAAATGATGCATGGTTTAACATCAACTCTCATAATTCCACCTGGTGCCATACCGGTAATACCTCCACATGAAACAACATACTGCGGCCCGACATCTGGCTTTGCACGGGCCGGCAGCGGTTCCGCACCCACAAGGACCTGCTGGCCACCGAGAGCGACTACTTCCGAGCCATGTTCTAATCAGGGATGCGAGAGTGCAAGCATGAGGCCTTCTTAAGATTGCTTTGAATACCTGAATATCTGAAGTGCATATACCTCATGATCAGGTCCCCTGTTGCTACATTAGTACATCTCTTTAGATCACTCTAAATTCATGTATGCTTCCTCATGTGGCGGTATTATGGCACCCGGCAGAATTATGAGAGTTAATGTACAGTAGTAGATGTGGTAATGCCAAAAGTTACATATTCTATCACCATACTTTTTGAACAAAGGACATTTGTGGAAAGCATCAGAAATAGCTTAATCATAGGCAGTCTTGGCTTATCATATATTTCATACTCAAATAGGTTCTAAAGTGATTGGTCATCAGTAGTGATCCTGAAGAAGGCGACACTGTTGCCTGTAGTAGTTTGATCCGTGTATACCTTTGGTTGAAGAAAGTTTAGCATTGTACTTTGATTACTACCAACACAGATGAGCTTCCAGGACATATTCAAATATTTTAAAAAGCTATAGCCTATCATAATGATGAAGGATCTCACCATGATTCGCGGTCCCTCCGCTGATATAGACCTTCCCGTTGAGCTGGCACACGGCCGGACTGTCCCGCGCTATGTCCAGGGAAGCCTGTGTAGTGTACCACTTCCCTGTAGCCACGTTGTAACCGTCCATTCTCTTCACAGGGAACAGGTAAGATCCTCCGATGATGTACACCTTCTTATCAACAAGAACCGCACGGCTGTCTCTGCGCTTCTCTGGCATGGTGGGTAAGTCTGTCCACTGGTGGGTCTTATGGTCAAATACCTGAAAATGGTCAAATATTGAATACAAGAAATTGAGGAAATTGATTGGTTAGAAGGTTCAAGTCTTTAACCTACTACATGTATGAAAAGTATGATTGCTTTTTGGCACCAAAGCTTTATTTCTTACAATATTGAGCAGCTGGGTGATGCTAAGTTATTGATTTGGAGAATGCTTGGATAATAGAGGAAAAAAGACAATAAACCAGGCAGTGAGAGTGAGTAAGAATGTGAGTGAGAGTGCGTTTGTTCTAAAAGGCTCATGTAAACTGCAAAATCTTACTACAGTTTCATCCTAAGTACTGATTACTTCAGAGAAAAAGATTCTATTTGCAACTATATCAAACTTGATAAAAGTGCATGCTGGATGCAAATCGACCAATTGTTTTCATCTCCCCCTACCTGGCAGCAGGACTTTTCCGATCCACCAAACATGGCGATCTGGAAGTCGTGCTTTTTCTTACGGAGGGTCGTCTGTTCCTTCATCTCTGCACGCTCCTCCTCATCCAGCAGGTGGTACTTCATTCCAGCTATATGTGATAGAAGAAAAGGCATGGGAAGTTTGCCATGCTGTGGGCTTGCTTGTGCTGCATCTTTGTGTCTGTTATAGTATCAGTAACAAACTGGTATGATTCTTATAGTTATACAATAGGTAGCTAATTCTAGTCCTGTGACATAGTAGAATCATTGGTGCATTCATGGCAGACTGTATTTTCATCCCAATTTACTACTATTAACGACCTGCCATGAACTCCCAGAAAAGAATAGTGTAAAAAAACATTCAGGTTTAAAAAGTCAGAAAGCTCGAATTTTGTAGATAATTACAGAGTTCACATTTAATCTAATACACTGCACAATGATACTATTTTCTTCTTACAAATACATTTTTGTAAAAAGTATATGATTATCTTGGGACTGACATAGATAATATTAGATTTATAACCTACACATGATCATCTTGAGACACTCAGGCTTGTCCTGGAGGAGGGGTTCGGACTCGACTGTGGTGCTGAGGTACGAGCGCGTGATGAGGTTGAAGCGGATAAGGGACATGATCTCCACCGTGTGTTCTGTACGAGGCTTATGCTTCAGCCAGGTGATAGCCGCATCATACACCTATGAAAAAAGAACACAAAGGTTAGAAAGTTAGTCTAGAAGTAGAACCCTAAAATATCAGATGTTACAAATACTGGAGCAACTCACATGATTAACCAAAAAGACGTCTTTGCTCTAATAACTATTATCATAGAGCCAGACAACATTGACCAATCAAAACTTAACAAAAGGCTCCATTTTCCCCAGGACATTATAATAATATCCCATATCGTACATACATTTTATACTACCCGCATTTGGGGTATAGGTCGCATTCTCAGGGTATTGTCGACGATTAGTGAGTAGAGGAATCCTTACCACACTGGGAACTAGAACCACAAAATGGTACACAGTTCAAAGGCAATCAAAACATGCGCATAGATCACAATTGGTAACGTTATAGCAGGTGCAAGAAGTGGTGGTGAGATTTTATCAATATCTGGAATTTAAATTAGTTACAATTACATCTCCATTCTGCCCAGGTTCACATTAGCAACAATGTTCATGGTACATGTACATGTATTTATGGTACTTACAACATTCTCACTCTTGACAGTCAACTCATTGCTGGCCAGTATTTCTTTCAACACAGGCAGCTCTAACTGTGCGAACTCCTCCTCACAAATCACTTCTGTGAAGTTCTCATGACTGTACTGTTTTGCCTGCTCACTCAGGTCCTTACAGTTCAGATACTCAGCAAACTGTTGAATACCAAGACAATTCGAAGGGGTCATGTTTTCCTTAAGGTAGTTGCAGCATACATTCTTCACTGTCCCGATCTGGTAACGGTTAGAAGCAGATAGAAGGGACTGGACGTTTTTGTCTGTTATCTTGATACAAGCCGTGTAGGCAAACTCAACCAAAGCCTCGATCGTTTCCGCCTCGACCTCCTGCAATGTGACCTTTTTGGATTTTTCCTCGGACATTTTTGAGGTGAACATGGCTTGAAAGAAAGGACTTGAAGTCGCGATGACAACGCGATGAGCGCTGATTTCTTTCCCCTCTACTTCGAAGACGACATCACAGAGGATGCCCTCTTTGCGAAGGTTGTTCATGTGGGTAAGGAAGGATGCTTGCTGAAAATACTGCTTTTCTAGACGACGTTGTTTCTCTTCTGCGGTCTCATGTTCCTCGTCTTCCATGTGGTGACGTTTTGCCACCGGATGGCAGGAACACATATTTGCTGATCTAGTTGTTGTGCTGCGTTAGAACCCAATCACTGCGTGCTACACAATGTAGTCATGAGCTCCATGAAGATGTCTGTGTTCCATTATTTCCGAAGATCAATTAGACCTATGACGAGGTAAAATGTACAAAGCCATGTTGCATGACCAGTTACTTCCACTGTATGGAGACCTATCATTGTATGTTGGTTATGCAGAATCATCCAAATCTCTACTCAACTTGATATGATACTAGTAAGTCAAACACCTTAAAAACCTTTATCGTTTTGTGGATATAACGTTAACGTTAACGTTATAGTTCGACCTTCCGTTGCGTTGTACGATCTACTAAAATAGAATAAAGACTACCCAGAAAAGAAACCTAGGGTCTGACGAAAACGTTAAGAGATCGTCGACAACACTATTCAACAACAGCTTATTCCACACACTGTAAGTTGTTAGACAACGGTCGGAGGAATAAGAACAACTTCTCAAACCTTTGTTACCTTCGCGAACAAGTCGACAAACCAGATGAGTAGGTCCTACCATAGAAATATGGGGGTGTTTAGTTATCACAAATGTAACGGTTTCAATCCTCAGTTTCGATACTTAAACATATCTATTAAAAGAAAAAGAAGCATATCTGTGTTTACGTTATATAAGATATTATATAGCGCATTAGAATTACACTTTAATCAAAGATATGTAGCTCAACTACACCCATATTTTCAAGTGTGGTAGTCTCATAAGCTTTGACCCGCCCAGGAATTCTAAGGCGACAGTATGCAAGCAATACATTTTGTATAGCAAGGAAAGTCAGATAAAACGATCATATTACCATTTATCATAAAATATGATATAAGTTTTAGTTTTTACTTTTTAATGTGTAAAATCTGAGGAAATATTTTTGCTTTGAAATGGATTTTTGGTCTGTAAACAAACACATGTTCCTTTCCTTGCCCTCTTACTGTGTTAGGCATCAAGTTTCGTCGGTTTCGTGATGTGAGTTTTCTTGCTTGCAGAAGTTGACGTATCACGGCGGTTTGGAGAACTATTTTCGTCTTACAGTTGAAAAATGAGGAGACGTGGGGTGGGAGCTGGCGCCATCGCCAAGAAGAAATTGGCTGAGGTAACGTTACATTCATAAATGAGGTGCCAAACTTATTTTGGCACCCTCCCCCGCATTATGTGGCAAAAATAATTATGGGGGTGGGGGGCTGGGATTACAGATAAGACTCCACCACATTACAGACAGACTAAGATGGAACACACGATTTATACAAATAACGTTAAGCACTTAATTTTATATTCACTGCAGCTGAGATATTTCAATCTGGATTATTATAGGACGTTACCAAAGAATTATTTGATGCTGGCAAAATACACCTGGTGATTATTATTTATTGATGCAACAAAAAGTACTGTGCCATTTGTAACGTTATGGTCAACTGCAAACTACAAATTAGAAATGCAAAATAAATCTTATATCCATCAAATATTCATAGAAACTTGTTATACATCTGACATGCTGGAATGACCAGGCCAAAATAGATCTTACACTGTAAGATCTATTTTGACTTACACCATTAAGTATCCATAAAATATGACACGCAAGAAGGGGAAAATGCTTTTATCAGGGCAAATCGAAAAAGAAATGGACCTTCAAACTTACCAGATTTGTAGTCTGTACTATGGAGACCGTGACAATGTAAAGAAAGTAAGTTTAAGCAGCGGGTAAACAATTGGTGAGATTTCGTTTTCGGAACAGTGCGCCGGGATGCGGGGAAGTGACTTCCGGCATCACAAGGGTTGCTACACAAATACCAATAACATCAGCCTGATTTGAGCTGCGGTCCGTGCAATCTGGGTTCGAGTCTGGGGATGAGGGGGATTTTCAAATGTCATTTTTTCCCTTTAAACAGCCATTTAACATAAACAATAGTTCCAATAACTAGAAAAAGGTTCGCACACGCAAACCTTGGCAAAATGCCAGCTTTTTTAAAAGCACTTGTTTCTGTTGACCACAGGCAAGATACAAGGACAGGGGAACTGAGATTGCAGCTGATCAGTTGGCACAGGTGAGAATGGAAACAACAACTAAAATCTTTTTATCATTTGGTACATCCTGCTTTATTTCCTCAGAAAACCCATCTTGAAACTTGTCAGAGAATGCTTTACAAGGCAAGACAGTTGCAATCAGCTTACAGTGGTTCATTCTTAGTGGAAATATTAATTATGTACCCTCCCCAATACAGATGTCAAAACAGCTGGAGACATTTCAAAAGCACCTGGAGGAATTTGCCACCAAGCACAAGGATGACATCCGACGGAATGCAGAGTTCCGTAGACAGTTCCAAGAGATGTGTGCTACTGTGGGTGTAGATCCACTGGCATGTACGTGCCTTCATATTCACAATAATGTGATGTAGCAATGATGCCACCCATAATGTCTGTAGCATCAAGTACTGGGTCATGTTTGTAGCCAAGGTATTTGATATTATGCATTGAGTAACAAGTTAATTGTCCCTAGAGCATCACTTTGATAACTTCTGAGTCTGATATAGGTGATAGCATTTTCAGCACCAAGGACAGGGTAGAAAATCTTGTAAAAAATGACACTATATTTCTTTCACACTGTACTTATACATGTGAAGGGCTATTGTTTGTTTTATCATTTGTTTACCCTACTACCAAATATTTTAATACACGTACATGTACATTGTAACTGTATACCAAAAAGAATGGGAAATGAACACAATAATACATTTGTACACGTAACAAGACACACAACACTGTTTCCTTTTAACTTTGTTGATTGGCACTCATACCAATTTTTGAATTTGAATGATATTTTTATGATGGATTCACTCCAAAATAAATGTATTTTTGCCTATCTAGTCACTTGGCTTTTTCACCCTCATTGTATTTTGATATAAAGCAAAGCATTGTACCAAAGTTTTGTACTCCTGTAAGTGTACATGTATTCTTTTCTCAGCTGGGAAAGGTTTCTGGTCAGAAATGCTGGGGATTGGAGATTTCTACTATGAGCTGGGAGTTCAGATTGTGGAAGTCTGTTTAGCCACAAAACCCAGGAATGGAGGTAAGGTCTTCATACATTTTCACCTGTAGTCTCATGTTCCCATCAGATGCACCTGTTGTTTATGAACCTGTTGCTTGTATGTAGTTTTGTCAATGCAGTCAAACCTGTACAAATTACAAGTGGCCACATCTACAACTGTATATAAAGGCCACCTGACACAGTTTGTTGGTCCCTTACATGATTATAATTTTCCCTAATGACTCAAGTATTAACGATTATGTGATGACCACCAATAAAAGCAAGCTGTACACATACTGTAGACCAGGTTTTATTGTTGACAGTTTTGACTATACCAGCAGTGAAGCCATCAACAACTTGTTACATGCATTTGTTGAATGGAAGTATTTTTCTTTTTACTGGTACCTTTTTTGCTGCCTCCCTGTCTTGCATCTTCCTTTAGTGTTTATACATTTGTACCGAGCTGAACCCTTTACCTGATTGTTTCAGGACTCATCATGTTAGACGAGCTGAGAGAGAGGATAGCAGGGAAGAGCAGGGCCAGACAGGATGTCAGCAAGTGAGTAGCACATGTCTGCAGGCGGGGAAAATGTAGTTCTCTGTTTAATGGTTTTCCAGTTGTTTTCTTTTCAATGACTAAATAGATATTGTCTCAGTACAACCATGCTTACCTCCTGATATAGTTTGACTTTTGATATTCCAATTTTTTCTTGTCAAAGGAAGGGAACACCCATATTTTTTTCCTCAATATTATGATTAGCAACAAGGTTCTGTTAACTGATAGACACTGAGGGAACACATTTATGGCTAGCTATGTTAGGAGATGAAAAGCAACAGTTAAGGTTCCTTTCTTGTAGAGTTATTGATAGATGGTAAATTATACCCATTTGTTGTGATCCGTATTTCAGTGAACAATGTATATCTATGCTGTGATAGATTAGCTTGTCATCAAACAGACATTTCAGTTCAGTTTACTTGTAGTGAGTTTATCCATGGTGACTTGATGCCAGTCTCTCCAAAAGTAGACAGAGAAAAGTTTATCATCCTAAAGTCTGAAATCCTTCTTGATTACTTTCTTAAGTGTCAAATGTACATGTAATACTACTGTTATACAGAGTATATATAAAGTACAGTAAGATGAACACCGGTGCAATGGCCGAGTGGGTAGAGTGTTCGCCTTGCATTTGGTAGGTCGTGAGTTCGATCCCCGGCCGAGTCATACCAAAGACTTTAAAATGGTACATGCTATTTTCTCTACTTAGCACTCAGCATTCAGGAAAGAGTGTGGAAGTTGAACACACGCCACTACCAGTGGACTATCCCCCTGCTGTAGTGATTGCACAAAGTTGTGTGGCCCAGGGCTACTGAGATCAGCAGAAATCCTACTCTTCTTTTGTAGAAATCTGTAACAAAGTAGGCAGCAAGAGGCTTCCACGGAAACCACCTCGTGACCCTGATCCAGTAGATACCATTCAAGTGTCGATTGCACGCCGGGCTACCCTTCGTTCGTCCACTAAAGATGTTCAAACTGCCCAGATCCAGCTTAAAAAGACTTACGATAGATGTGAAGAAGATAGAATCATTAAGACACTTCAGACTTTCGAAGCAAGCTCAGCCCCAGAGCATCTGAGAGCATGGAAGCTAGTGCGCGAGCTATCTGGTAAAAGACCAGGCGTGATCTTTATCCAGGGAGAAGACAGACTCAACACCTGGAAAAATCACTTCTCCAAGCTCCTTAACAATGATGTCCCTCAGTCCAGCTCCACTGGAGTTCCGATCACCCCAGTATTTGACACTAACTACAACATTAGCTGCGATCCCTTCACTCAGGGTGAAGTTGACATAGCTCTGAAGCAAATGAAAGCCGGAAAAGCCCCGGGACTGGACGGCCTGCCATTAGAAGTGTGGCAACTTCCCAAAGCTAGGCAGTTCCTAACCAACTTTTGCAATCAAACTCTTTCTGGAAACAGGCCGGATGAGTGGGGATTGTCTGGTATAGTCCCAGTCCCAAAGAAGGGAAACCTTACCCTTCCTGACAACTACAGGGGCATATCCCTCACTCAGATAGCCGCAAAAGTGTACAACCGTCTTCTGCTCAACAGAATTAGGCCAGTTGTTGATAAGCTCTTACGCCCCAATCAGAACGGCTTTCGTCCCTCACGCTCAACGTCAGCTCAAATCCTGGCCCTACGCCGAATCGTTGAAGAGGTGCAGAACCACCAAAAAGAGGCAGTGCTCATTTTCATCGACTTCAAAAAGGCGTTTGATTCGATCAACCGCATCACAATGTTCAAGATCCTTGCAGCCTATGGTGTGCCCACGCCTATAGTCGACGCAATCAGGGTAATGTACGCTAACACCATCGCTACAGTCCTCACCCCTGAAGGTGAAACTGACACCTTCAACATCAATACTGGTGTCCTGCAGGGTGATCCCCTTGCCCCATTTCTCTTCATTGTTGCATTGGACTATGCACTGCGCAAGGCTGTCAATACCAACGACGGCCTCACTCTGGGGAGAAGACAGAGCTCCCGTCACCCAGCTGTGGTTTTGCCGGATTTAGACTTCGCGGATGACATCTGCCTGCTTGAAGATACTATCCGTGCTGCACAAGTCTTTCTACAACGTGTAGAGTCTGCCACCCAGGAGATTGGTCTGCTCCTAAATGCATCTAAGACCATGGTCATGCACATCAACCCCCCTGTTGACCCTCAGGTCTTAAAAGCAAGTGATGGAACTGTCATAGAGCAAGTCAGCGACTTTAAGTATCTCGGAAGCTTCTCCAATACAGCCCATGACGTCAGTCACCGTATCAGACTAGCATGGGGAGCATCCCATTCCCTCAGGAAGGTGTGGAAGGCTCCAATTCAAAATACCACCAAGATCAAAGTCTTCAAATCGAGTGTTGAGTCTATTTTGCTCTACGGGTCTGACTCTTGGTCTTTAACTAAAACCCTGTGCAAGAAACTTGACGGGAACTATACCCGGCTTCTCCGTGCCACCTTGGATGTTGACTGGAAGAGTCACACCTCTAACACACAGCTTTACAACGGTCTGCCACGGATTACTAGAGTCATTCGCGACCGACGCCTGGCCCTTGCTGGTCATGTGATGCGTCACGACGAGATGGCCGGTAGGGTTCTTCTCTGGCGGCCCGACGAGAAGAGAAGACGTGGCCGACCATCCCTGACCCTTAAGAGGGTGATTGAGGAAGATGTTGGCCTCCAAGACGGAGACCTCCTGTCTGTCATGCGCGACAGGGTCGTATGGAAGAACTTCATAGCGTCACCAGATAAGGATGAACTGAACTGAGGGCTACTGAAACAGAGATGAGCGCCACCCTATGTGCCATCAGGCGCAGAAAGGAACTTTGACTTTGACTTTTAAAATGATAGAATATAGATAAGTGTTTTTCATGTTTAACCTAACTAGATATCATAGAAACTACGAATTGTATTAGTCATGCCAACCCTGTACACCCTGGGTAATTCTTGCACCCTCGTGTCAGGAAGACAGTGGCTAAAAGTGCTGCTGTGACAGCTTAGTACTAGTTAGTCCCCAAGTGGCCCAAAGTAAAAGCCATTTTTACTACTAATGGCTTCCAGGAACTTTTCATCCAAATTCTCTTCACACATTTCCTGGTAATCCAAGGAACTATGTGTACAGAATGGATGAAAAAGTGTTCCTGTCTGGTGAGATGGATATGGGAGTAAAGGTGTGCCTGTTTCCATTATTATGCTGTCATTTATCCAGGCTTTCTTTGTTGGCAAAAGGCCATTTCATCATGGAAGGTGTCAGCAAAGCTGAAACTAGGTCGGCTAGGTTGGATAGATGCCTTTTGTATGACAGAGGAATTGTGAAAGAAAATTCAAGCCAATTTTTCTCTAGACTTACAGTAATACCCAAAAGGATTCACAGGATTATTACGATTGATTTGTTAATGATGTATTTATCATATTTTGTTCCAGTGATGATTTGTTAAGAGCGATAAAGAAGCTGAAAGTCCTAGTGATCCACAGCGTTGAAGAGGATTATTATGATTGATTTGTTAATGATGTATTCATCATATTTTGTTCCAGTGATGATTTGTTAAGAGCGATTAAGAAGCTGAAAGTCCTGGGGAGTGGGTTCACAGCCATCCCTGTGGGAGGGGGGCGGTACCTGGTGCAGTCAGTCCCAGGGGAGCTTAACATGGACCATACCACTGTACTGCAGCTAGCAGAGGTAATGCTTTTTCATTCTCTTATTCTTGAATTTAAAGATACGTTTATGTGGTTTAAAGGCAATGATGATAGTTAACAATCACACACAGTTGTTATGCAGTTCTCAATCTCCTAATATTAAATTATAGTATATTATACACTTACATATATATCTAAAGATGTTTTCTGAACCATCTGACTGTATCCAAAATCATATTCAACATGCTTGAGTAATTGCTATATGGCATATATTGTGGTATAGGTGATATACTAATGTGGATTGTCCTTCATACATGCATGTATTTGAAATATACAATAGATTTTAAAGAGATGTTTCATATTCAAAATCTGACGCCGCAAAAGTGTTCAGGATATTGTTTATACAACTGTGCAATTATTGTTGTGTCATGTTTTTATAGGGAAGCGGGTTTGTGTCAGAATCTTCCATTGTCAACAAGCTCCGATGGGAGACAGAAAGGGCACAGAGAGTACTGGTAAGGACAATTAATGGAAAGGTCACACAGTCATTTCATATATTAGTTGCTATGGCTAAAGAAGGAAACCCCTAAGGCTTACCATTTAGTAGCCATCAATCAAATCAGTTCAACCATAATTGTTGACATAATTGCCTTTGCTTGCTAGGTTATGAAAAGCTTGTTTTCAGTGAAAATAGCCTTTTTGAGGCCGTAGAGGTAGTGGGTTGCTACCACTGTGTTAAGGGCATGATGTTGGAGGAAAGAGCCCATCCCTCTCCTTCCACCACCTTTTACCTTCCTAACCAAAGTCAGGTACCAATTTTTACACCTGGGTGGAATGAAGAAAGTTGTGTAAAGTGCTTTTCCCAAGGACACAACCTATAGCCAGGAGTGCCAGGAATTAAACGTTTGACCCCTTGACTTCACGTCTGCTAACCTAACCACTTGGCCTTTTGATGCCCATGTCCATCACAGAGGACGGAAATGGCAAAATTTTTGTCCGTCCCCAGTAGCAAAATTCCGTAAATGAACAGAAGGACGGATGCTGGCTAGAAACCGGGTCAGTATACATAAAATGTACATGTACTGTGTGTTTTATTTGTATACTGATTGTGTTTCTCCTACACCTTCTCAGGACCATATGGTGAAGGAGGGCCTGGCCTGGGTGGATGATCAGGCAACTGAAGGGAGACAGTACTGGTTCCCTGCACTCTTCCCTGATCCTGCTGGATAGTATACAATACCACAGATATATAGTATAGGTAATATAGATGGATGTTGTGCATGAAATTTACAATAGATGGTTAGAAAGATATTCTAGTGAGGGTTAACTCTCATTGTCCTGCACTATTTTAACTGCAATATTTTGTAGTCGATATATGGTATTGAAGGTTAGCTCCTGTGGTCCATAGGAGCTGTAATATTGCATTTATTCTCATTTGCATAATACTGAAAAAATATGGCAGATGCCAATTGATCATGAGTGTAACCAAGGCTGTTATAGAACCTCCTTGGTGTTACAGTTATTGTACATTCTTTTATCCAGTGGTAGTGATTTATCATGAAAAGCCTCCAGACACAACATGGATGTTTGGAATTATGAAGTATCAGTTGAATAAAGTGAGTATGTTTTCATTTTTGTGAATGTCATTTTGAATGCTACATAAGTTGATACTCAAAGCCCTCATAGATCATTGTGGTAAGTACTTTGACTTAAGTATTTAGAGACTTGTATAAAGCTGTGATATTAACCACTGACAGCACTGGTGCCCACAGCTATGATTCATTCACTGGGCATTCTTTTTCGAATTCTACCCTACATGTGGCAAAGGAGTAGGACAATATGTCCAATTATATTTCCACCTGGAGTCCCTGATTACACTTTGCTGGCAATTTTTGGTTTAATTGGAGCATTTTCCCCACAATGTAACCTTTAGCGCAGGTCAGATCTGTTTTCCATGAAAGGAGTTGTAATAAATTTCAAGGTAATCTATTCCCCATAGGCCTTATTATAGACTCCAGATGAGAAAATGCCGGAATATTGAATGGAATATCGCATAGTAGCCCAGGGAGACAGGCAGACATGCAATTCATTTTACTGTTACAGTAATGCACTCCCTTCAGAGAATATAGGTAGGTAATAGGTATACATGCTGTATTGTGCGTTTGCAATACTGGTACATATATCAACAATATGTAAAAGTTATAGAATGCACCATGAAGGATAATCAGGAGGGGGAAAGAGAAGGATGCAGTTGAAGGAAATACTAAAACAAGTCATTTACACATTCATACAATAATGTTAAGCAATTAACAGCTAGGATGACAGGAAAATGAATCCACAAACATTGGACTTTACTAGCACCAATTTTTCCCATGCATTAAAAAAAACGATTCAGCAAATGTATGCTAAACAGACTCGTGTACCTACATGTACAACATCAACAAACGTACCAAAAAACAGATATTTTTTGTAACTTCCAGCCTGGATGGATGTGTAAGCCTGTTTGAATTAGCAGGCTGTGGAGCTCCCTTAGGTCACACCAAATTTATTTGTTGCTTCTCAGATTTTTTTCAGAAAAAAGGTTGGACAGACAGTTAAAAAAAAAAGTAATGATAATAATTTTTTCAAAAGGTCGGGGGTGAAGATATATGGCTTAAGTAACACAAAAAATAACAGCCTGAGGAGTTTAATGGCCCGTTTTATACGATGAATCCCTTCCTTTGATTTGTTACTAATGTTCTGAATAAATGGCATTGTTTTTAGACCGAAATTAAGTGTATGTGGATCTGAATGGTAATATTTACATGTTTGTGATAGCAAAACCTGTATCATTTTTTCTTGGGACTTAATGTTTTGTTTTGTTTTGAAAATGAAAAAAAAATGGACAAACGAATCCGAGAAGCAACAAATAAAATTGGTATGGCCTTATTGAAGCAAGTACAAGGCGTCCATTCAAGGCTTTGCAAACCTCCTATACATCCGTAGCATATATCAACTTAAAAACTGTTTAAAAATGATTAAGGATAAAGTGTTTCAACTGTACAAAGATGTTCCTGCAAATGTTCATGGCAAATATGCATCAATAGAGCTGATGTTGTGCTTCTATTTCTGTCTGGCATCAGAAGGTTTTTGAAGGAGGGTTTTGAAATTGGTGATGATGAACAGGAAATAGAATGTATGAATGGCATTATCTAATTATTGTCTTAGTTTGGCAGCCTTGTAAAGAAACATTACGAGATAGATTATTGTTGCAGAGATTGGCTTCACATAGAGAGGAAATGGAGTGAATTCCTCTCCCTCCGCAGCCATTGGCTGAGGGAAATGTGATCAAATCAGCTATTCTCATAACATCATCACAACAGTTGGGACTGGGAATTGAACTTGTTGCCTGATGTCAGGTTCGTCATTATCTTTCACACCAGTTCTCAATTACCATTTCACCAGTCTATCAACGTGTCAGTTCACACATCTGCTGCCGTATTTCAAACATGTGGATATTAATATTACAGTGTTTTTGTTTTCTCTCAAAATGATTCAGGGAACTGGTTATCTGTGTCTTTGTGTGTAATATATCTAAATTAACTGACACTGATGTGGAAAGAGGGGAACACAAGCTTAATCGAAGAACTAAAATAAATCTTGAAAAATGGAAACTCTAGCGTTTATCCTATGATACACGGAAAAGGGAATGCCGTTTTCTCATACATAACTTTCTTTAGTGACAACCCTTTCATGCCGAATCTTGCGTTTCATATCTCGCACAGACACACCGGGAAAAAAATCGCGCATGGCGAAATCTTTGAGTTTCATCTTTAGATTTTTTTTTTAAATCTTGATCGTATCTAGGTCATTTGTCATCAAACATCTGTTTACGGTTGCGAAGATCTAGATTCCCTAACAGTTTCCAGAGCCCTTTGGGACTATAAATCCTACCAGGCGTGCTTGATAGAATGTATATATCGTTGAATAAACTGGTATATTCACTTCAATGATTAAAGAAAGAGAGCTTAGCTTGGGCAACTAAGCTAAGGAACCAACCAAAGGCGACCATATATATGGTGATTGACACAGAAAAGACCATGGACTTGGTTTGATGATAACTTGAGCAGTGCAAATACAGACCGATAAGTCGGCAGCTTCCGTGACCATGACATTTCTTGCATTGCACAAGCTACCAACGATGGTCTTACCGTCAATAGAGTTTAACATGCCCACAGTGCTACAATAGACAATCACACTTCAAACTACAGCTAATGGCTGCTAAGTGCAAAAATCGCACATCGCAGTACAACAGTAATTGAAGGGATGCATCCTGCATTTTCAACGATGTCCTACTCTTGACTACCCTCACTTCAAGTGTATTGTGTAAAAACGCTACTTGTTTTATGTATTACTTACATTATTACACAGGGGTACATATTTTTAAAAAAGCCTGATCAATGATTTACGGTTATTTTAACTAAAGACTATGCGAATTCTCTGCCTCCCTCCTGTTTCAGTCAAAACAAATGACGGTTTCGGGAACCTTTCCTTGAGGTACGGATAATATCTCATTGAAATCTGAGGCGCTGGAGGGATCTATGCCTGCCATAGAACAAGCTGCGTTGTCGACACTGTCGGTGATATTTTACCGCGGCACTTCATAGTGAAGTATTGTGAAATCTCGCCGGATGAATATATTCCAGCCTAGCTATAGCCAGATGTTCCATTTGCAGCCGCGCAACCCGTTTGTAAGGCCACTGTAGC
Source organism: Branchiostoma floridae x Branchiostoma belcheri (assembly GCA_019207045.1). NCBI lineage: Eukaryota > Metazoa > Chordata > Leptocardii > Amphioxiformes > Branchiostomatidae > Branchiostoma > Branchiostoma floridae x Branchiostoma belcheri. The sequence goes on from CM033034.1 coordinate 10,773,909, forward strand.
TCAATGGCTCGGAGGTCTGGTAGATACACGTATCTGGTATGCTCATTGATGGAATGACCATGCTTGCTGTCACAGACATGGCATCAACCGGTCGCTGACGCTACAAAGAAGGGATTCTTATCGTCCGTGCTTTTGTGAGTAAATGTGTGCACAACCCTTCAGCAAATACTGTTGGACCTGTTCTGCGAAGCTTGAAGGTAACGCGTTGGTGGTGAGTAGGAGGAGTTCACCTGCTGGTGCCCTCTGTCCGGTTGCCACAGCAAACAATACGCACGATTTGTGAGCTATCAGTCACTATATAGGGCGGTATCTGACAGCACAGAGAATAACGGAGGCGGCAAACGTCATTCAGTGACGATAACGGACTTTTTATGTGCTACGGAGGGAGGAAAAGGAAGTATTACCATCTCCTGCAACTCAGTGCTTTTAGGTCGGCGGCCGAAGTCGTGGCCATCACATCTACGCAAGCTAACAGAAGGTAAGGCTGTTGGTCATTGGATCTTTTAGCTTTGGTACGTTATATATGTTGCACATATTGGACTATGATTGATGTAGTGTTTATACTCATTATTGTCAGTAAGAGCACATTAGCAGAGTACGTGTCTGCATATGTCAATATAAGACACCGTGTAATGTTTTATACAGCTACGTTTACAGTGGGGCTGTTATCTAAAGCTTACTGATTGGATGAAATAGTCTTATGTTAGACTTTTGGTACGTCATTGTCAGTGCTTCGGCTTAATCAGATCATTAAGATAATCTAGATTAAAAGGGATTAACGGTGATGTGTACATGTGTTTTTGATTACTAATTATCGTGATTGAATATCCCAGATGATGAACACTAATCCCTGCTGTCCCACCTAATGAAATGTAATGATAAAGTGTGATTACAATTTACGACTTATCAATAAGCATTTGTTGACTAACGTTAGAGAGGAATTAGGTGTATGCTTATGTAATGTTTCTGTCTTCGTCTTCATCTTAGAGCTTCAGTCTCGGACTAACATCTTATCAAAACAAGACACGAAAAAGAAGGGAGCTCTCCTTCGTCACTCAGCTGAAAAATTGGATTCTTCTAAGGTTCAACATCGTGACTGTCAAGCTAACAGAAACTCCAATAACTGCATATAGTCTACTTGGTTGGAATCAGCGCCTCGAATCAACAGGATCTAGGAGGTAATACCTAAGGACCGTTGAAATGTGTGGAGTGATCGACCATTGATCGATATCTCGTGTAAGATGCCGGATTCTATGAGCTTCAACCAGAGCTTTGACAATTTGTTTATGGATGATAACTTCACCTGGTTCAACGACACTGTGGCGTCGGATGAGGAGGAGAGCACGGTGGATTGGGTGTTCATCCGGACTCTGGTGGTGGTTCTAGCGTTGAGCGTGACTGTCCTACTGGGTACGGTAACCCTGGTTTACAACTTTGTCTGTTTTGAGAGAGCACCTCAACAGCGTAGGCGGTGAATCTGCAGATACTGATAATGACTTCGCCGAGGCACGTCCGGCAACTAACTTTTGTTTTAGCATGGGCAAGCTGAGCACGAACTGCCATTGGAGAGCTCAGATCATTTACGTTGCAAGAGAAAAAGAAACTTGGACATCACACATACGCAGATCTACGTACTGATTAGATGCTTGATAAGAATGGTTTTAGATTTGCCAAGCTGGAAACTGGAAAGGCTTTCATGGTGACTGTAAAACTCCGTATTATAATGTGTGTGATGACTGTGATAAGAAATTCACAACATGGCGGACAGAAGAAAAAGAGTTCTTAAGAGGTATGCCGATAGCGTCTACAAGCAAGATCAGATAGGCAGGAAAGCTAATATCACTGGACGCTGGGTGGATAAGGTCGAACATACACCTACGCAACGTTGAACAACGTTCGAAGTAATAATGAAATCCCAGGGAATTGGAGCAGAGTATCAGAAACGGCGTGTTAAGTGGAAATAGGCCATACATCACAGTCGGAAATGGAGAGTTTGAAACCATAAACCCCTGCTTATGGGCAGCCCAGAGATTTAGAAAGAGGAGCCGCGGTGAACGAGGCATCTGTTGCCTTGGTGATGGTATCTGTTGATGTAAGCCTGGGCTATACTTGATGAGCGGGATGGTGCAGGGACTCCTGTGTTGTTGGCCGCGATGGTGATATCAAGTACTGGCGATCGTTTGAAGACATGCCAGAGTTTTATTTCTGCTGAGGCAAGAGCACATGAGGCAATTCCAATGCTGCGACGGAATAACCAAGCCAAAAGTTCAACCAAACTTCTGATTGTAAAATCTGCTGTGTATCTCCAAACAGACGTGTCAGCTGGATGACAAAATAGAGAAGAATTTGGCCAAATATGGACAAATACGTTGCCATGCGACCTCAGTCAGCCGATCATGCAGTTCACACCTAGGCCAATCAACTCCTTCTAGGCTTTTATTCCTAACTTGGCCTATTACTATTCGGCAAGGCCGGAGTCTGGTACATAGAGACTAGGTGTATGTATAAAGAAATAGCTATATACAACTACGCCATGACGAGAATGACCCATCATGACTTGCAAATGAAAACTATTGCATATTTCGTAGTACGTCGATGTAGGTTAGACATCCAGGTAATAAGATACGTCAAAAAGTAGTTACTGAAGCAACTGGATACCGTACGGACTCCAATACCATATCCACTTGCTTTACTTTTGGGCGTATCATATTTCGTAATGTTTTACATATACACGAAACATCTACCAAGAAACGTATTGAAACTGAACAGAAGGAAAACCTAGTCGGGGAAAGACTAACAGTAAGAACGAGCCACAAATCGTACATTTATTGAAGACAGAACTTCGTAATTGCGTCACCTCTATAATATGTATCTAATAAAAGGAAGAACGATGATGATTTTGGTGATGATGATAATATGATTATAATGACGATGGTGAAAACTGTATTGTCGCTTGTATCACGATCAGAACAGTTAAGTGGTGACTTTGTGAACAGGATGTTTGAAATTGCCAAGCTAAGGATCTTAGGATCTTCCTTACTACGACTATATTGTCAAATTTTGTTCGGTCATTTTCTTAATGCATGTTGCTGACTAGGCTGGAATGGTTCAGAGATGTAGATGCGCTCTCTAGCGCTTTGTTAGTGCATAACAGAGCCAGTACGGAAGTTAAATTAAGATCGATTTATGCTGTTCTGATAGTGACTTCGCCACTGTCATATAGTGAATATTTTACGGGTAAGGCATACAAGCGTACGTATCTCAAACGTGAATAAGAAAATGATAAAAGACAAGACATGTTAAGGATTCTATGTTCATATCAAGTACTACATGTATATAAAGCTGTAAAATGTTTTGGTCCAGACCGAGATGCTTTATTGATTAACGTTTAGAATACACGGAAGAGGGGACAGATATAATGTATTCATGCATATGATCCAGCTGGCCAGTGATCCAAAAGATTGAAACAAGTCATATGCATTGATGTACTAGTAATTAACACACCTAGATATAATTACGCCTGGCTCGCTATGTGTTTAACTGTTTCTGACATGTATAGGACTGGTACCATACGCTATGTCCATCATTACTTAGAGGTCTGCATGCCTTTTTCCGTTAAGCGTTACGAGCCATTTTAATTCACCGTTAATCGTTACCGACCCGCTCTAATTCAACGTTAATCGTTATCGGTATATTCTTCGTGAAGCGTTATTGGTCGTTTTAATTTAACGTTAATCGTTATTTGTTATCCCGAATTCACCGTTAAGCGTCACCAATAAATTCTTCGTAACCCATTATACACATGAAGTCTAATGCCAGATAGAACCCCTGAGAATGCAGGAAATGGCGTCTCAAAGGGTCCATATTTCAAAATTTCTCCGAGCCTCCCGGCCTTCGGCTCTGAACAGGGTAAAATATGTTGCGGAAGCGTTGCCCTCAAAAACTTTATCACTCATACAGATTTCAGTGTCAATCTTAGTTTCGGGCAAAAAGTACTTTTAGAATACAGAAAATGAGGTTTCTCCCTTGCGACGGCTTGCGCCTTTGGCGCTTACGACGACATTGACAAAATATAAACGTTAGGGGCGTGGGCTTTCCGGCACAAAAAAAACCTTTTCTCTGTAAGAAAATGTTATATCTGATTTAGCTTCGTCTTACAGCAAAATCTGTCCTTCAAAAGGCGTTTCAGACGGTCCAGATTTTAAAGTTTCCCCGGACTTATATTGCAACGTCTCGTGCCTTCCGAGCTCGAATCGAAAAGGTAAAATATGTCGGGGGCTCTGGGGGTGGAGGCCAAAGCTATAACCATGTGTAATTAGATGAAAATGTCAAAATCAACCTAGCTTAGTCGGTCGGCAAAATTTGTCGAAAAATGCAGGAAATAGCATTTAAGAGGGTCTTGGTTTTAAAATTTTCCCGGGGGAGCATACCCACGGACCCCCCTAGGATGCGTCGCGCTTTCGGCGCTCCATGTACTGAAACAATAGTTCAATCCCTCCATAAGAAATTTGCTGCCGGCGTCTCTGTGGCGGGCCGGGAACTCTAGATCTGCCTCCGTCAATTTACAGATGTCATGGACATTGTTCTGTCACACCTTTTGCTTCTCACAATGTCTATAGTCGGATATTTTCACCCATTGATATAACTACTCTAGCGCTGTATGAATAGGAATGCACTTCGATGTTACTTAAGTGTTATGCGTTGTAACTCCTTCTGAATTTACCGTTAAGCGTTACCGGGCCTCCTGAATTCACCGTTAAGCGTTACCGGGCCTCCTGAATTCACCGTTAAGCGTTACCAAGACCCCCCCATGCAGACCCTCTTACTTTGATACGAAATAGGCTTGAATACTTAACAGTGCGCTGTTTCCACTGTGTACGTATTTTGTTAAATGACTTGACCGTTTGAAAGGAATGACCCGCGAATAAAACATCGTTCTAGTCATTTACGCCGTTTTTTTTACTGATATACTGCTGTTTTCAGTACAACTAATATAAGTGGTGAGTATAGTCTACTAGTGTAGTGATGTATAGTTTATTTACAAGTTAGGCGTCATTTACATCAAGAAGAAACAAATTCAATCGTTGATGAAGCTACATTTATGCGGGGGTCGTGGAACTCCATGGTCATTTAATCATCCCACTTGTTACCTACGTGGAAACGTACGTGGGTATCGTAATCAGTTGGAGAGTATCCAACTTAATTTTAGTTTAACTTATACAAATACAGTCATGGCTACACACACCTCACTAGTGTCATTTAGAAGGTAACCACACGATATCTCTCTCCCCATTTTGGTACTTTTTCGTCATGATCACCATCTCGGGGAAGGAAAAAAGTCGTTTCTTTTGAATCAGATGAAATTGATTAGTGTGTTGATGTCACCTATAAGATTTACTTGCTGTGGCCTAAACATGTCAGATAGCACACACGAATTTCTAGAGGTCGTACAGAGCTCTAGCCTGTCCCAAGTGGTATTGACCCCTACTCGTGGCCATAACATACTTGACTTGGCTTTAGTGTCTAATCCTGACCTGGTGGAGAATGTCAATGTCACCCCAGGGATAAGTGACCATGATGCGGTAACAGTAGGCATAAAAACCCACGTCAAACACAACAGGAAGAAACCTCGTACAGTTTACTTATACAAGAAAACGGATAAACCAGCGTTAGTAGAAGGGATAAAAAACCTAGAGAAACAATTCACGGAAAGAGTCCCAACCAACCACTCAGTAGAAGACAACTGGAACTACTTCACGAAAGGTCTCAAACATCTCATTCTCAAACATATACCCCAGAAAAGACTGTCTAATAAAAATCAATGTCCATGGTTTAACTCATCTCTTAAACGTATAATCAAGAAGAAGAAAAAACTCTACAAAAGAGCTAAGAGTACAATGGAAGAACAAGACTGGGAAAACTTTAAGACCATGCGCAGACTGGCTAAGCAAAAGATAAAAAAAGCACACAATGATTACTTAAAAGAAATCCTAGATGAAGCTTTGGAAAATCCCAAGAAATTTTGGCAGTACATTGTGTGTACATAGAAAGCAAAAAACAGACCGCGTCTGGGGTGGCCCCCCTAGCGCAACACAACAGCCTCGTTGTGGATGCCCAGGGTAAGGCAGAAATCCTCAGCAGGCAGTACGACTCTGTCTTTACAGATGAAGACATGGTCAACGTACCCGACCTAGGGGACAGCCCCTACCCCGACATGCCAGAGGTCGAGGTGACCCTGCTGGGGGTGCAAAAACTCCTACAGGGGATAAACCCTGCTAAAGCCTGTGGGCCAGATCAAATTCCCTGCAGAATTCTTAAGGACTACGCCATAGAGATCAGTCCAATTTTACAAATAATCTGCAACCAGTCCCTTGCAACTGGGCAGGTACCGACGGACTGGCGGACCGCTTTTGTGAACCCAATTTTTAAAAAGGGGGACAGAAGCGACCCCACAAACTACCGGCCCGTCTCTCTCACCTGCGTCTGTTGTAAGCTCCTGGAACACATACTTTTCTCAGCCACCATGAAACATTTAGAAACTCATAATATCTTACTCCCCACCCAACATGGATTCAGAACAAAACACTCCTGTGAGTCACAGCTGATCACAACTCTACACGACCTAACGTCTTGGTTTGACATAGGGCAGCAAATAGATATGGCTATTTTGGATTTTTCGAAGGCATTCGACAGCGTTCCGCACCACAGGATGCTGCATAAGTTACACTTTCACGGGATCAGGGGGCGAACACTCACCTGGGTACAAAACTGGCTACTGGACCGTCAGCAACAAGTGGTGATCGATGGGGAAAAGTCTGGTCCTGTCAGAGTAAGATCCGGAGTACCCCAGGGAACGGTGCTAGGGCCATTACTTTTTTTGATTTACATAAATGATATCAACAAAGACATAACATCCCAAATCAGACTATTTGCTGATGACTGTCTCGTTTACCGCCCCATAGTCCGTGACGAAGACCATTATGCCCTCCAAACTGACCTAGATAATCTTTGTATGTGGTCTAACACTTGGCAGTTGCGCTTCAATGTAAAAAAATGTTCCATCTTGCACATCCACAAGTCCAGAAGCTCACATGATTTTTTGTATACAATGTTTAACGAACCACTCAACTGTAACAGCCAGCATCCGTACCTAGGTGTCATTCTCACCCACAATCTTAGGTGGAAGCCACATATCAATGACATTACAGCCAAAGCCAACAGCACCTTGGGGTTTGTCCGACGCAACTTAAGGGGGGCAAGTAAAGAGGTAAGAGCTAAGGCTTACACTTCCATAGTCCGCCCTAAGTTAGAATACTGTTCTTCAGTCTGGGACCCCCACAAACTAAAACACGCACAAACAAACAGCCTTGAGGAGAAGCTGGAATCAGTCCAGCGTAGGGCTGCCAGGTTTGTCACAGGCAACTACAAACAATCCACCAGCAATACATCACTACAACAATCACTTGGATGGGCGACCCTAGCACAGAGAAGACAACAAGCACGACTTACACTAATGTACAAGGCAGTCAACAACCTCATTGCAATACCTATCCACAGCATACTTACACAAAACACCAACATTACAAGAGGTCACAACCAACGTTTCCACACCTTAACATGCAAAACCGAAACATACAGGGCAAGTTACTTCCCCCGGACAGTCATAGAGTGGAATAGCCTGCCTGAACATCTGATACATACCACCTCCGTACCACACTTCAAAGCCGGGGTAGCCAAGTATTATGGCTACCCAAGCTCTACCCAGCTGTAAGACCGAACTATGCCCTAGCAACTTGTACAGCACAGCACTGTTATTTTTGTCTGTTGAATGAATACGTTTTTTTTTCACTATTTTTGTCTCACCACCACCGGTTTGCTAGGGCATCCTCACTCCCCTGGGCACAAAGTCCCGCGAGGGGCATTGCCCAGTATTACGTAGATGTAGATGTAGATGATTGAAAACTCCCGCCATTGACGTCACCACATTCCCAGCGTTCCGCGAACACAACAAACCAAGATGGCGGCGGCACAGCTGATAAGTAGGGGAAAGCGCCGAACCGCCGCCTATCTCAAGGCTTTCCTCTCCTCAGACTCGGAAACATCGCGTCTTCAGGGACATCAAGACTTGCACAACCTTCTAGAGCACTTCTTGAGCCCGGAGAGGTCAATCGATGACCCGGAGAACCTCGAATGGCTGCAATGGTTGGTGGCGGGTGGGGATACTCCAGAGGACTTCGCCAAAATTGGTAGGGAAGAGATCGGGTTTCTATACTGGTATCCTCCGTTTGGGGCCAGTAGTTCGGCAAGAATAACAACAATAATAATCCCTGGGGACCCCCAAATCTTAAAGATGACCTTGGATATTTAAGACAGGATAAGATGCATGGAATAAGTAGTCGTTGTTGACGGTTATTTGTGAGTTTAGAAAATGTAGCTGATGTTTACGTCTCCAGGCACGGAAGATGAGAGATGCGCACGTTTGAAATGTCGCGAGGAAATTACATCGATAAAATCTGCTTTGTGTATACATTGGTAATCTCTTATACGTTTAATCTGGTAAAAGAAATCAATTATACACTGTTAATTGGCCTTAAATTGAGGTCTCACTAAGGTAACACTACACGATCAAGTAACATTTGTCTTTCAAACTGGGACCATGCCGGCCATTGATTGGCTGTTAATGTCTCTAACGTGTTGAAGATGATGCAACATGTCATCCCCTGACAACCCTTCATGTCATTTACAATCTTTGTTATACTTCAACCGAATGATGTCTACTCTACTCTACTCTACTTCTGTCTGCCTATCTATGTTTGTCTGTCAATCTATGTATAGTATGTATCTGTGTTTTGTTTATTATCAAAGCAGTAGGGATAAACGGGTGACGTCTGCCTTCAGATTACCCTGTTATCAATAGTTTTACCAAGGATGTTATATCACCTGCTTGGTTTTACTAAGATCTATGATAAGTATTATTACATTAGGCCATGTTGATTTGATTATATGGATGACATCCTCCGAGAACTCCAAAACTGATGCGAGCGAGCGAATAAAAAAAAAGTTTGGCCAAAAAAAAAGTTGCCTTCAGTATGAAATCAAAGTGGCCAGGAAGGTTGAACATAGGACTAAACACACATAGTATGGTATACCATGATCCTCTGGACCTGAATTTTCTGTACTGGTACCTCCCCCAACCAACAATAGATTTTTTTCTTTCTTTCCGTCCTTTCACATCTTATTCTTTGACTTTAGATTCATTTTGGCATTCTATACATGGCATTAGTTATCTGTTTTCTGATACTTTTTTTTTTCAATCTACGGAATATTTGTGCTCATTTTACAGCTGCTTTGCACAATTTATTGTGTGGTCCAAAACTTTTTTTTTTTTTGGAAATGGCCGAAAATTGGTGCGAGCGCGGATGTCATCCATATAATCAAATCAACGTGGCCTTACCTTGAAAAAACATGATGCATTTACCACTAAACACTGAACAATACTGGTTTTATCAATTTATTACTTCTGTGAAAAAAATGGAGGTAAATTTTTTAAGTGTTGGGTGGCATTTGTCAGCTTGTGTTTGCGTGCATGTACATCATGTATGTGGATCCGGAGCAATAACAAGAATCTTTTGATAGACTGTGTTGACACTTGGAAGTTAAGGTCAAGGTTGATGTGAGGTCCCCTGGTGGCTGAACTTGCTTCTGTTCAAAGTTCTGCATCATAACTTCCAGTTTTTGTATCTTTTGTCCTGGACATGTGCTCTAAATTCATAATCTTAACTATTGCATGAAGAGGTGATCCTCATTATTTCCTTCTATTTTAGGTCTAGATTTTAGCCTTCTTTGGAAGCTTTTACAAGCTTAGCTTGTAAACCCCATATACACATGTTGATTGTGAAGTTTCTGAAGTAAAATTGTTGTAAGCTCTTAACCTTCCATTAAACGTTGAATTTGTTTATTTGTTTATTAAAATTTACCACACAAGTGGAAGGGGCGGGGGAACAGGTGGTGACACCTTTACTGGCCCTCGCCCCGACATAAAAATACAATAAATACAGCAGATTAAGATTAATACTAAACGACATAAACAATCAATCAGACTACCGAGCCCTTAAATCCTGGCAGGAGGCGCACTTACATGCAGTAGACCAGGTACAGAGGTTATCGGATACAAAGTGGCTTCTGAATCTATCAACAGTAGATTTCACAAGTAGCTGTTTGAAAGACAATAGGTCGGACTGGTGCAACGACACAGCTCCTATGCTGCGAACTGTGACATCAAGCTTGTTCCATTCGGTAACTAACCGTGGTACGTATGACATAGCAAATGTAGATATTTTGCAGCCAAGTCTGTTGAAGCCTATCATTTCAATCCTGACAGGGGATAATGTGTTCAGGGAATTTGAACTTTGTGATGCTTTCATAAAAATGAATTTACTATAATAACATACTATTAAATGTTTGACTCAGACACCAGAAAATATGATGTGCAACATTCTGTCACATCATGACTGCAAAACTCAACTTCATGTAGTAAAATATGATGGTAATCATTTCTCTAACCATACCTAAGCAGCCAAGTCTGTTGGCAAGTATCTTAACAATTCTATATTGATGTTTCCCCTTCTTTAGTAAGAAGACACGACAATGCCACCACATGTGGGCTGGTGTGGACAGCCAACTTTGTGGCGTACAGATGTCGAACCTGTGGTATCTCACCGTGCATGTCGCTGTGTGCGGACTGTTTCCAAGCAGGGAACCACACCGGACACGACTTCAACATGTTCCGTAGTCAGGCGGGGGGTGCGTGCGACTGCGGAGATACCAGCGTCATGAAGACTTCTGGGTAATGCTTACATCTTTGTTATTGCCTTAGCCAGAAGGTTTGTCTGTCTGTCTATCTGTCTGTCTGTCTGTGTGTCAACAGCATAACTCAAGAAGCCTTGAATGGATCCTGATGATATTTGGTAGATGGGTAGGGGTCAAGAAAATGAAGATGAAGTTTGATAATGGGCCCCCTAGCGGCTTCCTAAGGTACTGCAGCAAAACTTCCATTTTTGATAACTCATGTTTTTCTTATGACATAATGTTGTTTAAAAAGAATATATTACATGTACAGACAGTAATATGTATACAAAGGAAAGCAGAAGGTATAAAAAATGTGATGATGATCTAAAGGATATTCCAGAACAGTTTGCAAACAAGTTTTCCTAATTAACGAGATCATTGTGTAGTGTTCCCCATATGTTCATATTTTGCCAGTAAAAAGACTAGTTGTTGTCAACATGTTGTCAACCTGAAAGGTCACTAAATCTAGGTGATTATCTATCTAGAGCTTAACATCAACTCTCATAATTCTGCCGGGTGCCATAATACCGCCATATTTAAAATCAATGAGATGTACTCATACCAATGCAGCATCAGTAATCCTTAGATATATACACTTCAGATATTCCACGTGTTCAACGTCAAGACAATGTTCAAAAGGCCTACATAACAGCGTTTTCTATGTGGTGGTTTTATGGCACCCGCTGGAATTATGAGCGCTAAAAGCTTTCATGGTTTATAATGGTTCTCAATTTTCCTGGTCATGATCCCACAATTATCCTATCATTTCAAGGTTAACAAGTTTACGATGACCCATGGATTATGCACCCTGACACGTCCAGCTATAACAAGTTGCCATATTTAGAAAACACCGATGTCTGCTGCCCCTTCAGTTGGACACATTGTTGACCTATATATTCCATACGTCACCAATAGTAAGAGGTCATCTTCACAATATATATAGCCCCAGACAGAAGAATTCTATATTGTCTGCTGCAGCATTGCCACAGCAGGGCTCGAAATACCACCTGCATATGCACTATAGTGCAGGTGAAATTGGAACTGTGCAGGTATTTCTGGTGTCTACCTGCACCTAACCTGCACTGGACCATGTACTGGGTTTTATACATACATGTCATATGATGTAAGTGTATGTGGATTGTTATTAGCTGCATTGAATGTTACTACCTGTAAAGTATAAGAGAAAAATAGCAATTGTTCCTGAACAATTTTAGTATGATTCATACTTCCTAAATTCAGAGTGGTGCAGGTAAAATTTGTCTGGTGCAGGTAATTTTCAATGTTACCTGCACCAGTGCAGGTATGCAGAAAAAAGTATTTCGAGCCCTGCACAGTTTTGAACTTGAATGATGAGGAATTAAGGATAGCTAGTTCAGTTCACTCAATAGTAGATTTTCAGTGCTCTTTATTTCATTGATATCATCCTTAACCATCTCCCTGCAGTCTAACCCTGTAACTCAAACAAATTTGCTACCAAAAGACTATTTCAGCAGGGAAAAAGTTAATCTATGGATGGCATACAAGATGTCACATTACTACATGTATGAAACTACATGTTCAAGAATGGTTTTTAGATTCATGGGTATGTACTGTTTAAATGGAGTCTGTTTTCTTATTAATTCAGTCGCCATTCGATTCAATTATGTCTTTCTGTAGTATTGTTTCAGTGGGGCATGTTGACATTAGCATCAATTTATAGGCACCAAAAAAGATCTCACAGAAGAATTTTATCTAATATTTTTGCTCCTTATTTATCATAATAATATTTATACTGCATGATATTTTGAACTTGATATCGTCTAGATTTCTTAATTGCTTTATATCTGTCAGATAAAACCTGCTTGGTCAGATGTACATGTATCATTGGGATTCACTTCACTTTCCGCTGACAGATATGAATTATTCAGAAGCATTTGCAGGAAAAGATAACGGGATCACACGTGAGATTGATAGATTCTTCGAGTGGATTGGTGGAACGGCATCTCTACTGCCTTTCTGAGTGATCACAAACATGTTCTCCTGTTAAGCATATCTATTTATCTTTAAGTTGATAGAGACTTACATACCAGAGCTGGTAATTCATTTTAGGTGCATTGGTGGCTAGGGGTGGGTACTGGTACAGTTTCTTGTTGATCCGGTCCGGGAAAACTGCACCTGAAAAAATTCTGTGGATCGGATGTTGAAAATGAACAGATTATAGTGACATTATGGCTGCAGGCGTTTTGAGGCTTATTGGTCCAAGAAAATAGCAAGAGCACAGTAGAGCTGAGAGGAGAGTTGATCATGATAGTCATTTTTATCAAGTTTCTACGGTCAAACTTGGTCTAACTTAACAGAGGCAGTTAGTGTTGTTTACATGAAGATGTGGCTACTCCACCAAACAGATTCCTTTTCAGTGAAATGGACCATTGTTTTGAGTATTACCCATTCACAAACAAGTACTTCGAACTTAAAGAAAGCGTATCAATTAAAAATATTAAGATTCTTGAGACATATGAAAAGATTGAGTGTAAAACAAAGATATCAGGCCATGTTGCAAAAAAAATACATGTATGCCAACACAGAGATGTAGAGATATTACCCAGCATTGCAAAACATCAAGTATTGCAGATAGTATCACGAAAAGTACGTTTAACCTAACAAATGATGTGTAGTTGTACCCCCAGGTAGGTCTGCCGTGGGATTCAATTGCTAATATCATCATCGTACCAGTAATTAAGGAAACCATCCCGTGATATTACTTTTCACAGTTATTGCCGCTGCGATAACTGCATATGTAGGTATTACTAGGTAATTACATTGCCAGCATGTGGTAGAATAATAATTATGTCTGCTAGTTTTGACTTTGATAAATTTTATCACAAACATTATCATGTGAGTCAATCTGCATGATCTCTATGGAGGCCACATTACCTTAAATAGAGCCATGTTGATTTGGTGATATGGATGACATCTATGCACAAATCAATTTTTTCAACCATACTGTAAATCGTAAAAAGCAACTGCATAATGAGCAAAGATATGGCATAGAATGCCATAAATGCCATAGCATGGCAAGGTCAATTCAAGGTCATAGAAAAAGATGGGAAAGACCAAAATGACGGTTCTATACACCTTACTCTAGACCTGTTTACAGTCATTTGTTCAACCTTCCTGACCACTTAGATTTCATGATAAAGGCAAAATTTTTTAGGCCAAACTTTTTTCTAATTTGCATGCTTGCATCAGTTTTGGGGTTTCCAGATAGCTAGAGGATGTCATCCATATAGTCAAATCAACATGGCCTAGTAGACACTAGGTCAGTGTCATGCTGGGGTGTTAATAATCTTGCCCTTGAACTTCTGGGGGCATCCAGTCATCCACCTTCCATGGTACAGAGTTTTTAAGAATTTAAAGTTAAAATGGTGCCTAAGGTATCCTGATGAGCAACAGTAGAAGACTATGATCACAAATGACTTAGTGGTTTCCCTGGTCAATCAGAATTTCATGCTTGTCAGAGGATATGCTCCCCAGTGTAAGGGCATCTAATGCGTACAATTTCTTGTTAAGAAAAGTGTGTCCAAATGACACCTGGACGCATGCCTGGCTAAAGGCCTGGTTTTAATTGTTTTGCCCTTGAACACCCCAGGTTCTGCCACAGACACGGTCCCGGCAGGAACATGAACGTTCCACCCTGTCCGCACGACGTCCTGGCAGTGGCGGAGGCCATCATCCCGAGAATCCTGCTGCGAGTTGTCCAACACTTCCGGGACCACTGTAGACCCGGTATAGGCGAGTTACCCTCTCTATGCTTGGGGCTTTTCATAGCATGGCTCTGCAGTAGCATGGTTATGATATCATTATGCCATGTACAATGTATCTATTAAATCTCACTGTTAAGTCATTCATACAATAAATCATTGTTATCAGAGGCATGTACAGATATTGTGAAAGGAATTACATGGTTGTATATTCAACTTTTGTAAAATATGCTTTCCCCTGCCAAATTTGGCATTTTACATGCTACAGAGGCATAGTCTATATGAGATTAAAATCAAGCAGTACGTATTGTACACGTAATGGGGCCGTTCCATAAGAAAAGTGTAAAGTGGTTACCCTTCCTGCAAACCTTAGTGCCTTACCCTTTGAAAATAATATGGTCAATATGATCATGATACCTGTCTCTTACATGAATTTCGATCATGAAAATCGTGTGCACTGGACTTTGACTTTTATTCATATTTTTGGATACCCTACATCCAGCTTGTATGTGAATAATCATTGGCTATCAGAGACTTTTTACATGAGGATTTTAATTATGATCATGTGATTTTAGATGCGTATGAAGCAGACATGGATGCGGTACATGATGCGGACAGTGTCCTGACTTACCTGCACGACCTAACCAGGATGGGAGCGGCCATGAGGAAGGTCCTGACACACTTTCTAACCAACCCACAAACTTACAAGAACTTCACTTACGGTACGACAGTCTAAATTTTTTTTACAAAGTTCAAATGTATTTTTGCTGATATTTGTTTGCAGGGACTTAAGTCATGAATGAACCTACGAGTGGAGATTTCCTTGATGTGTTTTAAGTATGGGGTTGAATTTTGATTCCAGTTCTAGTATATTTCAAAAGGTTCTTACTTGTTGCAATAGGAGCCTTTGTCCAACCGGCAGATCTATGTATGAGATTATCAATGATAGATAAAAAATTTTTTCATCATTGTTTGCGCTTTCTTTCTAAGAGAATCATGCATTTGTTGTTGTTGTTGTTGTCATTGCAGGGTCTACTCCGTCAGATCAAAAAAGGCAGCAATACCAGCAGAAGAGCCAAGAAAACTACCAGGGAGCCCTGGCCACCATCCCTGCCCCTCCACCACCCTTTTCTATGGAAGGTCAGGAGATCACATTATCATGTATATAGTGTCCTGTATATCTGAACCTTTGGCAAGACAACAAGATGTTAGCATATAGTGGATGTTTCCTTTGGCATCCCACAAAGCTCAGTTAAAGTTGCTCTGACAGGATTGGCAAATGTCCTAGAAATGCTGGTAAGTCCAGAAATTCCACCAGTTTGTCTGCAGCTGCTATGAACAAGGCACAAAAGTGATGTCACAACAACACAGGATTTGACCATCTCTCTTGATTTTTTTCCTCATTTTTCCATACAAAAGACAAGAAATTCACTAAAAAAGGATACTGGAAAAGTTATAGAGCTTGCTGTACATGTTTGCCATAAGACACTGTTATCTAAAATCTAGCTAGCTTGGTATCCAGCCATATTATCGCTCCAGAGTTTCTTCTGTCCTCTCCACAAATACGAGACACGGGAGCTACAATACCGCTGCATATCAGGCTACTAAAAACAATAAGGAGATGTTTAGAAATGTTGCAAAATTTCTTTGGGTAAAAATGGATTTGCTCCAAAATTTAACTACAGGTAGTATTCTTGATCATGATTTATTGATATTCAAATGTGTTAATTCCAGATATACCAGCACTGAAGGCAGAACTGGTGCACCAGACATTTCTAGAGGAGTTGATGTTTTGGACCCTGAAGTACGAGTTCCCACAGAAGATGGTCACCCTGCTGCTTCAGATGCTGCCAGATAATGACTACAAGGTCAGTCTGATTACTTTATGTCAAATTAATTCTCCTGTATGGGAAGTGCTAGTGTAAGAGGCGAGTAGAAACAGTCTCCTGGCTCCCGGGATTCAAACCTGCGCCGAGCCCAGGCTGCCAGCTCACAAACCTGGTCCAAACCTGGTCCAAACCTGGGCCATCAGCTCATAAACCCAACGCAATAACCACTACGCGAAAAGGGTCAGACCCGATGGCATAGTCAGTTTGGCGGTGCTTGAACCCCACTGTTGCACTAGCAAGCCCCCCTGTAAAAATATACCCTGTTACTGAAACAGCCATTGTGGCAGAAGGCACTCCAAGTCCAATGGCCCAAACAAACAAATTCTTCAGTAGAAAAATAAATCTCTACCTTTCTGCCATTTCCATTAGGCTTTGCTGATTCAACCAAACTGTTTTTCCATCTTGTTGATTTTCTTTTTGTTGTATATTTTTCATTCAGGATGCATTCACGCGGACATTCGTGCAGCACTACTCACGCGTCTCGGTGGTGCTGGTAAAGGCGAGCGACGCAGACACCATGTCGAACCGCGTGGTGCACATCAGCGTGCAGCTGTTCAGTAACGAGGACCTGACACGGCAGATGGTGGAGACTCACCAGCTACTGGAGATCGTGTTGGCCGCACTCGTACACATGATGGAGAATATACAGATACAGAGTGCATTACATGGTATGTACACATGATGGAGAATATACAGATACAGAGCGCATTACATGGTATGTTTGTACTATCATGGTTTTTATAACAGTTACTGTTAAGTGAGTCAAGTCAAAGTCCTTCCCGTGCCTGACGGCGCATAGGGCAGCACCTATCATCATTTCAGTAGCCCTGGGCCACAAAACTTTGTGCAATCACTACAGCAGGGGCCTGGTCCACTAGTAGTGGCGTGTGTTCAACTTCTATACTCTTTCCCAAATGCTTAGGTCTAAGCAGAGAAAGCAGCATGTACATGTACCAGTCTTTGGTATGACTCGGCCGGGGATCGAACTCACGACCTACCAAATGCAAGACAAACACTCTACCCACTCAGCCATTGCACCGGTACTATTTCATAACAGTAACCTGCCATTAAGAAGGTTATGGTCTCTCACATACAAGTTACAGTATTGCCCCTCTCTCCCTTTTGCTGTAAAAAGATCCAGAATAGATTGACTGTAGATATTGTTCAATGAAGTAAGAGTATATAAAAGTCTTGCTTTATTTTCTTTTCCCAGATCCTGATCACAACTTCCACATGGTGGTGAACTGTTCCTCCTCCACACTGAAGGACCACCGCTATTGGCCGCTCGTCAGTGACCTCATCAACATCCTGTCCCACCGCTCCACAGCGGCCATGTTCATGTCCAACTCCTCCCTCCTCAGCATGTGGGCGGAGTTTGTTTCACTCTTCACGGGTGAGTGACAGATCAGTGGACCAATCCTGTATCCATGCCCACCCTTGAGCACTTTACTAAAGCTGACAGATATTATGAGATAAGATGGCAGATGCACTCACTTACAGTCTTCCTCTTCATGGTTTAATTGCTAATTTTCAGTGACATAGCTTTTGCTGCTCCCTTTGTGACAGAGATGTGCCCTATTTGACAGAGACTGCCATTCTCTGTTTAGTCGTAGTCAAAGCTGTAGGGCTAATATCCATTAGGATTTTACCATGGTCAATATTGACCAAAGGAGGCCAAATGAGCTTTTGCTGCTAATTTCATAGTCATTGGTACAGATGTCAATAATTATGCACTCAATAAGTGTTAATTTTGAATTGTGAAATCCTTTTTTCTTGTTTCAGGTATGAACTTGAATGTGCGGGAGTTGGAGCATCATGTGGAGTTCGAGCCCAACACTTACTATGCCGCCTTTTCAGCAGAACTGGAAGCCTGTGCCTCCCCCATGTGGACCCTTGTGGGACACTGCAAACAAAAGGTATTTTGGCCCTCATGAATCCATGAATACCAGCTATATAAGCTAATACTCTTGATGTTCAAATGTAAGGCTTAGTATATACTAAGGGAATTTTTGGCCCCAAATGATTCTACCAAGGATTTTGTGTTGAGCACTATTTTGTCCTGTCTTAGGATGCTTGTAACTTTATAAGCACTCCTCAATCTGCAATATATTTCCAGATTTTTTCCACAGTTTTAGTTTCATGTTCCTTGTGCCTGGCCTCTGTGTATCTACATTGCCCCCACAAAATTAATTGGTGGTTTTGGATTTGATGGTTTTACGTACTGATGGTTAAATGATTTTGCCATGTCTTGGAATGCTTGTATAAGCTTTCCTTAATCTGCAATATATGTCGGACTCCTGATTTTTTCTAAAAGTTGTAATTTCATGTTCCTTGTGCCTGGCCTCCCTATGTTAACTGACCCTACAACATTGATGAAATTCGCTCATATAATGTCTTGAGACATCCACCTTGAAATAAACATTTTTTGGTTTTATCTGATTTATATATCATCGGATGTTGATGAAGACCGATTGTTAAAACATAAGATGTAATTGATGTTCCTCTGTTGTGCAGAACACGGACCACCTGTGCAGGGCAGTCATAGACAGTTGCCTTACCACACTACAGGACTGGTTTGATGCCATCTGCTTTCAGGAGACGGTAAGAAGATTTGGGACTCTTACATTTGATGCTTCAGTAATGGCAACTTATAAGCTGATATTGTAACATTGACAATGGGATGATGATAAAGAATAAGTTTGTGAAGGTGTAATTGTTTTCCTTTATTCAGCATTGTACATTAACAAGTTGGTGCCATTTGACTAAGGATAACTGATCAAAGATTATTGTAGAACAATTTCAAATACTTACAGTGTATGTACCAAAGAAAAATGTAAACTAAGCAGTTGTTGCATACCTATAGTAATGTTGTTGGTATCTAAGAGTGAATGGAGGCATTACACCATGTTTTTTATCTTTCCATCACAGCCGCCCCCTCTTCAGGTGTCTTTCCACTTCCCACTGCACAGACACTTGGCAGTGTTCATCAGCCAGGTAGGTGGGGAAGTACGATATTTACCTGCTAGTCTTACATGTCTTTTGAGATAGGAAAATTAATATTGCCGTCAATTAGTTGTGATTAATATGTAGACTGACCAATATTGTATTGAAGTAAATCCTACTGACTTGGAATTCAGTAATGAGCTGAGTATTCCTACATGTATGATTCATCATTCAATATATCAGTAGTGAAAACTTGTTTTTCAATACCGATCCCACATGCCTACATATAGTTCACCATCTACATGTACATAAAATTTATTTTCTTCTTCCTACAGGCTGTTAGAAATGGTGCCATCAACATTGACACCATTTTGGGAGATCCAGACTTCCTAGTCAAGCTGATGGCACATCCACTACAGATACAGGTGAACTGTCTTCCTCTTAAATAACATAGAGAAAATGTAATAGATATGTATGGGGTATTGATGTCATGACAATCGTACTTCAGTATAAGGAGACCAGACAGAGGCACTTGATACTCATTCCAAACACCATTTATACTAGGAATCTTGTAATGACATAAAAAAAAGTAATAATTTCTAAAACAATCTATCAAGCTTAAGTTGTATAATGTTTGTTGTAATTTTCTGGTACATTGTATTTTTCTGATAATTCCCTGATAGCAATTGTTATTTAATACATATTTATTTCCCCATCTTGGTGGTAAAGACCACAAGGTTATCATTGATTCATGTCAGTGTCACTGACGAAAGATAGTGGATGCTATCTGAAACATGAGACCGTTTCCAATATCATATCTAGTTGCTTGAGTAACTGCTTTTTGGCTTATCTTATTACATGGATGTCTAATCTTCATCGAAGTATCATTGATTCAGTTGTATATAAAGAGTATTTCTCCATTGCCAGGTTGCCCTGTGTGAGATCCACAGCGGCATGTGGGTCAGGAACGGCCTTCAGATCAAGGGTCAGGCCATGACCTACGTGCAGTGTCACTTCTGCTGCTCCATGATCGACCTGGACATCTTCCTGCTGCAGGTGAACAATTCTTTCAATACTTGAACTAGTTTAGCTGTAGTATCCAACACAAAAATTGGACTCATCAAAATTTTCCACTGAACAGCACCAGTCTTTGTCAAGGAATGAGCAATCCACTGCTGCTGTGATGTGGCATTCCTTGACAAAGACTGGTGCTGTTCAATGGAAAATTTGGGTGAGTCCAATTTTGTTTGATCATCATCATATTACAATTTAACTTGTTCAAGAATGACTTCTACGAACACAGAAAAACTTTCAAGTTAAAGTTCTTATAATAGACCTCTTTCCAGTTACGGAAGCCATGTTGGATTTCCCAGGGTCATCTGGGAACATGTACCAAAACGAGGCTGCAGTTGGGCATTCTCCTGTGTTGCATGTATTGCAGACAGAAGTATGCCCTAGAAAATCCATCTTGGCTGCTATAAGTGGAATAATTATAAGGTCTATTTGCACAAAAATACCAACAAAGATTATTCTAGGCTCATTTTGTTTGTTGAACTTGAATCTGTGTATAGAGCCTTTTTTGCCAGTGTATCCGCTTGCTGTATCAATGTGTTCATAGTCATTTGAATGCACTGTCGGTCAAGTGGCAGGCAATGAGTGGGAAGATAACTGACTTGTTGCAGTGTCAGGAAGTAGAGTTCAGAGATGGTAGGACTAGCAATAGCTGTTAATCAAACATCACATACCAAGTCTACTACAGTAGTAAAAACAACTGTTCTTTCATACTTCACAGCTTTGTACCTCCAGACTGGACCCAGACTACTGTGTAAGAACTGTACTGGAAAGGTAAAAAGAATTTCTTTCCTTGCACATACACCATCTTTCTACATATGGTTTCAATAGTTTTAATATTCAACTACATGTATAATCATAAAGCTGGATCACAAAAAGCATGTAAGCACCTAGAGCACTTTCCCTGTTGGAAATGAAAGTGGTGCGGCAGTGGTGCGGCACCATGCCGCACAATGCCGCGTGCGTGAGCAATGGCATTGATCTGGCAAGCGAGCAAACCAACCCACCCAACAATTTCATTTTCAACATGGAAAGTGTTCTAGGCGCTTACATGCTTTTTGTGGCACATTTCATCATTGCTGGAACTTTTTTATTGATTTAGATCAATTTATATATGAAACAGTAAAATTTTGTTAAATTTTGACAAAAGTCAGTCCTTTTGATTGAAAGCTTCCAATGAAGCGATCTTACATAAATTATTCTAATTCTTAAAAGAACCTTACTACATGTATATGAGTAATTACCAACCTGATGAAATTATTTACGGATCGTTCCTCTATTTTCCCACATCTCAGATTTTCCGTGGATGAGTTCCTGTCGTTGGCCGTGGTGCCGTCGGCCCTCCCGATGAACCTTGACCAGGAGCTGTCCATGCTGCAGGGGGCGCTGCTGTTACTCTGCACGCTGCAGTCCACACGGACGCATCTCGGGCTGAACGAGCGAGACCTGCTGCGGCAGGAGATGGTCTCACAGCTGTGTATGAGTGACAGGACGCACAGCCAGCTCATGGACCTGGTATCCTTCAGTATATACATGTATAACACTAGGTAGCTTTATACTGTACAACACTTACAGCGACAGAACGCACAGCCAACTCATGGACCTCGTATTCTTCAGTAGGGATGTATAACACTAGATAGCTTTAAACTGTACAACACTTACAGCTTACACTTAAAACTTACATTACAGTGACAGAGCACACAGCCAACTCATGGACTTGGTATCCTTCAGTAGGGACAGTCATCATCATCATCTTTGATACTGCTTAGCCCACAAAAATGTTTATCAACAGCTGCGCAATGACCATGCATGTGCCTGTAAATCTGGTTTGTTACAGCGCAGGACAGTTATACAGGTCATACACTGATACAGATACAATACAAATAGAAACAAAAGGCTTATTCATATTTTAGGTATTTGTTTATTTGACTTAGCATCAAATTCTTATTGATCCATTGACTTGCAAGGTGATTGAACTTCAAGTATTCACTGCTATGATTTAATCTGCATTTTACAAGCTTACCCTTGCTGTTTATTAAACCTGCTTGATCTAGAGTTGGTTGTAGGGAGGGAGCAGGTTTTCTACATGCTTGTTTAATGGTATTCATGTTAAATGTTTCATAACCATTTACAGAAAATACATACATGTACATGTGGTGTGCTGAGCTGTACATGTTCTGCATGGACTATTTTACCTTACGATAGCATGTAGAAATGAGAACATACATGCATGCCAACACACAGGAAAGTTTGAACCCTTAAGAAACACTTTCCTTAGCATCCCAAGATGCCGGAGAGGACAACCGGCAGCAACCAGATGAAGGACTTTGAGGCAACCTTGAAGGAGGTAAGACTGTCAAAGACATCCCTAAAAAATTTCACCTATTTTTTTTTATGAAGAAAAGATAGAGATCTTTTACATCAGCTGGCAGGCCCAGTTCTCCTGCCTTCTCTGGTATCTCTGCATGTCTGCAACTCTTCAACAAGTGTTCGTAATGAGTGTTAAACATTTCAGCAGACCTTTAGGATTGTAAAAAACCCTCTCTGTTTTAACTGTAGGTTGCAGACTTCAAAGCACCCAACTTTGAAGCAGGAGGAATGCAGCAGGGCACATACACACCTAAAGGTAATTGTACTGTACATACATGGGAATAATGAATACAAGTCACCATGGGAATATAATACATTATTTATGTTTATTATTCATATCAGCACTGTGCACTATGTATTTTAAAAGGTCTCATTTATGTACCACTCCTAGTGAAGAAACAGCTGCACAAACTGCATGTGTTTTAGGTGGTGGGGAATTCCCTTTGGCAATTCCCTTTGGCAATTCCCTTTAGTAATTCCCTATAGCAATATTTTCCAAATATTACAGTTTGAAGCCACCATCTGTTGACTTAATATAGCTAACTACTGTGTTTTTAAATGCAACGGGTATACATGTAGGATACCCCGCGGATAAAGGTGAAGTAACGTTAAGACTTTTCCCACCCATGTTCCAGCCTCTGTGTGGGAGCATGAGTTCGACCCCATCTTCATCCTGGTGAGAGCTGTGCACAGGAGAGACTTCCAGACTGCCATGGACAGATACACAACTCAGTAAGCTGTTATTCCTGTTATACTTTTGCTGTTTTGACTTCCTGATCAGGAGCCTCAATAAGTGCCAAGCATTCACGTCCCATTCTTCTGCATAGAGCCTCTCCCGCGGCCTATACAATATACCTTGGGGAGGGGCAGCTGTCAGCCAATCAGAAATTCAGCTTTACCTAAAAGAAAACATTTAGACAATTCTCTGATTGGCTGACAGAAGGTTAGAGGCGACACCTACAAAAGTGGAAACCTCAGCCCTCCCCAAGCAAAGCTTCCTCAAGGTACATAGGCCACAGGCAAGGCTTGGAATAGGAGAATGATGCATCCATTTTGCTTTTGTTTTTTAAGGGAATTCCTGACAATTGGTAATGGAAAATGAAATTTATATTGTAAGCATACATGATTTCCCATTCATCTAGGTCGAGTGGGTAGAGTGCCTTGCATTCGGTAGGCCATCAATCCCTGGCCGAGTCATACCAAATACTTAAAAATGGTACCTGCCGCTTTCTCTGCTTAGCACTCAGCATTCGGAAAAGAGTATGGAAGTTAAACACACAACACAACCAGTTGACTAGCCCTCTGCTGTAGTGATTGCACAACAATTAGTGATTGTGATTGTGTGGCCTAGGGCTACTAAAACGGAGGTGGGTGCCACCCTATGCGCCATCAGGCATGGGAAGGACTTTGACTAGATTGTAAACAAAAGATTCTATTTACTGTTTTGTTTCTCCTTCAGTATGAAGCAGGCTGGGCTGATGGAAGGCAGCGAGTCCCCCTGGCCTCCGTTCCGCCAACTGCAGAAGGTCCTGCACACCTACCAGGGCATCAGGAAGATCCTCAACAGCAAGACCCTTCATGGCCTCCTCTTCTGTATACTCTGGAAGGTGGGAGAACCTTGTTAGATTACTTACTAGAATAGTTTAGGTCCCCCACTAATAGAACAGTCCATGCATGCGGGGTGAGCCCTCGAGGACACAGTCTAGATGTGGAGGCTCATACTGAATACACATGCCATACACCTTTCTCACGCGGCGGCCATGATAGATCGAAGAAGAGGTCAATGAGGCAAACAGACAAAACTTATTTCTAAAATCAGGTCCCATTTAGTTTTCCCCCAAACCACACAAATTTTCATGATATAAGATAGAATAATAGATATTACAAGAAGTGTTATGCACAGGAAGATGTAGCAATTTAGAGTAGTGTAGACTGACCCCATAGTCCCTTAAGACATGCAAAATTACAACATAATAATGCAAATTTTTAACGAATTTGCAGCCATTCACTTATTGGTCGATTTCCTAATTGGCAGGCTACCATTGGTCGAACTGCTAATTATGATGGACAGCCTTTTGTTTGCCACATTGAACTCGTTTTAGATCTGTCATGGCCGCCACGTGAGAAAGGTGTATTCTATGTATGTGTGTCTCCAAGTGTTTACTTCCCTGAGTAAGGAGGGATAGAGACCAGTTAACAGTCTTACCTTCATCTGTTTTTGAATGTGAATTTCTCTATTTGTTACAATTACCTTATGTATGCATGAACAAGTTTAATGACTGTCCCACATGGACACACAGAAAAAGTCTGAAATTTTTACAAAACAAACAAGATAAGGATCATAATCCTTGTGTATTTGTTACCTTTTTGAATCATCAAAATGCAATTTTGGTCCTTTTTTACTACTAAGAAAAAACATCTTAAGTAACAACAGTTAGTTGGCCAACAGTTTTCAGCACCAAGGAGAGGGACATGGTGGCATTTCTCACAGTTCTGTGATAGCAGTAATTACTTATCGATTAGCAATATGCAACTTGATCAGTAACAAATGTCACAGGCACCAAGGACAAGGATATTCATCACCGAGGACAGGGACATTCATGCATGACTGTTGTTAGTACCATGGACAGGTACTATGAAACTCATTCAGCACCAGGGACAGACATACACAACAACTCTTCAGCACTACCAATACAGGAAATAACCTCTTTGTGTGTATCAAAAGCTATTTCCAAGCTTGATTTTACTTTCCTAACCACTTTCCTCTCCTCCATTAGGCCTTGACTCTGTCCCAGTCCCTGCCCGAGCCCATTATCTACCTGTGTATCTACCTGTTGGACATGGCAGTGGACCCGATGTGCAACAAACCAGCTGCAGCTGCGGTATGTAACATCTGCTGTACAGCCTTCATATTTAGTATGCCATGTATGGTTTGGTTTGACATTATCCATTGCCTGTAATTCTTTTTGAATAGAGGAAAAATGAAACTTGGTGTAAATGGTGATTCGGGTATTACAAGAAACCTGAAATGAAAACCAGTTGATTTTGTTTCTTTCAACCAGACTACTTGATTGAAAAATTTGGGGATGTGTTCAGAAAAGTTGTTTTCAACTAAGAGCTGGACATGAGGAAACTGATAGTTTGACATTAGTAGTATTTTAGTAGTGAAACAAATTTAATTAGTACAAAGAAAGAAGATTGATTTAAGAAAGTAATGATTTTGATTCATAGGAGTTTAAGATGGAATATCCTTGAAGTTAAGTGTTTTATCTTACTATCTAGAAGGAGGATGTGGCATCCTGTGTTCCAGACAAGAGATGGGAGCAATGGTTCCCCTCCAGCAATATTCTCACGAACCTCAGGTAAACTGGAACTATGCACTTAGGTTGAGACATGTTTAATCATTAACATAAAAGAAACGTTCTGGTAGTGTTCTTTAGTTTATATTCTACTGTTACAGTAGTGTCTTTGAGGAGTAACAGTAACAGTAACATGTTGAAATCATCTTAATTTTCAGCTAATGTGAATATCACCATAACATCTTATTTACCGAAATGTGAAAATACCTCAAGCAGGGAAATATGATGTGATGAATGTGGTTTAGTCTGGAAATGGACATTACTAGAAAGCTAAGTCTAGTTCACAGAATCTGATAGATTTTAGATTTATTTTTAATGGAATTTGGGAAACTTCCTATTCTACAGACATGAGATCCAGTACATTTCAGTACCCCTGCCTCAGCAAGAGTCCATGGAAGATCTGGAAGACATCCCAGAAGAAAACGAGGAAGACATGGATACAGCATCTCCCACTCCCAGCCGTCTCGGCTTCACTCTCGCGCCAAACGTCGTACGTGGCGGTAATGTCGTGGTAACCAGATCACGGGAAGGACAGAGTAGGAAAAGTCCAGATGCCAGTACATCAAGTGAGTCTAGGGATCAAGGTTCGAGTAGCTGTGACGATACAAGCGGAAGTGAACCCATGGACACAACAAGTTCATCAAACGAGCTAAAAATAGAGGTGAAACAAAGCATACTGTCAATGTTGGTCAAGTTGCACGATAGGTTATCGAAGGATACCGAACACTACCAACCGCCAGAGACTTGGGAAGATGCAGACTTGAAGTGGAGCAGAGGTTCACGGAAACACAAGGCACGGGATGGAGCGCACGTGATCACCAGACTCCTGGATAGGATTGCAGCAACATGTCAGGAAAACCTGGACAAGTTGAAGCAGTTGTGTTGTAAGACTACCCCCAAGAAATTCCACAGAAGGGCTTCAGACGGGGGTGACAGGGAAGAGAGGTAACTGTTCGTGTTTCAATAGAATGGCCAAATTATGAAGAAATTTTAGTTCATACAAATATAGATACTGTGTTGTGGTCACACCTGTCTTATATCCCACAGCGCTTTCGAATTATGGATTCACAGACTGAAAAATATTTCAATTAGTTGATCTTTTACATGAATTTTCGATGAAAGAAATGCTAATTGAAAAGGAAATCTATGCTGCTATCAGGCTGCTTTGATACATGTGCAGATCCTTGTATCTTGTGCAAGACCACATGACATATTGAATGTAAGGCCACATGTACTATGTTGATTGTTCAGGAGAAGGAAGGCCCGTGACAAACAGGCCAAGCTGCTGGCAGAGTTTGCTGCCAAGCAGAGAACCTTTCTGGAATCCACCAGCATGGATGGCAAGTCGAAAATCCTTCTCATGTTCCATAAAAAAACTGTGTGTCTGTCATGCTTTAAGATCCTTATACTGTAGTCAATAAGTAAAGTACTAAGTAAAGTAAAGAATGGACTTTTAAATGATTCTTTTCATTACTAAGCAAGAATTGATGGCTTGTTGCTCACTACTAACAAAGTCTACTACAAGACTTAGTTGTCAACTAGCAAAGCAAAGTATATAAAGGCCTCAACTAGTATATTTTTTTAATCTGTTCAGTACAAGATTTTCTTCAATTTTTAAACATACTTGAGGACTGCTATTGATTGCTACTGGTAGATAATCTTGCAAAGCAAGTTTGTAGTCAGTACAATAACAATGAACTACATGCTAATAAGAATGTCTTAATTCTACAACAGAAGATGACTCAGGCGAGGGTGCATCAGCCGAGTCACCTGAGAAGGAGGTAGCCCAGGAGGAGGAGGTGTACGACTGTGTCATCTGTGGTCAGACTGACCCCTCCACTCCAGACAGACCCATAGGGAGGGTGGTCCTGCTGCTGGCTTCTAGTGGTCAGTTCTGGCAATAGTCTTTTGAATCTCAGTAAATTCCCATTGTTTTTCTCTTAAATTCTGCAATATCAATAATGATTTTGTACTCTTTTCTTGATGTCTCACATACTTGATATAGCCTTAATACTTGGGAGTTATGGGAACAATTTTTTTACACTCTGACTTTGTATGTTCATCATTCAGTAAAATACCATTTGGCACAAAATAAACGTTATTGGTTTCAATGATAATTCAGTATTTGCATTTCTGAATACCATGCTACTAAAATTTTTGTTTTTATTTGGATGGAAGGTTATAATGTAATGTCTGGTCCTTTATATTCAGTTTTGGGACACAGAACCTCCAAAGATGAGCCACCGAGGCTCCCCTGCAGCGATGGAGCAACGTTGGACATGTTGAACTGTGGAAATACCTACGACCTCAGACAGACAGTCATGCAGGATAACTTCCAAATGGTGAGAAAGCCTTAATGTAGCAAATGTTGAGATCGCATTGTAGAGTATCTCATTGTAGTCAAGATTCCACAAAATTTTTACACCAATGATCTTAGAATTTAATCACTAAGTGTTCTTGAAGCAAAGTTTTAAAGCCAGACTTGTTCCTTAAGTAAATAACTAGTACCTATGAAATAAAGATGAGAAAAGTTGACACTTATCATATGGTGTTTTCTGGGTTGCAAGGCAACAGCAGGTGTTGGTCCAACCAATAAAATTTGGTAAATTGATGACTTGCTCATGCAGATTTGAATATACATTACATAGACCCATTGGAACAACATGCCTCAAGTCTATGTGATGATAAACTCCAGCCCTGTAGAGTAAATTAACATACAGTGCGGAAAACTGCATCTACATTAAATTTTATTATGTGTGTTTGACTTGCAGAGTTCCTGCCTTCAGTCTGTGAGTGTGGGGTGGTTTGGAGGGGTTTATGTGCAGTCCTGTGGCCACTTCCTCCATTCTGACTGCCACAAGTCCTACATTAGGTCTCTAAGGGTAAGTACATCAGAATATCTTGCCTGCTATCTTTGCCATTCAGTACACATGAATAGTGCAGCAAAAAGATGATACGACTCTAAAATAAAGTCCCTGTCACGCAGCATGAAAATGGCGGAGTCTGTGGGCATGACATCCTCTGTAGTGATACGCCTGTTGTTCTTTCAATCTTTGTGCAATGTGTAGAGATCAGCCAATGTTTGTGGGTCCCAGAGCCCCTTCCAATGTGGAAGGGATAAATTTCAGGTGAAAATTACCCCTTAGTCTCTGGCATTATCTAAATATGGAGACTTTCTGACAACCAATGAATACAGCTGAAGCTTGCCAACTGTGTGACATGGGATTAAAGGACTTTTCCAAGGTCCCCAATGCATGGAAATTTTTGGCATCACCCTTTAGTGGACTTTTTTCGTCTTGTTGTCGATTTCATGTACTGTCTGAATATTGTGTGCACAACAGCCTGTAGTCCCTTTTTCACATCCAAATCCTTTCTTGTCGATTCATGTCCTTCTTAGTCCCCAGACTACCAGCACACAACCCAGAACATCGACGTGGACAAGGGAGAGTTCACCTGCCCACTCTGCAGACAACTGGCCAACTCCGTGTTACCATGCCAACCACATCAGCACCCGCTGCAGAAGCTGGCAATGGAGAAGAAGAGATACGGGTCCCACAAGAAAACCACTCCTGCAAAGGAACAGATCAAATCTGAACAGGTAGGTGATATGATCTACTTATTTTCAGAATTCAAGGTGAGACAAGAATTCTTATAATTCGTATGCTTTTGTGATAAACGTTTGAAGGATAGACTGGTTTCAGATTGATTGAAAATACATTTTCTGAAATTTCTATATTTTATGAAAGCTCTCACTGCCTGGTTTTGTTGTGCGTGACTTGCTGTTCTGTTTGCATGTATTGTGAAGCTTATATTTTGTCTACGGGATTGGTATTGTACTATCTAGAATAATTTCTCAATTCTGCTCACTAGTTTCTAACAGCAAAATAGGATTCTTTGCTTTCACACATACTCCCCATTCCTCCGTCCACAAGCCAGTAGTCATAACTTATAGATTAAGGTGTTATCATAATGATTGGCTATTTTTAGGTTGTCGTGATCATGTCAGCAGCTGAAATGACATGGATTATGCACTGTGCATCTGACCATCACACACTGACATCATCAAATCTTGTGCACAGCAAAGGATATGTGAGCTGAAGTCAGTGATGTCACTGAACCTTCTGTTGCAAATTTCCAAGTTTATTGTGAGATCCCATAGACCTGCTCATTTCTAAATGTCCCCTGCTGTCCCTGCCTATCCTACCCACACAGAAAGAAGTATTATATTATACTACCAGTACCAAAAATGTGCAGATTCCGGCATGCATTTTTACAGGATGAGGAGGGACAAGCAGAAGCTCAGGAAATGTCTGATTCTTCATTATTGAATGCTTCCAATGAGTCGGAAGATGCTACAAATGGTAATCAGGGCACTGACTTAGTTCAGCAACTTGGGCAAGGAACAGCAGACATTCCCCAAGAACAATCACCAGCAAATGTTGTTGATATGGTCAACAGTAATGGACAAGGTGTCTCCATGGAAAACAATACTCATGACTTCATGCAACTTCAAAGTTTAGAAGCTGAAACACCCGCACAGCAAGAGGCTTTGCTTGCACAACAAGATTTACTGCAACAAGAAACTACAACAGCCCCAGAGCCTGACATCGGTACAGACCATACTGTATCAGTAGATGTTACAACTGCTTTGCAACCTAACACAGCTTTGCTACAGCAAGAAGAGGTGCCAGTTACTGTAATGGAGAATATCAGTCCAACATCTGTTACTGGTTCAACCTTACCAGTGACTCAAAATATTGTAGAAAATTCGGCTTCTGCTGCTCATGAGGGAGCAGCCACTGATAAGCTGTTGGCATTGCCATCAGTACAGGATAATTCAGCTTCTGTAGCTAAAATCGAGAGTGACGCTACTTCAGGAGAACAAGAAGAAAATGAAGAGATGCAGAGCTTGCAAACTAACCCACCTGCCATGCTTCAAGATGCAGCTGCCGCAACATTTCAACAACAGAGTGATGTCACATCTTTGTTACAGCAAGAGACGGTTCCTACCACTGCTTTGCCGCAACAAGAAAATGGTTCTGAAGCTTTGCAGCATGACGAGAATGGTGCTGCAGCTTTTGCGCAGCAGGGAACTGATTCTGCAGCTTTCTTGCAGCAGGAAACAGACACTGCAGCAAAGGAAACTGACGCAGCAGAAATGGAGAATGGTGCAGCAGCTGCTGCAGCAGAATCATTGCAGGAAACAGCCCAGTCAGCGACTGCAGCACAGGGAGATGCACAGCAGTTAGATGACAAGGTGCCCAGCTCAGCTCAGCTTGTATTGGCTTGACGTGACTTGACTTCAGCCAGACTCATGGCATGGAGAATGGATGCATATCATCTTACAGTGTAGAAATGTGGGCTGTTGTAAAAATCAAGTCATAACAGTTTCATTCCCCCTTCCCTGGTATCAGCGCTGCGTCTTGCCTTTCAGAAATAAACCTCTGCAAAGTTCCTTGAACAAGCTTGTTTTTATTGCTTTCCCTCCACGACTAACATCGTTCCTTTTGCAGGATGTTTGACACTTGCTGAGCCTGCAGTTACAGCAATGTGCTGTGTTGTGTACATACATGCTTGCTTGAAATGTTTGTATTACTGCCATAAATGAGCAAGCTAAGATTTAGTCTGCACTAAAGATTTCTGACAGATGTTGCATTCTAGAGATAAAAGCATTCTACAGACACAAACCAGGTAGTGTCAATAGGATTGTTGTGGTAGACAGAACCTTTACTTTTAGTATTCTCCTATACTCAATCTGTTGTATACAACATAGATCAGCAGGTACATGTATGTTGGTTAAAGAGAAGAGACCTCCAGCACACTGATCGTCTCCATTTGATAGATTTTCTGATAACTATTTCTACTATTGTGTAGGAGAAGGCAGCCCTGGCACAGAAGGCAGCAGAGGCAAGTAAGCCAGAAGAAAAACAAAAGGCAGACCAGGCACAGGCATCCACCTCCGAGGAGTTGCCAAGTCAGGAAGACAAACCTGAAGACAAAAAGGATGAGGGTAAAAAATGATAACTGTTACCACACATTATTTTCATTAGAAGTGTTAGAATGCTTTAAGATACAGAGAAATAAAGGACAAAAGAGTTTAGAGATAATTCGAATTACAGTACAAAATTCAGCTTGAGCTGTTCATTTTTCCTGTGTTTTTATTTCGTTGTTTCCTTTCTTCTCACACTCCCATTTTCCAATGTTGGTTACATCTGTACTCTCTTCTATTTCATCTCCTTACATCTATCAGATTCCACTAAAGGTGAAAAAGATAAAGGCAAGTTTTATTTTAACTTGAGTTTCATTTTGTACTTAATCTCCGATAGATATCATTTTTTGATTCATCCTTATCATTTTTTGCTGTGTATGAGGAAGTGTGTGTTTTTTTATCAATCACATCGTTTCCGCAAATGCAACAGTTAGATGATTGAAATACAACTTGACATTAACGCTAGTTAACCTTTATCCATGGGGTTACCTATATCCATTTTTTTTTAGAAACAGTATTTAGGAACATCAAGTCAACAGACCGTGGTTTCAAATTGCAATGTTTTCAAAATATTGCTGTTATTTTCAAAATAATTCACCATCCATGGACTTGATATCCCTAAATACCCTGTTTCTAATCAAGTCAACAGACCATGGAGAAAGGTGAACTAGTGTTACATGCATATAGAAATGCTGTACAAAGATCACTCGTACATTGCTACAGAGTCCGGCCGTGTGAGTCCCGAGTTCCCGCGGTCCATCCCGACACCGTGGCGGCAGCAGGCGCACGTCATGAAGGAGAACCAGACCCTCGACCCCAAGCCCGAGTTCCAGCGGATGATCAAAGACCTGGGGGAAGTGCTGAGAAAAGCTACCAATGCTGACTGTGAGGTACATAGCCCAATGTCATATTTTAGCATGCATGTATTTCTGATAATACAGAATATACACTGTCAGATAATACAGGTGGTTGGTTGGTTGGATGATTGATGCATGGTATGGTAATCTTTGTTAGAAGGAGAAAAAAGAAAACTAGACAAGAGAAACATGCTTTTTTGGGTTATATTTCATTTTTTGGGTAACATTTCAGAGTTACAGTACCAAGACGTAGTATGATTCTATATGGCTTTATGGCTGATAGATAGTTTTATGTTGTATGTAGTGCCCAGATTCTATCTTGCTTCTGTATAAATGTAGATATCCAAAATGTACCCTTTGTTTGCATCTGGCTCACACAGTTGAGAGTGCTTGGCAGGGCACTGAAGGTGGGTAGGCTAGAATACTTCCAGTCGTCGTGGTTGTTTCCATCGTCACATTTCACGCCATGTGTCGTCTTTAACTCTCTGCCTGCTGAGGCGTACTGTAATCAATGCAGATTTCCTGCATGGGCTACTTCTTAGCAGGGAGAGAGTTAACAAGTATTACCTGGCACCTCCTGATGTCTCCCTTTTGATGTCTTGAACAAGGTCAGATGGAAGTAGCTTCATTGTGATTCTAAGCTTGTCAGCTCCTGGACCAAATGTCTGATCTCAGATGGAAAGTAAAAAAAAATTAGCATCTTTGTCCTACACTTCACTACATCCATGAATATCCATGTACTCCATACAAAGGGGTTATAATGAGTTTTCTTTTCTGGTCAAAGAGCACCTGCAGTTGTGTACATGCACATTTGTGTACATTTTATTTATGAGCAGCTTTAATTTATCCCTTACAATGACAAATGTTAAGGTAAGAACAATCAGTCAAAAGATCGCTGAAGTCACTGTGTTAAATCATGTACTACATGTATATACCCGTGTTTGGCGTTAATAATAACAGAAATAAAAATTGTTGACAAGAACAGGACTCTGTCTACTACCGCAACTGAGAGAATTGGTTAAAAAGGGTGAAATTTACCAAAGCAATTTACTACAGATGAACTTGTGCTATTTTGATACAGGATGATAGCATTTTAAGGCAGGGTGTGGAAGCCATCATGGAGGATATCACCAAGGCAACGTACCCCAAGTACAAGGTCTTCCCAAAGAGCTCTGTGGACGAAAGCCTCAATGTCTTTGTCCACTCTGTTGCCAGGTCCGTGAGAATGTTTCTACACTTCTATATTTGTCTTGTAGGCAGATTGCATTTCCCTACTATTTGTTACCAATGTTTGTTACTTTTGTGACTAATATTCAGAGAGATTAACTTAAGTGTTAAACATGATAATTGATGATTTTATCTTGGAGCTCGAAAGATTTGTAATTTTGTTGTTTCTGTATTACCTAATATATTATTGATCAATGAAAAATTCTGTTTCTATTTAGGACAATTGTTTACCAATGAAGAATGTTGTTTCTGTAGGACCAATCTGGAGTTGGAGCTGGTGCAGATTGGGAATACCATCGTCAATCACTCGTCCACCAGCAGGAAATTTGGCTTTGGTAAATGTCTCATTATAACATCAAACATTCATCCATCCTCCTTTATAGTAGTCAGGTTTTCAACTTGGTTTAATATTCTTCAATGTGTATTAGGTGTATGATTACTACAGGGGACACAGAAGGCGTCAGCACTACAGATGGTGATGTGAACACTTTTGATAACCCTTCTCCTAAAAAGTATTGTTGCTTGTGTTTGCAACATTAAAATTCGCAACATTAGAATAGAAAAAATGTATGTTTGTTAAATGGCAAAAAGCAGTTGCTCAAGCAACTCAAGGATCTGATTTGTGAAAAATTCCAAAATCATATCCAGTTGCTTGTGTAATAAATAACATGTCTTTTGGCATTGCTTATTACCTGTTTGTCCAACCTCCATCAACATAATGTTTGTTTTTGCCCTCCAGTTGACCTTCTGCATGTCCTGCGGTTCCATTTCAATGCCACCGGGATGGACAGTCTGTGGAGCAAGCTGACCACACTGTACTCTGATGAGGAAGAGAGGTATGGAATTTTGAAGACCTCTTGATTGTACATTTTGCTCAACTTGGCTGAGTTCAGGTTACATTTAAGAAAGATATGTTTACAAGTGTTGAACGTACACAGTTTTAGTAGTCTAGCTTCATATACATTTGTAGGTTTGGCTTTTATGATACTGCAGTACAGTTGTACAGTTAACTTAAAGGTTCAATGTCTGATTTTTTTTTTCTTTAGATCAATTTTGTTAACACTATTAGTCACTAAAAGTTCATCTTGTTTTAAACGTCAAGTACTGTTAAAATGCTGTAACATCAGTTCCTGAATTTGTTGCTATAATTTGAATTTTTTTCAGCTTAAGCCTTTAGCGTACTGCACATGTTTAGTTGAAAAAATAAAATGCTGTAGTTGCATGCTGTTTATTACCATCATAACATAAAAAGTTTTAAACTATTGTTTATCTTTATCCAAATATGACTTATTTCCTTATATCTAATCTACTACATGTGTGTGTAACAGATAGAGTTTCTTTTTTCAATTCCCTAGACCATACAAAATAAGTACTATTGGCTAATTGATCATTAACTGTACATCTCACATAAATATTAAAGATGTGACAGTACAAGTACCTGCACATGTAACACCTGCAAAGATCTCAGAACAAAAACAGGCTTACAAATATACATACTAGTCTGTAACTGATACCTACAACATATACAACTCTAAACCACTCATACTTGATTTGATGATCTACCTTCGGAAAACTACTGTAGCATGAAAGATTTGATTTTTTTCCAACTGAAGTTACTTGTTCACACATTTGTTCACACATTTTAACTCACAGCTCTTGTGTAACTGCACAATCATTCTTTTACTTTGTTATTCAGTTGACCAAGCTAGTGTCATGAGGAAATATTTTGGTGTCATTTTTGTCAAGGCATTGGAGGTATTATTACTCATATTCCATGTGGCTGTTTTGAATTCTACAAGCAGCTACTTAGGCCATATTGGCCAACTTCATTGCATGCTGTCATTATTGTGCTGAAAGATACATAAAATAATTACTTTTATACCGAATATGATTTTACTGCATGCAATGGTGCAAATTGTGTTTTGAGAACTTTCTTTGTTTCCATCAGAACGTGTAGTGTCCGCTTGCATCCTGAACTGCTGTAAGTTGCTTCAGAATCACTCATCGAGCCAAGTGTGATCATTTCTTTTCCACGAATGACACTTAAAAAAAGATGGTCACAGTTGAAAGCATTTTGCAGGTCCTGAAATTCTGCCATGCCATGGTCAAAACATTTCTCCAGTGCTGTAGACATTCAGAAAATGGTCTTAGAAATCCAAAAGAAGGTCCTGATTTCTCAGATACTTGTCACATGTCATGGCCAATTTCAAGATCATTGGTTCTTTATATTTCGATCTTTTGGTGATTTCTTTGATTTCTTCAGTATTTTGGCACCACTGTCCTCTCCTACATCCTGCTACAATCCTGCTTCTTCCTTCATAGCTTTTTCCTCCCATAGAAACAGACATTGCAGCATCCGTGAATAGTTTTCAGACATTGCAGCATATAAAAGAAATACCAGTACAATTGTCATATCATATTTGAACAACAAGCTGTTGATTTAGTACAAGTGCATCAATAATTACATTAATAACAAATAATTCTACCACAAATCCAAGTTACTTGACAGTTCATAGTGTAATACTGGTACAAATGTACAATATGTAGATTCTTCCATCTTTTTATTAATATTTTTCTAATACAAAAATGTAGTTTAGATTGATTCCACTCATAGCAATGACATTTTGTATGTGTAACTCTGAAAAATGTCAACTTGTCACTGATGACTGTCTCAAAATAAAAGCAACCAATACATACAAGCTTCTCCTAGTTTGCAGTATTTACTAACACTCGCTAATTTCCCCCTCTTTCTGTTGTAACCCTGTAACCCCTGCTGCCTCACATCTGGGCCCCACCGCCCCCCTCCCGTACCCTCCCCCTCCCCCCTGCGCTACCCAGGACAAGCCAACTGTATTGTTGTGTGTTTGACAGCATGCTGGTGGAGAAGAGAGAAACTCCCATGGTGCTCCGGGACGCCACAGCACTCCTCATCCAGCTCACCCTGTCACTGCCATGGCCCATCAGTAAAGGTCAGAGGTCACTTTTACCATGAATAGATGGCAAAGTCGGGTCGTGTGGTATACTGTAAATACAGAAACTTTCGCGGTGGTTTAATGTTTGCGGTTTTCGCGATGGCCGCTTCACTTTGAATTTAAAACCACTGCAAACGTTTTTCCAAGGCAGTAAGGGACTACAGTGCATGATGCTACGGCGAACTTAAAACCACTGCGAAAAGTCTTTTTTCCCGCTACTGCGAAATTAAATCCCAACGAACTTAAATGCATTTACAGTAACTGGGGTGTTTTGCCCAGAAGCCAGAGGCTGTGTGTTCAAATCGAGTCATGCTTTCGATCTTGTGCTCTTGAAAAAGGCACGTAAAAAATCATGACTCTCCTCACTCCACCCAGGTGTAAAAAGGGATATCTGACTTTGGTTGGGAAGGTAAGGGTTGGGCCCTCATCCAGATACTCAATCACATTCCACTGCCCCTACGGCTTTGAAAAGGCTATGAGACTACCTTTACCTACCTGTTAGATGCCAATCTTAACAGTGTACGGTTGATTTTACCATCACAATGTCTTGGTGATTTCCTATATTCAAAGGATATAGAAGCCAGTGTACCATAAAGTTTAGCTTTGTGAACAAAGATATTTTGAATTGAAAGTAGTTTGTTATCTTGTTTTCCCTTGATCCAGCCCACTTTACGTGCATCGTTCGGGTGTTGTTCACCTTGTTGTACACCCAATCCCTGGTGGACATCAGCTGTCGCTTCAGTGAGGAGGAGAGAAGAGCCTGGAGGGAGGCTGGTACAGATAAAGCTGTAAGTACTTGAAAGCAACCTGCGTTCT